>OY288260.1:15840998-17040998 GCA_958450325.1 Agrostemma githago | reverse complement strand
AGCCCCCAGACCGATTTGGAGAGGACTAGGGCCGAGACTTTCAGCCCAGGACCGACTTGGTCCTAAGGATACATTGCCGGAGCATGTGCGGGCTCGACTTGGGCCCGTGACTATAGCGGAAGATCCTCTGTCGAAAAAGAGGACTCGGGTTAAGGAAGTTCCCGTTGTCATTCGGGAACGCCCGCCCCCGCCGCCGCCTCGGCGTCCGCGGGCTCCTCAAGACCCGAAAGACAAAGGCAAGGGCAAGATGCCCGGATATGACTAGTCTCTCTTTTATTATTATTTGAAATATTATTACTATTTTTGTAGTGTTTTTTTTTGGCTTTTTGTGGCTTCTTTTTTTTTGTAACTTTGAAATACCGAGTTTATCGGTGTTTTTTTTTTGGAATAATAAAAGTATTATTAGTGAAACCGTTTCTGTGTTTTTCGGTATTGCAGTGGTTGTGCCCTTTTGAGGGGCTGCCTACGTATCCACAGTTAGTGGAATCAAACCAAACGTAGTTCGGGCGTAGATTCTTTGCAATTTCGAAATACACCAAGACTATGAGTTCAAGATGCGCGACAGTAGGATAAATAATCCTAACTTATCGACTTGCTTAAATTTTGAAAAAGATGTTTTTTTTAATAATTTTTGCAAATGACATTTGAGATAAGGTTTAGGGGTAGTAACGTTTTAGCTGGTCTAGGTTGGTCGGGTTGACAAATTCATTTCCGTCCAGATCTGTCAGCATTATTGCTCCTCCTGATAGAACCTTCTTGACCAGGTATGGCCCAGCCCAATTGGGTTTAAATTTTCCCCTTGGGTCAACCGGTAGTAGGGCACGAACCGACTTTAGGACCAAATCGCCTTCTTTGATGTTCCTGGGCCTAACTCTTTCGTTAAAGGCCCGTTTGATTCTCTTTTGGTATATTTGGATGTTATTGAGAGCCCGGGACCGCCGTTCGTCTAAAAGAACCAACGAGTCATATCGAGCTTGAACCCAACCTGCTTCGGGTACTTGACTTTCTAGCAGGATCCGGAGAGAAGGTATTTCCAATTCGACTGGTTGGACTGCCTCCATCCCATATGTCAAATAATATGGAGTTGCCCCAGTTGCAGTTCGGATTGATGTCCAGTACCCCCATAGGGCGAAGGGTATTTTGTCGGGCCAATCCCGATAATTATCAGCCATCTTTTTGAGTATGGTGACAATTGTTTTATTAGCAGCTTCTACCGCTCCGTTTGTTTGGGGACGGTAAGGCGAAGATGTGTGCCTCTGGATTTTGTACTTTGCTAGCAAAGTAGCGGTTTCTGCTTGGAAGTGGGTCCCATGATCACTAATAAACTCATGTGGGATCCCGTACCGGCATATGATTTTATTCTGGATAAATTTGGCCACGTGCTTGGCGTTCAAGACACGGTATGATTCAGCTTCGACCCATTTGGTGAAATAGTCGATCGCCACCAAAATAAAACAGTGGCATCCCGTTCCGGAAGGATTCACCTTTCCAATTATGTCAATCCCCCATGTCGAAAATGGCCATGGTGATGTCATGGTGTATAATAGGGATGATGGCATGTGTTGAACATTGCCGAAAATTTGACAATTATGGCAATGTTTGACATATAATTGACAGTCGGCCTCCATACTGTTCCAGTAGTATCCGAGCCTCATGATTTTTCGGGCTAGCATATGGGCGTTCATATGCGGACCGTTTTCGCCGTCGTGTACTTCGGCCATCACTTTTCCGGCCTGTGTTTTGTCGATACATAGGAGTAAAGCCCCCTGTGCCGTCTTTTTATATAACTGACCGTCGTCCGTACGTATGAATTGGGTGGCCAGTCTTCGCAGGGCTTTCTTGGCCCGATTTTCAGTTCCTGGTGGGTATTCTCCTGTAGTCAAATAGGTTAGAACAACCTGATACCAAGGTTCTGGATCGGTGATCTCAATATCTTGAATGGCGTTGACATACGCCGGCTCGGACCGTCTTTCGACACAGATTTACATACTGGCCATATGTTCCGGGATGTTTAGTAAGGATGCTAATTTGGAAAGTGCATCTGCGAACTGGTTTTCTTCATGGGGGAGGTAGATATATTCTACCTTCTGGAATTGTTTCTCTAGAATCCTTACTCGTGCTTGGTAAGCCACGAGATTGGCATTCCGAGTTTTCCATTTTTGAAGAGCTTGATTGATGACTAAGGATGAGTCCCCGTGAACCCGGAGATTCGTAATGCCCAAATCAGTAGCCGCTTGTAACCCGTGGATGCATGCTTCATATTCGGCCGCATTGTTGGTTACATCAAAGTCTAATTTGATGGACAACGGGGTGTGTTCCCCTTGGGGTGAGATTAGGAGAATACCGACCCCAAAGCCTCGAAAATTGGATGCTCCATCGAAATACAAGTCCCATGTTTCGGTGTCAGTATGGAATATGTCTTCGTCAGGAAAGGCCCAAGTATCGGTATGGCCCTCTTCAGATATCGGACTATCAGCGAGGAACTCGGCTACTACCCGGCCTTTGATGGCTTTTAATGGTACGAATTTGAGGTCAAACTCAGCTAGCATTAGAGTCCATCTAGACATTCTACCGTTAAGAATGGGCTTCTCGAACAAATATTTGATCGGGTCCATTTTGGACAGGACATGTACCTCATGACTGAGCATGTAGTGTCTGAGCTTTTTAGTGGCCCAAACTAGAGCTAGGCATGTCTTATCAAGCATTGTATATTTGCACTCATATTCTAGGAACTTTTTACTGATGTAGTAGATAGCCCTTTCTTCTGAATCGACTGTCTGGGCCAGCATAGCCCCAATGGCTGTCTCAGTCGTTGTTAGGTATAAAGATAGAGGCAAACCGGGTTGAGGTGGCATTAGTACTGGCGGAGCAGACAGGATTTCCCTGATTTTGTCGAAGGCCGCTTGACATTTATCGTCCCATAGTACCCGTTCTCCTATCTTCAGTTTCTTGAAAATGGGCTCACATACCATGGTTAGCTTTGAAATAAAATGGCTGATGTATTGGACTTTCCCGAGAAACCCCCTTAATTCTTTTTCGGTCTTGGGAGGTTGCATCTCGGTGATGGCTTTGGTTTTAGCTAGGTCGACCTCGATGCCACGTTGGCTAACGATATGGCCCAGTAATTTGTCTGATGTTACCCCGAAACTGCACTTTTGAGGGTTTAACCTCATATTGTACTTACGCAAACGGGTGAAGAATTTTCTTAGGGCAGCGACATGCCCATCTCGGTTTTTAGACTTGACGATCATGTCATCGACATAAACTTCCACTTCCCTATGCATCATGTCATGTAATAAGGTCGTGGCCGTTCGTTGATAAGTGGCCCCGGCATTAATGAGGCCAAATGGCATAACGGTATAGCAATAGGTACCCCACGGTGTGGTGAAAGTGGTTTTACCCATGTCTTTTTCTGCCATTTTGATTTGGTTGTATCCGGCATACCCATCCATAAATGATAAGAGGGCGTGATCTGCTGTATTGTCCACCAATATGTCGATGTGTGGCAACGAAAAATCGTCTTTTGGGCTGGCCTTGTTAAGGTCCCGGAAATCTACACATACCCGAACCTTGCCGTCCTTCTTGGGTACCGGCACGATGTTCGCAACCCAGTCTGGATATTCAGACACTTGTATAAAGCCTGCTTTGAATTGTTTGTCTACTTCTTCCTTGACTTTGAGAGACCACTCGGGCTTCATTCTTTGATGGGTATACGGTGTTCGGCTATTTCCCGGTCTATACCCGGCATGTCTTTGTAGGACCATGCACAGACATCCTTGAATTCTTGGAGGAGGCTTGTGAGTTGTTGTCTCTCCTCGGGATCTAAGGATAACCCTATCTTAAGCATCTGGGGCTCTAAGGTTGTTCCCACATTGATAGACTCAGTTTCTTCGATTACCGGGTCTCGGGATTCCCTCTGCTCTAGCTGCTTGATCAAATGTGGGGGTAGGGACACCTGTTCATCGGGTTTCTCAATGTCATTGCAAAAAGTATTTTTGAAAGTATTTTGAAAATAAGCCAAGTCATAAGAGGAACGGTTTTCGTTATTATTGATAGAGAATTTGGAAAACAGCTCAAAGAGAGCGGCCATCTGATCATTGGTCAGAGGCGGGATTGGGAGTGCTCTCGGGACAGACCCCGAGGCTCCGGTGGCAGTGAGTACAGGGAGAGGGGTTACAGTTTCGACTCTAGCATCAGACCCCTTAGACTCGAATACAGACTCGGACTCAGACTCAGACTCGGACTAAGACTCGGAATCGGCGTCTGGCACGTCTCCTTCCCCGGTGGTCAGCTTGTAGACTCGGCCTTGACCGTCGGTCCACTTGACGGTCTTCTTCCAGCTTCTTTTCCCGGTATCAGCACCGGCTTCCGAGATCAGCTTTGAAGGGTCGAACTTGTTGCTTCGAAGGATCAGGTTCACCAAGTCTTCTTTGGGGTTCGGGACAGCTTTGTCTTCCCCGAATAAGAGTCCCAGCACGGGCTCGGCATTGTCAGTACCCTCCTTGGATTCGGATTGGATGAGGGCAAATATGTCATCTGGAATGTAGTTGCATTCCCGAGCTAGTGCAGCCTCAGGACGCGTGATGGTTGGTTGATATAGGCCAACTTGAATAGCCCCAAATACGGGTGTGATGAAGTAGTCACTCAGCCTTGGGCTATAAGGGCCCAAGTAGGTACCCTTGATGATGTTGCAGGCCTTCTCAATTCCTGCTCGGACCACATTTCCCGGGGTTATAGCATACCCCAAACCGAAGTGAGATTCCCTGTCATTCAGAACCTCAATAATCTTCCCGGACGGAAGATATGGCCTCGAAGTAGCCCCCGGTAAGTACCCCAAGTTTTGTAGCATCGTGTCGATGCTCGTGGTGAAGTAGGGTCTAAAAAAATATTCTTCTCCAATCATCCCTACAAAATCGAACCCCCAAAGGTCGGTGCGGTCCGTGGTGTTACAGCTATCCACGGTCATTGGGGTTGCTTCTAAGGTGATGATACCGTCTTGCAGAGGCATTTTGATCTTTCGGTGCAGAGTAGAAGATACCGCCTTCACAGCATGGAGCCATGGTCTTCCTAGAGTAGATTGAAGGAAGAGGTGACATCGATCACCTGGAATTCTAGCTCTTTTTCGATTGGGCCGGTCACAATAGTCAGCTTGACGGCCCCGGAAACTACTTTTGGGCTTCCATCGAAAGCCTGGATAGTGTGGGCAGTTGGTATGTAGTCGGCCTCAGTGATCCCGAGGGCTTTGGCAGTTCTTAACGGGAGGACATTCACAGCGGACCCGTCGTCAACTAGGGTCATTGGGAGATACTTGCCCCGGCAAATTACCGTGATATACAGAGCCAGGTTGTGAGAGGTCCCGAACGGTGGTAGGTCAGCGTCTGAGAAGGTGATTGACAGGCCTTCTCCTTTGGACCTGCTCTTGAGGTAGGGTAAGATAGTGGCTACCATTTCAGTAGGGGTGACCTGGGAATCAACCTTGATCTGATCGAGAGCCTTAGTAAGTGCCTCTCGATGTTCTTGTGAGCTAACCAGGAGTTGCCATATAGTGAGGTCAACTCGGGCCCTTTTCAATTGTTTGACAAGAGCCGTATCGGTGCTTGGTTCTTCAATGGCTTCTTCCGTCCTGGTAAGTTCAGTGACGGTTGCCTGGACTGGGCCGTCTTTGGTGAGGGAGCTACTGGCTAAAGCTTTGGATTTAGCCTTCCTGATTTCTTTGAGGGTAATGGGGACAGCTTCCCCTTTGGCGAGGTATACATCTTCTTCATCATCGAACCAGATCCCATTGATTTGTGGGAGGAAAGGAGAGATAAGATGAGAACAGTCTATCACCTCACCGGTGAAGATGGCATGAGAGCTAAAGGGGTTGTCCTTGTTGCTTGGCTTGTCCCCGGGTAGTGGTATTTTCCCGCTCTCAATTAAATCCTGAATTAGATGCTTCAGCTTCCAACACTTCTCGGTGTCGTGCCCATTGCCCCGATGATATTGGCAATAGGCTTGGGCGTTGTAGCTCTTGGAGCGTTTTTCAAATGGAACTTCAGGAGTTGGGCCTATCGGCTGGACCAGGCCTTTGGAAGATAGCCTTTGTAAGGCATATGCGTAGGTAGTCCCTATATCAGTGAATACCTTATGAGGGACGTTTCTCTTGGATGAGGCATCCAAGAGATTAACCGTGTCGAAGATGCTTCGGGTTGCGGCCGGAGGTTTGGTAGTGGATGAGGAAGCTCCTTGGTAACCCTTGTTAGAGGCCTTAGTCAGGCTCTCCTGTCTTAGATCATCTTCAATTCTCATGCCCATTTCAGTAAGAGTGGTGAAATTGGGTATGACAGCATACCGGAGGTGAACCCGGTAGGAAGGGAGGAGGTTCTTGACAAAGGCCTCCACTAAAGTCTTCTCACTGGGCTTATCGACCAGTTTGACACTCTCGGCCCTCCAACGTTGGAGGTATTTAGTAAAGCCCTCCTTGGGTTCTTGGGCCATAACCTCTAGGGACCGCATAGTGGTTTGGATCTCGGTGTTATCGGCGTAGTTCCGAGCGAATTCCGTAGCCACGTCGTCCCAGGTTGAGAACTTCTTTGGGTCTAGTCTGTAGTACCAGGCCTTTGGGTGTTTCTCCAGAGATGCAGCAAAGAGGTTTTTGAACATAGAAGAGTCCACTCCCTTAATAGCCATGAACTCCTTGAAGGCCCGCACATGTAGTAGCGGGTCTTCAGTCCCTTCGAACATAGGTAGGCCTGTGAGATTCAGGTTCGCGAGCAGTTTGTCACTTAACGGATTATAATCCCGGCTATTCTCCCGATGGATGTTGTTATTCCCAGTTAAGTAGGCTTGTTCTTCCAGCCGGCGCACTGAGCTGACTAGTTCAGCCAACGGCCCTGTAAGCTCGACATTTGGAGTCCTGTGCTCCACCGTAGCCAGACGAGCAACAATCGCCACCTGACCAGCCCTCATTTCAGTCAGTTGGGCATCAATGTCGGTCTGTTTCTCGACCATGGCGTCCACAGAGGTTTTCAGATCAGCTAAAGCAGCTTCCATTTTGCGGGTGAGCCTGGTGGATGGTGGCCTGTCTGTAAGAACACCACGTAATCAGGAACCGAACCCAGACCTTGGAATCAAAACAAGTACATCCCGAGCGACCCGAAAGGGAAAAAAAAGGACTCGAGAAAGATATCTAGACGGATGACTCGTAGGTGGTGTAACTTCCTTAAGATTTCGGCCTCGGTGAGCCTAGTCCCGTTCGAAGGAAGGTTCACGTGAGACTAATCCCCAGACTTTGGACTCAAGTGTGTAGACGGGCCCTCCTTTGTAGGAGTATGTCCTACATAGATAGGCCTTGCCTTAGTCTAGTAAGGCGGACTGGGATAGGGAGGAAACTCGTGATCTAAGATCGACAGAGTGTCGACGCTAAAGACCTTGACTACTTATGACACGACCCGACACTGCTAAATACGGGAAGTCCTAAGAAGGGGAAGGTTTTGAAATTTGATAGTTTTGGAAAACCCGAGAAAATCTCGGGGAAAGGCCCGATTTTTCGAGAAAATCGGAAAGGGTATCAGGCCTTGGTTTTGATGGTTCGAAAATATTTTCGAGTTTTGAATTGGGCAGCATACCGGCTAGAAATAGGCTATTTTGAGTAAAATCATAAGTCCTAAATTAGGTATGTGTCCCGGGTTTTGAAAATTGGATATCTTGAAATTTGAAAATTTTGAATGTTGGAAAAAAGAATTTCCGACAATTTGAAAATTTGAAGATGAGATCCCGAAGTTTTGAAAACGGCATCTCGAAGATTTGAAAGTTGAAAATGGCATCGCGAGGATTTGAAAATTGAATTTTGAAAATTCGAAAATCGAATGGTGGATCGGAAATTCGAATTTTGAAATGGGCAGCATGCCGGCTAAAAAAATAGGCTTGTTTTGAGTCAAATCTTAAGTCTAAATTTCGGCAGCTTTCCGAGTTTTTGAAAATTGGATATTTTTTTAAAGATGCATTTTTTTTGAAATGACGATTTTTGAAAACGACACGGAAACCAAGTAGCACATAGTCACGTAAGCATTATAACGAAGCCATGTATGCTTTACAATAAGTCTCGGTCGGTCTGAATAGGGTCTATACCAGTGTTCATAGTCTAGTCGAGAAACGGGACGGACTTCCTAAGTCGAGTGGAGCTTAGAACATGCCGCAAAGTCCATACGAGTCGACCATGAACACCTTTAACGTATCCAAAGCTGAATACGTCGTGGTATAGTGGGACGTCGGTCACCAGTACCGGCCCGGGTATATATGGGGTTATGCATGAACCGTAAAACTAAAACGCATATTGTACTCGTCAAACGATTTCTATTCGAGTCTCACCCTGAGAACTCCGATGGTAAGGCACACATCGGTTGATCCCCAGCGGAGTCGCCAAATTGTGGACATGACGTAGGTCCACCCCGACGCGGCCACGCGCGGGTTAGGGTTAGGCGAATGCACCTCCATATGAGAAGGATCGAATTGAAATTTAAGTCGAAATGGAGTCGCCACCGAATTTTATGGTTATTCGGAACCATTCGAGCCCACTCTATATCGCCATGGTCCATACACAAAGTATGGCCCATTTTGGTTTGAGAGTTTATTGGGCTCGTCCCTTTGCATATCGATATAGATGCCGACTTGAGCGGTTAATCGTATATTGAATGAATCTCGTTGCCAATGGATTCGGACATCCGGAAACCACAGTTCTGAGTAAGGGGTGAGGGTACGTGTTGGGAAGCCCACTAAGGACACCCAACCCCGCCCGCACTTAGCGGCCTCTACTAGGACATCGTTTGACTTTTTAATATGCGCGTTAGTGATTCGGTGAAATGTTATGCAAACAGCGTTTTAGCTAAGCATGCGAATTGAATGTGAGCTACGTCTTTTAATGCATCTAATTTATTGTCGAAGTGATTTAGCATGCGAGGGTTCATTTATAAACGGTAAAACGCAAATAAATAAAGCAAAGCGAAATAAATCGGTTACAAGTTACACGGGCGGAATACAACCCGGAATTCACAATACGGCGTACAATAAAATAGAACAATTGAAGTATACAATGGAAATGACGAGCAATAATTATAAACGGACCCGTGTATAAACTAGAGCGTGATTTTGTGTAGGTGGACGAACTTTAATTAGTTACACATTATATTGCGTATTAATCAAAGGACGGAGGTTCGAGACCTAGACGTGGTGCTAGCCCGATCTCGAACCTCGATGCCTTGTCCCGACTTATCACCTCGAGAAATTGAGTCTAAATTAATTTTACATCGGATACAACTAAAGAGTCGTCGACATAAAATTAATAATGTGAGACCGTCGATCAAAATCGTTTAAGTGAAGTGATATGCATGAATTTTGGAAAAGCCACGTGATTAACTTTACACGTGTCGACTAAGTCGCTTTTAAAAAGACGAGGCTCGAATGATATAAAAAAGAACTCTCGGTTTCGGGGCTGCAGGACCCACTCAGTCGAGTCATGGCTGGACTCGGCCAAGTGCGTCCTGGAAGACGCTACTGCCCATAATTTAGGGTGCTACTCGATCGAGTAGCAGGTGTACTCGGTCGAGTGGCACCTGTACAAGTTGTGACTCGTTTTTTTTAATGTGTTTTAAATCGATGATTGGCCGAGTCGAATAAAAATATTGACGGATTTAGATTTAACTCGGTTTGTCGGTATTATAATCATGTCTTATATGATTATAATACCGTTATCGGAATTTTGTAAAGAAAGTTGTTGTTAGATAAAAATTTGATTAGTGACGGAATTGCGCCCCTCTACGTTACGACGTCGATGTTAATCCTTACGGATTATGTGACGTCGGTTTTCGTGTCAACGGGTTCCACACTAATTGGAAATGGGATTAAATGCGTTCAACTATGACTTTAGGTTGATTATCATAGTCCAACGCATTCGAAACCGAATTTTCAATACTAAAATGTATTTACGCGATGTTATGACGATAATGATGATAAAGAAAAGATGGTGCAAAAATAAGGACGCGAAAGTACGACAATATTAATGCTAGTGTCACTATTATGATTACGATTATAAATACGATACGAAAATACGATCAATAAAATGAAAATGAGACTAAAAAAAAAAAAGAGATCGAGATGGGGTTTAGGACACCCTCAACATACATGCTTAGTAAGGACCTCGGAAATGGACTCGTGATAGCAGCACGGGCTGGGGAGTATCGAGGATGTATGCGAGTTATGGTATGTATATGTGTGTGTATGCTTCGCCGGTTCTCCGAGGGACGAGGGGCTCGGGTTTGATGTGTTTTGCCTAGGGTTGCTAGGGTCGTAGTATTGTGTGTATGGGATGAGTATGCATGCAACAAGTTGTGAAGGTTGTAAGAGTTGTGTAGTTGCAAAAAGTGTGTGTTGTGCATGGGGGTCATGGGGTATTTATAGGGAGCCCCGACCCCGGGTCATTCGACCGAGTGGCGCGGGTGCACTCGGTCGAGTGCCCTCGCGAATGCACCTGGACATTCTTTGTGAGGCTCCACTCGATCGAGTGGTCAATCCACTCAATCGAGTGGATCAATTAAACCGGGCTATTTTGGGCGTGATTGCCTTAATTTGCTCTTTGATTGATTATGTTTGATTTGGCATTAATTTGGGTTGATTTGGCTGATCTTGGCTGATTTCGGACGCATCAGGTCGCTTTTTGTGTCGGGTTTGTCTTGACCGGGTTTTGACCCGGTCGCTAAAAGACAGGAATTATTTTTGGTGTCGGTTTTGACCCAAATTAGTCTTGTTTGACTCGGAACGACCCACTGGGCCTGAATTTGAGGTCTGTTTTGTGAGATTTTTACTCCACTAAAAGTCCATGTCGGATATTATTGATTCTGAGCCCAAGTCCGAGTATACTAAGTCACGTTCGCGTCCGATCATCATCGGGTGTTTTTTGGAAATTGCTATAGACACCTGGCGGTCAAATTTTGGGTGTCTACAGATTGTCTTAGTAGGTGCATGTGTATTGTCTTTGAGTTGCATTTGTTTGGGTTTGTTTGTTATGTATTTGAGTCTGTTTAGAGTTTGCTTAGTTCAACTTGGTTCAAATTGTTTTGCTATGCGTTCGAGTACAGCGTTTAGGTTAAGTGCGGTTCTCATTTTTGTTTCATTATCGAGAATGCATTACTGGCGTCGATTAGTAATTATTCTGTTTATTGTTACTTTGTTTGTTTTAAAGGTGGGCGTATTGAACCTTGAGTTTGCTTGTTTTGTTTTGTTTTAGTTTGCACTGAGCCATTTAGGCGCGCGTTTGTCTGCGGCCTAGTCTTGAGGCGCCTAGCCTCCAGCGCACCTAAACATAGACGCGTTGACTTATGCGGTCAGGGTTTTGCGGTCAGGGTCTGTTTAAGTAATCAAAGGTTGGGGCGCTCGTCTCGTTTCACTAAGAAGTCGAGCGCGTCATTCTCTTCGCCTAAAGACCTATTTTCGACTTTTCTTGCCAAGTTTTAATTCGATTCCCGCCATTTACGACAATGTCGACTCCGGGTTAGTGTTCCTTGCTCGTTTATCGTCGGTTTTGCTTGATTGGATTGATTATGAGTTTGTTTTGTTGAAAACCCTAGAAAATTGATTTGGGTGTTTTTGTGTTACTAAGTTTTGATGTTTGTGCTTGATTTTATTGTTAAATTAGAGCTTGTTGAAGTAGATATAAGCTTGATGAGGATGTCCGAGGTGCGACAATGGCTTTGTAGGGAAATGTGTTTGGGAAAGCTAGGGTTAAGGACCGTTTCCCGATTATTTCTATGATCATTTTGCGTAATTTTGCTCAATAATGTTTATGAGAATGTGGGTAGCTCCCTTGTTGATTGTTAGGGGATAGGGTGACCTTCATGACCCTCCGTAAGGTTTTATGTGTCTTAAGACGGACTAAAAGGTGTCGTAACGATGCCGGATTTTCCCAAAACCACTTCCATTGTGATTGGGATCGAAAATGCGTGCAAGCGGCCTTTTCGGAATTTCGATATCTTTATCCAAAATTTTGACCTTATTTTGACCTGTTTAAGCTGACTTAGCCTGACTAGGGTTATGTTTTGTTGTGTGTTTTTTTTCTGTTTTGGGTTTCACAACTAGAGGTGATACCGAGCGTCCCGAGGGAACTTCCTCGGTTGGTGCTGGTGAGGAGGTTGTCGGGGAAGTTTACAGCCTCCTCGAGGGATTTGTAGGAGGAGACGGTGCGTCTCGTCTCAGCGACGTGACCCTGAGACTATTAATGAGGCCGAGTTCGATAGAATGAAGAAGCGCAAGCTTCCGGAGACCGTGGCTAGGAGGGTTCACGTCCCGGTTCCTGTACCGGAGGATGAGGAGGTTGTCTACGAGGATCCCGAGTGGGCTCGGGACTGGGATGGTCATCAAATGATGTTTCATCTTGAGCTTCATATTTCTAACCGCATTGTGCGGGGCCTGGTGAGTGTATTATTCGTGTTATGACTCGGATTTTGTTATTGTTGTTATTTTTGCTCGGGTTAGGCTAGCTTTGTTTTTGTTTATCTTTGCATTGTTTCGGTTCGCAGCCCCCAGGTCTGATGAGGACCTTCTCGGGCTTTACTACATGCCTCGATGTCTACTTCCAGAAGCTAACCCCTACGGTAAAGGAGATTATCTCGAGGACCTCTCTAGGTCCCGTGGTTGGACAGTGGGTTAGGTTGGTGGGTTGCCAGACTAAATGCAATCTTATGGTGATCAGGGCGATGATAGATCGCTTTCATGATACTACTTCGACCTTTCACATGGCTTTTGGGGAGATCGGGATGACCCTTAAGGACTTTGGAATGATTAGCGGTATGCCCTGGGGCCTGGATAGGATTAGGTGGGCCACCGAGGGTCTAGTCTAGATAGTGATGAGGTGCGGGGCCTCATCGGGGATTGTTTACCATATAAGGCATACAGCATGCCTCATCCTATAGTGAGTTCGTACATTACCGACCACTTCGAGCGAGTGGCGGTGTTAGAGGGTCGGGAGGCTAACACACCGGAGCAGGATGCTCGGTTGTGGCTGTGGTATTTCCTAGGGTCGACTCATTTCTCGGATAAGGGCGAGAGGTTTAGTACTAGGATTTTGCCCTTCCCAGCCGACCTGACTCAGCTAAGGCGCTATGATTGGGCGACCGCGGCTTTTGCGGAGATGATGACTCGCTGTCTGCAAGTCATGGTGAGGTCGCTGGTGATAGGGTCGGCCTCAGCTATGCCTATTGTGGGCCCGGGCCTTATACTGGAGGTTAGTTACTACTCTCACTCTTAGATTTTGAATTAACTCAGTTTTGGTATGGGGCTGCTAAAGTTGTTTCGGGATTTTTACAGGCTTGGATCTATTCCTACTTCCCATGTTTGGCACCTAAGACGGTCCGGGTGCACCCGAAGAGATTCCCAGCGGGAATCGAGTGGAGGCAGGCTCAGCCTAAGAGCACAATCGACCACTATCCGATGGAGAACGCTCTGGTTAACAAGCTAGGCATTGACGATGTAGGTTTTCTCCAATAGCTTATTTTGCTTAACAGCCCTCAAGTTTTGGGATTCATTAGGATGTCAGTTTTGCTTGTGTAGTTTGTGGCCCGCCCCTGGGCTAATTACGAGTGCGTGCCGGAGTACGTGACTACGGAGCTGAGGCCTCGAAGCTATAGGAGGATGCTCCTTCCTGCGTTGATTCGTCCAATCTGGTATCTGGGCAAGTGGTTGGTACGTCAGTGCCTATATGATGACTTCAAGGTGCCGGTTGATCCTCCCCGGACCATGTTTAGACCGCCGACCGCCGCAAAGATTCTCGAGGATAGGGACGGAGAAGGAGGCGATACACTTTTGGTGCCTGGTGCCTCCTACCTATCTCACGTCACTCAGCGGTTAACTTGGTATCGCCTCGTGGTAAGGTTCTAATTTTGGTTTTAAGGTTGCCTTTGTGGTTTGTTATCTCTCTGCTTTTTTACTGACCAATCTGTTGTCTTTTTAGCTGGCCGATCCGGCTGACGAAATCCAGCCCCCAGACTTTCCTATGACTCTGCTTAGGGTGGATGCGGCTGGGATACTCTTTACCTCCCCCCCCCCCCGTTTTCTGCTGAGGAGACGGACGCTGGGATAGAGTGGCGTGACCAGGTATACCGGGTAAGTCTTGACTCTTTGTTTTTGATTCGGGTTTTAAGAATTAGGGTCAGTTTGCCTAACTTTGTGGTTTCTGCTTCCAGGTTTCGTCGGCTTACCATCAGAAGTTGTGACAGGCCGCCAACTGCTTTCAGGCCTATGCCTCGAGGGTTTCCTGTGATACTTCGGGACCCCGATCGGTGAGTTTACATGGCTGAGGTGGTTTTCCTAGGCTGCTTGTATGTGTTATCCTAATGTTTGAGTGTATTTGTAGGATGTTCCGGATATGGTGGGACGGCTAGAGACTCGGGTGACCGAGCTCGAGGCGAGAGAGGTTGAATCGCAACGGCTCCTGCAATCTTGGGCTGACGAGATCGCCTTCCTTAAGGAGCAGCTGGCTCGGTCTAGGGGTGAGACCTCTACACAGGGTGAGGCTAGACATCGGGTCGAGAGGGAAGCTGAGGCTGAGGCTGAAGCTGCGGGCGAAGAGGTGGGTGGAATCCCTGAGACAGCTACCCTAGACATGCTGTCGGGGATGGATGGTAGTGCGTCTCCTCTTATAGACTTGGAGGACCTAGGTTTAGATGATAACATTTGTAAGGTTGTGATGGCCATTGGCGCGGCTTCTAAGGGTCCTCCCTAGCCTCGATTTGTGTACGAAATTGTGTATGTTGTACATTTGCTTTTAAACTTTTAGTATTTGAACTAGTTAGATTAGTCTTGTGTTTTTATTTGGCTAGTTGTTTAGCTAGATTGACAAGTAATCACTCTTTCGTTTGTTTGTTTCCGATTCGACCTAGTTTAGGGTGTGTTAGCATTGCATGAGAGTATGAAAACAGTTCCTTTAGGATGTTTTGAAATGAGTCGGGAATTGGATCAGGTACTACGTCGATTAAAATGTTTTGACTCGAGATGTAAAATATTAACGTGCTTTGACCTAGTGCGTTAAGAGATGAGCATGGTTGTTCAGAACGAGACCGAAGTTTAAAATTCGGGTGACTTTTAAAAAAAGTTATACCACTTTTTATATATTCGTAATGTCGTCTTGTTAGGCTACAAACGCGACTTGACGATAACCATTAAAAGGCTACAACACGCCTAGGTGGGGTAGCTTATCCCCCTAAAAAAAGAATGAAAAGACATCTAAGTCTGGTGGATCTGATGGACGAAATGTACCATCCATGTGGGCCTGTCATTCTTGTGCTGGCATTTTGGTTTTTGGAAAGGGGTTTAGCTGCTTCAGGAGATCGTTCCTGGTGTCCGGGGCTGTTGGACTTGAGTGAAAGGTTAAAGATTGTGCAGATGACCTTACTATCGAATAATGAAGCCATGCAGGCAAATGTCACTAAGCGCATGATCGAAGACGGTGTTACCATCCTAGTGTTCGTCAGTTCATCTACACGGGCCGAGACCGACAAGACCCTTTTTGAAAATGTTAGTGAGGAGGGGAAGTGAGATTGGCTGGGCTCGCTTTTGGCTAGGGAGGTGGAAGTTTGCGTTAGGAGGGTCAATGGTGAGAGACCCAAGCAAACACCCCCGAATGGCAAGGGAAAGGAAAAGTTGGACCGGTATAGCCCAGCCGTTTAGTACTATGTTGTATTAATTGATATTATGTGGTGTATTAGTACTAATTTTTGCGGAGTTTTGACACGTTGTTGCTTTCCGAGATGTTCGGGTTTCAGACGCTTGATGTAAATGGCCTCGACAAAGGCTTGATTTAACTGATTTTTTTTATTAATGAGAAGCACATTTTTTTATATATTTTTTTGGACGGCTCGCAACTCGTTTCTTCATTTTGCCCAAGGCGCCCTTTCGGGTTTTCACCCCGTCCTCGGCTCGTCGTTTGTGCTTCATCATTGAAATCACTCGTTAATCGGAACATGGGGATGGTTCCGACTTGCATGTGAATCGAGTAATCGATTTTGATATTTTCGTTGGTTGTACCCTTGAAAGGGGTGCCTACGTATCCGCGTTTAGACGGAATCAAACCATGTTCGTAGTTCATTTAGATGTGAGTGATTTTGCTTTAGACTCGTTATACCAATTATCGATATGAGATGCTTAGAGTGTATTCGCCGTAGTTAAAGAACTAAGGTGGAGTGATTGGGTCAGGGCAACTGGCTTGGATGGTTTAGGAATGTGGAACTAGGTAGTGGGTGGCTCTGATAAACTAAGATCTGGAGCTTGATTTTTGTGGAGTTAAGGCTATTAGGTTACAATTTCGTGATATGGTAGGAAGGGAGAAGCTAAGTAAAAATGACTCAGACTTCAATCGAGTGAGATGTAAATTACGCGGGGATCTGATTTCCATGTCTGGCCCTAACGGTTGGGAATATCCTACTGAGCTTGAATCCTCAAAATTCCGGACTGTCTCCTAACAAGTGTCTCGGGAAGGTCTTAAGGGTTGTAGTGCGGGGAGGCTAGTATTTGGGTGCTAGTTGACTGGCCTGTTCATTTTACTTCTTATTTGGACTTGTATTTGAAATCAAATTGGATGATTGGGATTTGATTTCGACCACTGAGTTTGGTCTTGATCATTGAATTGGGCCGGCTTGGCTTGGCCTCGGTTTCACTTAATATTTTTTCTTTGGCCCCTATTGGCCATTTCAGACTTTTGGTTTTTGCTGGTGCCTATGATGAATTGGTCGGTCATTGTTGGAGGGATGTTCATTGTGGAAAATGGGCATGCCTTCCGTCCTTGATTACTAGCTAAGGGACTATCTAGATTCGTCATAGGTTTCGGGAATGCTCGTTCTAAGGAGTAGTTTATGGCTTTCTATACCAGGCATGGAATAGGTAAAAAAAGGAACACGGGGTCTCGGTTCTTGTAATTCCTCGTTGTTTTAAGATTTGTTTGATTGTTATCGATAAATGGCATAGTACCGAGTCTTAAGCGAGAAAGTGCGTTACTAAATCAAGCGATTGTCGAGGCGCATTATAAAGGAAGAAATGTTTATTTATTTTTATTGATAGTAATAAGCGGGCTATGCGCCCGAGGCATTGTTTTTGGGGAGGTGGAGGACAGGTCCCTCGCACCTCCTGACTCGATGTAAGAAAGAAGCAAGAGACATATACTATTAGGTCTAGGCCCTAAGACGAACTAGACTCTGACTCGGACACAGATTTACTCATCTCGGATGATGCCCTTGGGTTTTCAGGATCTTCCTTAATATTCCGAGCACTCTCCTCTATAGGGTCGAGGTGGGAACAATCGATGGCGTTGCCAAAGACTGCATGAATGCTAAAGGGGTTTGTGGTATTGTTTGGTTTCTTGGGTGGAAAGAGATTAATGGTCCCGTTTTTGATCATATCTTGTATGGCATGTTTGAGCCGAAAGCAAGATTCGGTATCATGCCCATTACCTTGGTGATATAGGCAATAAGCATTAGGGGTCCAGCTTTTGCTTCGTTTGCTGACTGGGAGGGTCTGGAGTGGGACCCAAAGGTGAGAGTAACCCTTGATCGACTAGGCACTTAAGGACTTCGGCGTAAGATGGTTTGATTGGGGTAAACTTTTTCGGTGACCTTCCTACTTTGTTGGATGTCGCCTCGTAAGGTTTTGGTGTTCCTTCTGTATCGATTTTAGGAAGCTTCGATCGGGTGGAGTATGGGGATACTATATCCTGGGTAGGTTTTTGGGCATGGTAATCTCTCAGGTTGGCGTTTGTCTCGCTTTCAGTGTCTCTACTCTCAAGGAAGTTGAGGCGGCTATCGATGTAACGGACGGATAAAGTCAAACGGGTTACTGATGCATGGATGTTGCGAACCAATTTGGCTAGGGTATTGACATCGTTGCGGATGCTTTTGATGGCGCTTGAATCTACCGACATGTTGGGGAGTGATTCTAGTGGGAAAGGATTTAAAGGTCAGACTGGATCCACCGGACGACTTAGAGACTTGAGGAATGCTCGCAGCTGAGCGACGCAGAAATGAGACCCTTGATTCGCGGGTGCGCGGGGTCATTGATTTAGGGATTCGGGTGCTTTAGACTCTTGGTGTATTTGGCGAGACGCCTAAGGGAATCTTAGATCTCTGTGACGAGATGATTTGACGCAAGCCTCGGAGGTGAGGCTTAAAGCGTACTTCTCAAAAGAGATGACCCAAAATGAAAGACCTCAAGTGGCGGCGATCCTAGTAACTAACACGGACAGTTAAACACACGGTTGTACGACGTAAGAAGCTGATCGCGATCCCGGCTCAGGATCAAAGAATTTTGATATTTTTTCGAAAACGACCGATACTCGCAGAGGGAGTTTTCTTTTTTTTTTGGAAAGTGATTTTGCAAAATTATGGTGACGATGGTGTGGTAATATCGTTGGTGATGTGAAATGTGCGTCGCTATATATGTGTGTATCGGGAATCCGACGATAGCGAGAGTGCAAACTCTTTTTTTTACAAAGATACACGGCCCTTTAGGGAAATCGGCTTTTTGAAAATGATCACGTGATGCTTTTATCGAGGCTACTATTAATTAGCTACTTCGATAGTGGATGTGTGTGGTGCTTTAAAGGTGTGAATAAATCCTTTGTTAGGGGTTTAGGTAGTGAATAGTGCTTTTTTAGAAAAGTTGTTTTTTCCCTTTAAAACGAGCGATCCATGTTTGTCGGTTGTAATAAATAGCATTCGACAATGGACGATGGTGTGCTGTGAAAAGTGTTTCAAGAATGTAACCGTTTTGGATTTCTTGACTTCATTAATTGAAGCTTTGGTCGCGTTAAACGGTATGTGTGGAAAAAACCTTTTTTTGAAAAGGAAATGTAACCGTTTGGTGTACCTTAACCCCATTAATTGGGAGTTTCGGTAGTATTAACGGTATTTGTTGTTTTGAAGGGTTTTATTCTAGTCATGTGACGACGTTTTGAAAATATATTTTGTTTGAAAATATCGAGTGTAAAACTGACCATGACGATGGCATTTGAAAACGTTTTTTCCCCCTTTTTTTTTAGAAATCCTATTTTGATCGGAGTATCGGTGTTTAAGAAGTTGTTCTTGGAAAGACGAGATATTTTCAAAAACGGAGTTGGGTGCGGTTGAATATGTTCGCGTGGTTGAATCCGGATTTTAGTGTTTTATTTGGGTTGGATTGTTCAAACATGCTACACATAAATAGGAATGCATACACTAATGCAGGATGCGAACTCGGGTAGGTTTAGGGTAGGCTACCGCCCACGAATAGTCTTTACTTAGGCATTGACAATGGTCTGGGGAGACGAGTGTCATACCGTCCGTTCGAAACTATCCGCTTATTAATCCCGCGGGGTACGCGTTAGGCGGTCGGAGCGTCAATTGAGGATCTCTCCGCGTGTCCCTAGAGATCTTACCGCGAAGAGGTCGATTGCTCCTGATATTGGTTAGGGTGGGCTTTTTAGGGCCAAAACCCGTAGTGACCACAACTAGGAACTAAGACATGAGCTTCACCGACCTCGTTCAAGTTACACCACCACTGGAAACTTGTTTCCCAATCCCCAGCGGAGTCGCCAAACTGTGGACGTCCGTCCCCACCGCCCGGCACCCCGCGCGTGCCCGCGCTGGACCAACCCGGTTCTCAACGTGTGGCGGTGGCCACCCACGCGGTCCCCTCCCTGCCAGGGGCCGGTCCGATCTCGCATACGGGGTGAAGTATCGGACCTCGATTTGGATGACGATCAGGACTTGTACTAGACGGGTGTGAGGCACCCATGTTTCCGTTTGGGAATCGATCGAGTTGTGGTTGTAAATGTTTAAAGGTCGTTTTGTTTGGTAAGGCGACCTTTTTAGTGAACTGAAGTTGTCGTTGATTTGTGGAGTCGTCACCGAGACAATTATGGGGACTCGGAAACCGTTCAAGTCAACTTTGATCCCTTGCCGGCTCAAAGCGGAGTGGCACGGGACCTAAAGATAAAGACTTGTACCCTTAAGCACTCCATGTCTGGATGACTCTCATTGCCAATGGCTTTGGACATCCGGAAACCGTCGATTCTGAGTAAGGGGTGAGGGTACGTATTGGGAAGCCAACATCCGATAGATGTCAACACCCAATCCCGCCCGCACTATAGCGGCCTCCACTAATCAATCGGTGGGCTGATATCCTAGTTCTTTTACTGTGGTGGAAGTACTGTAACATCCGTTGTTTTAACCCTAAACCTTTTGCTATGTCGGTTATTTTAAGTCAAGTATGTTTTGTCGTCGAATTAGTTGTGTTTACATTCTTTGCATGCGATTTCACGTGACAAGCAGACCATGAAAAGATGCACGTAGGAGAGTAGAGAGTACTAGTATTATATGTATTAGCAAATCAGTTTTAACGCGATAATACGGATATTAGTCATTCTTGTGGTATACCTTACCTGGTATTCTGCTTAAGATGCGTCGGTTCGGTATTAATAAAGATGCGTCGAACCTAATAAGGCGAGCACCGGGACTAATATGGAACCCGACCATCACTTTGTTCAGTTTTAGTTGTTTTACGTTTTGAATTCCGTGTTAGGTGATTTAGCATGCGATTATAAGGTCATAAAAGCGGTAAATCATACGAAAAACAGTAAATGCGAATGTAAGTAAATCACATAATGAGGAATTGCACCCTCGGAGTGTACACTAAACGGGACTCGATGCATAGATAGTTTTGAGAACGGATCTCGGAATTACTCGGGTCTATTTAGTGTGTTTTAGTGTTTGCGGTTGAAGTTGGGACGTTACGTATTTTCGTAGATGTTTGTGGGCCTAGCGCCCACATCTAGTGTAGTCGTAGTGCATAATAATAGAAAGTGCAAGTATGGAAAGTTTTGTATAGATGGCAACCTAGTGACGACTCGATCAACAGGCGGATCCTCCTAGCTTGACCAGTGACTCCGGCAGAGCTCCGTTACCGTTTCACCTTCCCGCGGTGATAATTGTCGTTTGTAGTGCCTATTCTGTAGTGTTTTGGGTCCCATTTTCCTTGTGGAACCGCTCCTTTGGAGCGGTTTATCGGCTTCTTATGTTTCCTTTAGCTCGTTTCAGGTTCCCGAGACCGTTCATGAAGAGTTGGAGTGATTCCGACTCAATACATATGCATTTTGGAGCCAACGAAGCTAAGGAACGATGACTCGATGCCTTGGAATCGACCCCGAGACCTTGGGACCCAATCCCGAGCCTCAGAGACCCGATCCCGAGTCCCGAGAATCGATGAGAAGGCCATGAGAACCAAGGAGGGACCGAAAAGTTCATATTGGAGGCCTACAAGACTATTCCCGATCGGGTATGGCCTCATCCCGATCGGGAATAAAGAGGAAAGCAAGGAGCGACTACTGTGGGGTGTTCCCGATCGGGAACATAAAATCCCGATCGGGATTCTCCACTTTCCCGATCGGGATTTCCTTTCCCGATCGGGATTGTCCCAGTTCAGCCCGTGTTCATTTCCTTTCAATTCCTTTCATTCTTAAACCCTATATATACCCTTCTCTTGTATGAAGACAGATTATCATACCCTAGACTAGTTTAAGCCTCAAAAAACCCTAGATTGATTCTCACTCATTAGCTTTAATCTTCTCTTAATTTTAGTTAATCTTTAGTTAATCCTTTGAAATTAGTGCTTGTATTAAGGGATCCTTGGAGATTGTCTCAAGCTTGACAACCTTGGGATTGTATTTGGGGTTCTCATTAATGCAAGATTGTTCCTTTTCTTCATCTAGTGTTGGTATAATCCTTTCTCATCCTTGTTCTTTGTTATTTATACAAGTTTGAATCTTTTCTTAGTGTTATTGTTATTGTTCTTGTTTGGATTTGTCATTATGGATGTTTGGATGTTTGTCTTAGTTTCTCTTTTGATTGTTATTCTTCCTTTCATCATGAGTGAGTAGTCTTCTTGTGGGGTTAGTAGGGGGATTAGGGGTAGATTATGGATAATTAGGGTTGATTAAGGGGAAAGGGTGAATCTTTGTTGCTAGTCACATTGTGAGCACTCTAGGTGTTTGTTGTTATGCTTGTATGAGTAGTAGTGGCCAATGCTCCTTGTGCATGTGTTCATGAATCCATTGTTTGCCTATGATGTGGGAATGTTGAGAATAATCGTAGTTGCGAGAGCACGGATTAGGGTCTAAGTTGCGAGAGCCCGGACCCACCTTGACATCGGTTTAAGTTGCGAAAGCCCGGACCGACTCTAGACACTAGGAGACATCCATACCCTTGATCACCCCAATTACCCTTCTACCTCTATGAACCCGACCTACCCCACTTCTTTCCATATTTGAGTCATCTTCTAGTTAGACATCGTTTACTCTAGTTTTCTAGTTAGACCGATCATTAGCATTGTTTAGCATCATTAGTCTAGTTCTTACTCCTCCTCCATCCTAGTTTTCCATTTATCGCTTTCTTTGTGTTTGTTCGTGTGACTTAGCCTAGTTTTAGTGGACCTAGTCTAGACCTTACTCTACCGTCCCTGTGGATATCGACCCTACTTGCCCTAGCTACCCACTAGGAATAGTCGGTTTATTATTGACGGTTGGACTCACGGCAAATCCCTACCATCAATTTGGCGCCGTTGCCGGGGACGGTGCATTGTTTAGACTTAGTTTGCATATTTCTAGACTTAGTTACCCCTCTTTGTGTTCTTCCATCTTCTCTTGTTTATATTCTCTTGATTTTTCTTCTTTCTTTAGCGTTACCTCTTCTTTTTCTCTTTGTCTCTAGTTGTGCTTGTTATTGCCGTTGCCTAGTGCCCATAAAGCACTAGGTGTTCTTACGTTTGTTCTAGTGTGTAGTGTATGCCTAGGAGGGGAGGCGACTTCTATCTCTTTAATCCAGAGCCGGAGAGACTCTTTCGAGCCTTTCGCCAACGGACGATTAATCGGGTTAGGATCTCTCAACCAAGTGCAAGCACCACTCATCAAGGGCAAGCCCAAAGAGCCGACTTGAGCATTTCACCTCGAGAGACGGCCGGAGGGACCTTCATCAATCCCTTCGGTGATTCTTCTCCTAATTCTCCTTCTTCATCTACATCAACACTCTCTACACCCCCATCCTCTCCCTTACATCCAAGAATGCCTATGTTCTCCTCTCACTCCACATTCACCGAGGATGTCTTGCCGGGACCGAGTGCATTACCGGAAGCTTATACCGGAAATTTTGTGGCAAAGACTCAATTCATCCAACTTGTGGAGAGGAGCCCATTTAGTGGTTTGCCCACCGAAGACCCGCATCAACATATGGAGACCTTCTCCGATTATTGTGACGCTATATCTCAAACCGGGGTTACTCAAGACCAAATTCGTTGGGTACTCTTCCCGTTTTCTCTTATTGGAAAAGCGAAGCAATGGATTAAGAGTCTCGATAGGGCAACCATGGGTGTCGACACTTGGAAAAAACTTGCCTTGGCGTTCTACCAAAAGTTTTACCCTCCGGAAAAGACCAATATGCTTAGGGCCTCCATCACCGGTTTCAAACAAAGGGATGAGGAGAGTCTATATGAAGCTTGGGAGCGGTTTAAGTCTTTGGTAAGATCGTGCCCTCACCATGGACTCTCACAATGGTTCTTAGTACAACAATTTTGGAATGGACTTTATGAGGATTCGAGAGCCATTCTCAACATGGGCTCCAATGGTAGGTTTACCGAGGTCGATGACGACCAAACATGGAAGAGAATCGAAGAGATGGCGGTGCACAATTCGCAATACTCTAGGCCTAGGAAGGCAAATCGGGGAGGTAGGCACGAGGTTGATGCTATCACTCAATTGAGCATTGACCTTGGAGCTCAACTAAAAACGCACATGGAGACTATTGAAAAGAAGCTCCAAAGCCACCTCAACCAAGTCCAAGGCTCTAGTTCATCCCACCATCAACCGATTCAAGAAGTGAATGCTTTGGGGTTCGCACCTCCTACACCTTACTTTGGGATGTGTGACACTTGTGGAATCGTTGGCCATGACCCTATGAGTTGTAGAGGGAGTATTGAGCAAGTGAACGTCTTTCAAGCGTTCAAGCAAGGTGCTTCTTTCTCTAATCAATACCAAGTTTCCCAACAAGTCCCCCAACAACAAGCGTTTCACCATCAACAACAACATCGTCCCTATGTTCCACCTCCCTTAAGGGACAACGATCAAAGTTACCAAGGTTATGTGGGTAACCAAAGACCCTTCAACAATTTCAAGCAAAATAACCAAGGCAACTTCAACAATAAGCAAGGTTTCCAACAAGGGAACTTCAATCAAGGATATCAAAACCACAACCAAGGGTTTCAAAATCACAATCAAGGAAATTCTCATGGGTTCCAAGGGAACCGTCAACAAGCAACTCACAATCAACAACAACAAAGCAAGCCTAGGAGCCGGTCTCCTATCCACGATTACGGTACCCCATTAGCCCTCACCGATACTCCGCATAATCCATCATCTCCACCACGTGATTTTGACATACAAAAGACTATGATGGATTTGCAAAAGAGCAATCAAGAAGTGAAGAACAATCAAATGGACATGTCAAGAAACCATCAAGAGCTCTTTACTTATGTTCGAGGGGAAAACGCTATGAGAGATACCCGGATGACGATACTCGAGAATCAAATAGCTCAACTTTCATCGGGAAGTTCCTCAAGGCAAAAGGGACAATTACCTTCTCAAGGCCAAGCACCGTCATATGAGCATGTAAATGCCATCACCACAAGGAGAGGTACATCCTATGACCCCCCTCCATTCCCTAATGATCAAGAGCCAATGCATGAACCAACAAAGAAATTGGCATCTCCAAGTCAAGAAGACTCAAGCTTTGATCGTCCAACTGAGGAACTATGGGAGGTCGAGAAGCCCCAAAAAGACAACCCTCCACCACCTCAAGAGAAAGAAAAAGGCAAAGGGAAAGTGTCGTTTGAGAAGTCTATCCCCATGGAGCAAAACGAGTACCAAGTGCAATTGCCTTACCCATCAAGGCAAATGAAGAGTAAGGAGGACTCTTAATATGACAAATTCCTTAATATCATGAAGAAGTTGGATGTCAATGTCCCATTCACCGAGTTACTTACCCAAATCCCGGCATACGGAAAATTCATGCGGGACATCCTAGCAAGGAAAAGATCTATCGACAAGGAAGAGACGGTAGCGTTCACGAGGGTGGTGAGCGAGCTCATTCAAGGGTCCACGCTTCCGAAGTTGAAAGATCCGGGTAGTTTCTCAATCCCTTGCACCATTGGCAATTTTATGATCAACAATGCATTATGTGACTTGGGTGCGAGTGTGAGCGTCATTCCCTACACTATTTGTTGCCGACTCGGGATGAAGGAGTTGAAATGCACATCCATTACGCTCCGAATGGCCGACAAGTCTATTAACCGACCATTGGGAATGCTTGAGGATGTGCCGGTGCGAATAGGGAAATTCTTCATTCCGGTCGACTTCATTGTGCTCGATATGCCGGAAGATGCAAGCACTCCCATTATTCTTGGGCGCCCATTTCTACACTCCGCCGGTGCCATGATCGATGTGAAGAGGGGTAAGATCACATTTGAGTTGGGCGAGGAAAAGATAGTGTTCGACCTCCAAGGCAACACTCCACCCACTAGTGATGAAACGTGTAAAATGATCCATACCACGGAAGACATCGATCGAGGGAGAGACCCGGGACAGAGCTTGAAGAAGTACTCATATGTACTTGAGGATTCCGATAGTGAGGAAGATGAGTGCCCGAATCATGGGCTTGATGACAAGTTGCAAAGCGAGGAAAAGAATGATGAGCCGCCCTTGGGGCCGCATGAGGACCGGTGGACATTTGGGTACATCCCAAAAGACCGAAAGTACAAGTTCAAGCCATTGAACTTGGAAGATCGGGATGCCCCGGGAACGTCTAGGCAAGGCCATGAGGAGCCTTGGTTTGTGGATGGCTATATTTCGAGCATGATTGAAGACATCTCTAGGGCCTTCGACTTGTTCTTACGTGCCCTTGATGGAGATGGAGCCGGTTGGAGAGTTGATGAAAAAGAATGAAGATTTGCACCACCTTGGTTTGACGGAGTTCCACAAGAACCGTCGCATTGTGTATATTTCTTACTCTTAGTTAGTTTGATTTTGGTGATATTCTTGTTGTTTAGACTATTTGATGAGAGTTGTGAGGGAGAGAATTTTATGTGTGCTTGAGTTTTCTTGATAGGTGAAGTTGATTTGAGCCCTAGAAAGGGTGGATTGTTGATAAGGCTTGGTTTGTGAGCGAGGTAGTCGGTTTTTGAAGCTTGTATCAAGCTTTTGGGTTCATGGAAGGTGAAGATGAAGAATCCCGATCGGGAAAGCCTTATCCCGATCGGGAATGTTGATGCCAAGAATTCGGACTCACTGGAAGGTGATCTCGACCGGGAACACAAAATCCCGATCGGGAATTCACATACTCCCGATCGGGAATTCCCTTCCCGACCGGGAAAGTCCTCTTCCCCATTTTGAGTCTTTTTCCTAGGCATTTGATTCCACCCATCCATAATACCCCCTCCCAACCTCCCTACTCCACTCTACTCCTATCACATGACCATACACCTCACCTTACATCGAAACCCACACACCCCTTACACCATTACTACCCCGACCGTGAGCTCTTGAATATGAAGCGAGATGGCAACTATGGAGACAAGCAACAAGGCCCTCATGATCATCGAGACGATGGAGCAAGTGAGTTACTAGCCGCTCGGTTTGGGTAACTATCCTTCCTTTTCCGTCTATTATCGCTTGCCTTTCCTTGTTTGCCCCCTTCCCTCGAGTCATGGAGTCTTAGTGGCTTTCGAGGCCCTAGTATGGTTGCTCCCGACTCTCGACGACGTGATTACATCGAGAGTCCATCGAAAAATCCAAATTTACAAGATTTTTCACCGCTTTTTTGGAATTAGACGGATTTAGGCGGAATCCGGGCTAGGTGACTTGATTACACCTAGCCCTCCCCTCCCATTTCCTTTTATTTCCTTCTTTTTATTTCTTCCCCCATCCATATCTTTTTCTCGTCTCGGCCCACTGTGACTTGACTACACCCCGGCCGGACACATTCTACCCTTTTCTTCAACTTATTTTTGATTCTTAGCTTTATTTTCGTAGTTTCTCTTCTTTTTCTTTTGTCTCTCCGACACTACGATTGAGCATATGAGGACATTGCTCGATTTAAGTGTGGGGGAGCGATATTCTATCGTAGCTCGTTTTATTTTCTTATTTTATCGAAAAATCTTGAAAAAAATCCTAAAAATTTGAAAAAATTTCACAAAATCCAAAAAGATTTTTCCTTTTGTATGTTTTACTTTTGGGTCTTTGTGTAGTATATTTGTTTTGTGCGTGTGCTTTGCCTCCCTTTTCTCTTTTAGGTTGCCTAATCGCCGCCAACTTTGGAGAGCTTGCAAGAATCTCGGTAACCTCTATCCCTTTTTCTTCTTTATCTCTTGCGGAGTTTTGGATGAGATTGTGATGTTGTGTGCTCGGGCGAAGCCTTGTAAAGTTGTGGTTGATTTGGAGACTTGTTTGGAAATCGGGGTGGTGTTTGTGTTGTTCATGTGTTTGTTTTGTTATGTTTGTTGTTGTTACTTTTGTCTCTTTTTCTTTCGTTCTCGTCGTGTCTTTAAATTTTGTGTTATGTTGCATTGTGAGTCTTGTGTGTAAATGGTTTTCGAAAACCCGGTTTAGAGTCTAGAGTGTGAGTGTCCATTTTCCCTTCCTAGTAGTATAAATCGAGTCTTGGACTTTAGTCTAGTAGAATGACCCTAAATCAATGATTTCGTTGGTCCTTTACCTTGAGTCCACCTTTCTTACTAGGGATTTACTACGGGATTTGCATTTTGACCATTATGACCACCCATGGTGTGAATAGGCCTTGGTTACCGAGTCCCGTCCCCTAGGTGACCGTGTTTAGGATCGTTTTGACTAGTCCAAGTTCTCCACTTTTTGTGGGTTTGAAGGGAAGGCGCCGTCCCGACTCACCCATTTACCTACCCCTACGCACATTCCACACAATAAAATGCAATGTGTTGATTCTCTCTTTCTTGTCATGCAAAGATATGCCGAAAATGCCAAATCTTGCCAAAAAAAAGGGGCAAAGGAAAGAAAATGAAAGAAAGAAAAAAAATGAAGAAAAAGAAAAGGCACAAAAGCCAAAAACAAAGTAGAAAAGAAGAAAAAGAATTGGCATGGAAAAACAAAACAAAAATGCAAAAGAAAAGAGAAAATGCCAAAAGAAAATCGTCTCACAAAAATAACTCCTACCTCTCAAAATAAGCCTTTTTCCGACTTTTGCCGTGAAGAGCCTACCAAAGGACCGAGTCCCGAGGAAGGATGATAGCGGTATTAGTCGGTCTTCCCTCATTTTGCATATTTCCACCTTTTTACTTGGACTAGTTAGGCGGTTTTAGCCATGGAAAGACCCTCTCGGCTCGCGCTAAAGGGGGCGGGGTCTCACTTACCTACAGTGTCGACTAACACCGTGGTTCATCACTTTCCATCTCCGCCGATCGTCCCGTAGTAAGTTTTTAGAAAGTTAGGAGGACCTAGGTAAGTTATCAACGTTTTTATTGCTTTGTCGTCATGCTATTAGGGTTAGGTTCACCTTGGTTTGTATGTCTAGCTTGGGAACGTTGTCGCTTACCTCGAGTCCTAAACCGGTGTTTCATTCACCGCTTTTAGAGGGAAGCGGTATTTGTTTTTCCTTTGGGTGCAACCTTTTGTTTGTTTGTTTGTTTGTTGTTTATATGCTTGTTTGTTTTTGTGTTTTGTGTCCGGTTGCACCCACGATTTTGTCGCAAGACCCCACTTGCCTTGCGGAGTGCACTTCTCCTCTAAGTGCACTCGCGTGAGTTGAAAGGGCGTAGGGTGCGCTAATACCCGCTCGGTTAGATTAGTATTTAGTTTGTGCTTACTCGAGGGCGAGTAAGGGTTTAGTGTGGGGGAGTTGATAATTGTCGTTTGTAGTGCCTATTCTGTAGTGTTTTGGGTCCCATTTTCCTTGTGGAACCGCTCCTTTGGAGCGGTTTATGGGCTTCTTATGTTTCCTTTAGCTCGTTTCAGGTTCCCGAGACCGTTCATGAAGAGTTGGAGTGATTCCGACTCAATACATATGCATTTTGGAGCCAACGAAGCTAAGGAACGATGACTCGATGCCTTGGAATCGACCCCGAGACCTTGGGACCCAATACAGAGCCTCAGAGACCCGATCCCGAGTCCCGAGAATCGATGAGAAGGCCATGAGAACCAAGGAGGGACCGAAAAGTTCATATTGGAGGCCTACAAGACTATTCCCGATCGGGTATGGCCTCATCCCAATCGGGAATAAAGAGGAAAGCAAGGAGCGACTACTGTGGGGTGTTCCCGATCGGGAACATAAAATCCCGATCGGGATTCTCCACTTTCCCGATCGGGATTTCCTTTCCCGATCGGGATTGTCCCAGTTCAGCCCGTGTTCATTTCCTTTCAATTCCTTTCATTCTTAAACCCTATATATACCCTTCTCTTGTATGAAGACAGATTATCATACCCTAGACTAGTTTAAGCCTCAAAAAACCCTAGATTGATTCTCACTCATTAGCTTTAATCTTCTCTTAATTTTAGTTAATCTTTAGTTAATCCTTTGAAATTAGTGCTTGTATTAAGGGATCCTTGGAGATTGTCTCAAGCTTGACAACCTTGGGATTGTATTTGGGGTTCTCATTAATGCAAGATTGTTCCTTTTCTTCATCTAGTGTTGGTATAATCCTTTCTCATCCTTGTTCTTTGTTATTTATACAAGTTTGAATCTTTTCTTAGTGTTATTGTTATTGTTCTTGTTTGGATTTGTCATTATGGATGTTTGGATGTTTGTCTTAGTTTCTCTTTTGATTGTTATTCTTCCTTTCATCATGAGTGAGTAGTCTTCTTGTGGGGTTAGTAGGGGGATTAGGGGTAGATTATGGATAATTAGGGTTGATTAAGGGGAAAGGGTGAATCTTTGTTGCTAGTCACATTGTGAGCACTCTAGGTGTTTGTTGTTATGCTTGTATGAGTAGTAGTGGCCAATGCTCCTTGTGCATGTGTTCATGAATCCATTGTTTGCCTATGATGTGGGAATGTTGAGAATAATCGTAGTTGCGAGAGCACGGATTAGGGTCTAAGTTGCGAGAGCCCGGACCCACCTTGACATCGGTTTAAGTTGCGAAAGCCCGGACCGACTCTAGACACTAGGAGACATCCATACCCTTGATCACCCCAATTACCCTTCTACCTCTATGAACCCGACCTACCCCACTTCTTTCCATATTTGAGTCATCTTCTAGTTAGACATCGTTTACTCTAGTTTTCTAGTTAGACCGATCATTAGCATTGTTTAGCATCATTAGTCTAGTTCTTACTCCTCCTCCATCCTAGTTTTCCATTTATCGCTTTCTTTGTGTTTGTTCGTGTGACTTAGCCTAGTTTTAGTGGACCTAGTCTAGACCTTACTCTACCGTCCCTGTGGATATCGACCCTACTTGCCCTAGCTACCCACTAGGAATAGTCGGTTTATTATTGACGGTTGGACTCACGGCAAATCCCTACCATCAATTTGGCGCCGTTGCCGGGGACGGTGCATTGTTTAGACTTAGTTTGCATATTTCTAGACTTAGTTACCCCTCTTTGTGTTCTTCCATCTTCTCTTGTTTATATTCTCTTGATTTTTCTTCTTTCTTTAGCGTTACCTCTTCTTTTTCTCTTTGTCTCTAGTTGTGCTTGTTATTGCCGTTGCCTAGTGCCCATAAAGCACTAGGTGTTCTTACGTTTGTTCTAGTGTGTAGTGTATGCCTAGGAGGGGAGGCGACTTCTATCTCTTTAATCCAGAGCCGGAGAGACTCTTTCGAGCCTTTCGCCAACGGACGATTAATCGGGTTAGGATCTCTCAACCAAGTGCAAGCACCACTCATCAAGGGCAAGCCCAAAGAGCCGACTTGAGCATTTCACCTCGAGAGACGGACGGAGGGACCTTCATCAATCCCTTCGGTGATTCTTCTCCTAATTCTCTTTCTTCATCTACATCAACACTCTCTACACCCCCATCCTCTCCCTTACATCCAAGAATGCCTATGTTCTCCTCTCACTCCACATTCACCGAGGATGTCTTGCCGGGACCGAGTGCATTACCGGAAGCTTATACCGGAAATTTTGTGGCAAAGACTCAATTCATCCAACTTGTGGAGAGGAGCCCATTTAGTGGTTTGCCCACCGAAGACCTGCATCAACATATGGAGACCTTCTCCGATTATTGTGACGCTATATCTCAAACCGGGGTTACTCAAGACCAAATTCGTTGGGTACTCTTCCCGTTTTCTCTTATTGGAAAAGCGAAGCAATAGATTAAGAGTCTCGATAGGGCAACCATGGGTGTCGACACTTGGAAAAAACTTGCCTTGGCGTTCTACCAAAAGTTTTACCCTCCGGAAAAGACCAATATGCTTAGGGCCTCCATCACCGGTTTCAAACAAAGGGATGAGGAGAGTCTATATGAAGCTTGGGAGCGGTTTAAGTCTTTGGTAAGATCGTGCCCTCACCATGGACTCTCACAATGGTTCTTAGTACAACAATTTTGGAATGGACTTTATGAGGATTCGAGAGCCATTCTCAACATGGGCTCCAATGGTAGGTTTACCGAGGTCGATGACGACCAAACATGGAAGAGAATCGAAGAGATGGCGGTGCACAATTCGCAATACTCTAGGCCTAGGAAGGCAAATCGGGGAGGTAGGCACGAGGTTGATGCTATCACTCAATTGAGCATTGACCTTGGAGCTCAACTAAAAACGCACATGGAGACTATTGAAAAGAAGCTCCAAAGCCACCTCAACCAAGTCCAAGGCTCTAGTTCATCCCACCATCAACCGATTCAAGAAGTGAATGCTTTGGGGTTCGCACCTCCTACACCTTACTTTGGGATGTGTGACACTTGTGGAATCGTTGGCCATGACCCTATGAGTTGTAGAGGGAGTATTGAGCAAGTGAACGTCTTTCAAGCGTTCAAGCAAGGTGCTTCTTTCTCTAATCAATACCAAGTTTCCCAACAAGTCCCCCAACAACAAGCGTTTCACCATCAACAACAACATCGTCCCTATGTTCCACCTCCCTTAAGGGACAACGATCAAAGTTACCAAGGTTATGTGGGTAACCAAAGACCCTTCAACAATTTCAAGCAAAATAACCAAGGCAACTTCAACAATAAGCAAGGTTTCCAACAAGGGAACTTCAATCAAGGATATCAAAACCACAACCAAGGGTTTCAAAATCACAATCAAGGAAATTCTCATGGGTTCCAAGGGAACCGTCAACAAGCAACTCACAATCAACAACAACAAAGCAAGCCTAGGAGCCGGTCTCCTATCCACGATTACGGTACCCCATTAGCCCTCACCGATACTCCGCATAATCCATCATCTCCACCACGTGATTTTGACATACAAAAGACTATGATGGATTTGCAAAAGAGCAATCAAGAAGTGAAGAACAATCAAATGGACATGTCAAGAAACCATCAAGAGCTCTTTACTTATGTTCGAGGGGAAAACGCTATGAGAGATACCCGGATGACGATACTCGAGAATCAAATAGCTCAACTTTCATCGGGAAGTTCCTCAAGGCAAAAGGGACAATTACCTTCTCAAGGCCAAGCACCGTCATATGAGCATGTAAATGCCATCACCACAAGGAGAGGTACATCCTATGACCCCCCTCCATTCCCTAATGATCAAGAGCCAATGCATGAACCAACAAAGAAATTGGCATCTCCAAGTCAAGAAGACTCAAGCTTTGATCGTCCAACTGAGGAACTATGGGAGGTCGAGAAGCCCCAAAAAGACAACCCTCCACCACCTCAAGAGAAAGAAAAAGGCAAAGGGAAAGTGTCGTTTGAGAAGTCTATCCCCATGGAGCAAAACGAGTACCAAGTGCAATTGCCTTACCCATCAAGGCAAATGAAGAGTAAGGAGGACTCTTAATATGACAAATTCCTTAATATCATGAAGAAGTTGGATGTCAATGTCCCATTCACCGAGTTACTTACCCAAATCCCGGCATACGGAAAATTCATGCGGGACATCCTAGCAAGGAAAAGATCTATCGACAAGGAAGAGACGGTAGCGTTCACGAGGGTGGTGAGCGAGCTCATTCAAGGGTCCACGCTTCCGAAGTTGAAAGATCCGGGTAGTTTCTCAATCCCTTGCACCATTGGCAATTTTATGATCAACAATGCATTATGTGACTTGGGTGCGAGTGTGAGCGTCATTCCCTACACTATTTGTTGCCGACTCGGGATGAAGGAGTTGAAATGCACATCCATTACGCTCCGAATGGCCGACAAGTCTATTAACCGACCATTGGGAATGCTTGAGGATGTGCCGGTGCGAATAGGGAAATTCTTCATTCCGGTCGACTTCATTGTGCTCGATATGCCGGAAGATGCAAGCACTCCCATTATTCTTGGGCGCCCATTTCTACACTCCGCCGGTGCCATGATCGATGTGAAGAGGGGTAAGATCACATTTGAGTTGGGCGAGGAAAAGATAGTGTTCGACCTCCAAGGCAACACTCCACCCACTAGTGATGAAACGTGTAAAATGATCCATACCACGGAAGACATCGATCGAGGGAGAGACCCGGGACAGAGCTTGAAGAAGTACTCATATGTACTTGAGGATTCCGATAGTGAGGAAGATGAGTGCCCGAATCATGGGCTTGATGACAAGTTGCAAAGCGAGGAAAAGAATGATGAGCCGCCCTTGGGGCCGCATGAGGACCGGTGGACATTTGGGTACATCCCAAAAGATCGAAAGTACAAGTTCAAGCCATTGAACTTGGAAGATCGGGATGCCCCGGGAACGTCTAGGCAAGGCCATGAGGAGCCTTGGTTTGTGGATGGCTATATTTCGAGCATGATTGAAGACATCTCTAGGGCCTTCGACTTGTTCTTACGTGCCCTTGATGGAGATGGAGCCGGTTGGAGAGTTGATGAAAAAGAATGAAGATTTGCACCACCTTGGTTTGACGGAGTTCCATAAGAACCGTCGCATTGTGTATATTTCTTACTCTTAGTTAGTTTGATTTTGGTGATATTCTTGTTGTTTAGACTATTTGATGAGAGTTGTGAGGGAGAGAATTTTATGTGTGCTTGAGTTTTCTTGATAGGTGAAGTTGATTTGAGCCCTAGAAAGGGTGGATTGTTGATAAGGCTTGGTTTGTGAGCGAGGTAGTCGGTTTTTGAAGCTTGTATCAAGCTTTTGGGTTCATGGAAGGTGAAGATGAAGAATCCCGATCGGGAAAGCCTTATCCCGATCGGGAATGTTGATGCCAAGAATTCGGACTCACTGGAAGGTGATCTCGACCGGGAACACAAAATCCCGATCGGGAATTCACATACTCCCGATCGGGAATTCCCTTCCCGACCGGGAAAGTCCTCTTCCCCATTTTGAGTCTTTTTCCTAGGCATTTGATTCCACCCATCCATAATACCACCTCCCAACCTCCCTACTCCACTCTACTCCTATCACATGACCATACACCTCACCTTACATCGAAACCCACACACCCCTTACACCATTACTACCCCGACCGTGAGCTCTTGAATATGAAGCGAGATGGCAACTATGGAGACAAGCAACAAGGCCCTCATGATCATCGAGACGATGGAGCAAGTGAGTTACTAGCCGCTCGGTTTGGGTAACTATCCTTCCTTTTCCGTCTATTATCGCTTGCCTTTCCTTGTTTGCCCCCTTCCCTCGAGTCATGGAGTCTTAGTGGCTTTCGAGGCCCTAGTATGGTTGCTCCCGACTCTCGACGACGTGATTACATCGAGAGTCCATCGAAAAATCCAAATTTACAAGATTTTTCACCGCTTTTTTGGAATTAGACGGATTTAGGCGGAATCCGGGCTAGGTGACTTGATTACACCTAGCCCTCCCCTCCCATTTCCTTTTATTTCCTTCTTTTTATTTCTTCCCCCATCCATATCTTTTTCTCGTCTCGGCCCACGGTGACTTGACTATACCCCGGCCGGACACATTCTACCCTTTTCTTCAACTTATTTTTGATTCTTAGCTTTATTTTCGTAGTTTCTCTTCTTTTTCTTTTGTCTCTCCGACACTACGATTGAGCATATGAGGACATTGCTCGATTTAAGTGTGGGGGAGCGATATTCTATCGTAGCTCGTTTTATTTTCTTATTTTATCGAAAAATCTTGAAAAAAATCCTAAAAATTTGAAAATTTTTCACAAAATCCAAAAAGATTTTTCCTTTTGTATGTTTTACTTTTGGGTCTTTGTGTAGTATATTTGTTTTGTGCGTGTGCTTTGCCTCCCTTTTCTCTTTTAGGTTGCCTAATCGCCGCCAACTTTGGAGAGCTTGCAAGAATCTCGGTAACCTCTATCCCTTTTTCTTCTTTATCTCTTGCGGAGTTTTGGATGAGATTGTGATGTTGTGTGCTCGGGCGGAGCCTTGTAAAGTTGTGGTTGATTTGGAGACTTGTTTGGAAATCGGGGTGGTGTTTGTGTTGTTCATGTGTTTGTTTTGTTATGTTTGTTGTTGTTACTTTTGTCTCTTTTTCTTTCGTTCTCGTCGTGTCTTTAAATTTTGTGTTATGTTGCATTGTGAGTCTTCTGTGTAAATGGTTTTCGAAAACCCGGTTTAGAGTCTAGAGTGTGAGTGTCCATTTTCCCTTCCTAGTAGTATAAATCGAGTCTTGGACTTTAGTCTAGTAGAATGACCCTAAATCAATGATTTCGTTGGTCCTTTACCTTGAGTCCACCTTTCTTACTAGGGATTTACTACGGGATTTGCATTTTGACCATTATGACCACCCACGGTGTGAATAGGCCTTGGTTACCGAGTCCCGTCCCCTAGGTGACCGTGTTTAGGATCGTTTTGACTAGTCCAAGTTCTCCACTTTTTGTGGGTTTGAAGGGAAGGCGCCGTCCCGACTCACCCATTTACCTACCCCTACGCACATTCCACACAATAAAATGCAATGTGTTGATTCTCTCTTTCTTGTCATGCAAAGATATGCCGAAAATGCCAAATCTTGCCAAAAAAAAGGGGCAAAGGAAAGAAAATGAAAGAAAGAAAAAAAATGAAGAAAAAGAAAAGGCACAAAAGCCAAAAACAAAGTAGAAAAGAAGAAAAAGAATTGGCATGGAAAAACAAAACAAAAATGCAAAAGAAAAGAGAAAATGCCAAAAGAAAATCGTCTCACAAAAATAACTCCTACCTCTCAAAATAAGCCTTTTTCCGACTTTTGCCGTGAAGAGCCTACCAAAGGACCGAGTCCCGAGGAAGGATGATAGCGGTATTAGTCGGTCTTCCCTCATTTTGCATATTTCCACCTTTTTACTTGGACTAGTTAGGCGGTTTTAGCCATGGAAAGACCCTCTCGGCTCGCGCTAAAGGGGGCGGGGTCTCACTTACCTACAGTGTCGACTAACACCGTGGTTCATCACTTTCCATCTCCGCCGATCGTCCCGTAGTAAGTTTTTAGAAAGTTAGGAGGACCTAGGTAAGTTACCAACGTTTTTATTGCTTTGTCGTCATGCTATTAGGGTTAGGTTCACCTTGGTTTGTATGTCTAGCTTGGGAACGTTGTCGCTTACCTCGAGTCCTAAACCGGTGTTTCATTCACCGCTTTTAGAGGGAAGCGGTATTTGTTTTTCCTTTGGGTGCAACCTTTTGTTTGTTTGTTTGTTTGTTGTTTATATGCTTGTTTGTTTTTGTGTTTTGTGTCCGGTTGCACCCACGATTTTGTCGCAAGACCCCACTTGCCTTGCGGAGTGCACTTCTCCTCTAAGTGCACTCGCGTGAGTTGAAAGGGCGTAGGGTGCGCTAATACCCGCTCGGTTAGATTAGTATTTAGTTTGTGCTTACTCGAGGGCGAGTAAGGGTTTAGTGTGGGGGAGTTGATAATTGTCGTTTGTAGTGCCTATTCTGTAGTGTTTTGGGTCCCATTTTCCTTGTGGAACCGCTCCTTTGGAGCGGTTTATGGGCTTCTTATGTTTCCTTTAGCTCGTTTCAGGTTCCCGAGACCGTTCATGAAGAGTTGGAGTGATTCCGACTCAATACATATGCATTTTGGAGCCAACGAAGCTAAGGAACGATGACTCGATGCCTTGGAATCGACCCCGAGACCTTGGGACCCAATACAGAGCCTCAGAGACCCGATCCCGAGTCCCGAGAATCGATGAGAAGGCCATGAGAACCAAGGAGGGACCGAAAAGTTCATATTGGAGGCCTACAAGACTATTCCCGATCGGGTATGGCCTCATCCCAATCGGGAATAAAGAGGAAAGCAAGGAGCGACTACTGTGGGGTGTTCCCGATCGGGAACATAAAATCCCGATCGGGATTCTCCACTTTCCCGATCGGGATTTCCTTTCCCGATCGGGATTGTCCCAGTTCAGCCCGTGTTCATTTCCTTTCAATTCCTTTCATTCTTAAACCCTATATATACCCTTCTCTTGTATGAAGACAGATTATCATACCCTAGACTAGTTTAAGCCTCAAAAAACCCTAGATTGATTCTCACTCATTAGCTTTAATCTTCTCTTAATTTTAGTTAATCTTTAGTTAATCCTTTGAAATTAGTGCTTGTATTAAGGGATCCTTGGAGATTGTCTCAAGCTTGACAACCTTGGGATTGTATTTGGGGTTCTCATTAATGCAAGATTGTTCCTTTTCTTCATCTAGTGTTGGTATAATCCTTTCTCATCCTTGTTCTTTGTTATTTATACAAGTTTGAATCTTTTCTTAGTGTTATTGTTATTGTTCTTGTTTGGATTTGTCATTATGGATGTTTGGATGTTTGTCTTAGTTTCTCTTTTGATTGTTATTCTTCCTTTCATCATGAGTGAGTAGTCTTCTTGTGGGGTTAGTAGGGGGATTAGGGGTAGATTATGGATAATTAGGGTTGATTAAGGGGAAAGGGTGAATCTTTGTTGCTAGTCACATTGTGAGCACTCTAGGTGTTTGTTGTTATGCTTGTATGAGTAGTAGTGGCCAATGCTCCTTGTGCATGTGTTCATGAATCCATTGTTTGCCTATGATGTGGGAATGTTGAGAATAATCGTAGTTGCGAGAGCACGGATTAGGGTCTAAGTTGCGAGAGCCCGGACCCACCTTGACATCGGTTTAAGTTGCGAAAGCCCGGACCGACTCTAGACACTAGGAGACATCCATACCCTTGATCACCCCAATTACCCTTCTACCTCTATGAACCCGACCTACCCCACTTCTTTCCATATTTGAGTCATCTTCTAGTTAGACATCGTTTACTCTAGTTTTCTAGTTAGACCGATCATTAGCATTGTTTAGCATCATTAGTCTAGTTCTTACTCCTCCTCCATCCTAGTTTTCCATTTATCGCTTTCTTTGTGTTTATTCGTGTGACTTAGCCTAGTTTTAGTGGACCTAGTCTAGACCTTACTCTACCGTCCCTGTGGATATCGACCCTACTTGCCCTAGCTACCCACTAGGAATAGTCGGTTTATTATTGACGGTTGGACTCACGGCAAATCCCTACCGTCACGCGGCTACTCCGACAGAGTTTCGTTGCTAAGGACTAGTTCTGCGGCTAATCCGACAGAACCTGAGTACTAGTTTTTGAGCTAGTCGATCACAGGCACCTCGGTATCGAGTGGAGTGCTCGAAGGTGAGGAGTAGCGTCGATGTCGTTTTTTTTATTATCGGAACTACGATCGAGTGGATCGTTTAGCTCGGGTGTCGGAGTGCGAGCCCTTAGCGAGAGTTTAGAGGGAGAAGAGAGAATTGAGTTGTCGAAATGAGGGCGTGAAGGGGGGTATTTATAGATGTTTTCGGCCCTCGTCGCCTACTTAGGCGCCTGAGCTGTGGCGGACTAAGACTCAGGCGCCTGGGTCCGGGCGTGGGGAGACCCAGGCGCGTCAGCTGGTGCGGTTGGAGTTTTGAAGATATGATTTTGATACTTTCCAAAACAGATACTAAGCTTATAGCATAAGGATTCCCGCGGCTTGACCTAGCGCCGTGGTTTTAGTGGGCCTCGGGTGTTCATCCCGAGGTTCGCTTGGCGCGGTGTTGACTCGGTTCGAGTTTCGGGACCGACTCGGGGTCCCGGTGTCAGAATTGACTCTAATTAGTGTCTATGCGACCGTAACAACAAGACTAAGGCTGCCATCATGTTAGTTTAATTTGCCCGAATAATTTATTTGATCCGTTCTACAGAAAACTATTCAGAACACCGCGAACCCGCGTCGCATTGTAGTCCTATCGTCATCGGGTGTTTGTTGGGCACTTCTGCAGCCACCAGGTCCAAATCCGGGTGTCTACAGAAGCACATCCTTTTAACCACTTTCATATCTTCTATATAAAGAACTTTTGTGCTTCATTTATTAATCAAGGCTTTCAATCATAACAAACTAGTTTTTGCAAAATTGTACTTCAAAGGTTTTAATACTAAAAACGTTTTTGCAAATATTTGAAAGAGTCTTCAAAGTCACAGTCGAACTTACCGTTGCCTGAGCAAAATATTTACTTATCTAACTTGTTTAGAATTCTAAAACTTGTAAGGGGGCGTTTGGTTGGTGAAGGGGAAAGGGAATGAAATCAACAAAGGGTATGGAAAGGAAAGGAAAAGGTTACCCTTTGATGTTACTTGTTGTTTGTTTGCAAAAGTAAGAGAATCATAAACAACTACAGGTCGGATATGAATACGAGTTGAGTCAAAATTGGGTCGAGTTATATGAGTCATAATTCGGGTTATGGTTAGAAATAATTTCCGACATCTTTCTTTTTACCAATTAAAAAGTTGGATTTTTTTTTCTCTATGAGTATGCTGCTATTATATTAATTACACCGTATTTAAAATTTAAAATTGTAAAAAAAACTACTTGTATAATATTTTAAAATTATTTTATTGATAAACGATACTTTTATAAATTTTATTTTTTAATTATTTTAATTATTTATCGTGTTAACGTTAATAACTTTTTAATTATTATTTTAAATATAATAAATTAACGGCTCAGGTCTCAAATGAGTCATCTCAAGTTCGGGTCAAATGGGTCATGGATAAAAAAATATTGACCTTGACTCTAAAATAAATGGGTCAAGTGGGTTGAGTCAAAATTTAACGGGTTTGGTGGCGATTGATGGTGAGGCTAAATAATGGGTAATGATCCAAACCCTAGGGAGTGAGGGGAATGGAGATAGAAGAGTTAGGGGTAATGGGGAGGAATGAAGGAGGGAAAGGGAATGGAAAAAATGATGAAACAAACAAGAACAAAGGGAATGAGAAAGATTGTTTCCCTTTCCCTTTCCTGTAGACCCCAAACCAAACGCCCCCTAACTTTCTTTTAAGTTATCCAGAGTCGTGACCGGAGTAGGTCATTGAGTGTTTAGAGATGGAGTAGGTTGTTGGTCGCAATCAGAGTGGATTGTTGGTCCTTTTATTGTAAGAGTTTAAGTTTTCGAAGTGGATTACTTAATATTATCAATAAAAGAAGATTAATGGATGTAAGCCCTTAGAGTGTTAGCCGAATCAATTCAAGCATGGCTTAACTATTCTCCCTTAGGAAATGTGCCTTGGACTTGGAAGAAGATTTGCAAACTTAAGGATGTCTTCAAGTAGGCCTACTCATTTAACCTGTGGTTGAATTGCCCTGGCAAAGAATACTCCATCAGCAAGGGCTCTATTGGCTCAGATAGTCCCAGCCCGTGGTGAGTTAGAACTGGTTGGTTTAGAATAAATGGACTACTCCTAACCACAACTTCATAAGCTGGCTTTATTTTCACAATGGTCTCAACATTAAGGCCTAACTGTATGGCCTGGGTATTATTCGGGATGATGATGATTGGTGTTTGTGTGGACAAGGGTCTGAGACCCTTGATCTCTTGTTCTTTTCCTGTGATTACAGCAAGATCTTGCTCTCCTTGATCAATGGCTGGCTACAGATCAAATGTCCCTCCTCAAACTCTCAACTGTGGAGGGATAGTAGAAGAGGGTCCAAACTCAAAAGACTTGTATTAACGGGATCTTGAATGCTTTAATTTGATTTATAACTTATGGAATCAGATAAAAAAAGCTAGGCTGACACAGGTGTTAATGACCCCTCAAATCATCATCCAGGAGATCCAACATGATCAATTCAGAATCAAGGCTAGACAAACACAGCGGAAAGCTTACCTGCACTGAAAAACTATGGCTAGACTCCTTTTAGTCACTCCTTTCTATTGGCTAGATAGGCTATACATTGTTGACCTGATTTGATTTTTCTCATGCTACTGCAAACTGTTATACATAATTGGTTACATCGTTAATTCAATTTGTACCATTTACCAAAATAATTCGTGTGTTCATGTTTTTAACGTTTTATTTTCGCTGCTTTAACACATGCCGTTTAGTGTTTAATTTTCATTTGTTCTTCTCTTCTCTTCGTTTTTGCTTTAGTTTTGCTTTTACCTTGTTCAGACAACATCCTCTAACTATAATGTTTGTCTGTAGCTCTGCATGCTGCTAAGACGAACTAGGAATGGTTTGACAACAATCATCATACTTTAGTTGTACTCCTTTCCTAAGACAAATAAAAAACAACTTGACTGTCTGTTGCATGCAACTTAATGCACCTTTAGTTTACTTTTGTTTACCCATACATCGACTTACTTTAATTAATAGAGTTAAGTGAATTTTTAAAAGGTACTTATTAATTCCTCCTCCTCCTCTTAGTTACTTAGGAGTCCATAAACTCTTCACTTGAGTTGGACCTTTATTTATGCTTTTCTACGTTTTTAGTATTAAGATTTAATTGGTTATAAATAACAATTTGAGGCATACAACTAAACTAGACAAACGGGTCATTTAGTTCGGTTTCAGATCAGGTTGAATCGATTCAGTTATAATCGGGTTGACCTTGATTTCGGTTTCAGTTTGATTTCGATCGGGTTTATTTCGGTTTGGCACTTTTATTGATTTGTATTATTTCAGTTAGGGTATGGGTCGGGTCGGGTCAATATCAGTTCAGGTGAGTTTCAGGTCATAATTGTTTAGAGTTAACGACTAAAAAATTGGCTTCATGTTTGTTTTGCCTTTCGCCTAGCTTAGGTTAAAAACTTGTACACTTCACGGGTTAGTTATCTTAATTATATTGGGAAAAAAAAATACAAACTAAAAGTTATATTTAAACTATGTCTAAACATTTGTTTACGTTGAATTAAAAGATTTTTATACTCCATGTAATAGATTCATTACTTTTTCGAACAAATAAATATTTGAATTAATAGATTCATGAAATTCATGACCTTATTATAAATATGTGTAAATCAAGTCACTCGATACGATTATTATCAGTTCAGATATATTCAGGTTCGGCTATTAATCAGTTATATTAAGTTCGGTTCGATTCAAATTGAATCAAGTTTCGAATATAAGATTGAGTTAATCATATCGGGTGTTCGATCGATATTGATTCAATTATTTTCGATTGTTTTATTGAGTTCGGTTCTACTTTGCCAAGTTTACCTAGGACTTTAGCCTGTGAATGGGTAATCATCAATCAAAATTAACCTTCAACACTGTCGTATTGTTTTGGTGAATGTAATGAAATGAAAAAGAGAGTAATGGCAATATGCAAACTACACGTCTGAACAGTCTTTTCGATTCCAGACAAGAAAGACTAAAGATATGATAACATGCAAGTTGATAATTTGGAAATAGCTGCATGACCATACGTTTTCCATTATATTTATCAACCATACTTCACACCTTATTCCAACCCTTACTATGAGCTCCACAATAACTTTCTGATTCTTCAAGAGGTGCAAAGGGTACAATCATATATTCTCTATTATTTATTTATTTTCCTGGATCAAATTTCCCCATAATTTTGTGTGCCCAAAAGTTTTACGTCACTTCAACAATGCATATTTCACTATTTGTGCCAAGTATCTACCCCTCCCTTTGTATCCAAACACCCCATGTCATTTTGACATTATTTACAAGTGATAGATATTCTCAGTATTCTTGACAATCTATATAAGAGAAAAATAAAATCACGTGAGATATTGTTTGATTCGTCACTACAAGTACATTAAGAATAACAAATTTTTCTGATTTTTACTAATCCAAAATAAAAGATATAGACAGTGTAAAACACATATCAGCAATTATATATGAAATATCAGCAATTATATATGAAAAAACAAATAATGTGTTTGGTTATGAAGCAGGAATATTAGAAAATATAAGACTAGTGAATGGCACATAACTTTGTCTTATTCACCAAAGTAGATATTATTTAACCCGTTACATATTTATGACGGATAGTTACGTTACAAGGATTTGCACTATCTTTCAGACCCACTTACTTCTGCCCTAAACTTGGAAGTATTACATTAATAGACTTCAAATTTATGAGACGACAAAAACTTCGAGCGGCGTGTCACGCTTGATTGGTACTAACAGATTGTTTCAGCGGATAATTCACGCACGGCATACGAAATTTGTTACTTTACGCTAAATAATACTCTAGGACTCCAGGAATGGTAGCGGATTCGGGGCCTTCTTCAGATCCGCTAGGTCTTCCTCTAACAAATCAGGTATATGTCCTACGAGTTTGGATCGGGTATATGTCCTTCAAAATATTTTGTATCCGGTTCCTAAAAATTAGACCCGCATCCGTTAAAAAAAAATTAAAAAGAATTTACATTGTTGAATGGTACTTCAATATACCCTGATATCATTTCATCTCTTCATTTTCACATCCTTTTATGAGTTCTTTTTTAAAGGTACCGTGTGTACGAGTACCTGGTTTAAGTTGGTTGTATCGTTCCTGTTGTTGCTTATGTTTGTATGTAGTATGAGTATGTATCCAGTATCCGGACCATTAATCTGGTCTAAGGTCTTATTCTTTTTGACTGAAACTGACTGAATTATATTAAATTTAACCGAACTGAATGAAATGTGTCTGAACTTAATTTAGTTTAACCTAACTTAATGTAACTAAACTCATTGAATCAGAACAGAAGTGAACTTAAATTAACTGAAAAAAAGAAATAATGATTATAATAATAATAATAATAATAATAATAATAATAATAATAATTATAATAACAATAACAATAACAATAACAATAAAGAAAAATTGATAACTTATAACTCCAATAACTTTATTTTTCAAACTTTATACGTTAGCTAATTTTTTTTCAAAACTTATAGTTCCTACTTATCTAGTTTATTTCATAATACATGTCTTAATCCAAATTTCGTCCTAAAACTAACGTACTATTATTAATTGACCATTTTATCCTTATTTTAGTAACATTGGACGACTACTATAACATGTGTACAAAACCAGGTACCCGATCCGGTTTTTAAAAATCATTTTTTCCCGAACCGAAACCAACCCGATTTGAATCGGGTACCCGGTTTTTTTTCCATATTCTAAACCGAAACCGAACCGGTTTTTATGGCCCGATTTCTTCAAAATATGGTTATCTTTGTTATAAACCGGTTTTTTGAACCAGATTCTAAACAAATTTTTGACCCGGTTTCACTAATTTGCATAACAACTTTTATTTTATTTTCGGTTAAAAGTGTAAACCGGTTCAAAATCGGTTACACGGTTTTTAAAATTGTGAACCGAACCCGACCCGAATTTTCACTAAAAAACCGGAACGGGTACCCGAATCGGTTTTCAACTTCAAAAACCCGGATTATCAAGTCTTTTAAACCGAATTTCGGTTCATTTCGGTTTTTTTTCTCACCCCTAAACATAAGTAAATAACTTCAAATTGCTTGACGAATTAAAAGGGGTGAATGAGATGATAGTGAAATACTAACTATGTTGAATAAGGATATGATTATAAAAGGATAAACAAACTTTGCAACTTAAAACTAAAGTATCCTCTTATATTGTAATGCGACTAAGTTCGCTCTTCGTTGAACCGAAAAAAAAAACTAAAGTATGACGGACTCCGTTCATTTTTTTACGGAATTTGGAATAGGGTATATATTATAAAATAAATTGTATAAGTAGGTACTCCTTCCGTTCCAATCAATTCCATACATTTGCTTTATCACGTACACCAATTCACGTTTTCTTTTTTCTATATCTTCAGTTATGTATTCAAAAAATTATAAAAAATTGATATTCATGTACACTCGATTAGACAATTTAAACAAGATCTCACATGGACTATATTTTATCGTACATATTAAAAGTTATATCAATAATAATAATAATAATAACAATAATAATAACAACAATAATAATAATAATAATAATAATAATAAGCTCAGTGATGCACTGGTCTAATAACCTGTTATCTTATGCTGGTCGAGCTCAACTCATAAACTCCATTATCTTTGGTATGGCTAACTACTGGTGTGCAACTGCCCTTTTGCCACATGCAGTTATCAAAATCATTCGGAAAATATGTAAGAATTTCTTTTGGTCTTCATTTTCTACTAATAAGAGAATGGTTTATAAAAGTTGGCTGAGTATATGTTCCCCTTGGTCTGAGGGAGGTTTCAGTATCAAAGAATTATTGGCTTGGAATAAAACGCTTGTAGCTAAATGAATTTGGCAAATAGTTCACCGGCACCCTAGCCTCTGGATCACTTGGGTTAGGTCCTATGTTCTGCAAGGCGGATATGTGTGGGACTTGCAGACTAGAGACGCATTTTCTGATACTATCCGCAGCAGCATACGAGTTAAGAATGAATTAATAATTGATCGGGAGGTAGTTCAGAGAATGGTATGCGTTTGATTTTGAGTTGGAGTAGCGGTGGCAAATTTGATACTGCTAAGACGTACAACTGGTTCAGAGGGAAGCATCCTGTGCTGCCATGGCACAAGACGATTACCAACCCTGCAATCCTACCTAAGCACAGAGTTATTAGTTCTTTAGCTTTGCAGGGCAGGCTCCCAACGGTAGATGTGATGCATAAACGGGTTTTTTTATTCCCAACAGATGTAGTCTTTGTAAACAAGAGTGTGAAAGTCATAAACACCTATTCTTTGAATGCCCATTTTCTACTGTTATGGTTGCAATGGTACGATGTTGGCTGGGTAAACCGTGCAACTGTACTGATTTACAGGCTACTGCTAGAAGCCTTTGTTTTGCAGCATCTAAGATTAAATGGCTGCTTGCTTGGAGGAAGACCTTACTAAATGCTCTTATCTCTATTATGTATGAAAGGAGAGAAATACTCGTATTTTTGTTGGCAAAGAACAGTTTGCTGAGCAGTGTTTGCTAGCCTCAAATTGGTAGTTAGTACTAGAATGAATCACAGATACCCTCTTTTACATCAATTCTGTACTTAGTGGCTAGTTGTTTGGTTTTTCCGTCTTCTTTTGCCTCGGCAAGTCATAGCTATACTTTGTAAGCTTGTTCTCTTTGTTTTTACCCCTGATGGAGGGATAAAGAGTTCTAACATTCTTACAAAAAAAACCATAAACCAAATAATAATAATAATGATAATGATAATGATAATGATAATGATAATGATAGTAATAATAATAATAATAATAATAATAATAATAATAATAATAATAATAATAATAATAATAATAATAATAATAATAATAATAATAATAATAATAATAATGAGGTGGAGATTTGTTTCTGGACAGGGATCTCTGCAGGCAAGGAGGTGGAGATTGACCTCTGCGATGATAACGACAAGCCCTTGCGACCTGCCGCTTCTGCTCTACTCGTGGGACAAGGGGCGGGATGTTTGTGTTGATCTGACTGGATCCTCTCTTTTGACCCAGTCCGGCTTGACTTCTTTTGAGCCCGGAGGGGTTGTTTCTGATGCTGCTCGTCGTAAGTGTGCCAAGTATCAGGCACGCTGCACGGCCATTGGGTATGGTTTCCTTCCTTTCTCCTTCTCCTCTCTCGGCGAGCTCTACACGGAGGTTGTTTCTCTGCTCCAGCGGATTCGTAAATTCGCTATGTCACAGGATGCTGGAGCGCGTGCCGCAGTTCATATTTTCACTAGAATTAGTTTTGCAATTGCTAAGGGAGTGGGGGCCCAGATAGTATCTCGGCTTCCCTCTAACTTCTTGTAATTTATTTTGGTGTTTAATACAAGTTCCGTTGATAATAATAATAATAATAATAATAATAATAATAATAATAATAATAATAATAATAATAAGCTAAGCTGCTTCGCCCCTCGGAGATCACCTCTCCGGGATTTGCCTTTGAGTCTGCCTTGAGTGGGTTTGTTGAGGCTACCGGCTCTGACTTCTTGAGTAACCCCTCTGAGTTTGTTGCCCCAAAACTTATGAAGAAATTGGCAGATATATATTTGACGAGGGTTGCTTCAGCGGCAGAATCTGTTTTCTCCTTGACTCCTCGACAAGCTGCCTTGTGGAGATCTCAGCAGGGGGACCATTCTTCTGACTGGTTGAGGGCTGTCCCTATTACTGGGCTCGGGCAAACCATGAACGGTCGGACATATCGTAGTGTGCTTAGTTACCGCCTCGGAGTCCCTTTGTTTCAGCTACCCGAGACTTGCTCTTCCTGCTCCAGGGCCCTCAGAGAAGATATTTTTGGGGATCACGCGGTTTCCTGTGCTGGTACTGTGGGGATTAAACATCGCCATAACCTTGTCCGTGACACACTGTTGGATATTTGCTTCCGGACGGGGATCTCTGCAGGCAAGGAGGTGGAAATTGGCCTATCCGACGATGACGACAAGCCCTTGCGACCTGCCGATCTTCTGCTCTACTCGTGGGACAGGGGGGCGCGATGTTTGTGTTGATCTGACCGGGTCCTCCCCTTTAACCCAGTCCGGCTTGACTTCTTTTGAGCCCGAACGGGTCGTTGCTGATGATGCTCGTCGTAAGTGTGCCAAGTATCAGGCACGCTGAACGGCGATTGGGTATGGTTTCCTCCCTTTCTCTTTCTCCTCTCTCGGCGAGCTCGACACGGAGGCTGTCTCTCTGCTCCAGCGGATTCGTAAATTCGCTATGTCACAGGATGTTGGAGCGCGTGCCGTAGTTCACATTTTCACTAGAATTAGTTTTGCTATTGCTAAGGGAGTGGGGGCCCAGATAGTATCTCGGCTCCCCTCTAACTTCTTGTAATTTGTTCTGGTATTAATGCAAGTTCCGTTTTTATAATTTTTTTTTAATAATAATAACAATAATAATAATAATAATAAAAAGGGATGTTTTGTACAAGTTCCGTTTTTTATAATAATAATAATAATAATAATAATAATAATAATAATAATAATAATAATAATAATAATAGCAACATTTGGTGCAAATGGTGCAATTCCTATGTTTTTGATAAGAGTGATGGGAGACTAAGTCAACGAGCTAAGCTAAACTAAGATGATAAGGAGGGGAGAAAGCTAGACTAAGACTAAGGTGCCGGAGAAACAAACAAAGAGACGGGCTAGGATTAGGTCGGGGTCAAAGGGGTAATGGAATGGTCGAGGGAGAACTAGAGTGAAGGAGGTAGTAGGGTAATCTAGGTATGGTCCGGGCTCTCGTAACTTAGACCGACCTAGAGGTTCCACCTAGAACCCATCTCGGCGACACACATGACAAACGGGGTTCTAGCGCGCTATAGTGGCCTAGGTCGCATCCAGGCTCTCGCTACTTAGACCGACCTAGGGGTCGTCCTCACCGGGCTCTCGCAACTTAGTGAGGGAACCGAACCCACAAACAAACCATCACCCACAAGAGAAAGGCAAGAAAAACAAGCATATGCATCTACTAGTCAATCAAGCATTTCAACAAACATGTGATGTGCACCAAACCAAGAGGAAACCCAAATCTTCCACAAACATCTCCAACAAACCCTTGATCATCCAATTAACACCCAATCGCCTTACTAACCCTAGCAAGAACACTACTCTAACATAATTATACTAAAACTAACAAGAACAAGGGGAATCATCAAAAGAAACAAAACAAACATGAAGATACTAGTGAAAACTATGAACATCAAACATAAGAATGAACAAATATTCAAACTTGATAAACAAAAATGGATTAAGAGTAGAAGGAGAAGAAGATTGTACCAAACTAGTGAAGAGGAAAGAACAAAACTTGCATTAATGAAGAAAACCCAAAACAAACACCCAAGGTTGTCAATCTTGAGTGGATCTTGAAGAATTCCCTTAATACAAGTACTAATCTAAGATTAACTACTAATTACCGACTAATCTACACTAATCTAATCTAATCTAACCTAAAGTAGTCTAGGGTTTTAAGGATATAACATAAGATCGTGTCTTAATACAAGAGGGGGGGTATATATAGGGTTTAAGAATGAAAGGAGAAGAAAAGAAAGCAAGGCGTGCAGCAGCAGGCCCGTCCCGGCCGAGACGGGGTGGTCCCGTTCGGGACGAGGTTGGTCCCGGTCGGGACGCCACCTTCCCGATCGGGATGGGCCCTGGTCAGTAGCCTCCTTGTTTGTGCACCTCATCCCGAACGGGATGAGGCCATCCCGAACGGGATGAGCCTTGTAGGCCTCCCTTATGATCTTTTTGGTCCCTCCTTGGTTCTTATGGGCTTCCCATCGATTCTCGGGACTCGGGATCGGGTCTTGGAGGCTCGGGATTGGGTCCCAAGGTCTCAGGGTCGACTCCAAGGGATCAAGTGATCGTTCCTTAGCTTCGTTGGCTCCAAAATGTGTATGTATCTAGTCGGAATCGCTCCAACTCTTCCAAATCAGTCTCGGGAACTTGAAACGAACTAAAAGAAGCATAAGAAGCCCCTAAACCGCTCCCAAGGAGCGATTCTACAAGGAAAATGGGACCAAAACACTACAAAATAGGCACTACAAACCACACTTATCAACTCCCCCACACTTAACCCTTACTCGCCCTCAAGTAAGCACAAACTAACTAATAAACTATCCGAGCGGGTATTAGCGCACCCTACGCCCCTTCAACTCACGCGAGTGCACTTAGAGGAAAAGTGCACCCCGCAAGGCAAGTCGGGTCTTGCGACAAAACTGTGGATGCAACCGGACACAAAACACATAAACAAACAAACACACAAACAAACACATAGACGGTTGCACCCAAAACAAAAGAAATACCGCTTCCCTCTAAAAGCGGTGAATGAAACACCGGTTTAGGACTCGAGGTAAGGGACAACGTTCCCAAGATAGCAATACAAACCAAGGTGGACTAAACCCTAATAGTATGACGATAAAGCAACCAAAACGTTGGTAACTTACCTAGGTCCTCCTAACTTCCTAAAAACGTACTACGGGACGATCGGCGGAGTGGAAAAGTGAAGAACCACGGTGTTAGTCGACACTGTAGGTAAGTGGGACCCCGCCCTCTTTAGCGTGAGCCAAGAGGGTCGTCCCGTGTCCAAAACCGCCTAACTAGTCCAAGTAAAAAGGTGGAAAACATGCAAAATGAGGGAAGACCGACTAATGCCGCTATCATCCTTCCTAGGGACTCGGTCCTTTGGTAGGCTCTTCACGGCAAAAGTCGGAAAAAGGCTTATTTTGAGAGGATTTCTTTTTGTGAGACGGGTTTTCTTTTGGCATTTTCTTTCTTTTCGACATTTTGATTTGTTTGTTGCCATGCCATTTCTTTTTCTTCTTTTCTAATTTCTTTTTGGCTTTTGTGCCTTTTCTTTTTCTTCATTCTTTTCTTTCTTTCATTTTTCTTTCTTTTCTTTTCTTTGCCCTTTTTTTGGCAAGATTTGGCTTTTTGGCATTTTCATTGTATAACAAGAAAGGTAGAAATCAACAATTTGCAACTTATTGTGTGGAGATGTGTAGGAGGTAGGTGAATGGGTAAGTCGGGAAGCGTCCTTCCCTTCAAACCCACAAAAAGTGGAGAACTTGGACTAATCAAAACAATCCTAAACACGGTCACCTAGGGGACGAGACTCGGTAACCAAGGCCTTTTCACACCGTGGGTGGTTATAATGGTCAAAAGTGCAAATCCCGTAGTAAATCCCTAGTAAGCTAGGTGGACTCAAGGTAAAGGACCAACGAATTCATTGATTTAGGGTCATTCTACTAGGCTAAAGTCCAAAACTCGATTTATACAACTAGAAAGGGAAAATAGACACTCACACACTAGCCTCTAAACCGGGTTTTCGAAAATGGTTTACGCACAAGACACACAACACAACACAAAACAAAGACACGACGAAAACGAACGAAAGAAAAAGAAGCAAAAGCAACAAAACAAAAACAAGATGAAACAAACACATGAACAAACAAACACCACCCTAAATTTCCAAACAAGCCACCAAATCAACCACAAGTATGTACAAGCTCCACCGGAGCACACCACATCACAATCTCGTCCAAACTCCGCAAGAGACAAAGAAGGAAAAGGGATAGAAGATGTTACCGGACATCATGAAAGCTCTCCAAAATTAGCGGTGATTCAAGCAACCTATAAGGAAAAGAGGGGGCAAAACCCGCACACAAAACAAATACACGACACAAAGACACAAAATGAAAACACACAAAAGAAAAATCTTTTTGATTTTTGTGAAATTTTTCAAATTTTTAGGGATTTTTAAGATTTTTTTCGAAAAACTAAGAAAATAAAACTAACTATACTCGAATATTGCTCCCCCACACTTAAATCGAGCCATGTCCTCATGCTCGATCGTAGGGTGCGGAGAGACAAAAGAAAAAGAAAAGAAACTACGAAAATAAAGCTAAAAAACAAAAATAAAGTGAAGAAAAGGGTAGAAGGTGTCCGGCCGGGGTGTAGTCAAGTCACCATGGGCCGAGACAAGAAAAGATATGGAAGGGGGAAGAAATAAAAAGAAGGAAATAAAAGGAAATGGGAGGGAAGGGCTAAGTGTAATCAAGTCACCTAGCCCGGATTCCGCCTAAATCCTCAAAAAAAAAAAAGTGAAAATCTTGTAAACATTTGGATTTTTCTATTGACTCTCGACATAATCACATCGTCGGGAGTCGGGAGCAACCACTACCGAGGCCTTGAAGGCCACTAAGATACCATGACTCAAGGGGAAGGGAATAAACAAAGGAAAACAAGCAATAAAAGACGGAAAAGTAAGGATAGTTACCCAAACCAATCGGCTAGTAACTCACTCGCTCCATCGTCTCATAGATCAATGTAGGCACGTTGCTTGTCTTCTTTGTTGTTATCTCGCTTCAAGCTTGATAAAACCGCATGGTAGAGGTAGTAATGGTGCGAGGGGGATGGGATTTGATGTGGATCTCGGTGTAAGGTGAGGTGTACGGGTGATATGATAGGAGTAAGGAGGAGTAGGGAGGTTGGGAGGGGGTATAATGGATGGGTGGAGTCAATCGCCTAAGAAAAGGCTCAAAAGGGAGAAAGGGGATCATCCCGGTCAGGATGGATGGTCCCGATCGGGAAGCTCTCGTCCCGGTCGGGAATGCACTCCAGTGAGTCCGAATTTTTGCACCATCATCCCGATCGGGATGGCTCCTTCCCGGTCGAGATTCCTCATCCTTCCCGGTCGGGAAGCCCTCTTCTCGGTCGGGATGAGTCTTCTTGGCTTTCTCCAAACCCAAAAGCTTATCATAAGCTTCAAAAACCGACTTCCTCGCTCGCAAACCAAACTCCATCGTCAACCATTCCTTTCTAGGAATCACATGCACTTCACCTATCAACAAAGCTCCAACACACATCAAATTCGCTCCCTCACATCGCTCATCAATAATCCAAATAACAAGAATATCACAAAAAAAAAGAGTCCTAGAAACAAAAAACACAAATACAAGCACAAGTATTCTAAAGAAGAGAGGAGGGGAATATACAACATGACGGTTCTTTTAGGAACTCCGTCAAACCTAGGATGGTGGATTCTTCTTCAACCGTAGCCCTCAAGGGCATGGAGGAGCAAGTCGAACGCGCTACCGACATCATAGTGAAGGCCCAAGAAGCGCTCGAGCTTAAGCGACCTCCACGGCCTCCAAGGAGGAGGCAAGAAGTAGGAATCCCAAGACCCAAAATCATCTTGCATGTCATCTCCGGGGTCTATCCATCCTACGAGCTTCACCGACCTCTTCCTCCCTAAGCATTGCCTCCAATCACAAGCAAGCTTCATCTCCAAGAAATGAGGCACAAAAAGCGGTTTTTGCCTCACTTCCTCGTTGCACACCCCCACACTTGCCTCAAGTTGTGGTTCCCCATCTTCATCACTCGGCCCCACATCATCATGGAGGAGAGGATCGAAACTTCTACTGGCGGTTTCAATCTCTTCCAACCCATCTCTCGGTGTACTAGCAAGGGGCTCATGATGCCTATCCACGTTCTTGGACAAGGGCAACTCGAGGCTAACAATTTCACCCAACAACTTCACAAACTCCACCAAACCATCCAACTCACTATCCTCCTCCAATTCCTCACCAATGTTGCCTTCACTAAGGGTCATATCCTCATCCGTCTCTTTTTGGGTAGACGATTGAGGTTCTTCAAAGCAAATTTCTCCTCCAAAGGGAACTACATCGGCGGCTTCGTAATTAGGTTGCTCCTCTCTCTCAAGTGGGCACCCTCCATCTAAATATAATGCTCGGGATAAAGACATTACGGTTTGAACCGATATTGCATTTAATCGAGAATCCCTTGCCTCGTTTTCCCTTCGGAGTTTGGCCCAGAGTCCATTATTCTTTTGCGATTGGATGGCCATTTCTTGTTGCATTTGAAGCATCGATTGATGTAACCCCAAGTTTGGCATTTGGCGGTCATTGGGGTCTTGTAAAGCTCCTTGAAAATCTTGATGATGCCCAAGGGGTGGGGCATCATATTGTTGGTAGTGAGGTTGAGGTGATTGGTAGTATTGTGGGTCATGGGGTTCATATTGTGGTTGGGGTGTAGGGTAATATTGCGGGTCTTGGGGGTATTGGCTTCCATATGGTGAATCTTGATTGAACATGGTGGGTTCACAATCATAACTCGAGTAATAGCCACCATGATCGTAGGAGTGATAATCATTCACTTGTTGGCAGCCGTTTTCATAACCTTGAAGATCATACCCGTCTTGATTACCCCAAGAAGCTTGATTATGGTAGGGGGACGTCATGTCATAGCTTTGGTTCATGGAAGAAGAGTGATAGCTCATATCGGCTCCCGAGTGTGTGGAGTTTAGATCAAACCCCATGCTCGCTCGAAAATCGTAGCTCATACCCGGTTGGAAACCCCTCATCCTAGCAACCGTCCGTTAAAGCGGCTCTGAGTTGCAAGAAGAAGATAGTCACCACCTCTAAGCACAAACTGTAGACTAAGAACAAACATGAGAAGTCTAGTGCTTTTTGGGCACTAGACAAGAGAGAAATAAACCACACACACACAAGAAGCAAAGTAACAAAAAGAAAAAGAAAAACACAAACACAAAGACTAAGTCAAGTAACTAGGAAAACAAAGTCCAAACTAGCACCGTCCCCGGCAACGGCGCCAAATTGATGGTAGGAATTTGTCGCGTAATCCCAACCGTCAATAATAAACCGGCTATTCCTATGGTAGATAGGGCAAGTCGGGTCGAATCCACAGGGACAGTAATGTAAAGCCTAGACTAAGGTCGCCTAACTACGAGACTAAGTCAACGAGCTAAGCTAAACTAAGATGATAAGGAGGGGAGAAAGCTAGACTAAGACTAAGGTGCCGGAGAAACAAACAAAGAAACGGGCTAGGATTAGGTCGGGGTCAAAGGGGTAATGGAATGGTCGAGGGAGAACTAGAGTGAAGGAGGTAGTAGGGTAATCTAGGTATGGTCCGGGCTCTCGCAACTTAGACCGACCTAGAGGTTCCACCTAGAACCCATCTCGGCGACACACATGACAAACGGGGTTCTAGCGCGCTATAGTGGCCTAGGTCGCATCCGGGCTCTCGCTACTTAGACCGACCTAGGGGTCGTCCTCACCGGGCTCTCGCAACTTAGTGAGGGAACCGAACCCACAAAAAAACCATCACCCACAAGAGAATGGCAAGAAAAACAAGCATATGCATCTACTAGTCAATCAAGCATTTCAACAAACATGTGATGTGCACCAAACCAAGAGGAAACCCAAATCTTCCACCAACATCTCCAACAAACTCTTGATCATCCAATTAACACCCAAATCGCCTTACTAACCCTAGCAAGAACACTACTCTAACATAATTATACTAAACTAACAAGAACAAGGGGAATCATCAAAAGAAACAAAACAAACATGAAGATACTAGTGAAAACTATGAACATCAAACATAAGAATGAACAAATATTCAAACTTGATAAACAAAAATGGATTAAGAGTAGAAGGAGAAGAAGATTGTACCAAACTAGTGAAGAGGAAAGAACAAAACTTGCATTAATGAAGAAAACCCAAAACAAACACCCAAGGTTGTCAATCTTGAGTGGATCTTGAAGAATTCCCTTAATACAAGTACTAATCTAAGATTAACTACTAATTACCGACTAATCTACACTAATCTAATCTAATCTAACCTAAAGTAGTCTAGGGTTTTAAGGATATAACATAAGATCGTGTCTTAATACAAGAGGGGGGGGGGGGTATATATAGGGTTTAAGAATGAAAGGAGAAGAAAAGAAAGCAAGGCGTGCAGCAGCAGGCCCGTCCCGGCCGAGACGGGGTGGTCCCGGTCGGGACGAGGTCGGTCCCGGTCGGGACGCCACCTTCCCGATCGGGATGGGCCCTGGTCAGTAGCCTCCTTGTTTGTGCACCTCATCCCGAACGGGATGAGGCCATCCCGAACGGGATGAGCCTTGTAGGCCTCCATTATGATCTTTTTGGTCCCTCCTTGGTTCTTATGGGCTTCCCATCGATTCTCGAGACTTGGGATCGGGTCTCGGAGGCTCGGGATTGGGTCCCAAGGTCTCGGGGTCGACTCCAAGGCATCGAGTGATCGTTCCTTAGCTTCGTTGGCTCCAAAATGTGTATGTATCGAGTCGGAATCGCTCCAACTCTTCCAAATCAGTCTCGGAAACCTGAAACGAACCAAAGGAAGCATAAGAAGCCCCTAAACCGCTCCCAAGGAGCGATTCTACAAGGAAAATGGGACCAAAACACTACAAAATAGGCACTACAAACCACACTTATCAAAGAGCTCTTGCTGGACTACTGAAAGTAAGGGTTACTTCTCTAATTGAATCAAAGGGATCTTAGGGGTGAGAGACAGGCTGGTAGAGCTCTCAGGTTCTTTAAGTCAAGCTCAGAGTAACCTTGAGGAATGCTTTGGATCTAAGTTTCATCTATCAAAAGCATACAAGTTATTTCTGGACTGGAAAAAGCATAGATGGACAAAGGTCCTGGGTTCTGCTAGCATCATTCCTAGTCACAAGGTCCTTCTTTCCATGGCCATTCAAAATCAGCTTGCAACAGTTGATCAGTTTGCTAAAAGAGGATATCAGTTGGCAAATCGATGTGCTTTATGTATGGCTGCTTTAGAATCTCATCAGCATTTATTCTTTTCATGTACAATCTCAACTCAGGTGTGGAAGGAAATAGAGGATTGGATGCAAGTTCACAATGGAAGCTTGAATCCAAACAACATTGTTAAATGGGTTTTAGGTCCTAAGAGAAGGAAGCATTGGAAAAGGACTTGGGTTCATGCTAGTCTTGCTGCTACGATGGCTGTTATATGGAAAAAAAGGAACAAGAGGATATTCACGAATCAGTCAACAAACATAGACGCTTTGATACATAGAGTTAAGTTTCATGTTGTTGTAAAATTTTAAAAGAATGCTAGTCCTAAGCTTAGACGGATAGTGGATCATTTGGGTACTATGAATGCTTTTGCATTCCTTTTGTTATAGTTCTTTTGCACCAAATTGTAATTTCACTCAATAATTGAATGAAATGATAACTTTTTCTGCAAAATAATAATAATAATAATAATAATAATAATAATAATAATATTAATAATATTAATAATAATAATAATATTAATAACAACAACAACAACAACAACAACAACAACAACAACAACAACAACAATAATAATAATAATAATAATAACAATAATATTAATAACAATAACAATAATAATAGGGAAATTCTACGATATACCCTTCTCTTTTCCTGTTTTCTACCATATACCCTTCTTCTTTGCAAAATCCCAACTAATACCCCTCTACTTAATTAAGCACATTAACCGTAACCTAAACACCATAATCCGTCAAAGAGTCTGTTAAATAGCTGACATGGCAGCAAATGCACTATGACATGGCAGCAAATGCACTATGACATGGCAGCAAATGCACTATGACATGGCTGGAAAGATTATTAGTAAAAAAAAAAAACTATTTGAAATCAAAAAAATAAACTCTAAAACTTCCTCTGCTTCTTTGAAAATAAGAATCCACTCTCTCCTCTAGTCATTTCCTCCCAAAAAAGAACCCTAATTAATCTCTTAATTTCCCCAAAACGTTTCTTATGTGCTCTCCATCTCTGATTTTTCAGGTATAGTTTCCGATTTTGCTTCATATTTTCATTATTTTGTTTCACTTTTATGCTTATTTTGTCTTTAAAATTACTGATTTCGTGTTTCTGTTAAATTCATGATCAAAAAATTTCGTGCTTCAGTTTAAATTACTAATTTCGTGTTTGTCTTTAATTCTCTTGATTCTCTTTAAATTACTAATTGCATCTTCGCATGTCTTATATTCTCTTGATTTGTCTCGGAACTGTTTGACAGGCAAAATTTCAAGATAAATTTAAGTCAATTACTTCATTTAAATTTCAAGATAGTCATTCAAGCTACTACATTTAAGTCAATTACTTCATTACAATAGCTAATATAATCACCAACATCATACAAGCAAACAATTTTGAATAAAACTTGATGACCCTAATTAACTCCATCTTCCCTTTCTGCAACCCTAAAATCTCCTCCTTTAAACCCAAAAGCTGCTTACTAATCAATTCTTCAGTTGATGCATCATCAGCCTCAATTTCAGATCTTAAATTTAGAGATTTTTTTGACTTCGTATGAGATTCATTCACCCACTTGACAAACTGATTGCAATCTAAGCATCTGAAATAACATCTCCCTGGATTGTTGATTGACCCGGAAATCTTGATAACAACATTTTCCCACAACGATTGCAAGCTTGATTCTTCAATTGAAGACCGTCAATCCTTGACAATGAAGATGACGACATCAGAATATATAAAAACAAAAGGGAAGATTAAAGAAGATGAACAAAATGGAGTGAAATGAGTAATAGTTTCTTGTATGAGTGAAATGGAGGGAAAATTTGGGGGAAAGTTTGGGGAATGGAGGGAAAATTGGGGGAAAGTGGAGGGAAAATTGGGGGACAATGGAGGGAATGAGTCAGCTATTTTCCAGCCATGTCATAGTGTATTTGCTGCCAAGTCAGCTATTTAACAGTCCATTTGACGGAAAATGATGTTTAGGTTATGGTTAATGTGTTTAATTAAGTAGAGGGGTATTAGTTGGGATTTTGCAAAGATGAAGGGTATATGGTAGAAAACAAGAAAATAGAGGGGTATATCGTAGAATTTCCCATAATAATAATAAGAATAACAACAACAACAATAATAATACTAATAATAATAGTAATAATAATAATAATACTAATAATAATAATAGTACTAATAATAATAATAGTACTAATAATAATAATAGTACTAATAATAATAATAATAATAATAATAATAATAATAATAATAATAATAATAATAATAATAACAATAATAATAATAATAATTAAGACTTTCTCCCATCGGAGTAACCTTGAGTGTCGATATGCTATTCGACGACAGCATCAGGAGGAGAGTATTTCTAGTGCCATTCATTGTTGGGATGATCCGGGTGGTCGGTTGTCGCTCCTGCAGGATACTCTGGCTGAGGTTGCTCCTTCTTTTAGTGTGAATGAGGATCTCGACTTGAGTGAGGTCAATGTTAGGCAGTGTCGTAGGAAGATTTGTGACGGGCCCTACACTGCTGCTGTTCGTGTGCTTTCTTCTTCTGGTGTTGCTCCTTACACCGATGATACTCTAGTGGCTTTGAAGGATAAGCACCCCATCGTCCCTTCTCCCGCTTTGCCATCCTTGCCTGATAATCACCACTCCCTTGTCGCATCCACGTCGATGGTTTTGGATATGATTAGAGGGTTTCCTCGTGGCACTTCTTGTGGGAGGGACGGTTTTCGTGCCCAACACCTTTTGGATTGTTTGAGTGGGGCCGCAGTTGCTGTTTCGGACGATTTGATCGCATCTGTCACTCGGGTGGTTAATCTCTTTCTCGAGGGCAGCTGCCCGCAGGTCCTCGGGGAGTATATTGCTAGTGCTCCGCTTACCCCGCTTGTTAAGCCAGGTGGCGGCATTCGTCCTATTGTTGTTGGTACGATTTGGAGACGCCTTGTCTCTAAGGTTGGTGCTTTCCTGATCGGTCCGTCGCCGAGTGGCTATTTTTCTAGTCTTCAGTTTGGAGTTGGGGTATCGGGGGAGGGGGGGGGGGGGGGGGGCGAGGCTCTTTTGCATGCCTTGAACCGGCTTGTTGAGGATCGGGGTGATGAGGTGGGTGGATCCATGCTCTTGGTGGATTTTCAGAACGCTTTTAACATGGTTGATCGTGAAATCATGTTACGAGAGGTTCGTTACCACTGCCCTGTTCTCTCCCGGTGGGTGGAATTTTGTTATTCTAGTCCTGCCCGGTTATATTATGGTGAGCACAGCCTGTGGTCTTGTCAGGGGGTTCAGCAGGGTGATCCTTTGGGTCCTCTGCTTTTTTCTTTGGTGTTACATCCATTGGTTTGTAAGATCCGGAACTCTTTCGATTTGAGGCTGCAGGCTTGGTACTTGGATGATGGCACCATAGTTGGGGATACCTTGGTTTTGGGGAAGGTTTTGGAGCTGATTTTGGATAAAAGTCCCTTTTCGGGACTTCATCTTAATGTCAGTAAAACCGAGATTTTTTGGCCTTCGGAAGATCCTAGGAGCAGGCTCCCTGGTGTCTTCCCCCTACTATCGCCAGGCCGATGCGTGGTGTCGAAGTCCTTGGTGGGCCTGTTAGTGCGAGTCATGATTTCAGCAGTGAGCTCGTGATGAGTAGAGTGACCAGAACTATCGCGCTTATGAGTTCCGTCGCTCTGCTTGATGATCCGCAGTGTGAGTTGCTGTTGCTCCGGGCCTGTACTGGTATCTCCAAACTCTATTTTACTTTGCATACTTGCCCACCGACTGTTTTTGAGTCGGCTCAGCTTGCTTTTGACGCAGCTCTTCGTTCTCATTTAGAACGAGTTGTTATTGCGTCTGGGCCGGGATTTGGGGATTGGCAGTGGCGGCTTGCCACCCTTCCCTTTTCCTTTGGGGGGCTTGGGGTGTATGCTGCTGGAGATGTCCTACATTATGCTTTTGTGGCATCCCGACTGCAATCTGCGGGTTTGCAGGCTACGCTGCTTCGAGCTGCGGGCATACTGACCCCTACCCCGACTTTCGATGCGGCCTTGTGTAGGCTTAAGGAGGTTTTAGGTTCTGTTGTGTGTAATCCAAGTGAGATCGCTGCCCCTAAACTTATGAAGTCTTTGGCAGATATCTATTTCACGAGGGTTGTGGCTACTGCGGAATCAGATTTCTCCTTGACCTCCTGTCAGGTTGCCTTGTGGAAGTCTCAGCAAGGTCGTCATGCTTCTGATTGGCTTCGCGTTGTCCCTATTTCTGGGTTGGGCCAGACTATGAACGGTCGGACGTACCATTGTGTGCTTAGCTATCGGTTGGGCATTCCTTTATTTTCTGTTTCTGGGCCGTGTTCTGCCTGCTCTCGGGTTTTTGGCGACGATATTTTTGGGGACCATGCCGTGTCTTGCGCGGGTGTTGTCGGTATTAAACATCGACATAACCTCGTTCGTGACACTCTTTTGGATATCTGTTTCCGGTCCGGGGTCTCGGCTGGGAAGGAGATCGATATTGGCTTGATTGATGATCATGACAGATCCTTGCGTCCTGCAGATTTGCTTCTTTATTCATGGGGCAGGGGGCGTGACGTTTGCGTAGATCTTACCGGGTCTTCTCCTTTGACTCAGTCTGGGCTCTCTGATTTCGCGCCAGACCGTGATGTGGGTGACGCTGCCCGGCGCAAATGCGTTAAGTACAGGGACCTATGCTTGGGGCTTGGGTATGGGTTTTTGCCTTTTTCCTTTTCTTCGCTGTGAGAATTGGAGGCGGATGTTATCGGCTTACTCAAGAGGATTCAAAAATTTTCGATAGCACAGGATGCCGGAGCACGCGCTGCTTCTTTTATTTTTACCAGGCTTAGCTTCGCTATAGCTAAGGGGGTGGGGGCCCAGATTGTATCTCGGTTACCCACCAATTTTTTGTAAACTGCTTTTTGATTCATCAATAAAATTCTCCATTTATAGTAAATAATAATAATAATAATAATAATAATAATAATAATAATAATAATAACAACGGTGAAGTCACTGGGTTTCTCCAAGAAAAAGGAGGGATTAGGCAAGGGGATCCATTATCCCCTTACCTATTTGTTATGAGTATGGAGATCTTATCAAAATATTTCATGAAGATATGTTTAAAAGAGAATGTCTCCTATCATCCAAAGTGTTGTAGACTAAACCTGACTCATCTCATTTTTACTGATGATTGATGCTTTTCACTAGAGGAGATTTGCCCTCTGTATGTGCTATAAAAGAGGCTCTAGATGTCTTTGGTTCCCTGTCTGGTCTAGTGGCTAATATTGATAAAACTTGTATTTACTTTGGAGGGGTTGACCAGGAGGTCAAGGATCTTATTCTTTCCAGTACTAGATTTGTGAAGGGTCACTTTCCTTTTCGGTACTTGGGGGTGCCTCTAACTGATGCCAGGCTGAGCATTCATATGTTTAGTCCCCTAATCCTGAAAGTGCAGCAAGCTGTTGGTCACTGGTCTAATCAGTTCCTCTCATATGCTGGTAAGGCTCAGTTGATCAATTCTTGCATTTTTGGTTTGGAAAATTTCTGGTCCTCTAGTCTTCTTCTACTCAAAGGGATTATGAAGCTGCTTAATAAGCTCAGTAAAGATTTCTTCTGGGGCATTAAGGATGGGCAGAGGTGGTTAGTCTTCAAAAAATGGAGGGATATTTGCTAACCTTGGGATTCTAGGGGATTTAATATCAAGAATATTCAGAATTGGAACATTGCTTTGCTTACTAAATGGCTTTGGATTTTTACTAATGAACCTGGCAGTATCTGGAGTAGATGGCGCAGGCATTATGTGTTTGGTTCTGGTACTGTTTGGAATGTTCAGGCAAAAAAATTCTTTACTGCGAGCATTAAAAGCATATTGAAAGTAATAGACCAATTGCAGTCCCATTGTGGATCCTTCATTCAAGCTCATTCAAGCTCAATCAGCTCTTGTTTCCTGTTTTACAGGAAATAAGTTTCAGGTGTCCAAGATGTATTTGATTCTTAGGGAACCTGTTAAGAAATTTTGGGGCTCATTCTTTGCATCTGACCTCTCTGCCCTTCTCACAAAGTAATCCTATCTCTAGCTCTGCAGAAGCAGCTAGCTACATCTGATCAGTTCAAGAGGAAAGGATATGCACTAGCTAGCAGATATTGTTTGTGTCAGCAGGAAGAAGAGAGCATGACTCATCTTTTCTTTTCATGCCAGTTTGCAAGGGAAATTTGGAGTACAGTGCTGAATTGGATAGGTTTGGCTACTATGAAGCCTGATCTACAGGCTGCTGTTCGTTGGGTGAATAACCATAGAAGTAAGAAGCATTGGAAGAGTACCTGGTTTAAAGTCAGCATTGCAGCAGCAGTGTATCTCATTTGGAAGGAGCGGAACAAGCGTCTTTTCATGGAGAAGGAGTCCACTTCTGAGGCCATTTTTAGTAACCTCAAATTCATAGTTCACACTAGATTTTTGTGTAAGCAAGGTTATCCTAAGTATTATAGGATATTAGAAAGAATGACATCAAGCTAATTGTATCATTAGAGTGATAGTCTTTTTGCAACATTGTAATTTTGTTTCTCAATGAAATGAAATGATACCTTTTTTGCAAAAAATATAATAAAATAATAATAATAATAATAATAATAATAATCAATATATATATATATATATATATATATATATATATATATATATATATATATATATATTTAGGCTTTTTTCGAGCGATCTCATTGGCCCGTTCCGTCAAACCTCAAATTAGGAAAGTATCATAACTAAATAAAAAATCAATTAGAGAATCTTTTAATTATTATAATATATATTTAATTTATTATATATTAATATGGTGTTTTACAATTCTGAGGTAAAAACCTTTAGAGTTCATTTTTTAAAAACATTATCGTAAACTAAATTATAAAAATGAAATATTTAGATTCGTGGTAAAAAATGCTTTCATTAGAGTATAAATTTCATATTATTTGTTTCACATTATGTGATGAATCTATTATATAATATCACAGGGGTAAAACTGTCCCACATCGACAAATTATAATATGATGATGAAATTCTATATTATAAATATGGGTAATCATTTATTTTTTCATATCTACCAAAAGTCTTTTGAATCTCAAAAAGAGTTTTTATGACTATAAACCTTAGTAATTATCCTACATGGAAAAATTATGATGAGGTGATTGAAATTTTATATTATAAATAAGAGTAATCATTCGGTTTTAAATATCGACCAAGAAAAACTTTTAAATTATCCCACATTGAAAAATTATGAAGGGGTGATGAAATTTTATATTATAAGTAATAGTAATCATTCGGTTTTAAATATCGACAAAACAACTTTTGAGTCTTAAAAAAGCTTTTAATATATAAGACTTTAAACTTAAAAGAGTAATTCATGATGTATTTTTTTTAATTTTAAAAAGAGCTCTTAACACTATAAACTTAAATAAATTATCCCACATCGAAAATTTATGATAAATTGATGAATTCTATAAATAAGATTCGTTTTTCAATATTAATAAAAAAACATTTAAGTATTAGAAAGTCTCTTAATAAGACTACACACTTAAGTAAAAATAATGTCACGTCAAAAAATTATAATAAGGTGATGAAACTTTATTATATTATAAACAAGAGTAATCATTCGATTTTAAATATCGACAAAATAACTTTTGAGTATTAAAAAAGCTTTTAATATATAAGACTACAAACTTAAAATCATCCCACATTGAAAAATTATAGTGATGTGATGAACTTTTATATTATAATCAAGAGTAATGTCAGAGTATCATGTGTTTTTTTCTTTTTAAAAAGAGCTCTTAAGACTATAAGCTTAAGTAATTATCTCACATCGAAAAATTATTACGAGGTGATGACTAATCATGTATGTGTTCTTAAATATCAATCAAAAAAAACTTTTACGTCTTACAAATCTCTTAATAAGACTGCAAACTTAAGTAAAATAATCTCACATCGAAAAAGTATAATAAGGTGATGAAACTTTATATTATAAATAAGATAATTTTGTGCTCTTAGATATTAACCAAAAATCTAATGAGTCTTAAAAATATATTAAGATCATAAACTTAAGCAAAACTATCCCACATTCGAAAAATTATAAAGTTTCATCAAACAAAAATCTTTTGAGTTTTAAAAAATTTCTTAAGACCATACACTTAAGGAAAAAAATTATAACAAGGTGATGAAATTTTATATTGTAAATCAAACTAATAATAATTCTTCCTTAAACATAAACCACAATCAACTTTAAGTATTATGAATTTCTACTAAATAAGAATAATTATTATTTTCAAATATCAACCAACAATATTTTGAGTATAAAAAAGGTCTTAATAAGACTAAAAATTTAAAATTATCCCACATCGAAATAATCAAAATAAGGTACGGTGATGATTCTACATTATAAATAAGACTACAAATTTTAGTTAAATTATCCCACATCGAAAAATTATAATAAGATGATGGATTTCTACATTATAAATAAGACTAATTATTTGTTAGACTATATACTCAAGTAAAGTATCGCACATCGAAAAATTATACTCCCTCCCTTTTGAGTTTTAAAAAACTTTTGAGACTATAATAAGACGATGGAATTCTATTATAAATAAAAGTAACAATTTCACCAAATTATGATGAGATGAGGAAATTCTATATTATAAACAATTATCACATATCGAAAAATTATAATGAGGTGATAGAATTCTACGTAACCAACAATCTTTTGAGACTTAAAAAACAGTTCCTAAGACTAAGACTAAGACTATATAGTTAAAGTTGGAATTTTATATATTATAAATAAGAGTAATTATTTCTCTATAAATAAAAGTTCTAGCTGAACAATCTCTTGTGATAGACTAAATAAGAATTCTACGTAACCAACAATCTTTTGAGACTTAAAAAACAGTTCCTAAGACTAAGACTATATAGTTAAAGTTGGAATTCTATATATTATAAATAAGAGTAATTATTCCTCTATAATAAATAAGAGTAATTATTCCTCTATAAATAAAAGTTCTGAATTAGACTATATCTAAACTTAAAAAAACTTAAGTAAAATTATCCCACATCGAAAAATTATAATAAGGTGAATTTTTTTATTATATAAATAAGACTAATCATTCATCAAAAACATATACTCCAATAAGATGATCAAATTGGATTATATAAATAAAAAGTAATCGTCTATCCTTTAACTTAGATATAAAAACGAACGATTAAGTAAATTATACCGCATCGAAAAATTATGATGAGGTGATGAAATTTTATATCATAAATGAGTAATCTTTCGGTTTTAAATATCAACCAACAATCTTTTGAGTCTTAAAAAACTTTTAAAAAGACTACAAACCTAAAATTATCTCACATCGAAAAAATTAAAATAAGATGATGATTTTATATTATAAATAAGAGTAATCGTGCGTTTTTTAGGATCTTAAAAGCGGATCTTAAAACTATAAACCTTGAGTAAGTTATCCTAAATCGAAAAATTATGATGAGTCGATAAAATCTTATATTATAAATAAGAGTAATATTTCATTCTTAGATATCAACCAAAAAATTCATTCGTTCTTAGATATCAATAAAAAAACTTCTGAGTCTTAAAAAATCTCTTAATAAGACAACAAACGTAAAATTATTTTCACATCGAAAAATTATAATAATTTGATGAAATTGTATATTATAAATAATAGTTGATAAGCTATTAAGACTATAAACTTAGCTGAAATTAAGTTTGATTACTAATATCACGTGATCATCTTATTTATTATAATGATATAGATTGATTAAATTTCTTATTTATAATGATATAGATTAATTAAGTTTCTTATTTAACGAATATACCTCATCAATGTAATGAAGCCCATTAACCCGTGCAGCGCACGAGCTTTAATCTAGTAATAATAATATGAATGTGAATGTGAATATGAATAATAATATGAATGGCACCTCTCATGGGTTCTTTAAAGGAAGAAGTGGAATTCGGCAAGGAGATCCATTATCTCCATACATCTTTGTTTTGAGCATGGAAGTTCTATCTGGGTTCCTAAGGAGCATGATTGGGAAGCCACAGGTCTCATTTCCCTCCAAATGTAAGAGGATAGGCTTAAAACACTTAATATTCGCGAACACTCTTATGATATTTTCTAGGGAAGATGTGCCTTCAGTGGCTTCTGGATTGGAGGAACTAAATAGGTTTGCAAAGGTATCTGGTCTTCATATTAATCGAGATACAACTGATATATTCTTTGGAGGAGTTACAGATGAGATCCAACAGGAAATATTGCTGGAAACTGGGTTCAAACAGGGTAAATTTCCATGTAGATATTTAGGATTGTCTTTGAACGATGTGAATAATAGGCTGGTTCATTTATAATGGGCTTGTTAATGTTGTTCAAAATGTTTTAAGTTACTGGTCGTCTAGAAGTCTTACTTATGTAGGAAGGGTTCAAGATTATCAATTCTACTCATTTTGGCATACTGACTTACTGGTGTTCTAATATGCTTCTGCCTGGGAATGTTCGATTAAAACTGACCCAGATTTGCAGGAGGTATTTTTGGACTGGTGGGCAGGAGGAGCGAGGCGTTTAATAAAGTTGGGAGAGTGTGTGTACTCCATGAGAAGAGGGAGGTTTCAACATAAAATATTTAATAGCCCAGAATAAAGCCTTAATAAGTTAATGGCTTTGGAGGTTTCTGAATGGAGGAGGAAGCATCTGGGGAAAATGGGTTAAGAGCTACATCTTGGGAGGGCAAATTGTATGGGAACTCAAGCAACATGACAGGTATATGACTTACTTTAATAATATTATGAAAATTAGGGATGAAATACGGGCAAGAGAAGGGACTGTTGAGGAGAGTGTTGCTCGTATTCAAAGCTGGCATAATCTGCAAGGGTACAAGATCAGTGAAGCGTATGACTGGTTTCGAAAGAAGGCGGAGGTCTGTAGTTGGCTGAAAGTTCTTAAAGGGCCTTCTATAATTCCAAAGCAAGGGGTTGTTGCTTCAATGGCTAGCCAAAGGAAGTTAGCGACGATTGATAAGATGAAGGTGAGAGGAATCTACATTACTAACACGTGTATCTTGTGCAAGGAGAACAATGAAACCCATGAACATCTATTTTTCCAATGTAAGTATGCAAAGGGGGTTTGGCAAGAGCTCAAGAACTGGTTGGGAGTCATGGGACGCACTAATGATTTGAGGGTAGAATTAAGGTGGTGTGAAGCTCGACATAGGAGAAACATTGGAAGCACGCTTGGTATTGTAGCATTATAGAGGCTGCTATCTATTGCATTTGGATGGAGTGTAATGTTCGTATCTTTACAAGAGAAGAAAGGCCTGGCAAGTCTTTAGTAACTCAAATTAAATTTGAGGTTTTTGCTCGAGTTAAAAGTAGACAATTGAATTTTAGTTATAGTACATTGCATTGAGTGAGGTTGGTGTTACTAGGGGATATACTTTTGTAAGACTAGTCTCTTCTTTGCCCTATATGGATGAATAAGAGTCATAACATTTCTTGCAAAATAATAATAATAATAATAACAACAACAACAAAAATAAGAAACAAAAATAATAACAAAATAATAATAATAATAATAATAATAATAATAATAATAATAATAATTTTTGAATGTTGTGTAGAGCGGGTGAGGACGTGCGACCTGGGTTGCCCCAAGCGTGCAACTAGGGTTTGCGCATGATTGCCGCTGCCGGAGACGACCGTCCTGCCGCCAGATGGCCACCGCCTTCCGGCCTCGCCTACGTCGTCCTTCCCTTCTTATCTCTTGCCGTCAGCCCTTCTTTTCCGGTCAGTGTTTCGTGGGTCTTTGGTGGGTTCGTTTTGCCGTCTACCGTCGCTCTGGTCCCGGCGCCGCTCCTTTTTGCCGGCGCCTCGCCTTTTTCCGCCTCTTCTGCTTCCCTTCGGCCGTCTCTCAGTGTTGGTTGTTGCTCCCTTGTCGGTTTGCTGCTGATGCTCTGCTCTCGCCGGAATTCTCCTCTGCTCTGTTCCTCCCTGCCGTCGGCCTTTCTCTGTCTCTCCCGCCGGACCCTCGTCACCGTCTCGCCGGCCTTTCTGGTCTGTTTTGGGTCGTTGCTGCTGCTCTTGCCGGTACCTTCTTCTGATGCTGCTGGCCTCACCGGAATTTCGATCTTCTCTCTCACGCCAGCCTGCCTCTTTCGTTGGGCTCCGCTGCTCCGGTGACCTTGTTGCCTAGCTCTCTGGTTTGGGTGTTTTTGTTGCCCCTGTTTCCTGCTGCTTGTGTTTTTTTATGGGTGCTTAGGTTTATCTCGGGTTTGTGCTTAGTCGTGTGTGGCCGCCAGTGCACGTTGTGCGCTGGGGGATGTTGCTGTTTTACGGTGTTGTTTTCTGCCCGCTACTTTTTTTTTTCGGTTGTCATGTTGCTGGTGGCTACTAGTGTTCTTTGTGCCCAGTGTTCTCCTTTGCCCCGCGGTTCTCTTTTCGTGTCTCGGTGGGTTTTGGCCTTTGTCTTCTTCGTTTCCCTACTTCTTGTTGATTGTGGTTTCCGGTCTTGAGGTCTTTTTCCTCCTTGCTTGCTCTTGTTTTGCTTGCTTGCATGCTTTGCCATGCCTCCGGTGATTCGTTTCCATTGCCCGTTCGTTGGTCTTTCTGAGTGTCAGGATAATCGCGGACAAGGTCTTACCAAAGCTTCCTTGCGCATTCATTTGCGTGACCATCATTTTTTTGCCCGTAATCAGGTATTAACACGTCAAATCCTCTCCAGTAGCTTGTCTGTCTATTGTGCGGCTAAGGTTACCTTTAAACGTATGAGTATTTGGTTGTGCGGTGTTTGCCTTGCGACTCATTCGCTCACTTCCCGTTGTCGTCATGATGTGGGGGGTCATGTTGAGCCGCTTGATTGCGGAGATGGCTTCATTCGGTTTATCCTTTTTGACTTGCCTCGGCCCATTCCGTCTCCTGTGCCGTCGGTGGGATTTTCTGATCAGGACCCACTCTCTTGTCTTTCTTTGGCTTCTCTTGATCACTTGTTCTCTAAGGGGTTGCGCACGGTAAAATCAATTCTCCCTAGGTGTCGGCTTGGGTTTGCGCGGGCTTTGAAGGGTGCCTTGGATGATGTCGCGGGAGCCCCTTTTGATTTATCTTGTTGGGTTGCTTTACTCGTGTTACCCTTTTGTGATTTGAAGACCTTCGTCCCGAGGAGTAATTTGGAATGTCGGTCTACTATTCAACGCCAACGTCAGAAGGAGGCTATTGTTGGTGCTATTTGTACTTGGGGGGTGCCGGGGGAAAGTTGTTGCTCTTGCGCAAGACTCTGGCAAAGGTCTCCCCTTCTTTTTGTGTGGACAAGGTGCTCGACCCGAGTGAGCTTAACATTCGTCAGTATCGTAAGAAGATTTTCGATGGTCATTATACAACGGTCGTTCGTGTTCTTTATTCGTCCGGTGTCGCCCCTTACCCTGATGCCACCCTCCGGGCCCTTCAGGATAAACACCCGGCTGCTCCTTCTCCTGTCCTCCCTTCTGAGCCTCTCGACCACTTCCTTGATGCGTCGGTGTCCGTTTTTTTGGACATGATTCGTAGTTTCCCGTGGGGTACGTCTTGTGGGAGGGATGGGCTTTGGGCCCAGCATCTGCTAGATTGTTTGAGTGGTGCTACTACTATTGCCATTTCTGATGATCTGACTGCCTCTATTTCTCGGGTGGTAAACCTTTTTCTCGGGGGGAAGTGTCCGCGAGTGTTAAGTGAATACATTGCCAGTGTTCCACTCACCCTGCTCGTTAAGCCAGGGGGAGGTGTTCGTCCTATTGCTGTGGACACTATCTGGAGGCGCCTTGTTTCTAAGGTTGGAGCTTACTTGCTTGGCCCATCTTCATGTGGCTATTTTGAGGGCCTTCAATTCGGTGTAGGTGTTTCTAGCGGGGGTGAAGCTATTCTGCATTCCTTGAACCGCCTAGTAGATGACCGTGGCGCGGATGTGGGTCTTTCCATGCTACTTGTCGATTTCCAGAATGCCTTTAACTTGGTTGATCGGGCGAGTATGCTGGAGGAGGTTTGCCATCAGTGCCCTGCCCTTTCCCGTTGGGTTGAGTTTGGTTATTCCAGCCCTGCTAGGCTCTATTATGGGGAGCACAGCCTCCGCTCGTGCTAGAGGGTCCAGCAAGGAGACCCTTTAGGTCCCCTCCTTTTTTTCTCTGGTCCTACTGACGGCAGGTGCTTGTCGTCTATCCTACCAGTCAAAATAATAACAAAGAACCTAAGCTAGGTAGCTAGGGTAAGTCGGGTCGAGATCCTCAGGGACGGGGAGTCGGACTAAGGTGTGCTATGGTCCAAGACTAGGTTTAAGACAACTAAAGTGATGACTAAGATTGACTAATGACTAAACAAAAGTCTATGACAACAAAGCAATAAAAACGTTTGTAACTTACCTAGTTCCTCCTAACCTTCTAAGAACGTACTACGGGACGATAGGCAGGATGAAAAAAGGATGAACCACGGAGGTAGTCGACATTGTAGGTAAGTGAAACCCCGCCCCCTTTAGCGATAAGCCAAGAGGGTCGTCCCATGCTCAAAAATAGGTCAACTAGTCCAAGTAAAAAGGTGGATATGGTTGCAAAGTGAGGGAAGACCGACCATTTCCGCTATCATCCTTCCTAGGGATTTGATCCTTTGATAGGCTCTTCACGATAACAATCGGTAAAAGGCTTATTTTTTAGGGGTAAGATATTTTTTTGTGGAATGGTTTTCTTGGCATTTTTTCCTTCTTTTGCATTTTGCTTTGGATTTGTCTTTGCCATTTCTTTTTCTTCTTTTGTATTTTATTTTTGATTTGTTGTGCCTTTTCTTTTTCTTCTTTCTTTTACTTCTTTGTTTCTTGGTTTGCCCTTTTGGCCAAATTTTGTAACATAGACATTTCTTGCAACCAAGTAAGTATAGAAGCCTCGGCGATGCAACTTATTTGTGAGATATGTGTAGAAGGTAGGGAAATGGGTATGTCGGGCGCGCACTTTTCCTTTTAAACCACAAAAATGGAGAAAAACTTGGACTAATCAATCAATTTCGAACATGGTCACCTTAGAGACGGGACTCGGGAACCAAGGCCTTTTCACTCCGTGGGTGGTCAAAGTGGTCAATATGCAAATCCCGCAGTAAATCCCTAGTACACTAGGTGGACTCATGGTAAGAAACAAACAAAACTATTGATTTAGAGTCATTCTACTAGACTAAAATCCAAGAACCGATTCATAACACTAGAAAGGAAAAGTAAACACTTGCGCACTAGACTCAAAACCGGGTTTTCGAAAACTTTTTCTACACTAGACTCACAAACTATACGAGACACAACAAAAACGAAATAAAAACGAAAGGAAATGAGACAAACACAACAAAAAAAATAAAACAAACACACACAGAAATAAACACCACCCCAAAACTTCCGAACAAGCAACCACATCAACCACAAACTCCAAAAAGCTCCACCCGAGCATACACCATCACAAAACATCCTCCAAACTCCACAAAAAGGAAAAAGGAGAAAGAGATAGAAGGATAATACCAGATGTCAAAAGCTTTCCGAAACTCACGACGATCAAGCAACCTACAAGAAAATGGGGAGGCAAAACACACTCAACACGACAAAAAAATACGACACAAAGACACAAGAGAAAATGACACAAAAGAAAACTTTTTGGTTTTAATGAAAATTTTCAAATTTTTAGGAATTTTTAAGATTTTTCAAAAAACTACGAAAATAAAACTAAACTAGACTAAGATATCGCTCCCCCACACTTAAACCGAGCAATGTCCTCATGCTCGATCGGTAGTGTGTAGAGACACTAAAAAAGAAGAGAAAAAGGGAAAATACAACTAAAAATCAAAAATGAGAGTGAAGAAAGGGTAGAATGTGTCAGGCCAGGGTGTAATCAAGTCACCAAGGGCCGAGACGAGAAAAGATATGAATGGGGGAAGAAATAAATAGAAGGAAACAAAAGGAAATGGGAGGGGAGGGCTAGCCTCGATTCCGTCCGATTTCGATTAAATTCTACCAAAAGGAAATAAAAATGAAGAAAAAGTGAAGAAGAACTTGTCATTTTGGATTTTCAATGGATTCTCGATGTAGTCACGTCATCAAGGATCGGAAGCAATAACCTAAGGCCCTGAGGGCCACCATGACACAAAAAGGATAAAGGGAAGGGGAACATACAAAGGAAGACTAGCAATAAAAGACGGAAAAGAAAGGAGAGTCGCCTACCAAACGGTTAACAACTCAATAATCTCCATCGCCTCAATGATCGTTATCGGCACTTTGCTTGTCTTCATCATTGTTATATCTCCTCTACCTAACTGTAGTCGCACGGTTGAAGTACTGGGCTTGCATTAGTGTAATGAGGGTGGGATTTGAGGGGAAACTTAGTGTATAGTGATGAGAAGATGAGATGAAGGTGTATAATTGAAGTGTAAGGGTGAAATGATAGTGGCAAAGGTGAGTAGGGAGGTTGGGAGGGGGTATAAAGTAGTGGGGTGGGGCTTAAATGAAGTAAGGAAAGAAAAGGAGGGTTGCAAAAGACCATCCCGGTCATGACCTCGTCTTCCCGGTCGGGATGACCATGATCCCGGGCGGGATTGCCCGTCAGAAGCTCCTGTTTTGTTGCTCACTTCGTCCCGCTCGCGATGGTAATGATCCCGGTCGGGATAGCACCTTTCCCGAGCCTTGAAGCCTTCATTCAACACTAGCATACCTAACCTTCCACCCAAATGATAAGTACTACTCTCGGGATCCAAGATCCCGTCCCCAAAAGCTTACAAAAAGTTCAAAAACCGACTTCCTTGCCCAAGCTCCAAGCTTCTATCATCAACAACTCTTTCTAATTCATCATCTTTACTTCAAACCTATCAAGTGAACTCAGTAAATACCGTCAAAAATCCCTCCCTCACATCACCCATCAAAATTCCAAATGACAAGAACTTCACACACAAACAAAACCTAGAAACCAAACTAACCAATCACACAAATATAAATACAAAAACTCAAAAGAAGAGGAAAGAGATATTTACAACAAGATGGTTCTAAGGGAAACTTCATAGCCCTCAAGGGCTCGGAGAAGTAAATCAAATGCTCTAGCAACATCTCCATGAAAGCTCATGTGGCCGAGCCAAGCTGTAATTAGAGGCTTTCAAGTCGGAGGCAAGAAGCAATCATCTAATCCATTATGCTCGGATTTCTTGTGATCTTCCGGGTCGTTCTAACCAACATAGCAATGAATCTTATGACCATCTTGTGGGTATAGTGGTCTAAAGTCACGCTTGGCGCTATGGTTTGGGAGATCACACTCTAAGGGTGTTGCTTCTTCTACAGGGTCAAGAGTGAAACTCTTTTCCGCCGCCCGACAAGGATCCACTTCATCAACCATCTCAAGAGACAAGGGACTCGAATTCAAGTGCGATAAAGAAGGTGAAGGAATCAAGTTTTCTTCATTGGAAGCTCTAAGGGAGACCTCATCGTTGTCCTTACTAGAATTCTCACCATGAAGAAATTTAAGGCCTTTGATGGCGGCCTCAATTTCTTCGACGGTTTGGTCTAGTATAGCATCTCCAAATTCCCTAATCGGCTCCTCCAATTTCCCATTCAAGGCAAGTTCTAAGGCATCTATCTCTTTCTCCCAAGTATTACCTTCCTTTTCACTCACCTTGTCAATTTGCCCTAGAGGAGTCTTATCTTCACTTGGCTTTCGACTGTCAAGATCCGGTTCATCACGAAGAAAATCATACAAATCCAATTTAATAGCCAATACATTGGCTTCCCAAGAGTTACTTTGAGAATCATGTTTAATTTCCTCCTCATGATCAACCCTTGAAGCTTCAACTTCCTCCATTATTCCCATAGCTTCACCATCCGGGCAACTCTCAACAATGATCTCTTGGTTGACCTTCCCTTCTTCATTCGTGGCTTCATAATTGGGTTGATTGCCTTGTGGAGACAACCGATCTTCTTGCCCAAATGAACCTTCCTCAACAAGTTGCGGAGCTCGAGTGGTCAACATCGTGTAACGAGCCATAGTGCATTAATTCGAGCACGTTGCACCTCTTTTTGGGCCATGAACTCCTCTTGGTCCCTTTGCATTTAAATCATCATCTCTTGTTGATTCTTTTGCATTTGAATCATCATTTGAGAAAGCTCAAAGTTGGGGATTTTTGGTTGTGGGTTGTGTGAAGGTATTTAGTAGTTGTTAGGATGTTGGAATGATCCTTGACAACTTTCATAGTAGCCAAATGAAGGGGGTTCATAAGATTGTTGATGAGATTGATATGATTGGTAAAATTGTGGGTCTTGATAATTTGTCCCATGATTGTCCCATGACGATTGATGGTAGCTTGGATGCGCCATTGTCATAACGTTGCCTTCATACATTGGATGAACTAGAAGCACGTGAGCAAACGTTAGAAGCAAAGCACTAGGAAGAGAGAATTAGGCACACAAGAAGAATGAACGGAGATACACAAAGAAAAGAAAACACAAAAATCAAGAACAAAGTCTAAAACTAAGCACACAAGAGTCTAAACTACGTCGTCCCCGGCAACGGTGCCAATTTGATGGCAGGTGCTTGTCGTCTATCCTACCGGTCAAAATAATACCGACGAACCTAAGCTAGGTAGCTAGGGCAAGTCGGGTCGAGATCCGCAGGGACGGGGAGTCGGACTAAGGTGTGCTACGGTCCAAGACTAGGTTTAAGACAACTAAAGTGATGACTAAGATTGACTAATGACTAAACAAAAGTCTATAACATGAACTAAAAAGGCAAAACAAACAACTAATGATGATGAAAAGCTAGTTAAATCAATAAGAAGGAAACTAGGGCTAGGTCGGGTTCATGGATGCCAAGGAGACCAAAAGGGAAAACGGAGGTACTATCATGTTTTCGTAGCCTAGGTTACGATCGAGCTCTCGCTACTTAAACGGCCTAGGGGTCTCCTCACCACGCTCTCGCTACTAATGGGGATACCAAACCTATCAACCAAACAAGAACATTCAAGAGGATAAGCAAGAAAAACAAGGAATGATCATCTCAAGTCTCACAAGCATTTCATCAAACATGTAGAGTGCAAGGCAAATAGGAATCAACAAAAACAACAACTAGCATCACCCATCTCACCCTAATCATCCCTAATCATACCCAATCCCCCTACTAACCCTAGGGGAAAACTACTCACAAATATCTAAACTAAAACTAACATTAACTAAAGAAACAATCAAAGGAAACAAAGAAACATTCATTATGGAGATTGAACAAAGAGGAACAATAAACAATAGATAAAGATGGAAACTTGATTAACTATGAAAGATTAAGAGAAAAGAGAGAAGAAAGATTATACCAACTAAACAAGAGATGAAAAGGATGAAAGTTGCATACAAGGAAACCCCAAAAATCCTCCACCAAGGTTGTCAATCTTGATAGATTCTTCAAGAAATCCAATAATACAAGAGTAACTAACTAAGAATAAACTAAGATTAACAAAAGATTAAGGAAAGATTAGGGAGAAACTAAGTTAATCTACACTAATGTCTATCTAGGGTTTAGTCTAATGTAGGGTGCTTAAACCAATACAAGATGGGGTATATATAGGGTTTCACGAGTGAAGGAGGCGGAAAAAGCGAAGACGGGCAGAACTGGGCCCTTCCCGATCGGGAAGGTGATGATCCCGACCAGGATGGGGTGGTCCCGACCGGGAAGGTCGTGCTCCCGTCCGGGATGGCCCCACAGAAGGTTGTCTTCTTCTTGCTTCTCGTCCCGGTCGTGATGGATGTGTTCCCGACCGGGATAGGTCATGTAGGCTTCAAATATGATCACATAGGTCCCTACTTGTTCTTCCTAGGCTTCTTATCGACTCTCGGTGCTTGGGAATGGGCTCCAAGAGACTCAGGATCGAGTCTAAGCTACCGAGTCGTCGTCGCTTCTCTTCGTTGGCTCCATAAGCGTCGGAAACGAGTCGGAATCGTTCCATTTCTCCAAGATAGGACTTAGAAACCTAAAACAAGCTAGAAGAAGCGTAAGTAGCCTCGAAACCGCTCCAAAGAGCGATTCCACAAGAGAAACCGGGACCAAACACAAGAAATAAGCACTACACAACACACTTATCACCTGCATCCCTTGGTTTGTAGGATCATGGATTCCTTTGATCTTTGCTTCCAGGCTTGGTACCTCGATGGCGGTACTATTGTCGGGGATACGCTTGTTGTGGGGAAGGTTCTTCAGATGTTTATAGAGGAGGGCCCCCGTTCTGGCCTCCACCTCAATGTTGCGAAAACAGAGGTCTTCTGGTCTGTCGAAAACCCGAGAAGCAGGAGTGCTATTGTTTCCCCCACCTCTATTGCCAGACCCGTTTACAGTATTAAGGATCTTGGAGGACCGGTCAGCGTGTGCCTAGCTTTCAGTGGTGCTCTTGTCTCGAAGAGGGTCGCACGTACTATAGAGCTCATGGAATTGGTTGCCACGATTGAGGATCCCCAGTGTGAGTTACTTCTTCTCCGGGCGTGCACAGGTATTTCTAAGTTATACTTTGCTTTGCGCACTTGATCTCTCCTTGCTTTTGGGTCGGCCCACCTTTCTTTTGACACTGCGCTCCGATCCAGTCTTGAGCGTATTGTCACGGCGTCCGGACCCGGTTTCGGGGAGTGGTAGTGGCGGCTGGCCACCATCCTCTTTTACCTAGGGGGACACGGTGTCATTGTCGCCACTGATGCCCTGCACTTCGCCTTATTCTTGCTTTCCGTGTCCAGTCTGCCAATTTGCAAGCTAAGCTGCTTCGCCCCTCCGAGATCGCCGCCCCTGGGTTTGCCTTTGAGTCTGGCTTGAGTGGGTTTATTGAGGCTACTGGTTCTGATTTCTTGAGTAACCCTTCTTAGATCGCTTCCCCAAAACTTATGAAGAAATTGGCAGATATATATTTCACGAGAGTTGCTACAGTAGCGGAATCTATTTTCTCCTTAACTCCTCGTCAGGTTGCCTTGTGGAAATCTCAGCAGGGTGACCGTTCTTCTGATTGGTTGAGGGCTGTCCTTATTACTGGGCTTGGGCAAACCATGAACAGTCGGACATATCGCAGTGTGCTCAGTTACCGCCTGTGAGTCCCTTTGTTTCCGCTTTTCGGGCCTTGCTCTTCCTGCTTCAAGGTCCCCAGAGAGGATATTTTTGGTGATGACGCGATTTCGTGTGCTGGTACTGTGGGGATTAAATATCGCCATAACCTTGTCTGTGACACACTGTTGGATAGTTGCTTCTGGACGGGTATCTCGGCAGGCAAGGAGGTGGAGATTGGCCTCTGCGACGATAACGACAAGCCCTTGCGACCTGCCAACCTTCTACTCTACTCGTGGGACAAGGGGCGTGATTTTTGTGTTGATATGACTGGGTCCTCTACCTTGAGCCAGTCCGACGTGACTTCTTTTGAGCCCGGACGGGTCATTGCTGATATTGCTCATCGTAAGTGTGCCAAGTATCAGGCACGCTGCACGACCATAGGGTATGGTTTCCTTCCTTTCTCCTTCTCCTCTCTCGGTGAGCTCGACATGGATGATGTCTCTCTGCTCCAGCGGATTCTTAAATTTTCTATGTCACAAGATGCTGGAGCGCGTGCCGCAGTTCATATTTTCACTAGAATTAGTTTTGCGATCGCTAAGGGAGTGGGGGCTCAGATAGTATCTCGGCTCCCCTCTAACTTCTTTTAATTTGTTCTGGTGTTAATGCAAGTTCCGTTTTATTATAATAATGATGATGATGATGATGATGATGATGATGATGATGATGATGATGATGATGATGATGATGATAATGATAATAATAATAATAACCTCGAGTGTCGATCTGTTATTCGGCGACAACGCTAGGAGAAGAGTATTTCTACTGCCAATCGTTATTGGGGTGAGTTGGGTGGCCGTTTGCTGCTTCTGCAGGATACTTTGGCTGAGGTTGCTCCTTCTTGTAGTGTGAAGAGGACCTTGACTTGAGTGACCTCAACATTAGGCAGTGTCAGAGGAAGATTTGTGACAGACATTACACTGCTGCTGTTCGAGTGCTTTCTTCTTCTTTTGGCGTTCATCCATAGACAGATGATACTCTTGTGGCTTTGAAGGATAAGCACCCTGTCGTACCATCTCCCGCTTTGCCTCCTCTGCCTGGTAATCACCATTCCCTCAGCGCGTCTGCGTCAGTGGTTCTGGATATTATTAGAGGTTTTCCGCGTGGCACTTCCTGTGGGAGGGACGATTTTCGTGCCTAGAATCTTTTCGATTGTTTGAGTGGTGTTGTAGTTGCTGTTTTTGACGATTTGATCGCATCTGTCACTCGGGTGGTTAATCTCTTTCTCGAGGGGAGCTGCCCGCAGGTCCTCAGGGAGTACATCGCTAGTGCTTCGTTCACACCACTTGTTAAACCTGGCGGAGGTATTCGTCCTATCGCTGTTGGTACGATTTGGAGATGACTTGTCTCTAAGGTTGGTGCTTTCCTGATCGGTCAATCGTTGAGTGACTATTTTTATGGTCTCCAGTTTGGAGTTGGGGTATCTGGTGGGGGTGAGGCTATCCTGCATTCCTTGAACCGTTTGTTGAGAACAAGGGTAATGAGGTCGGTCTTTCTATGCTCTTGGTGGAGAATGCTTTTAACATGGTCGATCGGGAGATCATGTTACAAGAGGTTCGTAATCAGCGCCCTGTTCTCTCTCGGTGGGTGGAAGGTTCTGTCCGATTATATTATGGTGAGCACAGCCTGTGGTCTTGTCAGGGGGTCCAGCAGGGTGATCCTTTGCTTCCTCTGCTTTTTTTCTTTAGTGTTGCATCCCCTGTTTCGTAAGATCCGAGACTCTTTTGACTACTTGAGGTTGCAGGCTTGGTACTTGGATGATGATACTATCGTCGGGGATATCTTGATCATGGGAAAGTTTCTGGATCTGATTATGGATGATGGTCCTCGATCGAGACTTCATCTTAATATCAGTAAAACCGAGGTTTTTTGGCCTACGGAAGTCTTAAGAGCCGGCTCCTTGGTGTTTCCCTCTGCTATCGCCAGACCGATGGGTGGTGTCAAAGTCCTTGGCGGGTCTGTTAGTGCGTGCCATGATTTCAGCAGTGAGCTTGTGATGGGTATAGTTACAAGAACCATCCCGTTTATAAGTTTCGTCACTCTGCTTGATGATCCGCAGTGTGAGTTGCTGTTGCTCCGGGCTTGTACTGGTATTTCCAAACTTTATTTTTCTTTACGTACTTGCCCACCTACTATTTTTGAGTCGGCTAAGCTTGCTTTTGACGCGACACTTCGTTCTCATTTAGAACGTATTGTTATTGCGTTTGGACCTGGGTTTGGCAACTGGCAATGGCGGCTTGCCACCCTTCTCTTTTCTTTTGGAGGCCTTGGAGTGTATGCCGCTAGAGATGTCCTTCATTATGCTTTTGTGGCATCTCGACTACAATATGTGAGTTTGCAAGGTACGTTTCTTCGCGTTGCGGGCGTCTTGGTGTGGACATGACATAGGTCCACGTCCGGCACGGTCAAGTGCGGGTTTTCATAGGCGGATGTTCTCACGTGAGATTGATCTCGGATTGAAATTTAAATCTAAGTTGGAGTCCCCGTCGAAAATTGTGGGAGTTCGGACCCGTTCGAACCCACTCTATACTTAGGCTTATCGCGCACAAAGCACAGCTTGCCTTATAGTACTAGAGCTTGTGGGGTTCGTCCCTTTGCATAACGATACTGATGTCAAGTTACCGAGTATTGTATATCGAATGACTCTCGTTGCCTATGGTTTCGGGCGTCCGGAAACCGAAGGTTCTGAGTAAGGGGTGAAGGTACGTGTTTGGAAGCCCACGAAGGACACCCAACCCCGCCCGCACATAGCGGCCTCTACTAAGATATCGATTGGTGTTTAAGTATGCGTGTTAGTTAACGATGAAATATTATGACAAACCTTGTTTTATGCTAGACATGCGAATTTGAATGTTAACTACGTCCTTTAATGCATCTTAAAATATGTCAAAATTGTTTTAGCATGAGATGTTCATTTGAAAACAGTAAATGCCCAACAACGGAAATAAATAACTTGAAAGTAGATTACAAGTTACATAGGCGGAATACAACCCGGATTTCACAATACGACAACCAATTATATGATCAGGTTAGAAACGGTAAATGTAAACTATAAACGGATTCGTAAATAGAAAACGTAAACTAAAGCCATAAACCGAATAATTAGGATAGATTCCGATCAGTTACACATTACTTTGCGTATTGACCGGAGGACGGGGGCTCAGGCGCACGAGCTGGTGCGGCCTGAAAGTTAGGCGCCTGGTGCGTGGCGGCCAAGCATTCAGGCGCCAGCATCAGGGCGCTTAGACATGCAGCGTTCGGGACCAAAGTGTGGTGCTAGCTTGATCCCGAGGCCTCGATGTCTCGCCCGACTTATCATAGTGAGATTTGACCGTCTCGATCCATCGTATACTGAGTCCGACTAAGGAGTCGTCGATATAAGACTTATGTAATACTCCCTCCTATTCCAAGTATTCCTCCCACTTTCCTTTTTGAGCTTAGTTTGGTTTTCTTCCCACTTTCCTTTTTTGGGTATAATTATAATCATTCTTTATTCTTCCTTCAATTCTTTATTCTTTTCCTCCACACCTAAACTCAACACCTTTTCACTTTATACCTCACCTTTTACACTTCATACCCCACTTTCTATTCATCTCTCTTAGTTTAACTCCACCATTTATTATTATTTACTTCTTCCTTAGTTTCCCCCCAAAAAAAATTGGGGAGGAATACTTGGAATTGGAGGGAGTAAGACGTTCACTCAAAGACGTAAAAGAGTAAAAATAAGTATGAAATATGGATTTGAGAAGGAGACGCGCGATAGATTAACGCACGTCAACTAACGTCGCAAGTATTATTCCCCAGGCAAAATTTGCATCGTTGTGGACTATATTGAAAGTCTACGATATCTTATTTCGGTCATAATGGGGTACTGGTCCTTAAATGTCTCGATTTAATGATTTTGATCGACCGTATCGACTTAATACGAATATCGGAGCCCTTTGTATCGCGACATCGTTATCGGGTCTTGTACGCCATACGACTCTCGGATTAACGTCATAGGGTTTCGTACCACTTCGTTTATCGATAGCTCTTTATGCGCGACATTCGATTATAGAATCGATATCAGACATTTAGAGCGATATTTGAAAATGATATCGAAAACACTCGACAAAGAACTACTGCGATCACGCTACAACCCGAAGGGTCAGGCGCACGCCATAAGGCGCCCTGACCCTCACGTATAACATCCCGGTTCTTCCAATGACATTAATTAACAACGCGGAAAATAATTAAGTCGTAAAAAGTGTAAAAATTAAAACGTTGACTCAAGTGAGTCTTTCATTAATACAAGAACTGATTGTCACTTACAATATCATAATGAATTACAATTTTAAGTACAAGTTTAAAATGTTTTAGGGTTACATGTGGACGCGTGAGTAGAAAATTCAAAATTAAGCAAGACTACTCCTCACTTGCACACGTTTCCTCTGTAAGCCCAGTAATTTGACATCCTGCAAAATTTACAAAAATACAAAACTATCCCACTTAGTGGGAGTAACCTAACCGTCCTTCTACACGGCTCAGAATAATCAATGTAGTATAATGTTTAGGTTATCTAATTAACAGATAAACATGCATGTCACATTACAAATCGACATGTATACAATGTGAGATACACATGAAGTGATTTCAGTTAACATATGAATCAATTTAAATATATAAGACATGTAAGTTATATAGAATAAAGTAATACATACATCATATGAGTATCATGTGTATAGAATACAGTAAAGCGTGGATCATGGATTCATAGAAGTGTCATGTGAAAATAGAGTAAGACATACATGATACAAATCATGTGAAGGATAATATCAATCATAATCAATATTCAAGAAAGACATATAACAAATCATCACTTTCCATTATCAAGCATTTTAATCACATCATTAGTCATAACAATATAGAACAGTAACGAAGCATACTAACACATGTGATTTAGAAAACTGTTGTAATTTACTTTTAAAAACAATGGTTTCCTTTCACATAATGCACGGGACGTGACAAGTAATGCTCATGCACACTTAAGGCTTGTATCTCACCATAAGTGCGAATGGGAACATTAATCCCGCCAATCATATCAATACTAGGAGGTTTACATCTCACCCCTAGTGCTCAATAGGATCGAAAAACAGCTATGATTTGATTTAGAACTCTAATCGCGGGGGAGAAAAAACTGCAGATGATGTAGGACGGAAACTCGCAGAAGCCTACTCACACCACCGCGAGGCCCATTAAAAACACGCAGAAGACAGGGAAAAGAATCACGTACACAACCGTGAATAAAAGCGCCAAGATATCAGAAAGAGAGTAGAGTTGATCAGGCCCTTGTCAAATACATGCGCACGTACCGCCTAACACAACTCTCGGACTCCCGCAGGTCCTCAGTGATAGCCAGTGACTTCTACTCTAACAACAATCCATCCACACGCAGCTTCAGGATGTGCTGTTCTTACTCTCATAGCAAATGCTTTCCGAGCAATCTCCCGTCACGTCGATCTCTAAACCTCGACATAACATTGCCCAACACATAAGGATACTACGATATTGATTGTCTATAGGAGACATATAAGGATGATGTACACTTAGACTCCCATAAGATAATTGGTTCTGATAACCAGAATGATTGCATACCATCCCGAAGGTACAGTTGCTACATATGGCTCACTTAATATCGAACGGTCAGACTCCCGTAGGATCTTAGTTCAGATAACCGGAAGGATGCATACTGTCCCATAGGTACAGAAGCTCCAAGAAATGGAACACTGGGAAGGTCCACTGATTCATATAGGACACTGAGTGACCCGAAGGTTCCACAGTTTATTAAGCTAATTTTGGAATGATTTACTAAATGATCATCACAATTATATTAAGTGTATTTTACTTGACTGAATATCTTAAGTATATTAGATGTTAGAGATTTGGAACGTTTTATTTGATGTATATTATTTGAAGGATTCATTTGTTGAGATTTCATTGAAGATTCAATTATTTATGAGTACATTATTTAAGATGAGTTTCTTTATCTTCACTTGGTTTATGTTGACTTAAAAAGTCAAAGTTTGACCAAAATGGACTAGTCAACCATTAGTTTTGACTTAGTCACTAATTAGTCCTTAAGTGCTTATTATATAAGTTAATTTGGTAGAATTAGTCGAAAGCTGGAAGTTGAAAGCTTAGTTAGCTAGGTGAAGTCGTTAAAAATAAACGTAATCTCTCTCTAGGGTTTGACCTATGGGAGTCTCCTAGGTTTTATACCTTTTCCTCATTTTTCTAAAGGCTGTTTTTCCCTTTGTGGGGTTCTCGTTACTGTTTCTGATTCTACTTTTCACATAATTCTTTACTTTTGGTCTTTTTCCTTTTCATGTGCATATGGAGAATAGGGCAGGATCTTCACGTAAGGGTAAGGAGATAGTAGGGGAGGGGAACGATATTGTCTGGGATGAGGGTGGCGAGGATGACGCTAGGATGAAAGAGTTTTCACTAATAAGGAAAATTTGGACGACGAAGACGATTAATATTCGCGCCGCGGTCGAGACGATGGAGAAGATTTGGCAAACAAAAGGTAAGACAACCGGTACTATCCTTGATTCTAAAGAACGTATTTTTCTTTTCCGGTTTGAGACCGTCCAAGACAAGCGGAAGGTTGTGGAGGGACAACCATGGCATTTCGATAGGAATATTTGGTGTTTTAACGATCCGATTGGGGAGGGGCGGTTGACGGATACCCCACTTGACCATGTCCCACTTTGGGTTAGGGTTTATGACTTACCCATTCGAGAGAGGAGTAATGTTGACAACGTTCGGAAAATTGGAGGAATGCTTGGGAAGTTTATCTGTGTGGATAATGGGACACTTGGGGGTGCTGAAAGAGCGGTTAGGTTAAGGGTGTTGCACGATGTGAGGGAACCTTTACACCGAACCGTCAAAATTCGGATGCCTAGTGGGGGGATGGTAGAATTCCCAGTGAAATATGAGCGCTTACCAAATTTCTGTTACGGGTGTGGTATCCTTGGAAACGGAGAAAGGGAGTGCGATGAGGGACCGTATGAGGTGAATGAGCTCCAATTTGGTGAAGATTTGAGGGCATCTCCATGGAAAGCAAATCGGTCTGGTCCACTCACTTTGGCGTTGAAGGGTCGGACCCTGCAAAAAGTCTTTGATGAAGAACACAGGAAGAGGGAAGAGGATATGGTGGAAAATCTGGTCCAGAAGCTTCAATTTATTTCGATGCAGAATAAAATTCGTACCGGTAGGAAGGAGAAGGACTCGGCGGAGGGAGAAAGGAAGGATGGTGATGGGAGAGGGATAGTCGCTGGGGTGAGTAGAGAACCAGAGGTCGAGGGTGGGATTTTGACCCCTCGTTTTCATGAGCAGACCTTATCTGAGCATGCTTCTCCCATGTCAGGAGACATGCCTCTTAGCGACCGGGGAATTGAGAAGGATAACCCTGTCGAGGAACCGATGGACGTGTATGTGGGGAAGGGAGAGGGGAAATATGGTGGGGGGAGCTGGCCAGTAAAGGGGTGGGAAGGAGGTTTGTGAAGGTGGTGAAAAGAGGAGGAGATGCAAAGGGCGAACAGGTGGGTCGGGTGGAGAAGGTGCATGTGGGGAGAAAGCGGAGGTTGGAGGGTGATGGGGAGGGGATCGTGTCTGGTACAACTGACAGACCGGTCCGTAGAAAGTGTGCAGTGGAGGAGGAGATGGACATTCCTGTGAAAGTAGCGGATGCTGGCGGGGACCAGCACCGCGAAGAACAATGAATATCTTAAGCTGGAACTGTCAAGGGTTGGGCAATCCCTTGACGGTAGGCTCCCTCCGGGATAGGTGTTGGAGGGAGGGCCCAAACATCGTTTTCGTCATGGAAACGATGATTAGTGGTAGTGAGTTAGAGGTAGTTAGAAATAAGTGTGATTTTCGTTCGAGAATCTGTATTAGTAGCGTGGGTAGATCAGGAGGCTTGGGAATATGGTGGAGAGACGTGGAGGCTGAGATTGTTTCTCACGATGCACACCGTGTGTGCATTGAGGTGACGAATGGTGATGATAGAGAGAAATGGAGAGCTATCGGAGTTTACGGGTGGCCGGAAGCTCATAATAAACACCGAACTTGGGAGTTGTTGCGGGGGCTGTGTGCGGACAGAAATATCCCGACTGTGTGTTTCGGTGATTTCAACGAGATCCTTAGTGCAAATGAGAAGGGAGGAGGGTGTTTTAGAGCTGAGGGTCTTATGGACGCTTTCCGTGTGTCACTTGACGCCCGTGGTCTGAAGGATTTGGGATGTCGAGGTAATATTTTTACCTGGCAGCGGGGTCATGGGGTTGGGCGAGTCATTCGTGAACGACTAGACAGAAGTGTGCAAACCTCGCCTGGTCGGGGCTCTTCCCTAATATTTATGTACAGAATTGCCCCATTTATTCATCGGACCACGCTCCTATTATCATTGGTGAGCAGAGGGGTTTTCATACGAACAGAGCACGAAGACGTTTCCGGTTTGAACCTTTTTGGATGACGGAACCAGCTTGTAGAGATGTTATCCGAGAAGCGTGGGAGAGCGGGGATGGTGGGCAGATCACTGATCGCATCAATTCTTGCTCGGCACGTCTCGATGGGTGGGCCCGAAGTAATTTCGGTAATGTTAATTCTCGACTGAGGAAGAAAGAGGATGAACTTGGAAAATGGCAGATGAAGCCCCTGTCCGCGGGTGTTCTGGAGAAATGCAACAAGCTGATTGATGAGATTACTACACTTCGGAAACGGGTCGAAACCTTTTGGTTCACGAGGGCTCGTAAGAATGAACTCCGCGATGGGGACAAAAATACGAGTTACTTTCACCACAAGGCTAGCCAAAGGTGTAGGCGGAACACGATAGATGGGTTGGAAAGGCATGACGGATCATGGTGTGTGGGGGAGGAGGAGCTCAGGACTGTTATCCAAGAGTATTATGCAATGCTTTTTGCCTCTGAGGGTACCAGGGGGAGTAAGGAGGTGCTCCAGAACATTGGTGAAATTGTGACTGAGAATATAAATATGATATTAACTGGCCCTATTACGGACGAGGAGGTTAGGACAACCCTTTTTGTCATGCACCCAAATAAGGCGCCCGGTCCTGATGGACTACATGTCGTCTTTTATCAGAAGAACTGGGACATCGTTGGAGCCGAGATTTGTGCCTTCGTTCGAACGTGGTGGGACAGTGGGGGATATTTGAGCCATATAAACAAGACGTTAGTTGTTCTTATTCCAAAAATCCGTGAACCTCGCAAGGTGACTGACTATCGATCGATTAGTTTATGTAATGTGATTTATAAGATCATATCTAAACACATGGCTAATCGATTGAAATGTATTATGAACACGATTATCACTGAGAATCAGAGCGCTTTCACCCCGGGACGACTTATTATTGATAATCCTATTATTGCATTTGAAATTTTTCACGCAATGAAAAGGGGTGGAGAGGGTCGACATGGGAACGTGGCTCTGAAACTGGACATGAGTAAGGCTTACGATCGTGTTGAGTGTAGTTTTTTTGGAGAATATGATGCGGAGGTTGGGTTTTGCGGAGTTGTGGATTAGGCGTATTATTGATGGTAGGGATTTGCCGTGGATCCCCACCGTCAAATAATAACCAACGAACCTAACTGGGTAGCTAGGGCAAGTCGGGTCGATCCACAGGGACGGAAAATGCGTTTGGACTAATGGGCGCTACGGTCTTAGACTAGGTTCGAGACAAGCTAATCTAGGGGAGGCTAGGGACTAGGCTAAGGTCGAAAACAAGGAAAAGGGAGACAAAACAAGTAACTAACGACTAAGGGAAGCGATGATAACAATAAGAATGAAAACTAGGGTTAGGTCGGGTTCATGGATGCAAAGGAAACAAAAAGGGGAAGAACGGGGTTACTAGCATGCTCTCGTAGCCTAGATTCTACCGATCGGGCTCTCGCTATGTAATCGGCCTAGGGGTCGTCCTCATCGGGCTCTCGCTACGTAATGAGGGAACCAAACCAACCAACCAAACACACATACAAGAGAAGATGCAAGAAAAACAAGGATTGATCGTCTCTAGTCTCACAAGCATTTCATCGAACATGTGGAGTGCAAGGTAAATGGGAAACAACAAAAACAACATCTACTACCACCCATGTCACCCTAATCAACCACCATCACAACCAATCCCCCTAATAACCCTAGCAAGAGTGTACTCAAACATATCTAATCTAAAACTAACACTAACAAGAGAAACCAACATAAGAATCAAAACATACAAACATAATGGAAAACTAACAAAGATGAACAATGAACAAAACCATAAACAAGAGCTAAAGATTGAAACTTGATTAATAAAACAAAGATAAAGAGAAGGGAAAAGAGATTATACCAAACTAGAAGATGAAAGTAAGAATGAAAACTTGCATCAATAGAGAAAACCCAAATACATCACCCAATGTTGTCAATCTTGGTTGGATTCTTCAAGAATTCCCTTAATACAAGGATTAATCTAAGATTAACGATTAACTAAGAACTAATCTACACTAATCTATACTAATCTATGCTAAACTATGCTAGGGTTTAGTGGCTAATGTCTAACATAACATAAGAATACAAGAGGAAGGGTATATATAGGGTTACAATGAGTAAGGAGAAGAAAAGAAGCAAAGGCATGCTGCAGACCCATGGTCCCGCCCGGGACGAGACGGTCCCAACCGGGACGAGGTCCTTCTCGGCCGGGACGGGCTCAAAACAGTGGCGTCTCCTTTTGTGCACTCCTTCCCGGTCGTGAAGGCATTATCCTGCCCGGGAAGGACCTTGTAGGCCTCCATTATGATCTTTTTGGTCCCTCCTTGGTTCTCATGGGCTTCTCACCGATTCTCGGGTCTCGGGATCGAGTCTAAGAGGCTCGGGATCGGGTCCCAAGGTCTCGGGGTCGAATCCAAGGCATCGAGTGATCGTTCCTTCACTTCGTTGGCTCCAAAAAGTGTATGTATCGAGTCGGATTTGCTCCAATTCTTCACAAATGGTCACGGGAACCTAAAACGAACTAAAGGAAGCATAAGTAACCCATAAACCGCTCCCAAGGAGCGATTCCAAAAGGAAAACGGGACCAAAACACAACAAATTAGGCACTACAAACTACACTTATCAATTATGGTTTGTATCTCGACGGTGAGCCATTCGTTCTTGATAAATGGAACACTTTCTAGTGAGGTTCGACCCACACGAGGCCTTCGCCAGGGGGACCCTATATCCCCGTACCTCTTTCTCTTGTGCGCAGATGCGTTTTCTTACCTTCTTCGTCGAGCGGCGGAGACGAAAAAAATCCATGGGATCAGTATATGTAGGTCGGCGCCGCGTATTTCTCACCTCTTTTTTGCGGATGACTACATTCTTTTTGCTAGAGCTACCACGGGTGAATGCTCTGTTTTAGCTAACTTGATAAGCCAGTATGAGGGAGCATCCGGCCAGAAGATAAACTATTCGAAGACTGAAGTAGTCTTTAGCAAGAAGGTGGCTGTTCGCATGAGGGAGGAAATTTTGATCGTCTTGGGGGTACGGGAGGTGGATCGGCATGAGAAATACCTTGGTTTGCCGACCATTATTGGTCGATCGAAGAAAGTGGTATTTGCTAGCCTCAAGGAACGCATTTGGAAGAAAGTACAGGGCTGGAAGGAGAAACTGTTATCCAAACCCGGTAAGGAGGTGCTTATCAAGTCAGTGGCGCAATCAATTCCGACCTACATGATGAGCATTTTTGCTATCCCGGAGGGTTCGATTGCTGAGATTCAGGCGATGTTGGCCCGTTTCTGGTGGGGCTCGTCAGATACGAAGAGACGTATTCACTGGTCGACTTGGGAGAAGCTCTGTTCACCTAAGCGTGAAGGTGGGCTTGGTTTTCGGGATCTCCGTGCGTTCAACCAGGCGTTGTTAGCCAAACAGGTTTGGAGGTTACTTGTGTTCCCAGACTCCTTAGTGGCTCGCGTCCTCAAGGCACGCTACTTTAAACATGACAATGTTCTTGAGGCCCGTCGGGGGCATGACCCGAGCTTTTGTTGTTGGAGCTTGTGGGGAGCGAAGGCTCTCCTGTTAGATGGTATTAAATGGCGGGTGGGGAACGGTGCCCGAATCAATGTGTGGACTGAAGCTTGGCTCCCGGGGTCATCTTCGTGTCGAATACCAGCGCCCAATCTTGAAGCGAGCCCACTCTTGATGGTTTCGGACCTGATTGACCAGGAGAGAGGTGTTTGGGATGTGGGTATCTTGAATGAAACGCTTAGACAGGAGGAAGTTCGGGATGTTCTCTCCCTCCCCCTAAACCCAGACTTACCTGTTGACGTGCTTTATTGGTGGCCAAACAGAGACGGAATCTACTCGGTCAAATCGGGGTACAGACTGGCAAAAAGGGGTTACTCCACAAGGTCTCCCGTGTCACCTGGTGTTGGTTCCCCGGATATGTGGTCGAGGCTGTGGAAGCTTGATGTCCTGCCTAAGCTGTCTCATTTTGTGTGGCGAGCAGGTATGGGAATGCTTTCTACGCGGTGTGCTTTAGTTGCGAGACGTGTTCTGGAGGATGCAACTTGTACCTTGTGTAATGACGAGTCGGAGTCGGACCTGCATGCTCTTTTCCGTTGTTCAGCTTCGAAGGGAGTGTGGGAGTCCAGTGGTTTTGAGCTGCTACTTGACTCGATGCCGAATACTAATTGCAGGGAGGTATTTCAGTGAATTTTTCAGCACACCACTACCGCGGAGAGCAGAACTTTCCTCACTCTAGCGTGGACAGCGTGGACTTGGAGAAATGCTATAATTTTTAAGGAAACGTCGACACCGCTGAATGTTGTGAGGATGGATCGGCTCCGTCTCGTTAATGATTATGCGAGCTATGCGCAGAGTAATGGGGCTGGCACACAGATCGGTAGAGGGGATGGGCTTGCGAAATGGTGTAAACCGGAGGTGGGGTGGCTAAAAATTAATGTGGATGCTGCTGTGTTTGGAGAGAACGAAGTGGGATTGGGTTTTGTCTGTAGAGACGAGGAAGGGAGAGTTCTGAGCGCGGGCTGCAAACGCATTCGAGCACGTTGGTCGGTTGAAATCGCGGAGGCAAATGCAATGCTCTTCGGGCTTCATCATTTACAGGAGGAGGGGATGGATAATATTATTTTGGAGAATGATGCTCTGACAGTGACTAAGGCCATTAATTCAAAGGCCATCTTTCGTAGTCCGATTGGTTTGTGTTTCGATCGTATTGTAGCCTGTTTGAGATCCTTTCTCGTAGTCGATGTGTTCATGTTAAGCGTGGAGGTAATACGGTGGCTCACCTTATGGCAAGATTTTGTCGGGGGGTGGGTGATTGTGTAATTTTTGAGTCGAATTTTCCGCAAGTAGTTCTCGACTTGGCGGGAGTTGATTTAATATAATACCGACACGTTTTCCCTCAAAAAAAAAGTGCTTATTATAAAGTTTATGTGTTGTTTTGCACATTTAAACATTGTTTAACTTAGTACTTTTGGGTTATTCGTCTTTTAGTACTCTATACTTATTAGACATAAGTATTTAGTACATTTATACTCAAGTGTACGTATTTAGTATTTTTATACGATTTCATATTTGTACAAGTATACTTATCTTTTAAAACCTTTTATACTTAGTAAAATATTCCAAAAATAAAATAATTTTATAATAATTATAAAATCATTTTTAACCTTATAAAGTATTATATTTCTCAAAACGTAGAGTTTTACAAAAATAAGTTTAAGTAATAACGAAATTGGTAACATTATTAAGGATACAAAATAAGTCATTTTTCAAATGTCATTTTTAAATCACGATTTTCGTATTAAATCTAATTTTAGGAGTTAGATTTTCATATATAAACTCATTTTTCAAAAATAAGAAATTTTATTATTTTTAAGAAATTAAAAACGAAAATGATACGATTTTTAATACTTTCTTTTAAATATTTTAAAATACTTAAAAATCATGAAAGTTAACCAAATATTTATTTTACATACATATATTTGTACATAACTTAACCCCAAAATTTTAGATTAAAACTTTATAAATGATACTAAATAAAATCATCTTTCCAGATCTGACCCATTTTAGTACAAATTTTATAAATGAAAATATATATGATAGATTTATATGAAATTTGATGTGCACGTAATAGACATCAAAAGGAACATAATATAAGTTTTCCAAGTCAAAAAAAAAATGTTTAACATCATGAAACATATTATTTGCTCAGACATTACATAAATTCATACATTACCAAGTTACGAAATAAATCGTTATTAAATTTATATTTTCATAAAAACTCACTTTTCGTATTTTTCATATATTTTAGACATTCAGATCTATAACTTTCATGAAGGAACCTAAGGCTAGTTCAAAATATAGTTTACAAAAATAAATCGTAAACATACATCACACATTACAGAGTCCATTTTACAGCACGTATTTTTGAGTGATAAATCAACAAATAGTTAACTTTAAACTTGGTGATCTAATGATTTAGTCCTAAACATGACGTTATATGTTAGTTAGAGTCTAAACACTATACTACAAGATTTGAGGACGAAGAAAAGTTTGGTTACCTTAAGCAAAAATAATCGATTCTACAACATATAAGAAAACGAAGATCGATGCTCCTTTTCTCTTGCTCCTCTTCATAAATTAGTTAGAAGAACACAAAAACATACTAAGTAGTTGTTATACAATTAAATAAATTTGAAAATAAGTAGTAGGAGTATAAGATAATATAAAGAAGGGATTAGAGCTCTTCAAAACGGTGGTATAAAGGCTTAAGAACTTAGGATTATTTTGATAGTTTTTCTTTGGATTTTAGAAATGATTTTAAGGAGGATGTTAGGTGGATGAACTATGAGTTTAAGGATCATATGAGGGTGATTATAACGGCTCTTGGGTGTGCTTTTGGTGAGGGAGCAAACAATGGACAAAGAAATGACAATTGTTTCAAATGGCTAGTTATACTTTTGAAGGTACATTACCCTATTTGGTGTTTTTGATTAGAAAAACTTTTTTTTAACCTTGGAATTCAAGTGACGGTATGGAGTGTTTAAGGATGATATTTTGGAGTTATTTTGGTTCCACAAAGGTTAGGAAAAAGGTACAGAAATCCAAAGTCGAGAAACGATTAATTTGATGATTCACATATAAAATGTAAATTTTAATTTGTTCATTGTTTAGTTCTTGAAAAATTAATAAATTTAGGCTTTTGAAACGCCTCAATCGGTGTCCGTATGAGAAAATAAGAACCGTTTTACGAAATCGCGCAGAATTGCGATAACGATAGAAATTTCAGTTTTACAAACAGTGAAGTGAAATAGAAAGGTTCCGAAGGCACAAGAATTGAATATTAATATTTAAAATAGATTTTTGAGACTCGATTTATTATTATTAATCGTTATCAGAAATAACTAAAATTGTTTGGAGGTTCGTATTTATCTGGAGGATATTATCAAGTTCTGAAAAGTAAAACAATCTCGGGTCATTTCGAGATTTGGTTTATTGTGACTTCTAACTCCATATATAACATGATAATTTATGTTCCTTAAAAACAATATTGGGTGTTCTGTGGAAATGTTTGGTTTGGCTTAAGGTATAAATCCATTCAAATAAAGGTTGTCCTAATTTCCATAAAATTTCAAAACGTTTATTAGTTTTGATCTCTTTAGGTCTATCCGGACTTTCACTCGTATATCCTCCATGATCAATCGTATCAAAATTCATGGTCCTCATGGCACCCTCAATATTTATCATCGAAAGGTTCATCTCCTAGGGTTGCGTGGATCTTTCAGTGATAAGCTCTTGGAGTTAATCCAAAAATCTTGTATTGATTTCTATAAAGTTTCTAAACTTTTCAATTGTTTCCTTGTTTCTTGATTCCTTGATTGGTAGGTTATTCCAAAACTTCAAATTGATAGTATGTGGGTTTTGAAGTGCCCGTTATCATTACAACATTCGGGGTTGTAATATTATCATCCATCATCCAAAATAGAAATAAATCACCAAAATAGATTGTACAGTTTTCCTAGGGATTCCAAAAATTATTGGTTATAAATCAGCCAATCCTGAAATTTCTAGAGATCTGCGAAAGCCTATTCACAATCTATTCCTCGAAATAGCTTTTGAAGTCAATAAAGAAAATCCTCAAATAATTTGATCAATGATCACAATCTATACCTCTTTCGAACACATAATTCCACAAATACAAGGTAATGACATCTCTAACATCTCTCGATCTGGCCTAAAAAGGTATTTTATTTTTGTCATAACATGGTGGTTAAGATTTTGGATGAAAAAAAATGGGCTATGCTTCACAATTGGTTACTGCTCAAAGAGGATTATACATAAGACACACACTGATAACTTGACTTAATAATGTTTCAAATCCCAAAAGTGTTCTAAGGTTGGCAAATGGTCAGGCAAAACAAAAACATAAATTAGGTTAGCAATGCTTCAGTCAAAGGTTCATACGACGATCTCGTAGGTCTTCTTCGATGATATGGTCCTTGATCAGGATTCTGTACTCTAGGTTTCTTAGTGATTTCCTTCTACATCAACTTTGAGTAGGATCATCATGTTAAGAGCTCTTCTGTATGATCCTAGTGAAGTCGTTTCCTTGTTCTCAGAAGATCCAACGTTATATATACTCGTGTTAGCACTAAATCATCAGGTCAAAGGTTATTAAAAATATTCTAATTGGTTACGGTATACTCGATCGGAGATGCATAGAAAAGTTCAATAAAAGTGTGTAGATAAGATTAATCAATGATGTGGGAGTACGTCTCACAAAAGAATATATATGAATAGAAGTGGTAAGTTAAACCAAAAATTGTCATTTGGTTCGTCGCATGAAAGAGGTAAGGAAAGTGACACCCTCAATGAGGAATGATCGTGTTGAATTGTCAATAGAACATTATTCCAACTGACCAAGTAATTTCTCGTCCGATTGAAGGAACGTGAAGATAATTTATGTTTATAGAAGATAAATTCTAGCTAAATTTGTTTTTCAAATGAATAAGCAAGGTAAGAATCGAGATGAATACGATATGGATGTACTTCTCAATGAAAAGGATAGAAGTATTATTGAGTTTTCAAATCACATATGAGCTTTCATGTAATAGGTAAAGTAGAATTCAAGATCAAGAGCCCAGGGTTGAAAATTTGCGTAGGTTTTGTCATGGTACGATGTTGGGCTAGACAGTGTTACCACAACTCTAGATAATCAATAGAATAGGAACATAGGATTATAATGAGAAAAGTAATGATCTATGAAAGGCTTCGTTTAAGGAGTAGTTGGAAATAGTATTCCACACAAAAATTGATATGGAGTGATTTAACTAAAAATGGAAACAACACTTCATCAATCAAGAACCATGTTAGATTGGGTCACTGTACTCAGGTCTTTATCCTTAGTAACTCCATCATTCTACATTCCTTTCAAGTTGATCCTCAAAATGTTTTTTTTTTCTCCGAATGTTTCTTTAACCTTTATATTCAGAATTTTAGTTCCTTAAATTCTCGGCAAACTAGTCCTTAAGTATTTCATAAGATTATCTCTCTCATAGGTATATATCTCCAATAATATATGAATGCCCTTTATTTGTTCAATTTTATTGATTAACTTAATTCCTTATGTCAACTCCCTGATAACCAATAAGGTAGGATCCATCGGTGTTTCCATTCATCGTTGATTTTTCTCTAGAGGTTAAACAACCTTATATCCAATTTGGATTTAAACAATCCCAATAAGTTTTATCAGGTTTCATCTATATCCTCGAATTAAAAAGTTAGAGTTAACAAATTTGTTTGAAGTCTACCCAATTCAAGTTACAAGTCCTCAGATAATCAAGGGTCTCTTTTCAATCATTGCCTATTGACCTCGATTTATTAATTCTAAAGCTATTCATGATTTAACTAAGAGTTCCATAAATCCGTTCAATCAGAGCTATGTATCTTATCATTAGAATACAAGTTCCATTCTTCAAAATTTTCATACAGTTCTCTTAGTCCTCAAAATAACTACTATAGGCATTGTTACATTCATTATATCCCTTAGTGCTCTTAGTTAAAACTGATTTGCTAATACGAATACTATCTAGTACTCTCTACTCTACTACGTGCATCATTTCACGGCCTTCTTATTACGTAAAATCGCATGTAAAGAATGTAAAAACAATTACTTCGACAACAAAAACTTACTAGTCCTTAAAATAACCGACGTAGCAAAGCCATAGGGTTAAAACAATGGATGTATGCTATCAGGTTTCTGCCACAAATACGGAACGAACTTATCAGCCCATCGATTGATTAGTAGAGGCCGCTTGGTGCGGGCGGGAATGGGTGTTGATGTCTATCGGACGTTGGCTTCCCAATACGTACCCTCACCCCTTACTCAGAATCAACGGTTTCCGGATGTCCGAAACTATGGGCAACGATAGTCATTCTACACATGGAATGCTTAAGAGTACAAGTCTTTATCTTTAGGTCCCCATGTCACCCAGCTTTGAGCCGGCTAAGGATTAAAGTAGACTTGAACGGTTTCCGAGTATCCAAGAATTACTCGGTTGCGACACCAAAAATCGGCAACAAATTCGGTTCACTAAAAAGTTCATCAAACCGAACATATCGGTCTTTAAACATTTAGAATTACGTCTCGATCGATTCAACGGAAACATAGATGTCCCCACATCTATCCAATACAATTCAAATCGTCAACCAAATCGAGGTCCGACACATCGCCATCGACCCGGACGCAACGGCGTTCCGTCGGGCCGTGTGGGTGGCCGCCACGACTAGTCCCTATGCTGGAGCACGCGGGCAGCGGTGTGGCAGCGTCCACAAAGGTATGCAATACCAAAAAATTATGCTTTAGCGCTACTAATGGCATGTACTAAATTGCGACCATACTTTTAGAACTACCCTATAACTGTTATACTAACTTGCTAATCAAGTCAGTCTTGTGAAAGCCTGAACTATCAGGACATGCAATTGTCTAAATGGTCTATACAGCTCAACATATATGACATAAGGTATGAACCACAGTGTGGACGCTGCCACCCGCGCGCGCGCATCTACGCGATCTACGGTGGCTACCAACTCGGCCTGGTCCGAGGGCCTATCTGATCCCGCGTTCGGGGCGAAGTGTCAGACCTCGATTTGGTCGATGATTTGTGGGTTACTAGATAGATGTATGGCTACATCTCTGTTACTGTTAAAGTCGATCGAGTTGTGGTTGCAAATGTTTAAAGGTCGGTGATGGGAAGGATTTGCCGTCAATCCCTACCAACAAGTAAAACCAACTAGACCTAACACGTAGCTAGGGTAAGTCGGGTCGATATCCACGGAGACGGTAAAAGGGTGTCTAGACTATAGTCTACCTACAAGACAAGACTAGGTCACAAACAAACACAAAGAGGAAGAGAATTGACAAGAAATGATTATAAATGATGATGGAACAGGATGAAACTAGACTAACAAAGAACTAGATATAACAAGGACTAAATGGAGCAACTAAAGCTTAATGAGACAAGTAAACTAGAGAAATGATTGACTAGAGAGATGGAGAAATCAAATTGGGAAGGAGTAGGGTTAGGTTGGGTTCATAAGTGTAGTAGGATGATTGGGAGATCAAGGGTGTAGGTTTCACCTAGAGGTCAGTCCGCGCTCTCGCGTCAAAGCCAAAGTCCGCACTCTCATGTCAAAGACTAGACCTGAATACTCATGCAAGATATTACCCAATACACAAGAATTCAACAACAAATCAATCACACCATGAGAAGATAAAAACAAGTATGAGAAGCATGGCCACTACAACTCAAACAAGCAATTCAACAAACACATAGAGTGCTCAACATGTGACTAGTAACAAAGGATTCATCTTTACCCTTAATCAAACCCTAATTACCCATAATCCACACTTAATCCCCCTACTAACCCCACAAAAGGTCTACTCACACATAATGAAACTAACCCTAAACATAACAAGAGGAATCAACACAAACAACATAACATTCATCATGAAACTAGCAAGAACAAGAACAATAATCAATGATTAAAACTTGAAATATTAAACAAGGATTAAGAGTAAAGAGAATAAGAAGATTATACCAAATAAAGATAAGAACTTGCATTAATAAGAAAAACCCAAATAAATCTCCCAAGGTTGTCAATCTTGGATGAATCTTGAAGAATTTCCTTAATACAAGACTAATTACTAAGATTAATCTAAGATTAACAAAAGTTTAAGGAAAGATTAAGCTAATGAGAGAAAGAAGTCTATCTAGGGTTTAGAATAATGTAGAATAATGTAAGGTGCTTAAACAATACGAAGGAAAGGTATTTATAAGGTTACAAGAGCAAGGGAGAAGAAAAGAAGAGGCCAGGCGCGGGCTACAGCTGGTCCTTCCTGGCCGGGAAGGTGGTGGTCCCGACCGGGACGAGATGGTCCCAACCGGGAGGAACTTTGTCCCGGCTGGTATGGCCCATCAGAAGACCTGTTTTGCTTGCATTTCATCCCGACCGGGATGGCTACTCTTCCCGGCCGGGATGGGTCTTGTAGGCCTCCAATATGATCATAAAGGTCCCTATTTGCTTCTCATGGCCTTCTCATCGATATTCGATGCTCGGGATCGAGTCTAAGGCGCTCGGGAATGGGTCCCAAGGTCTTGGGATCAAGTCTAAGCCACCGAGTGATCGTCGCTTCTCTTTGTTGGCTCCAAATGTGTCGGAAACGAGTCAGAATCATTCCATTTTCCAGTATTGATCTTAGGAACCTAAAACAAGCTAGAAGAAGCGTAAGTAGCCTTGACACTGCTCCAAAGAGCGATTTCACAAGAGAAATCGAGACCAAACACAAGGAAAATAGCACTACAAAACACACTTATCAACTACCCCACACTTAACCCTTACTCGCCCTCGAGTAAGCACGAATTAACTAAAAACTAAAAGAAACTAGACTACTAACCGAGCGGGTATTAGCGCACCCTATGCCCTTTCAACTCACGCGATAAAACTTAGAGGAAAAATGCTCTCCGCAAGGCAAGTGAGGTCTTGCGACAAAGCTGTGGATGCAACCGGACACAAAAACACACAAACACACAAACAATCGAACAAACAAACGGTTGCATCCAAGAAGAAATAAATACCGCTCCCCTCTGCAAAGCGGTGAAAGAAGCACCGGTTAAGGACTCAAGGCAAGTGACAATGTTCCCAAACTAATAATACAACCGATATGAACTAAACCCTAGTAGTATGACAACAAAGCAATAAAAATGTTGATAACTTACCTAGGTCCTCCTAATCTTCTAAGAACGTACTACGGGACGATAGGCGAGATGGAAAAAGGATGAACCACGGTGTTAGTCGACACTGTAGGTAAGTGAGACCCCGCCCCCTTTAGAGATGAGCCAAGAGGGTCGTCCCATGCTCAAAATCGCCCAACTAGTCCAAGTAAAAAGGTGGAATATGTTTGCAAAATGAGGGAAGACCGATCATTACCGCTATCATCCTTCCTAGGGACTCGGTCCTTTGGTTGGCTCTTCACGGTAACGATCGGAAAAAGGCTTATTTTTGAGAGGGGGAGAATCTTTTTGTGAGATGGTTTTTCTTTTTGGCATTTTTCTTTTGCATTTGACTTTTGAGTTGCTATGCCAATTCTTCTTCTTCTTTTGTATTTTGTTTTTGACTTGTTGTGCCTTTTCTTTTTCTTCATTATTTTCTTTCTTTTCTTTCTTTTATTTTTCTCTTTTTTCTTTCTTTTATTTTTCTCTTTTTTCTTTCTTTTGACTTGCCTTGCCTTTTGGATGATTTTGTTTTGTAGGCATTTCATGCAACCAAGCGAGAATTTCAACAATTTGCAACTTATTTGTGGAGATGTGTAGGAGGTAAGGAAATGGGTAAGTCGGGGGTCGCGATTTCCCTTCAAACCCACAAAAAGGTGGAAAACTTGGACTAATTAAAAAATTTCGAACACGGTCACCTAAGGAACGGGACTCAGCAACCAAGGCCTTTTCACACCGTGGGTGGTCATAGTGGTCAAAATGCAAATCCCGTAGTAAATCCCTAGTAGACTAGGTGGACTCAAAGTGAAAGACCAACGAAACTATCGATTTAGGGTCATTCTACTAGACTAAAGTCCAAGACTCGACTCATATTACTAGAAAGGGAAAGTAAACACTTGCACACTAGCCTCAAAACCGGGTTTTCGAAAACCTTTAATTACACAAGACACAAACTAAACAAAACACAACAAGGACGAAAGAAAATGAGACACACAACAAAACAAAACAAAATAAGAGAAAAGAAAACAAACTTACAAACACAACAAACACCACCCCGAAACATCCACATAAGCAACCAAAACAACCACAACCTTCAACAAGCTCCACCCGAGCACACATCATCAGAAATCTCCTCCAAACTCCGCAAGAGACAAAGAGAAAGAGAGATAGAATAACGTTACCGGATGTCTTGAGCTTTCCGAAAATTACGGCGATCAAGGGACCTACACGGAAATGGGGAGGCAAAACACACACAATACGACAAAAAATACGACACAACGACACAAAAGGAAAAGATACAAAAGAAATCTTTTTGATTTTTAAGAATTTTTTCAAATTTTTAGGAGTTTTTTAAGATTTTTCGGAAAAAAACTACGAAAATAAAACTAACTAGGCTAGGATATCGCTCCCCCACACTTAAACCGAGCAATATCCTCATGCTCGATCGGTAGTGTGTGGAGACACAAAAAAGAAAAGAAACTACGAAAAAAAAGCTAAAAAAAATTCAAAAAGAAAAGCGGAGAAAAGGTAGAATGTGTCCGGCCGGGGTGTAATCAAGTCACCATGGGCCGAGACGAGAAAAGATATGGATGGGGGAAGAAATAAAAAGAAGTGAATAAAAGGGAATGGGAGGGGAGGACTAGGTGTAATCAAGTCACCTAGCCCGGATTCCGCCCAAATCCGACTAAATCCTATCAAAAGAGAGTAAAATCAAAGAAAAAGTGAAAATACTTGCAAATTTGGATTTTGAAATGACTCTCGATGTAGTCACGTCATCGAGAATCGGGAGCAATGACTACCAAGGCCCCGAGGGCCACCATGACTCAAAAATGGATAAAGGGAAGGGGAACACACAAAGGGAGACAAGTCATAAAAGACGGAAAAGAAAGGATAGTCACCTTACCAATCGGTTAGCGACTCACTAACTCCATTGTCTCAATGTTCGATATCGGCACCTTACTTGTCTTCATCATTGTTTTTCCTCTTCATTCTCAATGTGGCTGCATGGTTGAAGTACTAGGCTTGCAATGGTATAAAGAGATGGGATTTGATGTGAAACTCGGTATGTAGTGAAGATAAAGGTGTATAAATGAAGTGTAAGGGTAAGATGATAGAGGCAAGGGTGAGCAGGGAGGTTGGGAGGGGGTATATAGTGGTCGGGTGGGGTTTAAATGAAGGAACAAAGGCGAACAAGGCTTCAGGAGACCATCCCGGCCGGGAGCATCTCTTCCCGGTCAGGATCATGCCTTCCCGGTCAGGAAGCTCTTGTTCGCGGTCGGGATGGCTAGTCAGTAGCCCAGATTCATGCACACATCATCTCGGTCGAGATGAAACCCTTCCCGGTCGGGATGACTCTTCTAGTCTTTCAATCTTCTTGATAGCTCTACCCACAAATCATCCAATACATCGGGATCTCAAATCCCGTCCCCAAAAGCTTGGCAAAAGCTTCAAAAACCACTTCCTAGCCTAAGATCCAAGCTTATATCATCAACTACTTCTCTCAAAGCTTCATTTTCACTATGACTTATCAAATAAACTCAATGAACATCATCAAATTCCCTCCCTCACATCGCTCATCAAATTACCAAATCACAAGAATTCCACAAAACACAAAAGAATAAGAAAGAGATATATACAAAGAGACGGTTCTTTTGGAACTCCGTCAAACCAAGGATGGGGGTTCTTCATTCATTTTTTTATTAACACCATAGACAACTCCATCGCCATCAAGAGCACTAAGTAAAAAATCAAAGGCTCGGGAGAAGTCTTCAATCAAGCTTATGGAATACCAATCCACACTCCAAGGTTCCTCACAACCTTGCCTAGAAGTTCCCGGGACAACCCGATCTACTAAGTTCAACGGCTTGAACTTGTACTTTCGATCCTTCGCTATATACCCAAACTTCCACTCATCTTCACAAGGCCTCAAGGGAGGCTCAACCTTCTTCTTACTAACCGACTTGTCTTCAATCTCATGATATGGGCATTCATCCGCTCCAAGCTCGGAATCATCATCATTAATTCCATCCAAGTTGTCTTTCAAGCTTTCACCCGACTCATACCCTAGATCGATGTCTTTCATGGCGTGGATCATATTACACGGCTCATCATTTGTAGGTGAGGTGTTGCCTTGGAGGTCAAACACGAGCTCTCGTCGCCTAGCTCAAATGTGATCCTACCATTCTTTACATCAATCATCGCACCGGCAGTATGTAGAAACGGGCGGCTTAGGATAATGGGAGTGATGGCATCTTCCGGCATATCGAGTTCAAGGAAGTCAACCTGAATTAAGAACTTCCCTATTCGTAGTGGCACATCCTCTAACATCCCTAATGGTCGGTTAAGCAAACGATCGGCCATTTGAAGTGTAATAGAGGTACACTTGAGCTCTTTCATCCCCAGTCACTAACAAATAGAATAAGGGAGAATGCTCACACTTGCCCCCAAATCACATAACGCCCTTTCAATCGTCAAGTTTCCTATGGTGCACGGGATTGAGAAACTACCCGGATCCTTCAACTTAGGAAGTGTAGATCCTTGAATGAGCTCGCTCACCTCTCTTGTGAACGCTATGGTCTCTTCCTTGTCCACGGATCCCTTCCTAGCCAAGATTTCTTTCATGAACTTTCCATAGGCCGGGACTTGGGTAATTAGCTCGGTGAAAGGGATGCTCACATCCAACTTCTTCACTATATCAAGGAACTTGTCATATTGAACATCCACCTTGGTCTTCATTTTCCTTGTTGGGAACGACAACTTGATGCTTGCTCATTAGGTTGGGACATTTCAATTGACACCTTCTTCTTTCCTTTGTCTTTCTCTTGGGGTGGGGGAAGCTTGTCTTCATGGGGTATCTCAACCTCCCACAAGACTTTCTCCACCATGAGATTTCCCCAACTTGCATTGTCTTGAGATGGAGATACAACCTCTTTCATGGCTTCTTGCTCAATAGGGAATAAGAGGGAGTCATAAGATGCACCACTTCTCAAGGTAATAGCATACACATGTTCAAATTTCGCCGGTTCACCTTGAGGAGGTAGTTGACCCTTTTGCCTTGAAGAACTACCCGAAGCAACTTGAGCTAGTTGGGTTTCGAGCATCTTCACATGCGTATCTCTTGCTATGTTCTCCCTTTGAAGTTGAGCAAAGAATACTTGTTGGTTTCTTAGCATCTCCATTTGACTTCTTTGCATTTATTGATTACTCCTTTGCATATCCAACATTGCTTTTTGCATGTCGAAATTCCGAGGTGGAGATTGTTGGTTATGAGGAGTATTGGTGATGGCTAGGGGAATGCCATAATCATGAATTGGAGACCGGCTCCTTTGCTTGCTTTCTTGTTGAGTACCTTGAGACCCTTGTTGTTGTTGGAAGTTCCCTTGGAACCAATGAGAGTTGCCTTGATTAAGGCCTTGAGAGTATTGGTTTCCTTGGAAACGACCTTGATGATTGACGTTCCCTTGATTTTGGAACCCTTGATTGTTGTTGAAGGCATCTTGGTTATGTTGTTAGAAGTTGTTAAAAGGCCTTTGATTGCCTAAATAACCTTGGTAGCCTTGGTTGTTGTCCCTTAAGGGAGGTGGAACATAGATTGGACGGTGTTGATGTAGAGATTGTTGTTGGGAAGCTTGATGGGAAGCTTGGAACATGTGAGGATTTGGCACATTTTGAGCCTTGAAGTTAGAGTATGGTGCACCTTGCTTGAATGCTTGAAAAGCATTCACTTGCTCAATACTACCTCGACAATGTTGAGGTTCATGTCCAAATATCCCACAGATATCGCATATCCCATAATAGGATGTAGGAGGTACAAAACCTAAAGCATTGACTTGTTGAATTGAATGTTGGTGGGAAGAACTTGTGCTTTGACCTTGGTCAAAATGACTTTGGAGCTTCTTATCAATAGTTTATATGAGTTTTTAATTGTGCTCCAAGGTCAATACTGAGTTGTGTAATGGCATCGATCTCGTGCCTTCCCCCTCGATTCGCCTTCCAAGGCCTTGAGTATTGAGAGTTGTGAACCCTCATTTCCTCAATTCTTGACCAAGTTTGGTCATCATCTACCTCGGTGAACCTTCCATTAGATCCCATGTTGAGTATGGCCCTTGAATCTTCATATAACCTGTTCCAAAACTGTTGGACAAGGAACCACTGTGATAAACCATGGTGAGGACAAGAACAGATCAATGCTTTAAACCTTTCCCACGATTCATAGTGACTTTCTTCGTAACGTTGTTGAAACCCCGTGATTGAAGCTCTCAATAGATTGGTCTTCTCCGGTGGATAAAATTGTTGGTAGAATGCTAAGGCTAGCTTCTTCCAAGTGTCTATACCGAGAGCCGCCTTGTCTAAACCTTTGAGCCATTGCTTTGCTTTTCCGATCAAAGAGAAAGGAAATAGGACCCACCGGATTTGGTCTTGGGTTATTCCCGGTTGTGAGATAGCATCGCAATAGTCCAAAAAGGTTTCCATGTGTTGATGAGGATCTTCTGTTGGTAACCCACTAAATGGACTTCTTTCAACCAATTGGATAAATTGCGTTTTAGCCACAAAATTCCCGGCATATGCGGCCGGTAAAGCGGTTGGACCGGGCAAAACGTCTTCCGTGTAAAGGTTGAATGAGAAGAGAACTTAGGCATTATTGGATGTGCGGGAGATGATGGTGTAGATGGTGTTGATGTAGATGTAGAAGGAGAACTAGGTTGAGAAGAGTGACTAGAAGTACCAAAGGGATTGATGAAATTTCCTTCGGCGGTCTCTCGAGGTGACTCATTCAAGTCGGATCCTTGAGCTTGTTCTTTGATGATATTGCTAATACCCGGTTGAGAATTTCTAACCCGATCAATCGTCCGTTGGCGAAAGGCTCTAAAGAGTCTTTCCGGCTCTGGATTGAAGAGAAAGAAGTCGTCTCTCCTCATAGGCATGCACTACACACTTGAACAAACATGAGAACACCTAGTGCTTTATGGGCACTAGGCAAAGACAATAAATGAGCACAACGGAAGACAGAGATAGAAGAAAACAATAAAAACAAAAAACTACAAAATATGTATAATGGATAGAAAAAGAACACAAAAGGGGTAACTAAGTCAAGCTAATAAGCAAACTAAGTCTAAACATGCACCGTCCCCGGCAACGACGCCTAATTGATGGGAAGGATTTGCCGTCAATCCCTACCAACAAGTAAAACCAACTAGACCTGACACGTAGCTAGGGTAAGTCGGGTCGATATCCACGGAGACGGTAAAAGGGTGTCTAGACTATGGTCTACCTACAAGATAAGACTACGTCACAAACCAACACAACATGGAAGAGAATTGACAAGAATTGATTATAAATGATGATGGAAGAGGATGAAACTACACTAACAATGAACTAGATATAACAAGGACTAAATAAAGCAACTAAAGCTTAATGAGACAAGTAAACTAGAGAAATGACTGACTAGAGAGATGGAGAAATCAAATTGGGAAGGAGGAGGGTTAGGTTGGGTACATAAGTGTAGTAGGATGATTGGGAGATCAAGGGTGTAGGTTTCACCTAGTTACTAAGGTCGATCCGCGCTCTCGCATCAAAGCCAAAGTCCGCACTCTCGTGTCAAAGAGTAGACCCAAATACTCATGAAAGATATTACCCAATACACAAGAATTCAACCACAAATCAATCACACCATGAGAAGATGAAAACAAGTATGAGAAGCATGGCCACTACAACTCAAACAATCAATTTAACAAACACATAGAGTGCTCAACATGTGACTAGTAACAAAGGATTCATCTTTACCCTTAATCAAACCCTAATTACCCATAATTCACACTTAATCCCCCTACTAACCCCACAAAAGGTCTACTCACACATAATGAAACTAACCCTAAACATAACAAGAGAATCCTCACAAACAACATAACATTCATAATGAAACTAGCAAGAACAAGAACAATAATCAATGATTAAAACTTGAAAGATTAAACAAGGATTAAGAGTGAAGAGAATAAGAAGATTATACCAACAAACAACAGGATGAAAAGATAAGAACTTGCATTAATAAGAAAAACCCAAATAAATCTCCCAAGGTTGTCAATCTTGGATGAATCTTGAAGAATTCCCTTAATACAAGACTAATTACTAAGATTAATCTAAGATTAACAAAAGTTTAAGGAAAGATTAAGCTAATGAGAGAAGGAAGTATATATAGGGTTTAGAATAATGTAGAATAATGTAAGGTGCTTAAACAATACAAAGGAAAAGTATTTATAAGGTTACAAGAGCAAGGGAGAAGAAAAGAAGAGGCGCGGGCTACAGCTGGTCATTCCCGGCCGGGAAGGTGGTGGTCCCGACCGGGAAGAGATGGTCCCGACCGGGAGGAAATTGGTCCCGGCCGGGATGGCCCATCATAAGACCTGTTTTGCTTGCACTTCATCCCGACAGGGATGACAACTCTTCCCGACCGGAATGGGTCTTGTAGGCCTCCAATATGATCATAAAGGTCCCTATTTGCTTTTCATGGCCTTCTCATCAATTTTCGGAGCTTGGGATCGAGTCTAAGGGGCTCGGGAATGGGTTCCAAGGTCTCGGGATCGAGTCTACGCCACCGAGTGATCGTCGCTTCTCTTTGTTGGCTCCAAATGTGTCGGAAACGAGTCGGAATCGTTCCATTTCTCCAATATTGATCTTAGGAACCTAAAACAAGCTATAAGAAGTGTAAGTAGCCTCGAAACCGCTCCAAAGAGAGATTTCACAAGAGAAACCGGGACCAAACACAAGGAAAATAACACTACCAAACACACTTATCAGTCGGGTCATTTGGTCTGGCGACCATTTAATGAACCGTATTTGCGATGCGATGTTGGAGTCGCCACTAAACAATAATGGGGTGCTCGGACATTCTTCAAGTCATATTTCATCCCTTAGTCGGCTGAAAGGTAAAGATAAAGACTTGTACCCTTAACCACTCCATCTCTAGAATGACTCTCGTTTCAAGGATTAACCATCCGTTCATTAAACGATTCGTGTAAGGGGTGAGGGCACGTATTGGGAAGCCAATGTTAGAAACATCCACACCAAATCCCACCCACACATAGCGTCCTCTTATAATCAATCAATATCAGACTTTTCTCGTTCTAAAGTGGTGAAAAGGAAAATAACAACCAATTGTTTTAACCCTAGCGACAATGTGCTTTAGCTAAGTCGTTTGATTTAGAAGTAAGCTAGTTATCGTCGAAGTTGGTGTTTTACATTCATTGTATGCGAGATATGCAATAGCACGTGACAAGAATTCCACGTTATGTTGCACGTAGGAGAGTAGAGAATACTATTTATTATACTTATTAGCGAATCTAGAAAACAGGTTTAATGCGGTAATACAGATACTGGTTGATCTCACGGTATACCTTACCTTGTATTATGCTTAAAGTGCGTCTGTATAACATTAATAAGCACGCAGGACGCTCAGTTAAGACTAATACTCAACTAGACCACTTCTCGTTTTAATTGAACGGTTCAGACACAAGAACGTACACAGGGATGTCGTGTGCTCTAGCTCTGTGGGCTGGGTTTAGACGCGACTTCTGTGTATGTTCGAGTTTCTGATTAGTGTTAATCATTTACCTTTTAACTTCGGATGAGGTGATTTAGCATGCGATTAATGTCGTAACAGCGGTAAATCATCCGAATAAAACGATAAAGTGTGATAACATAAGTGAATCATGTTAAAGAGAAGTTGCACCGTCAGATTGTACATGAAAATAAAATACGATGCGTAGACAATAAAGAACGAATCTAAAATGACTAATAGAATTTAATTTAACTGTTTTAATAATTAGGGTTGAAGTTGTGGACGTTACGTAGATTTAGCGATTTGGTCAAGGGGGTTGATCGGACATGAACTACGACTGGAACCGACCATGCGAAAGGTGTTTACACCATACCTGGAATGGGAACTGCAGGTGTACGCGTCGATTTGGTCGGATTATGAATCCTCATCGGACGACAATATCATAATGCATATTTGAATTAATCAGATTATGAGCCCTTTTCATTCGACCTTTATCTAAAGGAAAAAGGATGTAAAGTACTAGATAGAAGGACAACCTAGTGACGATTACGATGTGCGTGGATGAACTCGATGAGCATTATGAACTCTTGAATTAATATAGATTAAGAACCGTTATTAATTCAACCTGTTTGTCTCGAATATTACAATTACGACGAGGGTTGAGTTAAGAAATCGAGGTTTTTTTGGATTAAGATTCCAAGATTGCTTGGGATTAAACTAAGAAGAATTACTAATTCTTGAAGAAATCAATATGATCAATGTTTGATCGTTCTTCTTTACGCTCGTCGAGAACTTAAGAGAATTGTTGTTCGCGGGTTTGTTGATATATATATATTCTTGAGATCGTTGAATTGTGTGTTGAATGGTCGAGGGAAGAAGGGTATTTATAGGTTTCTCGAGGTCAGATTTGACCACATGGGCGCGGACACGCTTGCGCCCTGTGTTGGAGGCGCGAGGCATCTCGCGATTAAAGTCTCAAGAGTCAACTTTGGAAAACTTTCCAAAACGAACGAGAGATACAGGATCTTGAAATAATTCGACAGGTTTGCTTGATTCCCAAGGATTCTAGAACTCGCGTGCTAGGCTTGTTTATGGGCTTTTGGTTTAGTTACGAGGCTTGACTCGGTTTGACCCAACGACTTGTGTTTGACTTTGCATTTCGGGACCTATTCGAGACTCCGGAGTTGGAATTGAATCTAATTAGTGTTGGTGCGACCTTAACGACTTGACTAGGACCGTCTAGATATTGAATTAATTTTTCCGAGTAGTAATTTGATCTGATCTATAGAAAAATCATCTTAAACATCATAAAATTGTATCGTTTTGTAATCCGATCATCATTGGATGTTTATCGGGCGCTCAAGTAGCCATCAAGTACAAATCTGGGTGTGCGAAGAAGCCCCCACTTTGACTGAGGCTTGGACAAGGCAAAAGTCAAATTATAGCCGCCCATGTCAATCGAGGATTACAACCTGGTGGATATCCGCTTTGGTCGTTTAAAGTCCATTAGACTGCGTGTTGGGACTCGTCACTCAAGGTTAGAAATCATACTTGGTCTTCGTTACTTGTGACAAATGTTGAGACATTGATTAGTAATTGTTGAAATAGCTTCCTTCGATCTGGAATCTGCTTCGGGTAAGGAGCTTTGCCTTAATATCTTCGGTTTGTTTCGAAGAAGGAACGTAACTGGTTGAATTTTGATTCTTTGAACTAGACCCCATGTTTTAAGTGTACCTCAGCCCTTCGCTTAATTGAAGTGAACCCCATGTTTTAAGTCTGCTTCTGTAACCTTGAATTGATTTGAATTTGGTGATGATAGACCCCATGCTTTAAGTCTTCTTCGGGTAACTTGAATTGAAGAAACGAACCCTTGTAATATGTTCTTCTTGGTTGCATAGTTGAATAGAATTGGGTTGATGCTCTACGTGGTAGCTGCGTAGTTGAATTGATTGATCCCCTACAGGGTGGCTGCATGATTAAATCGAATTAATCCCCTACGTGGTAACTGCATAATTTAATTGATTGATCCCCTACAAGGTGGCTGCATGATCGAATTGAATCAATCCCTTAAGGGGTGGCTGCATAATTGAATTGTATTGATCCCCTACGGGTGGCTGCATAAGCTCTTGACGAGTGCATACTCTTGGTGACTGTATAATTGTACTTGCATTTCGATTCTTCTTTTGATCATTTCATAAACTCTTGATGAGTGCATACTCTTGGCGTGTGCATAATTGTATTTGTTATTTGATCCTTGGATCATTGTATAAACTCTTGACAAATGCGTACTCTTGGCGAGTACATAATTGTATTTGTACAGCTGGTGTTTTGCTTTTTGCTAGTTTTTGTGTTAATGATAGGGTCGGATCTTAGGTTTACGGCCTTTCTACTGAGGATATAGTTTGGTTGTATGAGCTTGTATTTGTTGGGGACTAGATTTGTATTTTGTATTTTTTCTAGGGGGTGTAACTGTTCGTATTTGGCATTGGAGTGACTTCTCTTTAGTTGATAGGAGCCACTGGGGATTTTTGATTCGTTTAATGGGTTATTCCGCACAGATATCTGTCCTGTATGAGGCTCCGCTAGGGATTTGGAAAATGATCGTAGTGTCATATTTCTTTGTGAGATTTGAAATGCGCGTCCTCAGATTTTAGGAAAGCTCCGGATATTATAGGATTTGTCCTGGGATAGCAGAATAGGCGCAGGTCTTCTTGCGACTTGATATTCTAGCGTAGGACCTCTTGCGCCCTGGTCCTCGAGCGCGGGAGTTGGCGCAGTTCACCGCTTGTTTTACTGATCTGAAATAAGAACGCGAACTTGAAAGCGATCAATTCATTTGCTCCAAAGAAAAGCGCGACAAGTTCATCCTCCGAAATTCGTCATTCCGTCATTTTTGTCGATTTCGAGCTTCACTCTTCGCCAATCTCGACAATGTCAACCTTAGAGAAGTGTTCCTTACTCACCTATATATGTCGATTTTATGCTTGATTTTTGTTTCATTTGGGTCAAATTATGATAACCCTAGAAATCGATTTGGGTGTTTCGATTTTACCTCGCTTTGGTGGTTATTTTTTGTCCCATTCATGAATTAGGGTAGTATCGAGCTTGTTTTTGGTGATTATTAGCTTGAAGTAGGAGCTTGAAGTCATTTAATGACTTCCCATGGTCAAAATCTGAAGAGCCTAAGGTTTGGGGTTGATCTTTCTGTAGATACCCTGTAATATCCGTCGCGTATTACGATTATTTTCTATTTAATTTGGGCCTCATAATTGGGTACGTAGTAGTATATCTAACTGGTTAACCCATTTACTTTACCTATTACGTTAAACCAATCCTAATACCGTATAGTATATGACCCATTTCCGATTTCAACTTATAAGACCCTCAATAATAATAATAATAATAATAATAATAATAATAATAATAATAATAATAATAATAATAATAATAATAATAATAATAATAATAATAATAATAATAATAATAATAATAATAATAATAATAATAATAATAATAATAATAATAATAATAATAATAATAATAATAATAATAATAATAATAATAATAATAATAATAATAATAATAATAATAATAATAATAATAATAATAATAATAATAATAATAATAATAATAATAATAATAATAATAATAATAATAATAATAATAATAAAGGAAGTGGAATAGTAGGTCACGGGAAGGCTCTTATAAACACATACCCCTTTATAAACAAATAACCCCGCCTCATCTCGTAGCCCTCATAAACCCGCACCCCCGTATGCCTTTTAAACCCTACACCCGCCTATCAGCAGCCCGTTTCCCACGACCACCAGCATACACGGCAAGAAGAAGGAAGTAAGGGAATCAAGTCAGACCATTGATCTCACCGTAGACACTCATTGAGCTACGAGTACGATGTTATATCGTGCTAATGAGAATGAGATGTCGAATAATGATGGGAGAATGATTAATGAATATTTATATATTGGAGTTGGTGAGGCTAGCTTTAGACCTAGCCGGGGCCCTTGATCGCGGTCCCCTCCCTAATTCTCCTTGCGGGTTGTTGAACCTGTGGGGGGTGTGCACACTCAGAATGAAATGGCCTGCCAGAAGAGTTGAGATGAGATTATTGATATGGTACTGTGATGGTACTGAATGTGGAGATGAGATTATTGATTCGTACCGTGATGTTACCGAGAATGTGGAGATGATATTATTGATTGGTACCGATGATGGTACTGAGACGGTTGAGACTGGATGTTTTATATTATGCACCTGTGTTATATGTTAGCTTGTTCTAACCGTTTTTTCTATCTAAATTGTCACCCTATTTTATTGGGGGTCTGTGATGATCCAATTTATATTTCCGATCAATTGGGGAGCAGTCTATAATACAGGTTTTGTATATCGTGATGTGTTTGGATGCTGGGATGCTTGTACGGGATTGGGGTGAACGCGATAATGATTCTGGTCGTAGCACGGGTTAATGCGTAGGCATTCCTATTTATATAGATTGTATAGCTTCCGCTATGTAACCAGAGTTGTAATAGTTTATGAGCTGTAATGTTTAAATCTTATGGTCGGTTTGGCATTCCATGTTGTATTGTAATGAACTACTACCTCGGGGAACCGAGATGGTAACACCTTTATTTGTCGGATGTGTGAATAAGTACGAGTTAATGAGACTAATAGTCGAACAATGTAAGAATATTTGAAATCCATTTCGAGTTAATGTGAGTTACTTGCTTTGTAATGATCTGAGTGGTGTCCTTACTGGTTTTCATCATTCTCTCGTAATGACGTAAATGAACTTATTTATTAATCGATTCTTGAAAGCATATGTGGTATGTGGAATTATGTCGATCAGTTTGTATTATATGGAGCAACAATGTATATAAATGCGTCGTTTTTATTCCATCCTGATTAATACAATATGTGATTCACAAGATAAAGTGTGAAATAGAAATTTGTTTATTACTTCAATTTGAGTACAACGTGTTATTAAAATAATATATCTATGGTGTATTATTCATCGATGTGACTTTCTAACATAGACACTTGGACATTTGTGTTTTGTATCGACATCGACGCTACTCCTCATCTTCAAGCACTTCACTCGATCCCGAGGTGCATGTGTTCGACTAGCTGTAGTCTAGTAACGGAATTCTGCCGGATTAGCTGCAGAACCAGCCAGTAGTAGCCGAGCTCTGCCGGAATAACGGCAAGAAGGGCCGACGGTAAAGGAACGTTGCCAAAATCACCGGGCAAGCTAGGAGGATCCGCCTTTCGAAGTCGAGTCGTCAGTAGGTTGTCATCTAAACAAAACTTTTCATTTTTGTACCTTTATTATGAACTATGATAATGTCAAACGTGGAAACTATGTCCACTACACATACTAAAACACGTAACGTCCCTACTTCAACCGCAAACACTAAAATACACTAAATAGACCCGAGTAATTCCGAGATTCGTTCTCAACTATCTATGCATTGTGTCCCATTTAGTGTATACTCCGAGGGTGCAACTCATCACTATATGATTTACTTACATTCGCATTTACAGTTTTTCGTATGATTTATTGCTTTTATGACCTTATAAACGCATGCTAAATCATTTAACACGGAATTCAAAACGTAAATCAACTAAAATTGAACAAAACGATGGTCGGGTTCCGTATTAGTCCCGACGCTCGCCATGTATGGTTCGACGCATCCTTATTAATACCGAACCGACGCATCTTAAGCAGAATACCGGGTAAGGTATACCACGAGAACGGCTAATATCCGTATTATCACGTTTAAACCGATTTTCTAATACCTATAATATTAGTACACTCTACTCTCCTATGTGCATCTTTTCATGGCCTGCCTGTCACGTGAAATCGCATGCAAAAAATGTAAATACAACTACTTCGACGATAAAATTTACTTGTCCTTAAACAACCGACATAGCAAAAGGTATAGGGTGAAAACAACGGATGTTACAGTATTTCCGCCACAACAAAAGAACAAAGTTATCAGCCCACCGATTGATTAGTAGAGGCCGCTATAGTGCGGGCGGGATTAGGTGTTGACATCTATCAGATGTTGGCTTCCCAATACGTACCCTCACCCCTTACTCAGAATCGACTGTTTCCGGATGTCCGAAACCATTGGCAATGAGAGTCATTCCAGGCATGGAGTGCTTAAGGGTACAAGTCATTATCTTTAGGCCCCGTGCCCCTCAACTTTGAGCTGGCTAAGGATCAAAGTTGACTAGAACGTTTTCCGAGTCCCCATAATTGACTCGGTGGCGACTCCACGAATCGGCAACGAATTCAGTTCACTGAAAATGTCGCCTTACCAAACATATCGGCCTTTAAAAATTTACAACCACGACTCGATCGATTCCAAACGGACACGGGTGCCTGCACCCGTCTAGTACAAGTCCGGATCGTCATCCGAAACGAGGTCCGACACATTGCCTTGTATGCGAGATCGGACCAGCCCCCGACCGGGAGGGGGCTGTGTGGGTGGCCGCCGCCATACATTGAAAAACAGGGTCAGTCCCGCGCGTTTTCCCGTCTTTGACTCACTTAAATTTGTCGATTCCTTGTCTAGGATGTTATGGATAGCTTGTATCTCGATTTTCGCGACCCGAAGCGTACTCTAGGTTACTTTCTGTAAGGTCGTAGGGTGTAAAATGGACTGTATAGGGTTGTAATGATGCCCGATTTTCTCGAAACTACTTTCATTGTGACCATGGTCCGAAATGTAAGTTAGGTTATCTTTCGGAAGTTGGTTAGCTTGAATATAATTTTGGGACCCGTTTTTACCTATTTATGTTGTTTGAGTCAATCTAAAAGAGCTTGCTTTGCTTTGATTGTAGCTTGAGATGATGTAGGACGTCCTGATGTGGCGTCATTAGTTGGTAGGACTGACGGGGGCTTTGAGGCAGGTACGTCCACCTTGAGGAGCGTTCGTATGAGGAGGTGTAGCGTTCACCAGCCTAGGTTAGAGGTATGGGCGATGAACTAGGAGGATTATGATCGCGTTAGAAGGAGGAAGTTACCTGTGATGGCTCACAGGAGGCAGCGAGCTTCTAGGGGGCAGGCGAGGTTCCATCTGAGGAGATCCCATATATGGATCTTGTTTGGGCTAAGGACTGGGACGGGTGTCAGCTAGAGCTCTGCCCCGACTTGCACGTGTCGATTCGCACTATTAACGAAACAAAATGTTTTTGAATAACTTTGACATCGCTTTGACTTATAACGAGGCTTTGTTTATTTGGCATGACTATTGTTTTCCATTTTTGTAGCCCCTTGGCCTAACGAGGACATTTTTGGGTTATGCAACGTGCTTGGAGGAGTTGTCACAGAAACTGCGTCCCAAGAGTAAGGCGTTGATTAGGGAAGGGCCTGGTCCAGTAATTGATCATTGGGCTCACTTGATCGGTTGTCAAGTTCGGAGTAACCTGATGGTGATTCGGGCGATGATAGATTGCTTTCATGATAATACCTCAACCTTCCATATGTCGTTTGGAGAGGTCGGGATGACTTTGGAGGATTTCGGGGTGAACACGAGATTGCCTTAGGGTCTCGAGACGATCAAATGGGCCTCAGAGTGGCCTGAGTTGGATAGTGCCAAGGCTAGGGGATGGATCATGTACATACCCGGATATGTACCTGGTGGCTGCTGGAGCGTCTGACAAACATCCGATGATGATCAGTCTGCAACGCGACACAGTTTTACAATATTCCAGATGACTTTTCTATAGTACGGATGAATTAATTACTCGAAAAAATAGATTCAACATCTAAACGGGCTTAGTCGAGTCGTTCCGGTCGCGTCAACACTAATTTGAGTCAATTCCGACTCCGAGGCCCCGAATCGGTCCCGAAATGCAAAGTCAAAACCGAGCCAGCAAGTCAAAGCCGAGTCGAACCTTGAAGCCCGAACCGAACCCAAACCAGGCCCATATGCGCGGTTCTAGGTTTCTTATGAAGCAAGGCGTCGCACAAATATCCTAAGATCTTGTATCATCCCGCTCTGTAAACTTTTCCAATAAATCTCGACCTCGAAAACTCAGCCGCAGCAGCTGTCGTGCCTCAAAATTGAGTCGCTTGGACCCCCGTATCTCAGAACCAAGGCGCACGAGGCATCGCACATATGTACTCGAGTCCAGCCTCAAAACAACTTTATGTACCCCCCTCCCCTCGAACATTCAACACAAAAACAACTTTTACAAGATTTCCCGAGTTCCTACTTGACGAAAGCAAAGAACAGCACACAACGCTAAAAAACCTCCCGAGTTCATTAAACTCCTTGGTCCGCGAACAAGTCAATCCCTTCAATTTCTCCCGGGTTCATAATCCATACGAGATTGACAAGGGCTTCGAACAAACAAAGAACCCTTGTTCTTTGTAGTCCAATCTTTTCTCGAGCATACTAATCGAAAATTCACTACCGCACTTCATGGTATTCAAGTCAAGAGGGTCGAATTAATCCAGTTCCTATCGGAGTCAATTCAAGCGTTCCTAGGCTCCACAAGATCGCATACGCTAAACGGTCGTCACTAGGTTGTCTCTCTATACACACTTTATCGCTTTCCTTTACATAAGGGTCGTCACTAGGGAGCACTCCATCCAATTAGCTCAAACATGTTGCCCGATGAGGATTCATAATCCGCCCAATCAACACGTACACCTATAGTTCCCATTCAGGTATGGTGTACACCCGAGCTCATGTTAGGTTCCCATCGCAGTGGTTGATTGACCGACCCCCTAGAGCAAACCGCCCAAAATACGTAACGTCTAATACTTCAACCCGAAATTGCTAAAACAACTAGATCCAAGTAGTCGTCATAGACCCGTTCTCTATCGTCTACACATCGTATTTTGTTTAGTGTACATTCTGAGGGTTCAATCCTCCTAACATGATTTACTTATGTTCTCGCACATTTCCCGCTTTCCTTTTATGATTTAACGCTTTTATGACCATAATCGCATGCTAAATCACCTAACCGGAAAGCTAAAATGTAAACAAGCAACACTATCAAAATGAGCAGTGGTCTAGTCCTGTATTAGTCCAAATGCTCCTACTGTCGCGTCACAGTATCAGACCGTACAGTGGCGTTTGCCTGATTACTGAACCACATGGCCTGATGCGTCTTTACTAATGTCGTACAGACGCACTTTAAGCAGAATACCAAATAAGGTATATCACAAGATCTGACAAATATCTGTAATATCACGTTAAAACTGATTTGCTAATGCGTATAGTAACTAGTACTCTCTAATCTCCTACGTGCACCTTAACATGGCTTTCTTGTCACGTGAAATCGCATGCAAAGAATGTAAAAACACTTACTTTGATAGCAATATACTTGCTTCTAAACCAATCAGCATAGCAAGGCATAGGGTTAAAACGATTTGTTAGTAGAGCCCGGTACGTGCGAGCGGGATCGGGTGTCGAAAGTCAAACGATAATTGACTTCCCAATACGTACCCTCACCCTTTACTGAGAATCGACGGTCTCTGAACGTCCGGTACCATTGGTAACGGGAGTCATTCTAGACATGGAGTGCTTAAGGGTACAAGTCATTATCTTTATGTCCCCATGTCACTCAAAATTAAACCGACTAAGGATTAAAGTTGACTGAAACGGTGTCCGAACCTCCATAATTGTTCGGTGGCGACTCCACATCACATCGCAAATTCGGGTCCACTAAACGGTTGCCAGACCAAATGATCCGACCTTTAAACATTTACGACCACAACTTGATATATTTCAACGGAAACATAGATGCGCCCATACATCTATCTAGTACAACCCTACGAATCGCGACCAGATCGAGGTACGACACTTCTCCTCGAACACGGGATTGGACCCCCCCCCCCCGGTGGATCGTGTGGGCGTACAATTCGCCTCACACGCTAGCGAGCTTGCACATCACTAATCATTTTGAGAGGGTGCGCAAGATAGAAGGTAGGGCACCCAAGACGGTAGAGTAGGATGCCCGTGTTTGGTTGTCGTACTTTTTGGGCTCCACCCACTTCTCAGATAAGGGTGAGAGGTTCGATTCAAAGATTTTGCCATTCTTAGCTGATGTAATTTAGCTGAGACGCTTTGACTAGGCTACAACGTGCTTTGTTGAGATGACCTTTTGTTTACAAGCGATTGATGAGGCCACAGATGGTGGCGTGGGCATCTCAGATACCCATCGTTGGTCCAGGCCTCGTGCTGGAGGTACGATATCTGGCTAATATTTGTTTGAATTTCCTTTCTCGTTTTAATGTTTGACAATACTTGTTTTTCTGCATCGCAAGCTTGGATATACTCCTACTTCCCATGTTTTGCACCTAAGACGGTGCATGTTCATCCGATTATATTCCCTAGTTGGATTGAGTGTAGGTTGGCTCAGTCGAAGTCGGACACGAGTCACTATTTGACCGAGAACGTGCTGGTGAACTAGGTGTGGTTGGAAGTTGTAAGTTTTCTTATCCTTGGGAGTACTTTCCTAAATATCTCTCAAGTTAGGAGTTTTGATGTGTTTATGTTTTATTTTGTTGTTTGTAGCCCATCCTTGGGCTAATTACTCTGGATTACCAGAGTACATGGCGGCCGAGCTGAGGCCGAAGAGCTATAGGAGGATGCTCCTTTACGCGCTGATTTGCCCGGTGTGGTATTTGGGAGAAAGGTTGGTTGGTCAATGCCTCTACGACGAGTTTTGGGTCCCCGTCTATCCTCATCAAAAAAATTATATCATTACCGCTTATAATAATGTCGCCTCAATCAGGCATACCTCTTTCGTTGTACCTAACAGTCACCGAGACAACAATTGGGGCTATGTTAGCACAAACGGTTGAAACAGCAGAACAAGCCATTTACTACACTAGCAAGAAATTTTTATGAGTACAAACAAAATCATACCATGCTTGATAAGATGTGCCTCACTCTCTTCTGGGCAACTAAAAAGTTATGAAGTTACATGTTAAGCTATCCATTGCAAGCACATTCGAAAATAGATCCCATCAAGTACCTAATTTGATAAATCAGTCCTTAATGGCAGGATATCCATGTTGACACTGATGTTATCCGAGTTCGACTTATTCTTACCTTTGAAAGCCATCAAGGGTCGGGTAGTCGACAAATTCCTCACCAACAGTCCTTTGACAAATGGGCGAATTCACCGACACTTGGTCCTTCCCCGACGAAGACATATTTCACATAGACAGGGAAACATGGGATTTACATTTCGACAATGCATCTAACTTTCAAGGGCACGAAGTCAAGATCCTCATAATTTCACCACGTGGGGATCACATTCTTGTCTCCATCAAACTAGACTTTGATGTCACCAATAACGCTGTCGAATACGAAGATTGGATCCACGAGTTACAAGCCGCTGGAGACTTACGGGTCATGCATCTCCATGTACACAGCAACTCATCTATTGTCATGAATTAAGATCTTCATATATGGAAAACTCGGAACGCCAATCTCGTGGCCTACTAGGCACGATACGGGTTCTCAAAAAACAATTCCTAACGGTAGAATAAATATACCTGCCAAGGGAATAAAACATTTCCCAGATGCACTCTTCAAGATGGCATCCTTACTAAACATCCAGACCACTTCACTAGTATGGCAATTTGCATCGAACGACGCTCTGAGTCAGCATATATCTGCGCCATCGAAAAAAATAGAAATAACTGATCCCGACCCCTGGAACTAAGTTGTCCTCAAGTATAAAACAGCCGAGGAATATCCTCCCAACATCGGAGACCGAGCCAAAAAGAGCCCTTCAGAGGCTTGCCTCCCAGTTCGATCATACAAATGACAAACACCTATATAAGAAGATTGCACAGGGTTTCTCATCCTAAGTGTTGACCAAACCAAGTCCAAAAACTTTATAGTTGAGGTACATGACCGCAAGTGTTGAACGTGAATGCCTAAATGCTAGTCCATAAAGTCATGAGACTCGACTATTATTGGAAATGCATGGAAGCAGATTATAGACAATACGTCAAACATTTTCATAATTGTCAAAAATTTGCCAATTTTAAACATATGTCGTCAACCTTGCTATAGACCATAACGCCACCATGGACGTTCTCAACCTGGGGAATAGACATATAATGGGAAGGTAAACCCCTCGGGATCGGAAGGACAATGCATCATCCTGGTAACAATCGACTATTTTACCAAATGGGTCGAGGCTGAATCATATCGGATTATGAACGCCAAACATGTAGCCAAGTTTATCCAAAACCAGATTATATGTCTCTATGGAATCCCACGCGAATTTACCAGTGACCATGGGACCAATTTCCAGGCTGAAACCATGGCCTTGCTGTCCAAATACAAGATCCAAAGACATACATCTTTACCTTACCGACCTCAAACTAAAGGAGCAATAGTGGTTACAAATAAGATAATTATCACCATACTTGAAAAAGGTAGCAAATAATTACTGGGAATTGCCAGATAAGGTGCCATTCGCACTATGGTGATATAGAACGTCTATATGTACCGCCACCGGGACAATGCCATACCATCTGACCTATGAAATGGAGGCAATTTAGCCAGTCGGGCTAGAAATACCTTTCCTCTTAGTCCAATTCTAACTACCCAAAGCTGACTGGGTTAAAGCACGATATGAATTGTTAGTCCTATTAGGGGAACGACGGGTCAATGCCCCCAACAACATCCAAATGTACCAAAATAGAATACAACGCGCCTTCAATAAAAGGGTTAAACCAAGGCAAATCAAAGAAGGGGACCTGGTTGTCCAATCTGTTCGGGGCCTACTAGTCATTCGACCAACGGAACAAATTCAAACCAAATTAGGCCCGACCGTATATGGTGAAGAAGGTTTTATCAGAAACCGCCATAAAGCTAACAGACTTGGATGGGAATGACTTTACCAACCCAACTAACCTGGACCAGCTGAAACGTTACTACACTTAGGCCAATTCTCAATGTCATTTACTAAAACCTAATTTTTATGTATTTTGCAAAAAATATTCAATAAGCTAGGACTATTTGTCCTACTGTCACAAACATGTCCAACTAAAAGTCTTGACGAAACCTATATATATAAATTGCAAATCATTCTAATTCTAAACAACGTCTGGTTTGATTCCACTACCCATGGATACATAGGCAACCCATCAAGGGTACAACCACTACAATTATGAAAAATAAAGAACCGGTTTTATAATAACTAGTAAAATGCCTTATTATTCAAAATGTGATAAATCCAAAAAACCAATCAATTCAAAAATCCAAAATCCAAACTCTAAAAAATAAAAATTCCAAAACAACCAAAATTCGAAATCCAAAATTAAAGACACAACACTATCATATAATAATAGTAGTACTATATAATAAATTGGAAGACACCTTCTTCACGACATCTTCCCCTTGCGCTTGTCTCTTGCATCCTTCGAATTCCACTGGTTACGAGGTGGAGGTGGGTGCTCCAGGATCAACACTCACTACAAAAAAAACAGCCATAACAAGGAAGTTTTGCAACGAAAAGTCAATCCCTTGTAAAATAATTTTTTGCAAGGGACTTGCAACGGATCATCAACTTTGCAACAATTTCATAAGCGCCAAAATATTTTCCCTTTAGCGCGTGATGGGCCGTATTTAGTCGTATTTATTACGACGGTTTTGGGGTATTTTGTGAGCTAAATCGGTTGTCTTGTATTGCATTTGTGTCAGTTTGGTATGAATGTAATACAGGCTAATTTGAAGATGTTAACCACTGGACCGTTGATTTGGGCTAAGAACGAAGGAAAAGAAAGGCCGCTTGAAGACCCGGAACGATAAGAATCGAAGAATGAAACGAAGCAGTAACAGCTTGCCACGCGAGTCGCCCAGCTGATCAGGCGAGTCGCGCGGCTGTGCGAGTCGCGCGGACCTTATGCGACTCGCACGACGGCCTGTGATGGACTACGTATTCCGGCTTATTTTGCTCTAATTTATTACGTTTTAAGACTTGGATTTTAATTAGGAAACTTTATTATTACCTTAGGATATTTTTATTATTATTTTATTATTAGTAAACTCTTATTAGGTTTAGTTTAGCCTTAGTTTTAGGGGGGAGAATCATTCACATCTAGTTTTTAGAATCCATCAAGGAAGAAAAGGGAGAACTTCGAAGAACCCTAATTTTCCACCGCAAGTATGTGTAACTAATTTCTCTACTTAGATTCAAGCCTTTGAAATACTCGAGAAACGTTTGTGAGTTTGAATGTTTTGATTATTAACCTTGATTATTATGAATTGCTTTGTTATTAATTCTATGAATGTGTTGTTGATTGCTAGGTGTACAACTAGTATTTGATTGCATCGTTCTATCGTTAGTATCGTTAATTGAGTAGGATTTACTGATTAACTTTACATTAGTAACAACTAGGAATTAATATTGAACGGGATACGTTGATATTAGTACTTAGAAGCGATTCATATAAATATCTAAGGCACGACAGGATTGTACGTGCTATTTATTCTCTATCGAATTCTCAGATCTATATTGCTTCCGTCTAATTGAACTTAGAACTGGATTGTTTAGGTTGTTTTACGGTTAGGGTTAATTAAGAACGGGATTCGTTTTAGTTAACTATTCTTAAGAGAATTGGAATTTCATGTTCACGATAGAGTAGTCAAGGTTATTAATTGAAACCGTCTTACGATGATCAATCGCTATTGAGTGTGGATTTGTGCTTGTGTCTAAGTTATTTCTCATCCTTTGATTTACTTAAAGTTTTAATCTTTATTAATTTTAGTTGTTAGAAAATCATCCAAAACCCCCCCTTTAGTTACTACGGTCTTTAATTACGTTAGAGATCGATTTCATCTACACTTTAGTTAGCATAATTAGGTTAATTTGATTCCCTTGGGTTCGACCCTTATTTCCATTATACTACTGTTTTAGTTAGTTGGTTATAAGTGATTATAAATTGTAATTTGAGGCATACGACTTTAGCCCGTCAAATTTTGGCGCCGTTGCCGGGGACTCGGTGTTAATTATTTTTGTGTTTTCTAGTGTAGTTTTTATTTTTATTTTATTTATTATAGCTAATTTTAATTATATTTTATTTTATTTTGTGTAGTTTATGTATAATACTCGTTCTTCTAACCTGAACCTCGAGCCTTTCGACTCAGAGATTGAACGCACTCTTCACAGGTCACGGAGAATCGGAGAGGGAGCAATAGTCATCGGAACACAGGAATTCGAGGATCTAGAGTTTAATAACGATATTCTTGTTATTCCAGAGGTGAACGAAGTTTCTTCCGAATCCGAAGACGAGTCGAATAACATGGCCAACACAATCAAGCAGCTGACGGCACCCGATCTCGCACAACAACCTTTGTGCATTACGTACCCACCGTTGGGTGCGAATGCCACTTTCGAATTGAAGTCGGGTTTGATCCATCAACTACCCACATTCCATGGTTTAAGCGATGAGGACCCTAACAAGCACTTGTCGGATTTTCATATTGTATGCTTGAGTATGAAACCGGCATCTGTCACTGATGAGCAGCTGAAGCTAAGGGCCTTTCCCTTCTCATTGAAGGATTCTGCTAGGGATTGGTTGTATTACTTGCCACCGGCAAGTATTGATACATGGGTGAAGATGAAGAAGGCGTTCCTTGAGAAGTACTTTCCGGCGTCTCGAGCCTCCCAATTGAAGAAGCAGATTAGTAATGCGGAGCAACGAGACGGTGAGACGATGTATGAGTATTGGGAACGTTTTAAGAAGCTGTGTGCTACATGCCCATATCATGGCTACAATCCTCAAGACCTTGTGATGTATTTTTGTGGAGGTCTTTGTGTGGAGGATGCCCGTACTGTGAATGCGGCATGTGGGGGATCGATCGTGAACAAGAGTCCAGATGCCGCTATAGAGGTGATTCAGGAGCTAGCTGAAAGCTCTCGAGATTTTTCCCGAAAATACAAACGGGGAGTGCATGCCTTAGGTAATTCATCATCCTCGAGCCTTGAAAATAAAGTTGATAGCTTGACCAACCTTGTCCAAAATATGATGTCGGGGAAAACAAATCAAGCTATGGTTTGTGGTATTTGTTCAAACGAGGGACATCCGAGTGAGCATTGTCCCCAAATGTATGATGGTCAAGAGGAGGTGAACGGAGTGTGGGAAACCGGGCAAAACAAAAAATGGGATCCATACTCTAACACTTTCAATCCCGGATGGAGACATCATCCGAACATGAGGTGGAGGAATCGGGAAGGCGACCAAGAAATTAATCAAGGTAGTCAATTTGGTCAATCGAATCAACAGTTATTTGCTAAGCAACAAGTAGCAAATACGGTTCCTACTAAGCCTCCCCCTAGTAGTCAAATGTCCACCGAGGACATGATCCGCACTTTGGTTGCTAGTCAAGCTACGGTAACCACCCAAATGTCCAATCTTCAAGCTACGGTTCTTCAACATCAAACAGAGAACAAAGCTAGCATTCAGAATTTGGAAGTTCAAATGGGCCAAATGGCGACCGCCATTGGTAGGTTGGAGGCTCGAGATTCGGGGAAACTACCTAGTCAAACCATTCTTACAAAGGAAAACGTGAGTGCCGTATCTTTAAGGAATGGGAGACAATTGGTGGAGGCCGACAAACCGAAGAGGAAGGCCAAAGAAGCTATGGTTCAAGAAGAGGAGCTAGTGATCGAGGAAGGTGAGGAAACTCCGAGTGAACAAGAGAAGAAGTTAATTACTCCTACAACACCGGTGGCAGAACCGGATGTTCCTTTTCCCGAGGCACTCAAGCGAACCCGTCGTTATGAGCACGACAAGGATATCTACGAGGTATTTGAAAAGTGTGAGGTAAACATTCCCCTTCTTAATCTTTTAAAGAGTATTCCTAAATATGCTAAATTCTTGAAAGAATTATGTACTATTAAAAGGAATAACAAGTTGAAGGGAGCTAAGAAAGGGAAGGGTAGTGAGTATGTGTCCGCTATTTTTCAAAAGAAATTACCCCCTAAGTGTGGCGACCCGGGCATGTTTACTATACCTTGCACCATAGGGGATACCTTGTTTGACAAGTCTATGTTAGATTTAGGAGCCTCGATTAATGTGATCCCTCTTTCTATCTACGAATCTCTTAGACTTGGTCCTATGAGGGAAACCGGGAAAGTAGTGCAACTAGCGGATCGATCGAGTGTCTATCCTAAGGGAGTTGTAGAGAATGTCCTAGTTAAAGTTGATAAGTTGGTCTTTCCGGCCGATTTTTATGTGTTAGACATGGAACATGACTATAGTGCAACTCCTATCATTCTAGGACGACCGTTCCTAAAGACCGCGGGAACAAAAATCGATGTCCCTAATGGCTCACTTAGTATGCAATTTGAGGGTAGAGTTGTTAAATTCGATATAAATAAGCCTAGTTCCCACTCCCCGAAAGACAATACCTTGTGTCGTGTTGATATTTTTGATCATTTATCTCCTAACTCACAAGAAGAAGTGGTGAAATCGGTTCCTAAACCGATTTCGTCTACCCCTTCTAGCAAGGAATTTTTGTTTTGTGAGCATGTGCAGGAACCTCCTTCTAAGGGACCCAAGTGTGTCATTCTTTGGGAGTCGCGTAAGGACGCGGAGGTAAACAAAGGTAAAACGAGATCATGGTTCGATCAATGGATGGTTCGGAAGAGCTCAAGCAAGCGTCCGACGGTCTTGAAATTTCAAAAGGGAAAAGTGAAAGATTTAGTCGGCATAAGGCTTAAGCCGACTAGTGAAAGGAGTGACGGATCGGGTGTCGGGAGAAGCAAGCTCTCGGACATGACGATTTCTACCTAACCTCCGTCTCAGTCGAGCGAACGACTTTAAACAAAAGCGCTTCCGGGAGGCAACCCGTTTTGTAGACTTTTATTGTAAAATTTTATTTTACGGGTCATAGGTCGTTTTATTAATTTCGTTGTTTTTCTTTATCGTTGTTTTTCTTAAACTTAGTTTTTATTACTAACTTTTGATGTTTTATTAGGAGAAAAGCGTCGATTTTCCAGGAGGTTGGGCGACTAGCGTGGGTCCTGGGCGACTAGCATGGAGATCTCTCGAAATCTGAGCGAAAATTGAAGAAAAAAAGAGGACGGATTTCCAGGCAGCCGCGCGAGTCGCGCGGACCCTATGCGACTCGCGGGACCCCCCTCTCACAGGTATTATTTTATTGATAAAAAAAAAAAAAAAAAAAAACGAAAAAAATCAAAAATTTGAAACAGACTGACCCGACTCCTTCTATTCCCTTTCCCCTTCTATTCCTTTCATCCTCATCAATTCAAAACCCTAACATCCTTTCTCCCCAAATCAATTTCAATCTCCCCAAATCAATTTCTTAATCCTCATCAATCCTTCCTCCTCACTTCAAATTTCAATTCAAGCTGTCGGTTTGTGGTGCGTGAGTCGTGCGTCGTCGTCGGTTCTGTCATTGTCGTCGGTCGCCATAGTCGTCGTCACTGTTCGTGGTCCGGTGGGTGGTCACGCGACTCGCGTGGGTGTCAGGCGAGTCGCGCGTGGGTCCGTAGTCAGCTGTCGCTTGTGCTGCTGCGTGTCTGTCGTCGGTCTTGGTTCCGGTTTGTGGTGCGTGATTCGGGCGTGTCTTTGGTTCCGGTTTCCGTTCCGAGGCTGTCGAGGTTGTAAGTCATTAACTCCATCCTCTCATCCTCTCTGTTTCATTTCTATAAATCCATAATTATGTACTGTCTATGAGTTGCTAGGTCTAGGTTGGGGAAAGTTTGATTTCTGTCTATTCCGTGTGAATTAAGCAAGCCTAGTTGTAGTCAACGCCCCGTTTCGTTTCACGATTCATCTACGTGTTTGGGTTTGAGTCGGGTGTCGTCCGAGTTCATAATTTACATATTTTAGGTAGTTTTCACTAGTTAGTGTCAGCTGTCCTAGAAACTCTTGAGTCATGGCCCCGAAAAAGCAAAAAACGACCCCGGTTGACTATATGGGATGTAAGAATTTGAGTGCGAAACAGAAAGCAGTATGGCGCCAACTATTCGATCGAGTTGTTATGGCGACTAAGTTTGTCGATAATTCGGCATTGGAGAGGCTCGGGATTGGTGATGAGGTGTACACGCTATTGACTCGTATTGGGCTAGCGAACTTTTATGATAAGCATGCGGACACGTATAAGCGCTATACACTTGAATTCTTGTCCACCTTAGAAGTACATCGTGATGACGACCCCCCTCACATTACTTTTCATCTCGGAGATGCGGAACGAAATGTAGATTTCACAGAATTGAGGGAGGCGTTGGGTATAGCACCGAAAGGGGGAGCGGAGTTTTTGACCCCTACGTCTCGAATGATGGATGCGTTTTGGTTGAGAATTGCCGGTCATGCATATGGTAACGTAGGAGCTAAGAATGCTGATATTCGTCACCCCGCCCTTCGTTATGTTCACCGACTTTTGAACTCCACATTTCTTTGTAAAGGTGAACCGACACATCTACCTAGGGCGGATTTGATGTATTTGTGGGCCATGATGCCCGAATGTTTAGAAACCCCGGATTGGGTCGATATATTCTTGACTCGCTGTGAGAAGCAACAAAAGGCGGTATCGGGGAACATTCCGATGGGAGGTATGATTACTCTTTTAGCTCGGTATCTTGGATTACCCCAGATGGCGGATTCTCCTGTCGTAGGTGATACTACTATCAGCATTAAGTTTATGGAGAGTTGTTCTATGATTTCGCGACCGATTGCTAAACACCACCTAATCTGGACGCTCGGCACGTCCCACCAGCATTTCTTGATTTTGCCTCGTCCGGATGGGAAATCGTTACCATTGGGGCCTACTGCGGCTGATTTTTACATTGAACATGATAAGCAATTTCCTACGCCGACTACCGAGTCTAGTGCCCCGGTTGTGGAGGAGCCCGAGGGTACGCCTGATTTCGATCGTTGGATAGATTGGCGCGAATCAATAGAAGATCGAGTCGAAGAATCGGTTGATAACAGTAGGTTGGCCGCTGAGTTCGGTCGGTGTATGAATCGGTTGCAGTTGAAGTTGCACCCTAATGACTACTCGGAACCATCTCCCGAGTTTTATGAAGAGCTTGCAGCCCGTGAGCAAGCAAGATCATCTAGGAGGGCGGCACGTGAGGCTAAGTCACGTAACGTCGGATCCTCTTCTCACTCTTGAGCCCGAGGTATTTCTCTCCCCGTTTCTTTTATTTGTCCTTAGTTCACACATTCGAGGACGATGTGTTATTCAAGCGAGGGGAGGGGAATTATCTCGTTGTATATAGTAGTTAGCTTGTTTTACGTCTTTTTAATTTTAAAAAAAAAAAAAAAAAAAAAAAACGAAAAAAAAAGAGAGAAAAAAAATAAATAAATAAACCCGGCTAGGTGAAAACCCGGAAAGGGCGCCTAGGCAAGAATGGGGAATGTGGCCGAGGACGGAGTGAAAACCCGAAAGGGCGCCCCGGGTAAAAAGAAAAATCGAGTTGCGTGCCACGAGAGTAGTGTGAGGAAAAAAAATGAAAGCTAGAGTGAAAATCCGCAAGGGCGGACGCTCTAGGCAAAATGAGGGAATTAGGAAAAAATCACTACTACTTTCTCCGTTTTTGGTGTTGGCGTCATAAGAAGGGTGACATAGAAGGTCGGAAGGGTAGGATTAGTTGGCTAAGGTGAGAAGAATCGCGGTGCGGTGTAGTCGTAGCACTAAATTCTATGCGATTGATGATATTTTGTTTGGTATATTGAACTATTAGAGGCGTTTAGGATTGATTACATGTGTGGGTTGTGGAATATTGTGGTATATGTTTTGTACCACCGGTGACATTTGTAGCACATGCGATCCGTTCTAGGATTGGAGAAATAAGGGGCGTTAGATATCGACATTAGCTTATCCTTATTTGCTAATGTCCCTTGTTTTGATAATTTGAGTCGATGATAGTAGTTTGATATTGGGTGTGTTGATTCACTTGAACATTGGAGTTGAGTTTCATTCAAATGGTGGATTAACTTGTGCATTATCTAATAATGAGGGAGTTTGGTGGAAGACGAGTGAGGGCCGGTGTGTAATATTATTCTCACGCATTTTGGACCGGTGACGGTTGTGTTTATTGTGTTCTTTGAGTTTTACTCGAGGACGAGTAAAGGTTCAAGCGTGGGGATATTTGATGGGCCGTATTTAGTCGTATTTATTACGACGGTTTTGGGGTATTTTGTGAGCTAAATCGGTTGTCTTGTATTGCATTTGTGTCAGTTTGGTATGAATGTAATACAGGCTAATTTGAAGATGTTAACCACTGGACCGTTGATTTGGGCTAAGAACGAAGGAAAAGAAAGGCCGCTTGAAGACCCGGAACGATAAGAATCGAAGAATGAAACGAAGCAGTAACAGCTTGCCACGCGAGTCGCCCAGCTGATCAGGCAAGTCGCGCGGCTGTGCGAGTCGCGCGGACCTTATGCGACTCGCACGGCGGCCTGTGATGGACTACGTATTCCGGCTTATTTTGCTCTAATTTATTACGTTTTAAGACTTGGATTTTAATTAGGAAACTTTATTATTACCTTAGGATATTTTTATTATTATTTTATTATTAGTAAACTCTTATTAGGTTTAGTTTAGCCTTAGTTTTAGGGGGGAGAATCATTCACATCTAGTTTTTAGAATCCATCAAGGAAGAAAAGGGAGAACTTCGAAGAACCCTAATTTTCCACCGCAAGTATGTGTAACTAATTTCTCTACTTAGATTCAAGCCTTTGAAATACTCGAGAAACGTTTGTGAGTTTGAATGTTTTGATTATTAACCTTGATTATTATGAATTGCTTTGTTATTAATTCTATGAATGTGTTGTTGATTGCTAGGTGTACAACTAGTATTTGATTGCATCGTTCTATCGTTAGTATCGTTAATTGAGTAGGATTTACTGATTAACTTTACATTAGTAACAACTAGGAATTAATATTGAACGGGATACGTTGATATTAGTACTTAGAAGCGATTCATATAAATATCTAAGGCACGACTGGATTGTACGTGCTATTTATTCTCTATCGAATTCTCAGATCTATATTGCTTCCGTCTAATTGAACTTAGAACTGGATTGTTTAGGTTGTTTTACGGTTAGGGTTAATTAAGAACGGGATTCGTTTTAGTTAACTATTCTTAAGAGAATTGGAATTTCATGTTCACGATAGAGTAGTCAAGGTTATTAATTGAAACCGTCTTACGATGATCAATCGCTATTGAGTGTGGATTTGTGCTTGTGTCTAAGTTATTTCTCATCCTTTGATTTACTTAAAGTTTTAATCTTTATTAATTTTAGTTGTTAGAAAATCATCCAAAACCCCCCCTTTAGTTACTACGGTCTTTAATTACGTTAGAGATCGATTTCATCTACACTTTAGTTAGCATAATTAGGTTAATCTGATTCCCTTGGGTTCGACCCTTATTTCCATTATACTACTGTTTTAGTTAGTTGGTTATAAGTGATTATAAATTGTAATTTGAGGCATACGACTTTAGCCCGTCAGCGCGTAAACTTGCAATGAACTATCGTTATTTACAACGGCAAATCCGTTGGAGATTCACGTGTTGCAACGGACAGTTCGTTGCAACCTCCCGTAAACTAACCACAGCCTTTTCCTGCTCCTCTCACTCTTTCATTTAATTTATCAAAATGAAAATATTAAACCCCCAATTTCCCTACCCCTATTCGACCCTCAACCCTAAACCCCCACCTGACCCCCTCCCTTTCGGACTGCCACTTACCTCCTTTGCCGGCGATTCACCGACGCCCTCCTCCTCTGCCACGACTCTTCCTCTCCGGCTCTCCTCATCTTCACTCTCCCCCTCCCCCTTTTTTATTTTTCTATTTTCGTTTGTAGCGATTCGTCGGCGACCTCACTATCACTGTCCTCCCTCTCCGGCCTCCTCGCCTTTCCTTGACGTCATTTCCATTTTCTTTATTTTTTTCATCTTCTTTAATTTCAGGTTGTTGCTGCTTTTTTTCCTCTAATTTCAGGTTGCACGACGCCGGAGTTTGAGCTGGTTACGATGACCTACGAGCTGCTCTTGCCGGAGTTCCTGTTGTCGACGCATTTTGTAATCCGCCGTCGATTAGGTATATTTTCTAATAGTCGATTGAAGTTTCTTCCTAATTGTTTTTGTTTGTGGAGTGTGTAATGGTATTGTTTTTGTTTATGGAGTTATACAAATTATAGTATAGTTTGATGCACTCCTTTGATTTTGGTTTAATTATGTACAAAACTTTGATTAAATGTATGTCAATTGATTTCAGTAGCTCGATATTTCTGTTTAATTCTGTATGGAATTGCTGGAGCTTTGTTGATTACAAAGCTAATAGGTCGGCTAAGCTTATAGCGATTTGTATAGTATCAAATAATTGTAGCGAGTAGGTGCCATTAGAATTGATATGTATCACATAAATATAAATAAACAGAATAGGAAGAGCATACTTACCCTCATGGAATTGGTATTAGATTGAACCAGAGAAGAGAAAGTGGGAAAGTGTGGAGGGTGGAGGGTGGTTGGTGACAAAGATGGAGTGAGTCAAGTTAGTGGATAGGGTACCGGGCTGAGTGCCCATCCAACTTTTTAAGATTGTACGGAGTAGAATTAATCCGGGCTCGGTAATCTTTTATTAGTCCCTTTTTATTGTATCACATAGTTGATATGCATGCTTAAAGGAAAAGTTGATAGACAAACAACGAAGAGTAGCGTAGTGGTTTGGTATTGTTGGTGCATACAAGATGACTTATGGTTCGGGCTTTGCTGGCTGTGTTTTCCCCTTTTTCTTCTTTCCTTCTATTTTCACTGTTCCTACTTCCTACTTTTCATTCTTTCGCAATTTCAATTTTTAACCTTATTGTTTACGAGTATTCATTTTGAATTATCCGTCTTAATTTTGTTAATTTTATAATTAATTTGCTTTGTTTCCTTTTTTTTATTTTAATTACCCATTTCAATTGTTAATCTTTTAAATTCATGTTTAATTACCCTTTTTAATTCATCTAGAACCCTTTTCTTTTACTCATTTTGTGTTCGTTTCCTAATTCGCCTAAATAGACTTGATTCTAGAATATGAAGTTTCTTCTATTGGAAGGTGTAGACACCCACATTTTGACCGTCAGGTGTCTATAGTAGGTCCCTCCAAACACCCGATGATGATCGGACGCAAACGTGCTTTAATGGACTCGGATATAGGCTCGAAATCATGGGCATTTGGTTTAGGATTATTACGGAGTACAAATCTTACAAAACCAACCTCAAATCCAGGCCCAGTGGGTCGTTTCAAGTCAAATGAGACTAATTTGGGTCGATTCCGACACTAGGGGTAAAACCGTCTTTTAGCGACCGAGTCAAACCCGGTCAAAGATATTTTTTCCCGAGTCGCACGAGTTGGCCGTGACACTACACGGCTGATTCGGACTCAAACACCAAAAAAATCAGCTTCGAATAATATTAAACAAATCCGTTTAAGGATAGAATTCGATTTCAAGTAGGAATTCTATCCGGAAACCGAAACAGTTTACAACCCGAGCTCAGATGCTCGGCCGAGACATCCAAGACAACCGAAATCCTCCCCATTCAGCAGAGATTTTTGGCTTCTTCACCAAGAAACGAGAAGTTTATTCCCTTACGAACTCTCGTATTTCCTATCCAAACCGGTATTTCTTGCCACACAAGCAAGGCTACCTCGACTCCTATAAATAGGACCTTATGATACACGATTTCAAAAGGGAAAAAAACGACAATACAACAATTAACGATTTCCACACAACAATTTTTCAGCAATCAAAACATATACATCTGTCATCCTCGATATCAAAACAAGTCAATACAGAGCAAATCCCGACGTCCCGACGAAACCGTCCCAGCCGGCCGAAACCAACGTCCCACACGACCAAAAAACGCACCAATCCGCACCTTAACTCACCCGCATCATCTCGAAGCTCCCGTGCCTAAGCCACCGTCCGACGAGCCTTATATCGAGAACGCAAAGCATGTAGGTTGAGGGTGTAAATCAAACCCGATTCTTCTTCCTTTCCCTCTCTTTCTCACGTTTTTTTTCCCTTTTTTTTAGTTTTCGTCGGTCGTTTCATATTTTAATATGGGTCGTTCATCGCATATATTTTTCTAATATCGATATTATCAAAAACTATTTTCATATTAACAAACATTCCTAAGATACAATATCAACTCTATAGTTGAATGTTGTAACAAAAGGAATTAAATCAAAACTCGACGATATAAAGTCGTTACATCTTTTCTTCCTTTTTTCGTTCAAACTTTTATTTTTATCTTTTTTTTACAAAACCTTTTTTTAGTTCATTCCGAATACTCGACATCGATTTCATAATCGAATATAGGGTATGACGAATATCGAAAACATAAATCGAATACAAATTAATTCATATTTTGTACGCGATTTATCAAAATTAGCAATTTCGAACAAAAAAATAAAATCGGACAGACCCGCACGCAAGTCGCGCCGCACCCAGGCGACTCGCGCACGGGCCTGAAATCCGAGTTGTTTTTTTAGCTTTCTTCGTTCGTTTTATTTTATTTATCCTACGAAACGATTTCAAAATTTACATCTTTTCTAAAACTATTCCGAATATTTGATATTGATTTCGTAGTCAACTATTAAATATAACGAATATCGAAAATATTAGATCGAGTACGAATTATGCAATATTTGTACGCGGTTTAATAAAAACGTCGAGTCTTCGAAAATCGTCTCAAAAATCAGACCGACACGCGACTCGCCGGCATCCCGGGCGAGCCGCGCGGCCGGCTGCCTCGACGCCCCCCTTTTCTCGTTTTTTATTATTTTTTCGAGCTTCGTTTTTTATACAAAACATCGTTTTAAACAATATTTTCCAGATTTCGATTAATATTTATTTATTTCTTTCGATCTCGTATATTTATTTGCTATATTATTTTCACAAACCGTTACTAACTCGTTTTCTCGTGTTTGTAGCTTTTTATTTGTTTTTTATCGTTTTATTAGACTAAAACGAACTCACATGCTAAAATAACTTTGACGTTATTTGTTTAATATGCATTAAACGACTTAGCAACCCATTTATTTATTTTTCTCACATGCTTAGGAAAATAATGTTTGCATATCATTCAACCGTCGAACTAACCCGTGTACACCAAAAACGAACGATATCTTAGTAAAGGCCGCTAAGTGCGGGCGGGGTTGGGTGTTCTTAATGAACTTCCCAACACGTACCCTCACCCCTTACTCAGAACCATGGTTTCCGGATGTCCGAATCCATTGGCTACGAGAGTCATTCAATATACGATTAACCGCCCAGTCGGCATCGGTATCGATATGCAAAGGGATGAGCCCAATAAACTCTGACATCGGAAATGGGCCGTATTTTGTATACGGCCCACTACGACATAGAGTGGGCTCGAACGGTTCCGAATAACCACAAAATTCGGTGGCGACTCCTACTTCGATTTAAATTTCAATTTGACCATCTCATATGGAGATTCATTCGCCTCCCCAAACCCGCGCGTGGCCGCGTCGGGGTGGACCTATGTCATGTCCACAATTTGGCGACTCCGCTGGGATTAACTGATGACTCACTTACCATCGGCATCCCTAGGGTGAGACTCGAAAAGAAATCGTTCGAATAGTAATGTACACGTTTTAGTTCAATGGTTCATGCATAACCCAATCTTTCCCAGGCCGGTTACTTGTGACCGACGTCCCACTATACCACGGTGCATTCCTACATGGGTGCGCTAAAGACATCGATGGTGGAACTCGTCTAGGTTTTGCGGCATGTCCTAAGACCCACTCGGCTTAGGGAGTCCGTCCTCAATACGAGAAAGCCATCGTTGTTGGTATAGACCCTATTAGACCGACCGAGACTTAGACTAAGAGCATACATGGTGTCGTTATACTGTTTCCGTGACTACATGCTACTTGGTCCGTGTCTCATCCTTTTTTCAAAAAAAAAACCGTGTTTTCAAAAAAAAAACTTGCATCTTTTTTTCGAAAACCATCCATTTTTCAAAACCCGGAAAGCTACCGAATTTAGGACTTATGATTTTGACTCAAAATAGCCTATTTTCTAGCCGGTATGCTGCCCGAACCATTTCAAAAAAAATTCAAAATCTCGGCCCGATAAACCTTTTTTCCGATTTTCAAAAAAGATCGGACCGTCCAACCCGACTTTTCTCAAATCCAAATCCCTTTTCAAAACTTTCTTCTTCTTAGGACTTCCCGTATTTAGCAGTGTCGGGTCTTGTCGTAAGTAGCAAGAGTCTATAGCGTCGAAACTCCGTCGATCTTACATCACGGGTTTCCACCCCATCCCAAGTCCGCCTTATTAGTCAAGGCACGGCCCACCTATGTAGCACAAACTCCTACAAAGGGAAGCCCACTTACACAATCGAGTCCAAAGTCTGGGGATTAGCTCACACGTAGGTCTTTCTTCGAACGACACTAGGCCCACTATGCCAAAATCCTAAAGAAAGCCCACCGTCCATGAGTCACCCGTCTAGGAGTTGGTTTTTAGTCCGTTTCCGAGTCTAGTCATTTTTCTCAGGATGCACCTTTCGATCTGGGTCCGATTCTGATTACACGGTGTTCTTACAGACAGGCCACCTCACACCCGAACCATGACTAAGGACGCTATTGATCAACTGAACACTTCGTTGGCCAAGATCCAAGAGCAACTTGACCGAATTAGGGGTGATCAGATCGCCATTGTTACCCGGGTTAGCGCCATCGAACAGGACAAGCCCAAGGACGGAGATGAAGCTCATGGGCCATTAGCCGAATTGACTAGCGCAGTCCTCAAACTGCAAGAGCAGGTCCATTTGTCGACCCACAACTCGATCCATACGGAGAATGCTCGAACCTACTCTCCCCTGACCGACCAATTGCTTGCCAATCTCAATTTGACGGGCCTCCCGATGTTCGACGGAACAGAAGACCCGGTATTACATATTCGGGCCTTCAAAGAGTTTATGGCCCTAAAAGGAGTCAAGTCAGACATGTTCAAGCATCTGTTTGCCTCCTCGCTAGAGAAGCACCCAAGAGCCTGGTTCTATAGGCTCGATTCCAAGAAATACAAGTCTTGGGACGACGTAGCAACGGAATTCGCCCGGAACTACGCCGACAACACGGAGATCCAAACCACGATGCGCACCCTGGAAGTAATGGCCCAGGAACCAAAGAAAGGGTTTACGAAGTACCTTCAACGCTGGAGGGCTGAAAGTGTCAAACTGGTCAATAAGCCCAGTGAAAAAGTCCTAGTTGAAGCCTTTGTCAAGAATCTCCTGCCCGCCTACCGGATCCATCTCCGGTACACCATCATACCTAGCTTCGCGGTCCTAACCGAAATGGGAACAAGAATCGAAGATGATCTAAGGATGGAAAGCCTCACTAAGGCCTCCACCAAGGGATACCAAGGGGCCAGCTCATCAACAAGCAAGCCCGCATCCGCCGCTACCACTCGTAGCATTTTTGACGAGGTAAATCTACTTGATAACCCGTCCAAGAAGAATACGCCACCCCGAGTGTTCACCGACATAGGTACTACCTATGCAAATGCCTTACAAAGGCTTTCATCAAAAGGCCTCATCGCCCCGATAGGCCCAAAACCTGATCCTCCAGTTGAGCGTCGCTCCAAATTCTACGATGCCCAAGCCTACTGCAAATACCATCAGGGAAAGGGACACGATACCGAGAAATGCTGGAAGCTAAAGCATCTTATCCAGGATCTCATTAAAAGCGGGAAAATTCCTTTACCCGGAGGCAAGCCCAACAACAAGGACAACCCATTGGCCACCCACGCTATCTTCCCCGGAGAGGTTATAGACTGCTCACACCTCATTTCCCCATTTATCCCACAAATCAACGGGATCTGGTGTGACGACGAAGACGACGTCTATCTTACTAAGGGAGAAGCAGTCCCTATCACATCCGAAGAGATCCAGAAGGTTAAGTCCAAAGCCTTAACCAGCAGTCAGGCCCTCATCATCGCCGAACCACCGCCCAAAACGGAGGTTGTCCCGGAGGAGCCGCCAACTACTGAAAAGGCTCTGGTAAAGCAGCTGAGCAAGACTCGAGTTGACCTCTGTATATGGCAACTCCTAGTTAGCTCTCAGGAACACCGAGAGGCACTCACTAAGGCCCTCGATCAAGTCAAGATCGACTCTATGGCTACTCCAGCTGAAATGGTAGCCACGGTTCTGCCCCACCTAAAGGGGAAAGCTAAAGAAGAAGGCCCACTCATCACCTTCTCCAATGCTGATCTGCCATCATTTGGGCCAGCCCACAACATGGCCCTCTACATCACGGTAATCTGCCGTGGAAAATATCTGCCCATGACCCTTATTGATGACGGGTCCGCAGTCAACGTCCTTCCCTTAAGGACCGCCAAAGCCCTCGGTATCACCGAGGCCGACTACATCCCTACAACTCAAACTATTCAGGCTTTCGACGGGAGTCCAAAGTCCGTAGCCGGGGCCGTAAAACTCACTATCATAACAGGCCCAATAGAGAAAGAGCTGGAACTTCAAGTGATTGACGTGACCTCTTCCTTTAACCTTCTTCTAGGAAGACCCTGGATCCACTCGACCAGGGCTGTATCCTCTACTCTGCATCGGAAGATCAAGCTGCCTTTGCACGATACCGTCATCACTCTAGAAGCCACACCTATGAATGTGGCCAACTGCAACACCTCGGGCCGCACCGATCTTTGGGGGTTCGACTTCATAGAGGCCATCGAAGAAGAATACCTTTTCCGACCCTACTTTACGGCTAGCATGGACCGGATGTTACAAAATCTGGGCTTCCTACCAGGGGTCACATCAAGGCCCGATCTCCCTACAGGAAAAATCCTTGAAGTCCTTGACGACAGGAGAGTTCAAACCGGTCTGGGCTACACCCTGACCCCGGAAAATATGGGCCAAACCGAAACCGGTAAAGTCATCTTCGTCACGCCGGTGTTCGAGTCCGTCCAAACGGGCCTATATCGGCCTCCAACCACACGCCCTGGGACCCACTTGGCCCAGGTCTGCAACTACATACCTGACGACATCTTCGCCCTTGTCCAGTCCGAAGATGCTAAGAATGCTGAGCCCGCGCTGGGGCTACTTTTTGGGGAGGAGCTCGCGACCCCAACACCGAAGGAGGAGCTAGTCAGCCTCATTCTCCGCAGCCGCACCTTCGATCCATCCAAACTGATCTCGGATGTTGGATCCGGGACAGGTAAGAGAGCCTGGAGAAAGACTGTCAAGTGGACTGACAGTCAAGGAAGGACTTTCAAGCTGATCACAGGGGAAGGAGAAATGCCAGAATCTGAGTCTGAGTCTGAGTCTGAAATCGAGTCTAGTGAGTCCGGTGCTAGGGTCAATCCTGTAACTCCCCCTCTCCCTTTAGTTTTTCCTGGTGCTTCGGGGTCTGTCCCGGGCACCCTACCTATCCCGCCACTGACTAGCAATCAGATGGCAGCTCTTTTCGAGCTTTTCTCTCAATTTATGAATAATAACAACCGTTCTGCTTACGACTTGTCTCATTTTCAAAAATTCCTAAATTTTCAAAATTTTCTGTGCAATGACATTGAGAAACCCGACGAACAGGTATCCTTACCTCCACATCTGATCGAGCAACTAGAGCAGAGGGAATCTCGCAATCCGGTAATCGAAGAAACCGAATCCATCAACGTGGGAACAACCTTAGAACCTCAGATGCTTAAGATAGGGTTATCTCTAGATCCCAGGGAGAAACAACAATTCATCGATCTCCTCCAAGAATTCAAAGACGTCTTCGCATGGTCCTACAAGGACATGCCGGGGATAGACCGCGAAATAGCCGAGCACCATATACCGATCAAGGAGGGGTTCAAACCGGTTAAGCAAAAACTCCAACGCATAAGGCCGAATGGTCCCTCAAAGTCAAGGAGGAAGTCGACAAACAATTCAAGGCTGGGTTCATACGAGTCTCCGAGTATCCAGATTGGGTTGCAAACATCGTACCGGTCCCTAAAAAAGACGGTAAAGTGCGTGTCTGCGTGGACTTTCGGGATCTTAACAAGGCGAGCCCGAAAGACGATTTCCCGTTGCCACACATCGATATACTGGTGGACAACACAGCTGATCATGCCCTTCTATCATTCATGGACGGGTATGCCGGGTACAATCAAATAAAAATGGCAGAGGAAGATATGGATAAGACCACCTTCATTACACCTTGGGGTACTTATTGCTATACCGTCATGCCATTTGGTCTCATTAATGCCGGGGCCACCTATCAACGAACCGCCACGACTTTATTACATGACATGATGCATAAAGAAGTGGAAGTTTACGTGGACGATATGATCGTCAAATCCAAGGACAGGGATGGTCACATCACCGCCCTGAGAAGATTTTTCACCCGATTACGCAAATACAACATGAGACTAAACCCTCAGAAATGCAGTTTCGGGGTAACCTCTGGCAAATTACTGGGTCACATCGTCAGCCAACGCGGTATCGAAGTCGATCCAGCTAAGATCAAGGCTATCACCGAGATGCAACCTCCTAAGACCGAAAAGGAGATAAGAGGTTTTCTCGGAAAGGTCCAATACATCAGCAGGTTCATTTCAAAACTAACCATGGTGTGTGAACCGATCTTCAAGAAGCTGAAAATAGGGGAACGGTTACTATGGGACGACAAGTGTCAAGCAGCCTTTGACAGAATCAAGGAAATCTTGTCTTCACCACCGGTCCTGATGCCACCTCAGCACGGTTTACCTTTGTCGTTGTACCTAACCACGACAGAGACAGCCATGGGGGCTATGTTAGCTCAAACGGTCAACTCCGAAGAACGAGCAATATACTACATCAGCAAAAAGTTTTTAGAGTACGAGTGTAAGTACACCATGCTCGAAAAGACGTGTTTAGCACTGGTCTGGGCCACTAAAAAGCTCCGACATTACATGCTCAGCTATGAGGTACAGGTACTGTCAAGGATGGATCCGATCAAGTATCTTTTCGAAAAGCCCATTCTCAACGTCAGAATATCAAGATGGACCCTGATGTTGGCAGAATTCGATCGAAAATTCGTACCACTGAAAGCCATCAAGGGCCGAGTAGTAGCCGAATTTCTCGCTGACAGTCCTGTAACCGAAGAAGGACACACCGACACTTGGTCCTTCCCAGATGAAGATATTTTCCATACCGACACCGAGACATGGGATTTATACTTCGACGGAGCATCCAACTTCCGAGGATTTGGGGTCGGAATCCTCCTAATCTCGCCAAGAAGGGAACATACTCCCGTATCTATCAAATTGGACTTTGACGTCACCAATAACGCCGCTGAGTATGAAGCATGTATCCACGGGCTACAAGTCGCCGCCGATTTAGGGGTCACAAACCTCCGAGTACACGGCGACTCATCACTGGTCATTAACCAAGCACTCCAAAAATGGAAAACCCGAAATGCCAATCTCGTGGCCTACCAGGCACGAGTAAGGGATCTCGAGAAACAATTCCAAAGGGTAGAATACATATACCTACCTCGGGAATAAAATCAGTTCGCAGACGCACTTTCGAAACTGGCGTCCTTACTAAATATTCCAGATCATATGACTAGCATGCCGATCTGCGTCGAAAGACGATCCGAGCCAGCATATATCCATGACATCGAGGATATCGAGATACCCGATCCCGAGCCATGGTATAAAATGATCCAGACGTATTTGACAACCGGGGAGTATCCACCTGGGGCCGACAATCGAGCCAAAAAGGCCTTGCGTAGGTTGGCGACCCAATTCATCCGTACTGACGACGGACAACTTTACAAGAAGACACCGCAGGGGGCTCTCCTTTTATGTGTCGACAAGGGTAATGCTGAAAAGGTCATGGCCGAAGTACATGACGGCGAGTGTGGTCCTCACATGAATGCCCGGATGCTAGTCCGGAAGATCATGAGACTTGGATATTACTGGAACAGCATGGAAACCGATTGCCAGCTATATGTCAGACATTGCCATAATTGCCAGATTTTCGCTAATGTACAACACATGCCACCATCCCTGCTGTATACTATGACGTCACCCTGGCCATTTTCGACGTGGGGAATCGATATAATCGGAAAGATAAACCCCTCGGGAACCGGAGGACACTGTTTCATTTTGGTAGCAATCGACTATTTCACCAAATGGGTCGAAGCGGAATCCTACTGTATTCTCAACGCCAGCCACGTTGCCAAATTTTTCCAAAACAAGATAATATGCCGATATGGGATCCCTCATGAATTCATCAGTGACCACGGGACCCACTTTCAGGCCGAGACGGCAGCCTTGTTAGACAAATACAAGATCCAAAGACATACGTCTTCACCCTACCGACCCCAAACCAATGGAGCGGTAGAAGCAGCTAACAAAACCATTGTCACCATACTCAAAAAGATGGCTGACAATTATCAGGACTGGCCCGATAAGATACCATTTGCTCTTTGGGAGTATCGAACCTCGATTCGTACTGCGACCGGGGCGACACCGTATTACCTTACATACGGGATGGAAGCGGTCCAACCTGTCGAGCTGGAGGTACCGTCACTCAGAATTCTACTCGAAAGTCAAGTACCAGAAGCCGATTGGGTTCGAGCACGATATGACTCGTTAATACTTCTAGACGAACGACGATCTCGGGCCCTCAATAACATACAGATCTACCAGAAAAGAATCCAACGGGCTTTCAACAAAAGGGTAAGGCCTAGGAATATCAAAGAAGGAGATCTGGTTCTCAAGTCCGTACGAGCTTTATTACCAGTAGATCCAAGGGGAAAGTTCAAACCTAACTGGGTCGGACCTTATTTGGTAAAGAAGATTCTATCGGGTGGAGCGGTGATGCTAACAGATCTAGACGGGAATGAGTTTGTCAACCCAACTAACCTGGACCAGCTGAAGCGTTATTACCCTTAACCCGTTTCTCTCAATGTCATTTGCAAAAGTTTATTAAAAACATCTTTTAAAGACAAGTCAAAAGCTAAAATTACTTATTCTACTGTTATAAACATCATGAACCAATAGTCTTGATGTATTTCGAAATTGCAATTTAAAGTCTGAACTACGTTTGGTTTGATTCCGCTATTTGTGGATACGTAGGCAGCCCCTCAAAAGGGCACAACCACTGCAATCGAAAAAACAGGAACGGTTTCTAATAAACTTCCTTTATTTATTCCAAAAAATTTCAATTACAAAAAAATCCAAAAAACAAAACAACACACAAATAGTACTAATATTTAAATAATAAAAAATCTAAGGCATTTTTCCCTTTCCCTTGTCCTTAGTCTCTTTTTCAGCCCACCGACGTCGGCGTGGAGGGGAACGCTCCCGAATCACCAAGGGAATCTCCTTAACCCGGGCTCGTTTCTTCGAACTTGATTCCCCGGTCACCTCGGTCGGTCCAAGCCGGATCCGTGCCCTCTCGGGTAGCCGCTCCCGCGGCCCAAGCCTGTCTCGGACCGCTAGCTTAGGTCCGAGCCTTCTCTCTAAGTCACTAGCACCGGTCTCTTTAGCTCGAGTCTTAGTCTTTGACTTAGAACCTGACTCCGGCCCGACAAAGGTAGTTGGAGTTTCTTCTTCAAAGAACCATCTGTTGTCCTTCACCGATTCTCTACGGGCTAAGTCAAAAGCCTCATCGGTCTTTAAAGCTTCACGGGCCTCTTTGCATTCTTCAGAAGCCCATTTGAGATATGATTCAGAAACCCAAGCGGTCTGACAAGGGGGAGGTATAGTCCACATGACCCGGGTAAACCAGCGTTGTAACCATGTGTCGCACATAGCGTCCGTCAATTGGACCGAAACGCTAATAATTGCTTCAGTTTCGGGGATCTGCTGAAATGAACCAAACTGCCTTAGAAGACGGTCCGGGTAAATATGGACGGTCCAGTCCAGGGACAAAATCACCAGGTAACGGGCTTTATCTCTTTTAGCTAGACCCGTCATCTTCGAGAGGAACCACCAGATCACGTTCCACCTAATCAAGGGCCCGCCATGGAATTTTAACTCCTCGTCCCTGTACTTCCGATTTATGAGATGATTGGAGCTGATTCGTCGAGACCGTGAGCCTATCTAACAGCTTCTATATCTGGATATGCTCGTCGGGGGCTCTATAATTGACAAGCGCTCGGATAACCAAATCTGCAAAAAAATTTCGGAAAGTCAAAAACTTTCGAAAAATCAAAAAACAATTCCGAAAAAAAATCAAAAAAAAAATTCCGGAAAATATTCAAAATAAATTTTTCGAAAAATCAAATTTTCGGAAATTCAAAAAAAAAAAAAATCAAAAATTTCGGAAATTCGAGAAAAATCAAAAAAAAAATTCGGAAATTAAAAAAAAAATTCGGAAAAATTTTCGAAAAAAAAAAGGTCAAATACCTGCAGAAGACGAATGCCGCCCGTTAATTGCCGATCTGAATCAAGTCTCCTCGCATCAAGGCCCATGATGATCTCCCCAGTTATCAGCCAGGCTGGGCTGTAACCTGCCTCCATTTGATCCACTATGCTGATTAGCTTGATCTCGCCTAAACATGAGTCAGCATCCATCCGACCTTCGAAAGCATATCGATGCAGCATACAGAAGGCAAAAGCCCTACGCCTGTGGATAGAAGAAATCCTGGGACCATTGGGATCCATAAATTTATCAGCTAGGTCAAACAGGGAAACAGAATTTCCCTTCACCATACGGGAAGTCTCAGCATGAGACAACCCAAGAAAGTCCCTCAGCCTCCTCCTTGGATCAGGATAAAAAGGAGGAATAGCAGGATGAGCATTAGGGCACCAACCCCCTACAGCAGCAATCTCTTCGGGAAGGGGACATATTTCTCCCCGGGGAAAGGCGAAAACATGATGGGTAGTATCCCAAAAGGTTAAGCAAGCATCTAGGAAATGGGTATCCACCTTAAGTCGTTGGAGCGGGAACAAAGCCGCAATTCCCATCTGAGTTAGCTGGACCTTATCTCCATCTCGAAAATCTTGGGCCCACGCGTGAAGCATCGCGGTCAGATGTTCGATACCCATAGCAGAAGGTTTTCTTTTATCTTAAAAGTCTAAAGGGGTTTTTAAGATGAGAAGGAAATATTTTGGGTTGGAATATGAGAAGATTAAGGGCAAGAACTCTCTATTTATAATAGAGAAATCTCCTCTCCTAGTCACCCCTGGAATAGGGATTTTTTTGCAGTATTCCCTACTTCGCTTAGGCATACAGGCCTAACCAGGATTTTTAGGAATCCGTGTCAGAATCTGATCAGGAATCAAGTCATCCCAAACATTCCTTTTCCTCCAATTTTTTCAAAATTTTTCCGCCATTTTAAAAAAAAAAAAAAATCGGTTTTTTTTTCCAAAAAAAAAAAATCGACCAAAAATCATTTTCTTCCCCAACACGAGTCGATGTTTTATCTGTATGTTGCATGCAAAACAGACAGGTTCCCAAGACTCCCGGAGAATTCTCAAAGTTCTCAGTGAAAATTCAAGCAACATTTTCGCTAAGGAATCGGATGTATCAGTAAGCGGTACATCCGCAGCTTCTAATGGAGGCTCCCACGCAATTCAAAGATGGGACGTATCAGTAAGCGGTACACCCATAGCCTCAAAGGCAAACTCCCACGCAATTTCAAGATGGAGATTGTCTGTAAACAGACAAATCCAAGACTTTTTTATTAGAAAGTCCCCGCGCCGTTATTGACACTTATTCAGGTATGATTTCTATCTTATGGCTGGCGAGCCCTTCACGCAAGTCTAATGGACTCTAAACGACCCGATCGGAAGTCTGCCAGGTCTTAATCCTCGTTTGGCCTGGTAGCTACTCTGACTTTTGCCTTGTCCAAGCCTCAGTCAGAGTGGGGGCTCTGTAGACACCCACATTTTGACCGCCAGGTGTCTATAGTAGGTCCCGCCAAACACCCGATGATGATCGGACGCAAACGTGCTTTAATGGACTCGGATATGGGCTCGAAATCATGGGCATTTGGTTTAGGCTTATTACGGAGTACAAATCTTACAAAACCAACCTCAAATCCAGGCCCAGTGGGTCGTTTCAAGTCAAATGAGACTAATTTGGGTCGATTCCGACACTAGGGGTAAAACCGTCTTTTAGCGACCGAGTCAAACCCGGTCAAAGATATTTTTTCCCGAGTCACACGAGTTGGCCGTGACACTACACGGCTGATTCGGACTCAAACACCAAAAAAATCAGCTTCAAATAATATTAAACAAATCCGTTTAAGGATAGAATTCGATTTCAAGTAGGAATTCTATCCGGAAACCGAAACAGTTTACAACCCGAGCTCAGATGCTCGGCCGAGACATCCAAGACAACCGAAATCCTCCCCATTCAGCAGAGATTTTTGGCTTCTTCACCAAGAAACGAGAAGTTTATTCCCTTACGAACTCTCGTATTTCCTATCCAAACCGGTATTTCTTGCCACACAAGCAAGGCTACCTCGACTCCTATAAATAGGACCTCATGATACACGATTTCAAAAGGGAAAAAAACGACAATACAACAATTAACGATTTCCACACAACAATTTTTCAGCAATCAAAACATATACATCCGTCATCCTCGATATCAAAACAAGTCAATACAGAGCAAATCCCGACGTCCCGACGAAACCGTCCCAGCCGGCCGAAACCAACGTCCCACACGACCAAAAAACGCACCAATCCGCACCACCTTAACTCGCCCGCATCATCTCGAAGCTCCCGTGCCTAAGCCACCGTGCGACGAGCCTTATATCGAGAACGCAAAGCATGTAGGTTGAGGGTGTAAATCAAACCCGATTCTTCTTCCTTTCCCTCTCTTTCTCACGTTTTTCTTCCCTTTTTTTTAGTTTTCGTCGGTCGTTTCATATTTTAATATGGGTCGTTCATCGCATATATTTTTCTAATATCGATATTATCAAAAACTATTTTCATATTAACAAACATTCCTAAGATACAATATCAACTCTATAGTTGAATGTTGTAACAAAAGGAATTAAATCAAAACTCGACGATATAAAGTCGTTACATCTTTTCTTCCTTTTTTCGTTCAAACTTTTATTTTTATCTTTTTTTTACAAAACCTTTTTTTAGTTCATTCCGAATACTCGACATCGATTTCATAATCGAATATAGGGTATGACGAATATCGAAAACATAAATCGAATACAAATTAATTCATATTTTGTACGCGATTTATCAAAATTAGCAATTTCGAACAAAAAAATAAAATCGGACAGACCCGCACGCGAGTCGCGCCGCACCCAGGCGACTCGCGCACGGGCCTGAAATCCGAATTGTTTTTTAGCTTTCTTCGTTCATTTTATTTTATTTATTCTACGAAACGATTTCAAAATTTACATCTTTTCTAAAACTATTCCGAATATTTGATATTGATTTCGTAGTCAACTATTAAATATAACGAATATCGAAAATATTAGATCGAGTACGAATTATGCAATATTTGTACGCGGTTTAATAAAAACGTCGAGTCTTCGAAAATCGTCTCAAAAATCAGACCGACACGCGACTCGCCGGCATCCCGGGCGAGCCGCGCGGCCGGCTGCCTCGACGCCCCCTTTTTCTCGTTTTTTATTACTTTTTTCGAGCTTCGTTTTTTATACAAAACATCGTTTTAAACAATATTTTCCAGATTTCGATTAATATTTATTTATTTATTTCGATCTCGTATATTTATTTGCTATATTATTTTCACAAACCGTTACTAACTCGTTTTCTCGTATTTGTAGCTTTTTATTTGTTTTTATCGTTTTATTAGACTAAAACGAACTCACATGCTAAAATAACTTTGACGTTATTAGTTTAATATGCATTAAACGACTTAGCAACCCACTTTATTTTTCTCACATGCTTAGGAAAATAATGTTTTCATATCATTCAACCGTCGAACTAACCCGTGTACACCAAAAACGAACGATATCTTAGTAAAGGCCGCTAAGTGCGGGCGGGGTTGGGTGTTCTTAGTGAACTTCCCAACACGTACCCTCACCCCTTACTCAGAACCGTGGTTTCCGGATGTCCGAAACCATTGGCAACGAGAGTCATTCAATATACGATTAACCGCCCAGTCGGCATCGGTATCGGTATGCAAAGGGACGAGCCCAATAAACTCTGACATCGGAAATGGGCCGTATTTTGTATACGGCCCACTACGACATAGAGTGGGCTCGAACGGTTTCGAATAACCACAAAATTCGGTGGCGACTCCTACTTCGATTTAAATTTCAATTTGACCATCTCATATGGAGATTCATTCGCCTCCCCAAACCCGCGCGTGGCCGCGTCGGGGTGGACCTATGTCATGTCCACATAAGGCTTTAAATTTTTTGCTTAATAGATGTACTTGTAGACACCCAGATTTGGACATGGTGGCTGCAGGAGTGCCCGACAAACACCCGATGATGATCGGACTGCAACACGAAACGATTTTACGATGTTTTAGATTGTTTTTCTATAGAACGGATCAAATAATACTTGGAAAAATAAATTCAACATCAAGAGGGTCTTAGTCGTGTCATTACGGCTGCGTCGACAATAATTAGAGTCAATTCCGACACCGGGGATCCGATCGAATCGGTCACGAAACACGCAAAGTCAAACCCGAGTCAGCGCGTCAGGCCGAGTCAAGCCTCGAGACGCAAGCCCGAGGCCCAACGGCCCACACGCTAGGTCAAGGGCCGGAAACTTTAGCATCCAAGAAACACAAAGATCATGTATAATCTCCGCTTTGGAAAGTTTTCAAAACTTCAGGCGCCTGAAATCTCGATTTGAACTACGAGAAAAACTATAAATACCCTCCCCCCCCCCCCCCCCTCTCCACTCATAATTGACACAATTCAATTCCAAATCCTCCCTCCCCTCTCTACGAGCTCCATAACTCTCCTTTAGCGTCGAACTCTGACATTAGGCACGATCCACTCGATCGTTTTCTCTTTGATTCGCATCTTACGAATTAACACTGATCTTCATAATTCATCGAGTTATTGACTCGATGCGAACGAAAAAGGGCACCCATGTTGACTAGTCGACTCAACTCACCATAGCTAAGCTCTACCGGAATTGTCGCAGGAAGCTAGGAGGATCCGCCAGTAGAAGTCGTATCGTCACTAGGTTGATTATGCACAACGTTACGAAAAAGGGCACCCATGTTGATTATGCACTAGTCTAAACACAACTTTACACACCGTACTTTTAATTATGCACTTAGATAGTGTCGAGTTCGACTCATATGGTGTAGACACCCGCATTTTGACTGCTTGTGTCTATAGCAGTCTCCAACAAAGCACCCGATGAATGATCGGACGCTAACATGCCTTAATACGCTCGAATATGGGACTCGGAATCAATAGTATCGGTCGTGGGCACATAGCGGAGTGTGAATCTCCCAAAACCGACCTCAAATCCAGACTCAGCGGGTCGTTCCCAATAAAATAAAGCTCATTTGAGCCAAAACCGCCGCCAGGGGCAAAACCGTCTTTTGCGACCGAGTCAAAACCTGGTCAAAGTCGAAACCTCAGACGTAACCAGGCTCACGCTACGTCCAAATGCAAAATAAAACAAAAAAAGAGTCAAAGCAAGATCCCAATCTTCCTATTTTGACTCACCCGTCTGAGGGCACTAGATTAAGTGCGTAAGGGCCACTCGATCGAGTGACCCTTTAAAAATTGACCAAACCCTTTTTCAAGGCCACTCGATCGAGTGCAACATAAGGCCACTCAATCGAGTGACCCCAGCCGGGGGGTAAAATCTATAAAGACCCTCCCTTGGCTCATCATTTTGACAAGTTTTACACACCATCATCAACCCTCATTTTGCATCCTCTCCTTCACATTTTTGAGTTCTTCATACTCACATACACATAAAGGCATTCCCGAGACCTAGCCTCCCGAAAACCAAGAGTACCGTCTCCCTAATCACACCCCCTAAAAAGAAAACGTGCTTCTCATTAATGAAATATTAAACAAATCAAGCCTTTATCGAGGCTTTTACATCAAGCATCCATTACCCAGGTACTCCGGAAACAAGACAACGTGTCAAGCAAAACCCTACAAAAGCTTGTACTAATACGCTACATATATCAAATAATACAACATAGTACTAAAGGATGGGCCCTACCGGTCCAACTTCGCCTTTCCCTTACCCTTCGGGTACGCTTCCTTGGTCCTCACATCATGGGCCCCTTGAATGCAAACTTCCACCCTTTCAGCCAATTGTGGGCCCAGCAAATCCCATTTCTCTTCCTCATCTGCACTTTTAATATGAGTTTTGTTAGTCTAGACCCGTTTAGAGGAATTGACGGTACTAGGATCGGTAACACTGTCTTTGGTCAGGCGCTTAGCGACGTCAACTCACGTAGCCTCTTTATTCTGTAGCACCGCAGTCTCCACGACCTTTGACTGACCCCGCCCTGTCGAATATTCACAAACATCCCGCCTGACATAGGAGGAGGTTATCCGTCGAACATCTGCTAGAAGAACATGATGTATAATCCTCCGTCTCCATGACATTTCAAATTCCCTAAAAGAATCCTTCTCCCACAGATGGGAATTGATAACATCAGTGATAACATCGGGAACTGTTTGTACCCCGCCCATTTAGCGCATTAAAATGTCCGGATAAACATAAACACACTCACCAAAGGACAAAATTTGCATAGTGCAGGTCCATGAGGAGAACGGGAACCCAATATACCTTTTAATATGCCACCACGGGACATTCCATCTAATAGCAACCCCTCCATCAGCATGCAGACGAGAGAACCACTCATCTTCAGTATAACCGACATTCCATAATGGTACTACATTATGAGCAGCAAGCCTTTTACAGTTATAACCCTCAATAAGCCGAGGTGGCTCGATTAGATGTAGCGTCTCTTGTATCCAAACCTGCACAATACAAAATAGTTTCACAACTTTTAACTGAGGCAAGTTTCGAATAAAGAAAAATAGCACCATGACATACCTGCAAAATGGTCTTAGAACAACAAAAGGGAGCGCGGTGAATTTGTGCACATGTGTCGAGACCCATTATTAGCTCAACCAAAATAAACCAAAATTTGCGATCGCCCATGCTCCATCTCCATTACGACGTTTGGAATCTGAGGGTTACCTTAACCGGTATGCACTGATGCATCTTGAAATAGATAGTAACATGCTATCGCAATGCTAAGAGCCCGCTTCCGGGCTAAAGGTGAAATACAACGAGTATCCTCCCATGAGAACACCTTAAATAGAAGCTCTATGTTAATACCACCTTCTCCAAAGAAAGCACCAGCTTCCTTCAACAGAGGGATGTCCAAAAAAATGACGAAACCCCTCTATGGGAATGTCACCTTGAATCGGTATAAAAGAGTGAAACGAATGCCACCCTCCAATCGCGTCTATCTCCTCGGGAAGAGGACAAATATCACCCCTCGGGAATGCAAAAACATGGTGCCTAGCATCCCAAAAGCGCGAACACGCCAATAGAAAGTCATCTTGCACTTTAATTTGTTTTAGCGAAATAATAGCGGACAAACCGTCACCTAGTAAAGCTTCAAGGTCACCTTTCTTGAAATGACTCACCCACCCGGTTGAAAGACGACCGAAACCCGACATGACTGGAAAACCAAACAAGAGCTATGAAGACACTTTGGGTATTAAATATGTCTAAGACGAGCACCCATAGCCCGCATTTAGATAGCAACAATTGCATCATAATTAGAAAATTGTGAAAAATTTCCATAACTTAGAATCAAGCCACCCCGGTAACTTAGACGTTTTTTTTCTTTTAGGGGGTAATCTACCCCACCTAGGCGTGTTGTAGCCCAATGCGGTACCGTCGGTACGTGTCACCTAGGCGTGTTGTAGCCCCTAGCGGCACTGTCAATACATATTTGTAGCCCTACACGCCATTGTCAATAAAGCATAAAAAGTGGTCCAACTTTTCTTCTTTTACTTCGCTTTGTATACAAGCGTCATCATCCCAAAACATTATACACGTCTTCAGCACTGCACACGCACTTGGTCAAAACGTTTTAGTTACAAAATGCTTTATACATGTGTCGCACATCTCGAGTCAAATGTTTTAATCGACGTACTACTTGATCCCATTCCCGGGTCAAACTAACACAATTTAATCATCCCGAAAAATATTGTCGCCCCCCTATGCAATCCTAATGCATCTTAGAACACTTTATATCACGGCTAAACCATAAGCAAATCAAACTTGAGTGTTTACGTGTTATCTAAGCTAACATTTCAAGAGCACAACAAAATAAGTTGATCAAGCAAGAAAAGGTTCAATAAAATATACAAATATACGAATTCAATACAAGTTGAGTTTACAAACTAGGGAGGACCCCTAGAAGCTGCAGCTACAGCCAGTAAAAGCTCGTCGAGGTTCTCATCCAAACCTAGATCCTTCATATCAAGAGTAGGACATCCTGTACTGTCATCTACCAAGCGGCCCATACCCGCCAGGAAATCCACGGTAGTCGTTTGCGTGCTGGAAACCCCTCCGGAAGGGTCAATATCCTCTGTAACACCAGTAGCCTGACCCTCAGCCACAGCCTCTCCCTCTACCTCCGCCTCAATCCTAGCCTCACCCTGTGTTGAGGTCTCACCCCAAGACCGATCTAACTGCTCCTTCAACTTAGCAATCTCGATGTCGCGAGTCTGCAATGATTGCATCATGCTGAGCTCAGACACCTCGAGCTCAGCCACCCACGCCCCCAACTGTGGTACCATGTCAGGAACATCCTGCAAAAGACATAGTTATCCCTTAGGAAAAGACATAGCAATTATCCTAAAATTCACCCACAAAAGACAATACTTACCGATCGAGGTCCCGACGTGTCGTGAGCCAAGGCAGCAGCCCTCCTCGACGCGTAGGCCCGGAAACAGTTGGCAGCCTGCCATAACCCCTAATGGGTAGCTGACGAAACCTGAGCAACAAAACCAAACAAATTAGCCAACAAAGCCTAACCTACAAAATCAACTTTAAAGCAAAATCACAAAAGTTACCCTGTACACCCGGTCGCGCCACTCCATCCCGACCTCCATCTCTTCCGCAGACCAAAGAGGAAGAGGCTCAGTAAAGGCCACTCCGGTTGCATCCGCCCTGAGTAGTGTCAGAGGGAAGTCTGGGGGCTGAACGACATCAGCTGGGTTGGCCAGCTAAAGAAAATCAAACCGTTCAAAACACAAACAGACCCAAAACCACAAGGCAAAAGAAACAAACAATAACCAGATACTTACCACGATGTGGTGGCAAGCTATCCGCTGGCAGACGTGAAACAGGTAAGAGGCACTAGGCATCAGTAGCACCTCACCTCCCTCACCATCCTTGTCGTCACGGGCCTCAACGGTAATCGGAGTCCTAAACATGGTCCGAGGAGAATCAATTGGCACCCTAAACTCGTCATAGAGGCACTGGCGCACAAACCTCTCACCCAAATACTACACGGGGCGGAACAGCGCAGGGAAAAGCATCATCTGTAGCTCCTGGGCCTCAACTTTACTCCTACATACCCGGGCAAACCCTTGTAGTTGACCCAAGGACGAGCCACAAACTACACAACCAAACCTACATTACATCACAAAACTCCTAACCTTAAGGGCTACCTAAGAAAGCAAATAAAATGAAAAACTTACATCCTTAAGACGCAGTTGGTTCACCAGCACGTTCTCTGTCGAGTAGTGGCTCCTCGTAGTCTTGGTCTGAGCCAACCTCCACTCGATCACATTCGGGAACCTAGTCGGGAAAACCGACACCATCTTAGGTGTCAAGAATGGAAAGTAAGAGTAGATCCAAGCCTGCAAAACCCGGGATATCATCAGCAAAACAAAACAAAACCAAGCAAAATCAGAAACCAAACACAAGTTAAGTAACTAACCTCCAGCAGGACAGCTTGACTCACAATGGGTATAAAAAAGCCCGAATCCACCCTCTGCGGCCTCACCATGACCTGCAAGCAGCGGGTCATCTCCGCAAAAGCCGCCGTCACCCGGTTAAAACGTCCCAGCTAACTCAAGTCAGCCAGGAAAGGCAAAATCCTAGTATTAAACGTCTCGCCCTTGTGCGAGAAGTGGGTCGACCCTAGAAGTACCATAACCACAAACGGGCATCGTGCACCGCCGTGTTGGGCACTCGACCCTCTAAAACCGCCACCCTCTCGAAGTGGTTCGTGATGTATGAACTAACCAAAGCATGGGCATGTGTGGACGTCCGTCCACACCGCCCGGCGCACCGCGCGCGCCCGCACGGGACCGACCCGGTTTTTCAACGTGTGGCGGTGGCCACCCACGCGGCCCCCTCCCTGCCGGGGGCCAGTCCGATCTTGCGTACGGGGCGAAGTGTCGGACCTCGACTTGGATGACGATCCTGACTTGTACTAGACGGGTGCGAGCACCCGTGTTTACGTTTGGGAATCGATCGAGTCGTGGTTGTAAATGTTTGAAGGTCGTTTCATTTGGTAAGGCGGCATTTTTAGTGAACTGAAGTTGTCGTTGATTTGTGGAGTGGCCACCAAGTCAATTATGGGGAATCGGAAACCGTTCAAGTCAACTTTGATCCCTTGTCGGCTCAAAGTTGAGTGGCACGGGACCTAAAGATAAAAACTTGTACCCTTAATCACTCCATTCCTGGAATGACTCTCATTGCCAATGGTTTCGGACGTCCGGAAACCGTCGATTCTGAGTAAGGGGTGAGGGTACGTATTGGGAAGCCAACATCCGATAGATGTCAACACCCAATCCCGCCCGCACTATAGCGGCCTCTACTAATCAATCGGTGGGCTGATATCCTAGTTCTTTTGTTGTGGTGGAAGTACTGTAACATCCGTTGTTTTAACCCTAAACCTTTTGCTATGTCGGTTGTTTAAAGACAAGTAAGTTTTGTCGTCGAAGTAGTTGTGTTTACATTCTTTGCATGCGATTTCATGTGACAAGCAGGCCATGAAAAGATGCACGTAGGAGAGTAGAGAGTACTAGTATTATACGTATTAGCAGTTCAGTTTTAACGCGATAATACGGATATTAGTCATTCTCATGTTATACCTTATCTGGTATTCTGCTTAAGATGCGTCAGCTCGATATTAATAGAGATGCGTCGAACCTAATAAGGCTAGCACCGGGACTAATACGGAACCCGACCATCACTTTGTTCAGTTTTATTTGTTTTACGTTTTGAATTCCGTGTTAGGTGATTTAGCATGCGATTATAAGGTCATAAAAGCAATAAATCATACGAAAAACTGTAAATGCGAATGTAGGTAAAGCACATAGTGAATAGTTGCACCCTCGGAGTATACACTAAACGGGACACGATGCATAGATAGTTTTGAAAATGGATCTCGGAATTACTCGGGTCTATTTAGTGTGTTTTAGTGTTTGCGGTTGAAGTTGGGACGTTACGTATTTTAGTAGATGTTTGTGGGCCTAGTGCCCACATCTACTGTAGCCGTAGTGCATAGTAATAGAAAGTGCGAATATGGAAAGTTTTGTTTAGATGGCAACCTACTGACGATACGACTTCGACAGGAGGATCCTCCTTGCTTGACCAGTTATTCCGGCAGAGTTCCGTTACCGTTTGACCTTCCCGCGGCTACTCCGGCAAAGTTTCGTTGCTAAGGACTAGTTCTGCGGCTAATCCGGCAGAACCTGTGTACTAGTTTTGAGCTAGTCGATCACAGGCACCTCGGTATCGAGTGGAGTGCTCGAAGGAGAGGAGTAGCGTCGATGTCACTTTATTATCGGAACTACGATCGAGTGGATTGTTTGCCTCGGGTGTCGGAGTGCGAGCCCTTAGTGAGAGTTTAGAGGGAGAAGAGAAGTTGTGAATTGTGTGTCGAAATGAGGGCGTGAAGGGGGATATTTATAGCTGTTTTCGGCCCTCGTCGCCCACATAGGCGCCCGAGCTGGGGTGTACTGAGACTCAGGCGCCTAGGTCCGGGCGCGGGGAGACCCAGGCGCGTCAGGTGGTGCGGTTGGGATTTTGAGGATACGGTTTGATACTTTCCAAAACCGAGAGGGAGGAGGATAATTGTTACTTGGGGATTAAGGCTTCCCCGGCTTGACCTAGCTCCGTGAACGTTAGTGGGCCTCGGGTGTTCGTCCCGAGGTTCGCTTAACGCGGTGCTGACTCGATTCGAGTTTCGGGACCGTCTCGGGGTCCTAGTGTCAGAATTGACTCTAATTAGTGTCTACGCGATCGTAACGACGCGACTAAGGCTGCCATCATGTTACTTTAATTTGCCCGAATAATTTATTTGATCCATTCTATAGAAAAACTACCTAGAACACTGCGAACCCGCATCGCGTTGCAGTCCTATCGTCATCGGGTGTTTGTTGGGCACTTCTGCAGCCACCAGGTCCAAATCTGGGTGTCTACAGCATGCTATAAGCCGAGAGGTCCAGACAGTCCCCAATCCACCCCCTAACCTTAGCACTATCTAGCCTAGGGCCTCCGGAGCCCACCAGATGGACTCGAGACCCCAAGACAGCCTATTGATCACCCCAAAGTCCTCCAAAGTCATGCCGACCTCGCCAAACGACATGTGGAATGTCGAGGTTGTGTCACGAAAGCGATCTATCATCGCTCTAACTACCATTAGGTTGCATTTGGTCGTGCAACCTATCAGCCGAACCCACTGTTCGACTAAGGGACCCAGGGCCGTCCCCATAACTACCTTCTTAGCCTCGGGGCTAAGCATCTGAGCATAAATTTCTATGCACGTCGTGAAGCCTGAGAAGGTCCCCATCTGACCTGGGGGCTGCAAACCGCGGCAATACAACTATAAACTGACAATACGAGTACAAAACAAGTCAAAACCTGAGTTAATAAAAAAAATCAAGGTACGCACCTTGCCGTTTACAATACGGCTAGACACGTGCAAGTACGGACGGAGCAGTACGGACGTGCAAGTACGGACGTGCAAGTACGGACGGCTAGACACGTGCCGACCGTCCCAATCCCGAGACCAAACGGGATCCTCGCAAACAGCCTCCTCGGTCTCGTCAACAAACCTAGGATCATGCTTCCTTCTGGCAACCGTCCCGTACATACCATCTTCAGCTGCAAAACAGAACAAACAATCCACTTCGAGTCAGATCAAGACAACCCAAACAGGTCAAAATAAGCTCAAAACTTCGGAGAACAATATCAAAATTCCGAAAAGCACACTAGCACCCATTTTCGTCCTGGTTTCAGGAATATCCGGCATCGTTACAGTCTCATTTGGTCCATTGTAAGCATCACAAACTCACACAAAGTGACCTAAAGCGCATTCCGGGTCACGAAAATTGACATATGAGCTACCCATAACATCACAACCAAGAATCTAACAAGATTACAAGGGACAAGTACGGGAATAATCGGGAAACACTACAACAAAAATCCCTTTTCGCAGCGATTATTTCGTGTCAATTGAAAAATCGACATATTTAACCCACGATTACTCATGTAATTGATCCTTTATGCCAACAAATAGAAATCAACGCTAGTACACTTCTTGTAATCGATACTAATACATGATTACAATAAAACACATTCCCTCGCTACTTTACCTAAACATAAAATTCACTAAAAAAACCTAAACATAAAATATCTAAACACATCTCGTTTTCTTTTCATCGAAAAAGCCGCACTTCTTCATCCCCAAACCCTACTTCACCACCCTACACACCACCACCACCACCACCGTCTTCTACATCATGGCGCTGCTTCTTACCGCTACTCACCTCCTGTTCAACCGCCCCGCCCATTTACGTGTGTATGTTGCTTTTCTCTTCTTTTTTTTATTGATTAAGGTTATTCGATTAAGCTTATCTGTTTGGGCGAAAACTCCGGGAAACTTGCCGCTGATTTAAAGAAGAGGACGCTTGATTGATTATTTTCTTGATTGTATTAGGAATGTTCGATTTGATTGTTGATTGATAATTTTGCAGGATTTTTTAGGGTTTGTGTTAAATGAAAATTTTCAATGGCAGAGAATGTCCTTTCGATTGGTGTTGATGGTCATTTTGATGGAAATTGTATCCAAAGCTACCATGCTACACTCATTTGCTCTAGAATTTTGTGTATGTGCTACTCTATACGCCATAGTCGTGTGATTGGTTGTGCCATGATGATATCCTTTAGCTTGACATTGATGGGATTGTGCAGTTTTGGCTGTAGACAGACAAAGCCGCATATCTACTCCGCCAATATTTCTTCAATAATCTGCATGATCGGCTCAATACAAGGCCTTTCCTTAGCCTCATTGAGAAGAAATGGCTTGCTTTCCAGGTTTTGTTTTCTTCTATGGCGACCCTTATTTTTGTGTATGTCTACTGGAATTATGAGCTGATTGATCACATTGGAGCTTTATATCTACATTTTAGCTGTTATGTGCGGTAAAACAGTCATGAACTTGGAATTTGTCATGGTGAGTAGCTCAAATCTCTAATATTGGTTGGTCGTTGGTATCACTGAGTTAGTTGTGTTTTGTGTATAACCTGGATGTTTTGTTATTCATTATTTAGGTGATATTAAGTGTGAGAATGTCCATGTAACCTCATGAAATTGTGTTTACTGGCTGACTTTGCATCCTTTAAACCTACATACATTCTAGACGATGATCCATCAGATTTCTCCTTTTGTCCAACTAATTCTAAGCTAAGATTCAAATAAATAGGAATATAATAGATAGGAAATACTCTGTGAGATGAAGCATGATATTTTTTTTGCTTTTACGTTCATGTTATTTAAAATTTTCTTCTGTTTGTGTTATTCGGGAAATTATGCTTTGATTTCTAAAGTGTGGTTTCTGCAGAAATTATGCTTTGATTTCTAAAGTGTGGTTTCTGCAATTGATCGCGCTATCTCACAATTCGGAACTGTGTACTCTTTCTTGCTGAATTTCTACGCATTGGTTTTTCCACACTCATTGTTCATAATCGCATTAAATTTTCATAATCATTTGTTTACGTTGTAATTATCCAATAATTTGTTGTTTGTGTGAAGAATTGAATGGTTTAATTTTTTTATGAATAAAATGTTGATATGATTATGTGATCAGGATTACAGATCAACAGGTAGAATGGATATGAATGATATGTTGATATTAAGGAGTTTATGGCACTTGATGCACGCCAGCAGTGTTTGCATTGGTTTCTGGTTGCAGCTGTATGAAAATCCTTGAAGCTGATAATTTTGATTTGGATTGCTTTTAGTCTTTTACTGGTATGATTTGATTACTCTCTTAAACTTTTTTCCATTGTATGTTGTTTGTGTTTTGGTTGTAGATCAGTGTCTCAAGTAATTGAAAGTTGGTATTCTTAGTTGCTATTTGAAGTAAGACGCCTTAATATCGGTGATTTAGGTCACATTGTGCGATCATGGTAAGGATTTCAGATTAAGTATGAGTTGTCGTGCGGATTACGTGGGGATTCGAGAAGGTTGTTTACTTTCTTCACTGTGACAAAATGTCATGATTATGTGTTAGGACCATTATATTGATACTTAAATTCGTGTTCCCTTATATTTGTAAAACGATCATCATAACCTTTGAAGCTCATTCATAAGCGCTATTCATCAGTCATTGTGCACTAAATTATAGGTTCGTTCATCAATAAGTTCATTCAAACACTAATGGGAACACATGTTACAATAAGTAGACTCGTCCAATTTGTTTAAATATCATGGTTTTTCGATGGAAACAATTTTTCAATTTGTTACTTTCTACGAAATACCTATTGCCTGTTTAGGATGCTGAGATTATTATAAAATCCAATTCAACTACATCGAAACCCTATATATGATGTTACAGAGTCTATTTTCGCCTCATATGCTAGATATATCCTTTTAGCCAACCTACATCGAAACGCTATATATGAGTTCTTGAATATTAAGTCTTTGTTTTAATTGTTATGGCTGTTGATATATTTTAATCCTACTAATTAAACTTGTTCAAACGCAGGAGGGTTTAACTGGGGACGAAATTGTGAGGAATCAACTTGAGGGTTTTTCTCGAGGCGCGACTACTTTCACATAATTTAGAGCTTTGCATTGGTAGCCGAAGACGTAGGATTTTTTTTTCGCTGTCAAAAGTTTGTTTGCACTTATTTTGTACTTATTTATATTAAATTAATTTAGTCAATGTTGGATATATAAAATTTTGGGAATTTATGAGCAATATAAAAGTACATTTTTTTAACTTGTTCTTTCTTTTTATTTTCACACTGCATTTGAGAGATAGATGTGATGATGTATCGAATGAAATTGGTACCATACTTATTATTTATATGGTTGCATTTAATAGTACTTATCGTGTCGAATACAATTGTAACAATTGTCACTAAATGATACTTTATTGTACTTACCGTGTCAAATATAATTGCTACAATTATTATGAGGTAATATCAAATTATATTACCGCATCAATATTAATCGACACAAAAATCACCGCTAAAGCTTTTCTTCTTTCGCGTCGATTTTTACATACTAACCCAGCGAATAGATTATTCGCTACGAAAGGCTACGGCAACGCCGCCTACCACCTCGAATACACAATCGATGGGGAAACATTTCGCGTCGAATAGAATACCAAAATAATCGCCGCGAAAAGGTCATTTTGTTGTAGTGAAATCGATTCCTAAATCCTAGCATTTCGATTTTCACCCATGGGAGGCCATTAAAATACCTCTAAGCTTTCGCCTCAAGCAAATAACTACACCTACGAGTTCTATACTACCCTAATTCGAAAGAGGGACCAAGAACAAGCATCGAAACTTAGCAAAACCAAAATACCCAAATCGATTTCTAGGGTTAAACAAAATCAATCCACAACCACACTAATCAAGTACAAATCGACAATAAGTGAGTAAGGAACACTTACCCGTGGTCGTCATAGTCGAGTATGATGGAAATCAAGTCGGAAATTGGTTGATCGAGTCGAGAATACGAGCTTGGGACGAAGGGAGTCGCGCGCCTGGATTTTGGGTCGACTAAACTAACCCCGTTTCAAGACGCACCACAACAAATTGACACTTGCGCCACGAATTATGCCACGGGAATTTGTTATTTGTGGCTAAATTTTACCTAGCCACGGGAAAATTTTGATTCACTACTTGGGAAAAAAATATGTCTCGGGAACATTTTTTCCCGTGGCAAAAATTCACTTGTGCCACAAGTTTTATTAAAGTCGTGGTCAATAATCACTCTTGTCACGAAAGATGCCACACTCGTGGCAAAAATATATTTAGCACGAATTTGTTCAGTGGCAAATATTATTTAGCCACGACATAATTAACTTCCGTGGCCAAATTATTTTTTAGGCACAAATTTAATAAAGGCATGTGGCTAATGGTTCTCCAAACTTTAATAAAATTACTTTCAAATTAAACCGAGTATTAAATATTGATCTAAAAAAATTCATTAAAATTCAAAGTTAAAGATAGTATGAAAAAAATATTAAATTTGAAAATACTTTATTAATAAAAAATTGGTATTATTTTATTTAGTTTTAAGATAAAAAATAGACTTTTTGTAAAATTAAATACAAAAAACTTTGGTTGTCTAATTTGTTGATTTTTTACTATTCATCATTTTTGAAGTAATTGATTTCTCTTAATTTGACAATATGTTTTATTAAAATTCTATAATCTTAAGTATGACTTTTGAAAGACAACTAACATTTACACAGTGTAATATATGCTTGCTAAAATGCGGCGTATATAGCATATTAAGTAAAATAAGTATGTGATTGATCATCCATCATTGAGACGTCTATTATTATTTAAGAGTCTTTCATTTTTACCACTTAATTAATTAATTTTTTCACATATAATACACTTTTTCTTAAGACAAAAAACTTAAAAAGAAAGTGACTGAGCATGATTTTTATTCCAAAATATTGATTTTCTTACAATATTTTCAGTGTGAAAAAAAACCGCTTTATTAAACTCGTATTTAAGAATTATAATCGGTCTATATTTTTTATGGAATTAACTTTGACTGCGAAAATAATAATTATTTTTGTAAATTAATTGTCTTCCAAGTTGTTTGGTTTGAAAGAAAGATTAATGTATTAGAAAGTCGTGCATGAGTTCAATAACCAGTCAAAATAATTTTTCAAAAAAAGAGAGGTATAAGTGAGAAAATCAAATAATTAATAAATACAAGTAAGAAAATCTAATAATTAAGGATTAATAGTGAGAAAATCCAAAATTAATTTATCGTTTAATTCAATAACTGTTCTGTAATATTATTTGGACGATATTTTCAAAAAAAATGAATTTCAAATAAAATTTAATTAATGAAAACTAAAATTTGGGTAAAACTTAAAGTAGGCAAGAGGAAAACTCAATTAGGATAAAAAAACTGATGAAATAAAATAACGACTAATAACGAAAAGAAAAAACATATCGAAAGAACTAGCAATAACAGAACGTGGAAAATAGAAACTAAAATAAAAATATCGATAAATTAATGAAATCATGAGTCCGAAAATCAACTTCGAAACTTTTTTTTCCCGAAATAATAATTTTTTAATCATAATATGTAAATCATTGGGGGGAAAAAAATTACTCAAAAGTAAATGTAGTTTGTGAACAAAAAAACATAACTTTAAAAGAATTCGAACAAATGATTATGTCAATAAAGTTCAATTTCATTTCTGGTAGCTGGCCATAAGAACTCCACAGTTAAGCATGCTTGAGTAAGAGTAGTCCCCTCCTGGGAAGGCTTTTCGATGCGTATGGTGAAATTAAATGATATTGGAATGACTCGGCTATAAAGCTAGAAATCGTTCCAGATGTGACTACTATAGGGGTAGAGAATTCTTACGGTTATTAATTTATTTAATTTATGATATATTTTGTCACCGGAATAAATATTTTGTCACAAACATAATTAGCCACGGGATAATCCGTGGCAAAAAATTAATTCTAGCCACGGGAGACTCCGTGGCAATAAAATCAATACTTGCCACGCTTTTTTTTCCCGTGGCTATTTGTTTGTCACGGCCACTTGCGCCACGGATGGTCTTTCCGTGGCAAAGTACTTTAGCCACGAAAATTTATCACTTTTGCCACGCATTCAGCCGTGGCCCAAGTGCTCATTTGTAGTAGTGTCGCAACATTTAAACAAATTCGGAATACAAAACCTGGGCCGCCTCAGTGCGGGCGCCCGAATAATGGGGCGCTGCAGCCCAGGCACCTCAATATTGGGCCGTAGGAAGGGGAGCGCCTGATCTCTCAACTTAAACAAAGTCGGATGAATCCAAGCACAATCCTCAAAACCCGCAAGCTAAGACGTACATACATTTACTAGCCCAAATAAACAATTTCGAGACAATTCACTCCTCCCCAACAAACTGAGCAAGGTGTATTACTCTTCCCCTAATGTGATAATTAAGTCAATTTACCTTTCCCCAGTGGAATAAACAAAACCCATGAAATCCCTAACCAGTACGGCATCTTACTAAAACCCATGGCAACCAACTATACTATCCCCTCTAGCAGAGCATTCTGTAAGCCGACACAGCCCGTTAAGCCAACCTACGAAAATCCCCAGCGGTACCCATCAACTTCAAATACCGAATTCGGATAGCAAATCTTTCAATAAAATCGCAAGTACAAATCGATTACCCCAGCAAGTCTTCAATCCAAAGCAATTAACTCACATCCCCAGCGGGAAACAATTATGCACTCGCCAAGAGTTTATCCAATGATCCCAAGAAAAATCAAAATGCAAATACAAAATCAGCACTCTTACAATGTAAAAAGGCCACAGATAGTCATAAACTATCTCAAAGAATGCAAAAGACCAGGAACAAAGATCTGTTCCAAAGAATACAAAGGCCAGAGATAGTTAGAAACTGTCTCAAAGAATGCAAAAGACCAGGAACAAAGATCCGTTCCAAAGAATACAAAGACCAGAGATAGTCAGAAACTATCTCAAAGAATAAAAAAGATCAGGAACAAAGATTTGTTCCAAAGAATACAAAGGCCAAAGATAGTCAGGAACTATCTCAAAGAATGCAAAAGACAATGAACAAAGATCCGTTCCAAAGAATATGAAGGCCAGAGATAGTCAGAAACTATCTCAAAGAATGCAAAAGACAAGGAACAAAAATCCGTTCCAAAGATTACAAAGGCCAGAGATAGTCAAAAACTATCTCAAAGAAAGCAAAAGACTAGGAACAAATATCCGTTCCAAAGATTACAAAGGTCAGAGATAGTCAGAAACAATCTCAAAGAATACAAAAGTCCAGGGACAGACATGAGTCTGTTTTAAAAAAAAACGATATTTAAACCGACGCAACCACCTGAGAGGGATAAATCTAAATCAACGCAACCACCCGAGAGGGATAAATCTAAATCAATGCAGCCACCCGAGGGGGATAAATCTAGATCAATGCAGCCACCCGGGAGGGACAAATCTAAATCAATGCAGCCATCCGAGAGGGATAAATTAATTCAACGCAGCCACCCGAGAGGGATAAATGTAATTCAACGCAGCCACCCGAGAGGGATAAATCTAATTCAACGCAGCCACCCGAGAGAGATAAATCTAATCCAACGCAGTCACCCGAGAGGGATAAATCTGATTCAACGCAGCCACCCGCAAAGGATTAAACCAAAACCAAGTCACCCGAGAAAGACTCAAGCAAAAGGTCTATGCTAAAGACCAGGCCAAAACACTATCCAATTACAATAGCTCCGCAAACCCAGGTATTAGCTTCAACATACAACCGCATGCAAGGAGGTAAGGTGTGATTTCTAAACCTTGGCAGACCAGCCCTAGCACGTAGTTCAACGGACTTAAAATGACCCGAGCGGACAGCCACCAGGTCGTAATCCTCGATTGACCTAGACGGATATACTTTGACTTTCGCCTTGTCCAAGCCTCAGTCAAAGTTGGGGCTTCAATAGACACCCAGATTTGGACATGGTGGCTGCAGGAGTGCCCGACAAACACCCGATGATGATCGGACTGCAAAACGACAAGATTTTACGATGTTTAAGATTTTTTTTATATAGAACGGATTAAATAATTACTCAGAAAAATTAATTCAACATCAAAACGGTTTTAGTCATGTCATTACGATCGTGTCTACACTAATTAGAGTCAATTCCGACACCGGGGCTCCGAATCGGTCCTGAAACACGCAAAATCAAACCCGAGTCAGCACGTCAGGCCGAGTCGAGCCTCGATACGGGCACCGGAGGCCCAACGGCGCATGCGCTAAGTTAATGGTCGGAAACCATAACATCCAAGAAACACAAATATCCCGTATAATCTCCGATTTGGAAAGTTTTCAAATCGGATCTTCGAAATCCCAATCGCCTCACCACTGGCGCCTCAATCCTCCATCGCCCTCACCCCAGACACCCCAACTCTGGGTCGCATGACTTCAAGCACCTGAAATCTTGATTTGAACTACGAGAAAAACTATAAATCCCCCCTTCGGCCCCCTCTCCGCTCATAATCGACATAATTCATATCCAAATCGTCCTTCTCCTCTCTACGAGCTCCATATTTCTTCTTTAGCGTCGAACTCCAACATTAGGCACGATCCACTCGATCGTTTTCTCTTTGATTTGCATCTTACGAATCAACACTACTCTTCATAGTTCCTCGAGTTATTGACTCGATACGAATGAAAAAGGGCACCTGTGTTGACTAGTCGACTCAACTCACCGTAGCGAAGTTCTGCCGGAATTACCGTAGAAAGCTAGGAGGATCCGCCAGGCGGGGCAACTCAGTTCTGAGGCTCCTGGGGTTAGGCAGTTGAAATCGCGTGTATCGGAAGTTACTCAAAATACGGATTGATATTCAAGTTATTCGAGGTTAGATTTTATTCCGTTTGACTTGGTTGATTTGTTTATTTGGACGCTATTTGGTTCCTTTGATTTGTTTTGGGTTTCGACTTTGACTGGGTTTGACTCGGTTGACAAAGACGGTTTTGCCCCCGGTGGCGGTTTTGGCTCAAAGTAACTTTATTTTATTGGAAATGACCCACTAAGTCTGGATTTGAGGTCGATTTTAAGAGATTTGTACTCCGCTAAGTGCCCACGTCGGATATTATTGATTCTGAGCCCGTATTCGAGCGCATTGATGCATGGTAACGTCCGATCACCATCGAGTGTTTTGTTGGAGACTGCTACAGACACACGCATGGAAAATGCAGGTGTCTACAGTGCTACTCTCATATGGTGGTAATTGTTATTTCATCATCTTCTTTTACACTATAAAACATCACCACTACTATCCACTACTATCCTCCATTTTCTTCACATTTTAGGCTTCATTACCCCTTCATAATGTACCTCTATCCCAAGCAAACCCTTAACTATACGGAAACACGTAATTATGAATACTAATCATCTACTACGTATTATTTAATATTTATAAAACTCGAGTTATATAAATCACTTTTATCATAAATGATGGAAGATGAAAAACATTTGAAAAAAATAAAAAGCACAAATATTTAATTAAATATTACTCCCACAATCTCGGTCATAATTGTACCTTCGATTAAAATAATTTTTCACGGATATTAAAAAAACAAATGACAAAGACGAAAAGAGTATTTGATACAATTTAATTCAAAGAGTACTTAGTCGATCAAATATATTAATCAAAAGAGTATATCTATTCCATTTACAACATTTAAATCTAATACAAATACTAACTAGTTTTCGTGCTCGTGAAATTCACGGGGCTTGCAATGGTATATTTGTGCGATCTCCCTTTAGCGCAGTATCTTCTTTGTGAGCGTTTGTTGTCAACGCAGTGGTCAATTGGTGAAAGAGTGGAAATTCTGATTGGTTTTGTTACGTGAAGTTGTGTAAACCCCAACGATAAGCGTAATGTAGACAGCAAAACAATGCCAGTAAATAAGGAATATGGGAATCTGGGTAAGCCACACCCCCAAATCTTGCTAAACAAATTGGAATATAGTTCGTGATAGGTGAAAAACAGCGTAGTACGACACATTTAACTAATAATAATACGTAAGTATTTTTTCAACCAATGCTTGTAGGTTTCTTTATTCAACTATTTCTGCCGCAACACAATTAACTACTGCAACCAGTAAACCAGTTGAATAAAGAATGCACAGAAGACCAGATGCACGCAACCTTACCCTCAATGACTTGAATTTTTTTTCATAAGATGCTAAGCCTAGAATCAAACCATAATAAAAAGCGGTGAATAAAGAATGGTGAGGATAAATATATCAATGTAACTGGCAATGTTAAATTAATTTACTTTAGATCATATGATGACAGTCACAGGACAGACAATTATGTACTGTCTTCAGCTAGTTTTTGAGGGAGGCAATGCTCCGAATACTGTGTCCCACAAATATGATGTTATGCCAAAACCCTTGTCTTCGATTCGAAAGTGGTGGTTCAAGTGATACCGCTGTTCAGAGAAATAATACGCATGATTATCAATGCACATCAATGATCAAATGCATTCAAGTTTCCGGAGAATACGTTCTCTTAATATAGATTAAATCTTAAGTTCACAGCAAGCTGCAGAAAGCACTTCAAAGAACAAACAAAGTAGAAGCCCTGAACCCAAATGAAATTATTGAAAAACAATGCTACAAACTGATAAAAAAAAGTTATATCCGGATGAAATAAATTTCCAACAATAAATCTAATTTGTAATTTGTCAATTATCCTTCGCTCACAGAGTGAAACACGTACGGACAGTTCAATTGTTGCTCAAATCTTGAAGGTCATCATCACCGGTGTCGCTGTTTATTCTGTTACTTTTCTTGGTGCGTTATAACGGGCAAATAATGCGTACGAAGAAAAACATTGTTGTTGCAGGCATCGTTGTTTGGGCACCAAAAATGCAAACATTTAGCTCATCTGGAGATACAGTAAAATGCAATATACTCCCTCCGTTTCTATGATTTCTTCCACCTTAAAAGTGGCACATTTCTTAAGAAAAACAATAAAAATAAGTAAAAGTAGAGAGGGAGTAAAGTAAGTGGGCCACCTAGGTAAAAGAGAAGTGTGATAGAAAAAAGGAAAGTGGAAGAAATCAAAGAAATGGTTGAAAAAGGAAATGTGGAAGATATCAAAGAAACAGAGGGAGTATGTCCTATTAAGGTATCAACTGAGGCCTTATCAGTTGGTACTCAGTACACAAAATCCTCAATCTAAGAGCAACTTAAATAGGCCTTAATAATTTATTTTAGGGCTTCAGCTGAGGACGGATTAGCTCATTCAATGTCATACAAGGAGAGCCTAAATTTGATAGATAAAGAACAATAACCAAATAGCATAAATCTTACCGATGAAGAAGGATAATGCGGCTGGCAGCAACTTTTGGAGCAAATTGTCGGCGAAGGAGTAGAGGGACGAAAAGAGGAAGGCAAGTGAATGTCTGATTTTGTCATTTGTATGAACCTGGAAAGTATAAATAGACTCAAATAACTTCAGTTCATCGGATGCCATTGTAACTGCAAAGAATTTAATGGAGGAGAACTTTAATGGAGGAATAAATGTGTTGTAATGGAGGCAGATTCTGTTTCGAGGTGAAGGAAGAGGGGAGTAGTAACAGGGCAACATATTACTAAGCAAATTAGCAAATAGGTAGATAAGAAAATTAGTAGGCCTTTCATTTAGGGGGTTAAGGTAGCTGGCATTTAATTTGACATGCCACGTGTCAACCTCTGAAAGCTTGTTAGTCTAATTAACTAAGAGGGGATGACTATTTATTGTTTTATATAGATAGCATACTCTCCTTGTTCTTATCGGCATTGATATATTTAGTTTTGGGGTGAAAAATAAGGAGGAGAAAATGTGAGACTCGTAAAAGGAGGAAAAAAATAGAGAATGAAATAGATGGGTAAAGGTAAATCACACATTTATAATCTAAAATTTAAAGAGGAAAAAAGATCAAACTCAGCTCAAAAAGAAATACTCCCTCCGAGTATGACTCTTTCCGTTTTCAACTGAGTCATTATTTCTTCCATCTTTTCTTTTTAAGTCATTAAGTCATGAATATGTGGTTCATATTCACCCAATCATTTTCTCTCTTACTTCTTCATTTTTTAGCCACACATTCCCACATTCTTATTTTCCCCAAAAACAATAGGGGAACATATCATTGACGCTATCTTAGATTCGGAGGGAATATACGTCAATGATAGAAACTCAGAGAGAATAGATATTTTCATATTCAACAAAAAAATTATTATGTAATAAATTATCACAAAATACCTTAATAATATTTTAATTATGGATTCATTTATACACTTATTCCATAAGAAACCATGCAATTGCATTGGATCTATACTAGTACTAGTAAAAGAGTATAAAATATATATAGTTGGTATTTTCATCAAAATACGCACTGTTCAATACACTACCCAATTATCGTAATTACTTTTACGATTTTATTTTTTGTATATATATGTATATATATTTAAAGTACTCGTACGCCGTCTTGTTGATAGATCTAAAAAATAAAATAATGAATTCATAAATTTAAAATATATATACTATAAAATAAATTTATCATAAGTACCACGTATAATTGAGGTCTATACTATTAAGAAAATAACTCACTTATTTGTTGTATCTTCTCTCTAATTAATGTCTTTATTCACAACTGTTAATATACTCAGAGCGGAAATAACTAGGAAAATTAATTAGAGAAAAATTGTATATTGAATTAATTATTTAACAAATGTATTTTTGACCTACCTTCATAAGCTGTATAAAAACATTAATATCCTCCCACCTAAAATTCATGATCCACCCCAGTTAATAACATTTAGGGTTTGACCTAGATTATTAAAAGTAATAAAGTTTAAAATGAGAATAAAATGGAGATTGATGGTTAATTGTGATACTTCATGGTGTCAAGAGGTGGTAGAGGAGGAGCAATTATCGGAGTAATACATTAGTTAAGAGGAGAGGTGACTAATTATTCCCCACGGAAGATGCTATTCTAGCTTCTTTTTATTTTCATGTTCGGCTTAGCATTATCACTACTCTTCTTCATTTTGTAGATCATTTTAGCTTCATTATCCCAAACGAACCCTTAGAAAACCGAAGAATAAAACATACGGAAAGAAGTATATAGAGAAACTATTCATTGAAGACGTAAAACAATTGGATTACTGATATATAATTACTGTATATCCATGATTGTATAATTACAATTGGATTACTGTATATAAATACAGAAAGAGTGCCACAAGACCACAGAAAAATTAAAATTGAAAAAGCTAAGTACTAAATATATACTCCGTATATATCTTTCTTTAGCTTGTTATGCCAGTATAATTTTCGGACACCTACAACCTACACATCGATCCAATCATCCAGACCAAATTTATCGACTATTATATGTAATGAAACTTACCTCAACATGAAGAAGAACAAACACTGGAACGTACAGAGAATAATCACCCATGGTTTATTGGAGCTAGCAAATATGATCGTACGTACGTAGACAAGCATATAAAGCAGCTTGGTACACAGATCGAAATGGTAGTTTAAAGTTTTAAAAATAGTTGATATTACAATCACAACATCTAATTTAGTGGGAATATATATATATATATATATATATATATGATGAGCAGCCATATAATAAATACTCCCGGCCCCCGATCGAGCGAGTTTCACATGATTGCCATGGAAAAATATAATGTTGGATGAATTTTATTTGATGAGAAATAATGCATGCGCGCGTGCGTCAAATTAATTAATCCTTGTTATAATTATTTATGGCTAGATCTTCAATAATACTCCCATGGTTTAGGGGGTTGAAAGCCTGAAACTCCAAACACTTGCAACTTTGCATAGATATAGGACTAAAGTTGTGTGCAGGATGATGCTCCCAATCCTTACTATTATTATTAGAAGACGCGACGAGGGACTCATCCTCGCCAGCTATCTTCTTCCTTGCGATCACAACCGAGTTGATGACCTCATCCGTGGGATGAAAAATGGAGAGAACCTCAAACCCCGAAAGATCTTCAGGGTCGACAACCGGGTACAAAAAAGCGCGAGCCCCATGAGCGCTTCGAACCATTAGGGTTGACCCGGGTGCCATGTTCTTGGCTAGGTGATGGATCACCTTCGCCTTCGCCTCCTTGTCCATTCCAACCAAGGCGGCTAGGAACACCACATCGTACTTCCCGAGCTCCTCTTTTCCTACACACATGATATCCTTTGTGTGGAATTGCATCCGGGTTGATAAATCGGGGTCAGGTCCGACCAACCGACTGGCCATCTCGTTGGCGGAGGGATCAATGTCATAGTTGTCGAAAGTGGAGTCAGTAAGGTGGTAGAGGGCCAGGACTATGGAAGTGAGGGGGAGTGGGCCGGAGCCGATGAAGGCAACTCGCTTAGGCGGAGGAACCTGAGGAGTTGAGTTGTTGAGTAAAATATCGTATTCCAACAAACTGAGTTTAAGATAGTTGGAAAAATAGGGGAATATGTGAAGATGGTGCAGAGGATTCTCATAATCACCCAAAATAGTTGCAAAATGTTTTTCAAGGAGACCCTCAGCCTCCCCACACAACTTAATAAGGTTAGACCTCATTTCTTGAACTTTGCCACATAATTTAGTGACGTCGACAGGGTAGGGAGGTACACATGCCAACACAAGTTCTGTGAACAGCATGTTGACATCTTGGCATGGTTTCAGACTCTCGAGTTTAGAGATCTTCTCATACAATTGGGTGATTTGGTTCACCAAAGGCTCTTCTTGGCATACCATAATGTCAACACAATGAGGTTACAATGAAAAGAAAGGGATTTTATTAGTAATAAGTTGAGAGAGATTTTTTTTTTTAGTTGTCTTGGGAGTGTGGCAGAAGTTGGACGACCATATGCCCAAGTGTGGCATATTTAAGGCCATTTGTGAATCGGTGGGTCCATGACATCTTGTACCTTTATCATTTATTCTATCAGTCTATTCTATATTATTACGACTCCTATCAAATATTTAAAATTTTCAACCCTAGCTTTCATATATACGGAGTATTTATGAGTATATATGACCTGACCCAAGTGTGGCATATTTAAGCCTGTGTTTCTACATTGCCAAGCTCGGGCCGTGTTTCTAAAGCCCACCCGTATATGACCCATGGGGCGAATCTTATTACGCATCAATGCAGTATTTTCTACCTCAAACTTAAGACGACGCCCTTCTATATGCTATATGTCAAATTTACTTAGAAATGTCGAGCACAGTAGTCTGTCTGCATTATTTACGTAGATTTAAATTAGAATAGATTGTATTTATTAAAACAAAGGATTTTTTGTCCATCACTTTATTTATCTTTTTAAGGACATCCGTGCAATTTGTACGGGTCAAAACTAGTACAAATAAAACCAACCACCCAAAATAAGTAAGCATTCTAAGTATTTCATTTCTTATTACTTTTTTCTCCTGTACTAATCATTTGTTCAAAAACTTTCTTAGTCCTCTCATTTGGAATAATATCGTCATCTGATTTAGTCTTTCCTTTAATCTAACGCCAACTACGATGAGTAATAATCATAGGGTTACAATACATCGACGATGATGCGAATTTAGAACATTGTGCAACTATCCGTTGAATTGAAGAACCCTATCAATTATGGATGCTCGTTTTTTTTTTTTTTTTTTTTTTTTTGGTTTTTGTAAAGGAAAGTATATTATAAATGAAAAAATATCATTTACATCGTGAGCCTCAAAAGGCTAGATAGGAATAGTTCATCCCTCATGCTGAACTTGTGGTTACATCTACCACTACAATAAAAGATAAATTCATCAACACATTGTTTAGCCAATGGCGATTTTAAAGGGGGTGATGGGGGTGACCCCTCACCCCCATTATTTTAGGAAAAATTCAAGTTAAAAAAGGACATGTATATACATATGAATGGATGTAAATATGCATCAGCATAGTTATCTGGGTGGAGTGGTAGCATAGAATTCAATGCTCAATAGGTCAGGGGTTCAAATCCCCATTTGAACTTCAAATTCTTTTTTCTTCCCAATTTTTTTATGGGTACCCGGGTTGCTAGTTTCTCCACTTACGTGAAATAGCGGTTTCCAAACCGAACCACAACTTACTCATACTCGATCCTACCTGGACCCATTTTTAATAATTATTTTGACACAAACTCTATTTCGATAATTATTTGTTTTTTAAACATTACTTTATAAAAAAAAATCCGAGAGTTAGAGATGTTTTTTATTTTATTGAACATTTGAGATGTGTACTTGTGTAGGGAATTAACTAGAGAATTAGTGATGTTCCTTTATTTTATTAAACGAGATGTGTACTTGTGTAGTAGGAAATTAGAAAAAATGGACAAATGAGAAATTAATAATTTTAAAAAATTGAAAATATGAAAACTTGGGATGATGGACATTACCGATATTCTAATAGTGTATTAGTATGATATACTATGTGATTATGTGAAATTGAGAAATTAGTTTGATAATGTGTATGTATTGACACTTTTATTTTAGTCGAGAATACTTTGATTTTTTTTATAGTATAAAGTTTGCGGTTAGTTTTTTGTTACGTTTAGTTACTTTATGGAGTGTTTAGTTAGTTAAGACGAACTCTATTTAAATGATTTGAACTGAATTAAACTAAACTGGATAGATATAAACTGAATTGAAGTACTGAACTGATCGAAACTGAATTGATCTGTCTAAACTGAACTACACTAATCAGAACTAAACTGAACTCAATTATTTGTGTGTTATTTTTTACGTTATAATTTTTTTATCACCCCCATCTCGAAATTCCTGGATTCGCCACTGTGTTTAACTATATGCTCAGGTCGATAAATTCGATTATCAATCCTACTTTTATTCCGTTGCATCCAAACGTGGTATGTTATTGCATTAATGAGCCCATTCTTCACAGCCCTTTGGAGTTTAGTACCTCTCATTTTAGGCGTCCTGCATTATCAAGGTCTATCGCGCTTGGCCATCCGATTCTCTTCATTACTTCCTCTTTGAGTCTGACGGTGAAATGACACATTTGGAAGAGATGTGTGACATTCTCGGTAGCGTTACCACACAAGCAGCACTCATCGTTGTCAATAATGCGAAGCCTGAATAATTTGTCTTTCAGGTTCATAGATCCGTGCTGCATCATCCAGGCAAAAACCCGATGCTTTGGCAATGTCCAAGGATTCCAGACTAGGCTGACCCATCTTACCTCGTCTTCTTTCTTTCGCAGATACTGGTATCCCTTCGCCACCGTATACGGATTATGCCCCTGCGTACCCCAACTGTTCGCACCCGGTTGCAGTAAGTCACGAGTTTGGCATACTTTTTTCCATGCCCAACTAACATCGGCATTGGGTTGATAGTCTTCCCAATTCTATTTATACGGATTATGCTCGTTATGCTTTAGACTTTTGATAGCTTTGAAACTCTTCCCGTGCAATAATAAGGCTAAGTTTAAAGGGGGTCTGAGTGTGAGTCTGAGTATGAGTCTGAGACTCAGATTTGTTGAGTCTAAGACTCATACCTGGATAATGTGGTTGGTACGAGTCTGAGTCTCAGACGGATCTAAGTTTAAAGGGAGTCTGAAGTTGAGTCTGAACAAAAGTCTGAGACTCAGATTCTTTGAGTCTGAGACTCATACCTGGTTAAAGTGGTTGAGACGGTCTGAGACTCAGATAAGTCTGAAGTTGAGTCTTGGATTTCAAAGACTCAATCTCAGACTCGTTCATTCAGTTCAGTTCAGTTCCGTTCAGTTCAAATAAGTTGTTATTATTATTATTACTATTAAATATTATTAAATATTATTATTATTAAATATTATTAAATATTATTATTATTATTATTATTAAATATTAAAATTAATGACATTTTTATAATAATTAATATTAATATAAGAATAATAATTAATATTTTTTATTGTTATTAATATTATTACTATTAAATATTACTATTAATTATTAATACTAATATTAATTATTAATTATTAATATTAATTATTAATATTAATATTAATTATAAATATTAATATTAATATTATTATAATATTATTATTAATTAATTATTATTATTGCTATTGTTATAATAATAATAATAATTATTATTATTATTATTATAAAATATTTTTACTAATAATATTTTTATTAAAATTAAAATTAATATAATAATAATTAATATTTTTTGATACAATAATTAACATTATTTGTTATTATTATTATTATTATTATTATTTGTTGTTGTTTAAATAGTAATTAATATTTTTTTTTGTAACAAGTAAACTTGTTATTGTTATTATTGTTGTTGTTATTATTATTATTATTATTATTATTATTATTATTATTATTATTATTATTATTATATTTCAGGCTACTTTAGTTCAGCTCAGCTTAGTTCAGTTCAGTTCAACTCATTCTATTTTATCTCATTTCACTTTAGCTCATTTCACTTCCGTACAAAAGAACATGGCCAAAATAATTTGTATTAGATGATATAGTTGTATAGATGATAAAAACCAAATTCATATAATAAATGATAAATAACACGACACGTAGTAATAATAACGGATAATGAATCGATGGTTATACCCGACCAAACCAAACAAAACCTAGTTCAACCTGAACATGACCAAACCCGACCCGAACCAACGATCTGACCCGGAAAATGATCCGCATCTGACCCATACCCGACAACTCGACATGGCAAAACTGGCTCGACCCGATCGGACCCGAATAAGCCAACCCGGACCCGATCTAATATCCAAACTAAAGATTCGAGGTTGACTCGTAACCTGAATTGACCTGAGCTAACCCAAAATTGACCCGACTATTATTATAAAAAACGAGTCGATATCCTAAAAAAAAAGATGAAAATAGCAAACCCGAAATGATATGGTCCGACTTAAAGTCAACGCAAAAGTCACCTGACCCAAACCCGACCCGGTTGACTTGTTTGTCAGGTCTACCGACAACCCAACCCGAACTCGATCCACCCGCCCGATTGTCATCTTTAATAAGGACCACTTGGATGTAAAATTATTCGTATGTCACAATATTTATTTAACAATTAATTATTTAATTATAATTATTCGAGTTATAAAATAAACGTAGATATTGAGGTAAATAAAAAAATAAAATAAGGTAGGTAAATTTGAGGTGAAATGAGGTAAATATAAAAATAATAAAATAAAATAAGGTAGGTAAAAAGTTGAGGTGAAATGAATGAAAAAATAATATAAAATAAGGTATGTGAGGTGAGAAAGTCTGAAAGTGTACTTTTGTAATGAGTCTGAGTCTGAATCTGAAGAATGAAAAATGAGTGGAAAGCTGAGGTGGCCGAGTCTTAAAAAAAAAGATGAGTCTGTGGATAAACATAGTCTAAAGATAGAAGACAAGGTTAAAAGAACAAACTGTTGGATGCTATTTATAAAGATGAACTTACATGTATATAAATTGAAATAGCCACGCACTAGGAAAAACGGCAAGGTATAAATTGTAGAGCGTATATTGAACCGTTCACTTCTGACTTCGATTGACTTCTAGACTCAAGACTAACCAAGTTCCGCATAACAAATTAAAAATACATGTAACGCGTCATAAATTACAATTTACTAACCAGGGGAATGTAATATTCCCTCCAATTACCTATTTTCTTCCTCTTTCTTTTTGGGAAGGAAAATAAGGAGGGAGTATTTTATTAATAGAATATGGAAGGTGGAATGAAAAATTAAGAGAGAGAAATACTATATTAATTAAAGGAGAAAAAGTGAGGTAGAAAAGTAGGAGAGATAAATATTATATTAATTAAATGAGAAAAAGTGGGGTGAAAAAGTGGGAGATATGATATTATATTAGTTAATGAGTAGTGGAAAACTTTCCTTAAATGGAAAGAGGAAAGAAAATCGAACTCAGCCCATAAAGAAAATAAGGAAGAAAATAGATAATCAAACGGAGTATGCAATACACAAATTGTTACTTGTGCGCACCAAAAAAAAACAAATTGTTACTTATGATGGACATATTATTCCTCGCAAACTTGCGACGGGTTAAGTACTATACATGTGAGATATATAATGCAAAACCAAAATATCTATAAAATCATAACCTTTTTGTCTTATCTATCCACATTGGTAATATTTGAATCGTCGTAAGCTTGTGACGGATATGCACGTTGCCCGTCACAAGGAAGACTTGATCCAATACACAATTTTCAGCCGCACATATGTGCATGTACAACGTATATTGTTGTCCCTCCTCAAAAAAAAATAGGGATTTTCTACGCGGCACCCCTATGTTTTTCACTTTTCTACGTGGTACCCCTACCTTTTTTATGTCTATACATGGCACCCTTGAATTTTATTATTAATTTAACTAGCGCCCAAATTTTTTTTTCCATCAAGTTTTGTCGTTAGATTATGTTTTTAGCTTAGAATTAAGACTTCAACAATATCATTTAACTTAGATAATTAACAAGTAACTGAGCTTAATTGAAGTGTTATCATTTGAATTGACAATATAACGTCAAAAATATAATTCGTTTAGATCTGGAGTATAAACTGCAAACACGTACAAAATTGTTAGTTTAAGTTCAATTATCGGTTAATTAGGTATGTTAGATGCGTTTAACTTTTAATCTTGAGCATAAAAAGGTAATTTGTTGCCAAAACATGACGGAAAAAAAGTTTAGGTGTACCAATAAAGATAATAATAAAGTTTAGGGGTACTAAAGAAAGTTTTAGTAAAGTACAAGGGTACCATGTGTAGATGTAAAAAGGGCAGGGGTATAAGGTAGAAAAGTAAAAAGTTCAGGGGTACCACGTAGAAAATCCCAAAAAAATAATATTGTTGTCCCTCCTTAAATACAAATTTTTCCTAGACCAAATAAGATTATCTATATCTATATATACTATTAAATGTCAAACAAAAACATCTCATTTCACAATTTCAATTTGAAGAGTATTTGATGAAGTCACGTCATCTTCTTCTTATTGGTCAACTTTTTATTTTTATTTTTTCCTTTTAAAATACGGAAAGTTAAGTGATTGATTCATTGAATGTGTATTATTAAATGCAAATATTAGATGAAATTAAAATTCTGATTTACATTTTATTAAAGATTTATCATTTTATTCAAATTATAACTATAATAATGTTGTTGTCGTCGTCGTTAGCGTTATTTTTAGTTAACAAAAATTTATATATTGATAATCGGATACAAAATTCTCATTATAAGACGATATTTACAAACTTAATCAAAAACATTCATTTTAACCTAAGATTTAAAAAAATTGTTCATTCCAAAATTAATAATTGATGCAAAGTATCTATATTCTATATATACTCTATTAAAACCCAAACAAACCCTCGTGTGGTCATGCCTCATCCATTCATCTTTTGAAATGCTATATTCTAATAAGGCCACATGTTGTACTCTAATTGGGCAAAACAACTAAATCAACGACCACTTAATTAAGAAAGACGGTTAAAATATACTAAAAGCAATGAATTAAGAAAGAAAAAAAAAAAAAGAGAGGAAAAGTTCTTCGGCTCCCAACTCACTTCATCCTCCCCACAAGTGTACTTTCATCTTATAACTTTATATCTCATTTTCATCAATAATAATTCTCTTATGTTCTTGTAGGCACTAAAAATTTATTAAAGTGCCGAATAAATAAAATTAATTAATTATTTTGAGTTAATACGAAATTTTAGCTCAATTTAATTATTTTGTCCCGAGTAAATAAAATATGGCTCGATCCGGATTACAAATTGGCTTATTTGGATCATTAAACCTGAAAATAAGAAAAATTGGGCCAATGTCACTAATAAACCCCTAAATGGGCCTGTGACTACAAAGTCCGTCAAGGAGAACCAAAACTCTATAAATAGAGCCCTTCTCATTCATTTGAAGGCAATTGGAAAATTCTGAAGCAAAGGATCCTGAGAGAAAAAGACAAGAAGTCGCTACAAGCTCTCCATCAAATCCGTCACACGCAGTCAGAAGATCCAAGACAAATTCAAACATTCAAGGGAGATTCAAGTCCAAGCGACCCTCTAGAGAATATCAAATTACAACGCGCGTAAGGCAGTACAAGTCAGCTACACACGCGTCCCTCACGTGTACCGCGTACACGTGATCCCCAAACGACATTAGAATCAGAGGATAAATTAGAGGTTGTACACGAACTTTTTGATAAACATTAATAAAATTTATTTGTTTCCTTATTTTGTATTTCAATTAGCTGCGATACAAAATTTGTGGTTACAAATTTTGGTGAACCCGACGTAAAAATCTCTACCTCTCATCTCTACCGCTGAAGCAACCAAGACAACTTTGCGAGAAGATGTCTAGCAACAAAAGAGACACTTTCAACACCCCTAGGAAGACCAACATTGACGCTCTTCAACAATCTCCTGGCGCTGTTATGCAATCCGCTGGCATGGTGACCAGGGCGAAGGCGAAGAAGGCTGCCCTCGACGCCGCTGCTGCCAGCCTACGTGCTGCCCACATCTCTACCAGGCCGTTCAAGATCTCTGCTGCCTCAATTGCCGCCGCCGCCAAAGCCATGATTGCAGCCTCTTCTCCTTCCCGCAAGGATGACGTCTCCAAGAGCAACACCGCCTCCCCGCGCAAGCCTAAGGTGTCGCCAAGGAAGAAGGAAGTAGCCACTCCTATCAGCGCTTCGGTGATGATGGCTCGTGGTTCCAGTATTGAAGATCAACTTCTGAATCTGACTAAACTGGTTGATAAAATGCAAAAGGAGAATGAAGAGAAGAACCAGAAGATCGAAGATCTTCAAAAAGAGGTGACTGAGCTCCGCAAAAGGCCTACTCCTAGTGTGCACGATGACAGTGACATTGTGAAGAACAAAATCCACGGGGGCGACAACGAAAAGGATGATGATGGTGATGGCAAGAAGCCTCCAAAGAAAAACACTGAAGCTTACACCCGGAGAAGTTGCAGAGTCTGATAGCTGATGCAATCAAGACCCAACTCGGTGAAAGGAATCCCACGGGACGGTACATCAAGCCTTACACTAAAAGGATCGATGACTTGCGCATGCCTGCCGGATATCAACCCCCAAAATTTCAGCTGTTCGATAAGGGCAACCCGAAGCAACATGTCGCGCACTTCGTGGAAACATGCAACAACACTGGAACTGATGATGATCTCCTTGTCAAGCAGTTCGTGCGCTCTCTCAAGCGAATAGCTTTTGACTGGGACACAAATTTAGAGGCGGGATCAATCGACAGCTGGACTCGGATGGAAGACGAATTCCTGAACCGATTCTACAGTACCAGACGTATCGTCAGCATGAGCGAGCTGACAAACACTGCCCAGTGGGATGAGGAGCCGGTCATTGACTACATCAATCGCTGGCGTGCGCTAAGTCTGGAATGCAAAGACCGTCTGAGTGAAGCTTCCGCGGTCGAAATGTGCATCAATGACATGAACTGGGATCTCCTGTACATTCTACATGGGATTAAGCCAAGAAGCTTTCAAGACTTGGCAACTCGGGCACATGACATGGAAATCACTATCAAACAAGGGCGTGGCAAAAATCGAGCGCCTTCTTCTAAAGCACCTGGTGAAAAGAAGGAATTCAAGAAGACCGAAAAAGGGTCAAAAACAAAAGAAACAATGACCGACGCCAGTAATGGACCAGTCAAGATCTCAGGCAGGTCAAAAGATGATAAACGGAATGAATCATTCTCCTACAACTACCGCAAGAATAGGCCTACATTGAAAAGCAGTACCCGTTTCCTGATTCAGACTTATTAGGGATGCTCGATGATCTACTAGAGAAGAAGATCATACAGCTACCAGAGCTCAAGCGGCCCGAGCAAGCTGATAAGACAAATGATCCTAAATATTGTCGTTATCACAGACTGGTGAGTCACCCCATTGAGAAGTGCATAACATTCAAAGAAAAAATCATGCAGCTTTCAAGGGACGGGAAGATAATCCTTGATCTGGACGAAACGGTGGCAACAAACCAAGCTACTGCAGTAGGAGAGCAACCGGGACAGAAGACAACAAAAAGCAAATAATGAATTGACTACACATATGCTACAATTTGGGACACTCGAGCCTGTGACATTGTGGATTCCGAGGCTAGCATCGCCATCGCCTTCAGAGTCACAAATCAAGAAAGCAAGTCTTCATGATGAAGAATATGCGAGTGATGATGAAGGATGGACCTTGGTAACACGCAAGAAGCCAAGGAAACAAACTAAACAAATAGTCAAGCTTGTTCACCGCCGTCGAAAACAGGCGAGAAAGCCACAGCCTCGCAGATCCAAAGGAAAGAAGAAGTCTAAAATGGTTGTCAAGCCGCATGTCTTACCCGAAGATCTTCTAGAACAGAAACCATTCAGTCCAATTACCCTTGAAGAATTCTTTCCAGAAGATTACCTGGATGAAGTGGCTGTCTACACCGTCTCCGCCTCACCTGCTGATCACGATGAAGAAGTGGATAAAAGTGACGTAGACGAGCCCGAACCTTCATATATAGCAGGCGCAACCTCAAAAGGATATGAAGATCGTCAAGGCTCTAGATGGACTTCCTGCAAATATGGGTTGGAGACAAATATTTCATCTTCCTAAGGAGAGTCGCAAGTTTATCCTCCAAGGACTCGAGAAGCCGGAGCTATACGCCGGCAAGATGACGGATGTGGCGGAACCCCCAGAACAATCAAGTCAATGTCTTTCCTGCAACGCTGCCTTGACTTTCTCGGATGAAGACTTACTCCTCGGATCTAAGCCTCATAATAGGCCGCTCTACGTGTCCGGCTATATCAAAGGGAAAAAGGTCAAGCGAATCTTGATAGATAGAGGCTTGGGAGTCAACATAATGCCGAAAGCTACAATGAATGAATTGGGCATCACCGTGGAGGAACTTACAAGCAGTCGAACATTTATTCACGGTTTCAACTTGACAGGAGAACGTGCGATCGGGATGATCCATGTAAACCTTACCATGGATGACCTTTCTTCTGACGTGTTGTTCCATGTGATCGAAGCCAAGACATCCTATGGGTTACTACTGGGACGACCCTGGAAGCATGAGAATGGCATTGTTGCTTCAACCCTTCATCAATGTCTGAAGTACTACCGAGGGGGTGAAGGGAAAATAAATGGAGACACCAAACCATTCTCCAAGGCCGACACCTTCTTCGCAGATGCTAAGTTTTTCGATGAAGACGCAACGCCTAACGAGTGTATGCCAACCACCATCTCCTCAACTGGGGCTGGAAGCAAGTTGGAGAAGAATGTCATCGAAAAGGATGAAGCTGCAGTTCGTGTTGAGGAAGAGAAAGACGAACTAAAAGAAAACAAAGTGGTCAAGTTCATCAGTCCAGTGGTAATTCCCAAGAAGCAAGAAGTGTCACTGACGCCTGCACCTGTCCTTCGATACATCCCAAAGTCTCGTCGCAAAGAAGGGGAGAGTCCTTTTGCAGAATGTACTCCAACAAAGACGGAATCCAGGGATAAAAACAAACCAAGTCAAACATTCAAGCAAGAATGGGTAGCCAAGGTCACCACACCTCTGCCGAGTTCATCAGAAACCAAGATCGTCGGATCACCTTTAGAGGGATTTGACAGAGCAGTTGAAGATACCAAAAGGTTGAAAGAGTTCAACGAATTTTGTAATCCCAATGCGCATAAATTGTTAGGGAAAGTAGGTTACGATTATTCAAAACCAAATCCCATGGGGACGGTTGTCGATGAAATTCCAAAACCATATGGCCTTAGTAAAGCACAACAAGACCAATATGAAAAAGAAGGTGTATGTAGAGTTGCCAAACCTGGGGTAAACTATCAACCTCCTCGACCGGTAAAGATTGGAAGCCGAAAAGGAAGTGATACTACATCATCACAACATATCACGGTGGAAGAGGTCGAAGAGGTAGGGGGCACGATAAAGCCGTCACGCACATGAATCTTCGATAGGATAAGTACGCCAGTGGAGACAACTCGAACTTCCGTGTTTGACAGGATAGGAAGGACGAGTTCTCCATCAAATCATCATTCTGTGTTCAACAGGTTGGGCAACCAAAATGGAGGTGAAGCAGTATTGCCAAACTCTAGACCACGAAATATCTGTCGGAACGCAGCACGTCATCGCCTAGGCGCCCAGACCAAAACGGTTTTCAACCGACTAGGAGTCCCCAAGAAGGATAAAGGTGAAGGTCGTCGTTGCTCAACTCTTGAAGAGGAAGTGAAAGTAGACGATGATTTAAAAAGTGCAATACCTTCGCGCATGAAGCGCTTGCAAGCAGTGGATATCATGAAACATACACCACTCAAAGTAAGGAGTCGCGTCTTGATTCTCACTGGTTATTCAAAAAGTAGTGAACATGTCGATTTGTCATTATCAAACGGGAGCAACATCAAGAAGACGAAGACTTCAGAAGTGGCAACCTCTTATCATATAACGGTAGAGGAGATCCCGGATGATAATCAAGAAATGGATGCAGATGAAGCACCAGAACCATTGGAAGACGGGGGGCAATTAACGGTAGATGAGTTGAAAGAACTCAACCTGGGGACTTCTGAAGACCCACGCCCCATATATGTGAGTGCTCTACTGACCAAAGAGGAAGAAGACGAGTACTACAAATTGTTGCTCGAGTACAAAAATGTTTTTGCTTGGAGCTACAAGGAAATGCCGGAACTCAGTCCAAAGATTGCAGTACATCGTCTAGCAATTAAAAAGGGAGTTAGTCCTAAGAAGCAACCCCAACGTCGCTTCCGGCCTGAGCTTGTCCCTGAAATTGAAAAGGAAGTCAACAAACTCATCGAAGCTGGTTTCATCCGCGAAGTCAAGTATCCTACATGGATAGCCAATGTTGTCCCAGTCAGGAAGAAGAATGGACAATTGTGAATATGCGTCGACTTCAGAGATCTCAATGACGCATGCCCGAAAGATGACTTCCCTCTACCGGTCACAGAATTAATGATTGATGCAACTACAGGGCATGAAGCGCTCTTGTTCATGGATTGTACTGCAGGGTATAAGCAGATACACATGGCGCCGGAAGATCAAGAGGCCACAACTTTCCGAACACCGAAAGGGATATTCTGTTACACAGTCATGCCTTTCGGATTAAAGAATGCTGGCGCGACATATCAACGGGCAATGCAGAAAATCTTCGATGACATGTTGCATAAAACAATAGAATGCTACGTCGATGATGTGGTTGTTAAATCAAAGAAAAGACAAAACCACATTAAAGACCTCCGAGCTGTCTTCGAAAGACTCAGAAAATGTCAGCTGAAGATGAATCCACTCAAGTGTGCATTTGGTGTCACTTCAGAAAATTCCTAGGAGTCGTTGTCAGACATCGAGGCATCGAGATTGACCAGACCAAAATCAGAGCGATTCGAGAAATACCGGTGCCTAAGACATCGAAAGAATTACGCGGATTGCAGGGACGCCTCGCATACATTAGAAGGTTCATATCCAACCTCGCAGGGCATTGTCAGCCTTACAACCATTTGATGAAGAAGAATGCTCCATATGAATGGGACGATAAATGTCAACATGCTTTCGAAAGCATAAAGAAATACTTAGCCAGTGCACCTGTGCTAGGGGCACCTATTCCTGGGAAGCCACTCATCTTATACATCGTGGCGCAAGAACGGTCCCTGGGGGCAATGTGTGCTCAAGAAATTGAAGACCGCATGGAGAGGGCACTCTACTACTTGAGTCGTACTTTGGTTGGAGCTGAAGTGAATTACTCTCCAATCGAGAAAATATGTCTTGCACTGGTGTTTGCGATCCAAAAGCTGAGGCACTACATGCAAGCACACACTATACACGTGGTGTCCAAGGCAGACCCAATCAAATACATACTCTCAAGACCGGTATTGTCGGGAAGGCTCGCAAAATGGGCAGTGTTACTGAAACAGTATGATTTGGTTTTCGTACCTCAAAAAGCTGTGAAAGGGCAAGCCATCGCCGACTTCTTCGCCGACCATCCAGTCCCAGCAGAATGGGAAATTTCTGACGACTTGCCTGGAGAAGAGATCTTCTATGTGGATGTTCTACCAGCATGGCAAATGTACTTCGACGGTGCTGCAAGACGAGACGGAGCTGGAGCTGGAGTGGTGTTTGTATCTCCACAAAGCCATGTTTTGCCATACTCCTTTTCATTGACTCAGGTATGCTCAAATAATGTAGCTGAATACCAGGCCCTCATACTTGGTCTCCAAATGGCGATCGAGATAGGCGTTCAGGACATGGACATCTACGGAGACTCGCAACTCGTGATCAGTCAAGTCCTCGATGAATATGAAGTGCGAAAAGAGGGTCTGGTCCCATATCATCAACAAGCACTCCGACTGCTAAATCAACTTGACACCGTCAACATTGATCATGTACCGAGAAGTGCCAACAAGTTGGCTGACGCGCTTGCTAACCTCGCAGCCACATTGGCACTGGGGGCAGAAGAATCAATGCAAGTTCCAGTTTGTAATCGCTGGGCAATACCGTTGCTTGAGGAGGAAGAAAATAGGAACGAGACGAATATGATCAACGTCTACACAACTGATGAAGATGACTGGCGTCAACCCATCATCGATTTCCTGGACCATCAAAAGTTACCAGACGATCCTAGGCACAAAGTAGAGACACACAGACGTTCCTCGAAGTTCATCCACTTTACAGGCGCTCTTTTCTTGGACAATGGTTGAGATGTTTAGGGAAAGATGAGTCCACCGAAGCCATGCATGAAGCTCACTCTGGCATATGCGAAGCTCACCAGTCAAGTCCAAAACTTTATGATCGCGTCAAAAGAATGGGATATTACTGGCCTTCCATGGTGCAAGATTGCATAGACTTCGCAAGAAAATGTGGCGCATGCCAATTCAACGCAAATTTCATACATCAACCGCCAGAGCCATTACATCCTACCGTCTCTTCATGGCCTTCCGAAGCTTGGGGACTTGATGTTGTTGGACCACTCACTCCAAAGGCTTCCAATGGGCACGAGTACATTCTCGCCGGTACTGACTACTTCTCAAAGTGGGCAGAACTAGTCACACTACGAGAAGTGAAGAAAGAAAATGTTGTGGACTTCATCCGAACTCAAATCATCTACAGGAATGGTGTACCACAACGCATCATAACCGATAATGGAAAGCCATTTGCCAACCAATTGGTGACAAGCCTAGCAGAGAAGTTCAAGTTCAAACAATACAAGTCATCAATGTACAATGCTCGTGCGAATGGTCTAGCCGAAGCCTTCAATAAGACGCTCTGTAACTTGCTAAGAAAAGTCGTGGCAAAGTCAAAACAAGACTGGCATGAAAGAGTCGGTGAAGCTTTATGGGCATATCGCACTACATACAAAACGCCAACTCAAGCGACCCCGTATGCATTGGTGTATGGAGTAGAAGCCGTGTTGCCGCTAGAATTGCAGATCCCATTGGTTCGCATAGCCATTCAGGAAGGACTTACAGAAGATGAAAACGATAATTTGCGTCTGGAAGAGTTGGAGGCCGTCGATGAAAAAAGGCTGCAGGCCCAACAAAAGCTTCAATGTTACCAGGCTCGATTATCGCGAGCGTTCAATAAAAAGGTGCGCCCTCGTTCCTTTCAAGTAGGAGACTTGGTCCTTGCAGTACGAAGGCCGATCATTACTTCTCACAAGCCGGTAGGAAAATTCACCGCCAAGTGGGGCGGCCGATATGTGGTGCGAGAAGTCTACACAAATGGTGCATACAAAGTTGAAGATGAAGATGGTGTGCGCGTAGGCCCTATCAATGGGAAATTTCTGAAACGCTACTATTCTTAAATCCCCACGCTGAAGACTCCTAAGCAAGAGACTAAACTGCAATGAAAGCTCCTAAGAAAGAGGATAAACTGCGCACACACAAAAAAAAACAAAAAAAAAACACAAAAACAAAACAAAACCCACAAAAAGTTATCCCATGAACTACGTCGGCTTGATCTTGTAAAACATCATCTGTGTTTTGCGAGTACGTAGGCAGCTCGAGTGAACATGTAGCTTGAGTGCAGCCACACCACCAAACAAATCACCCATTCCCTTATCGAACTACGTTGGCTTGATCTTGTAAAGCATTATTTTGTTTTGCAAGTACGTAGACAGCTTGGGTGAACATGTAGCTCAAGTGCAGCCGTCACCTCCAAAATAACAAATAATTGCTCCTGGCCCGCAAGAGCATAAACTGCGAACGGCTAAAGAAAAAAAAATCATCATCAAACGAAGCTTCACTGAACGACGCTTCATAAAATTCTTCATCAAGCGGAGCTTCTCTACTAGAAAGTCATGATGGCCCAAACGGGTCCCCTCATGACAACTCAAGTTGGACGAAGTGATGCAACTTGGAGTATCTATAAAGCAGTCCACACCAGTCATCGAGAAAGGCTTCCTTTGTAGGAGCGTCGTGATGACCCGAACGGGTTCACCTCAACTGCGAGTAATCCCTCCGTGGCTCCTCAGCTGCGAGTGATCCCTCAGTGGCTCCACAACTCAGAGTGCTCCCTCCATTGCTCCTCAGCTCCGAGTGCTCCCTCCGTGGCTCCTCAGCTTTGAGTGATCTCTCCGTGGCTCCTCAGCTCCGAGTGCTCCCTCCGTGGATTTCTCCATGCGAGCGTCGTGATGACCCAAACGGGTTCACCTCGTAACAACTCGGGTGCCTCCTCCACGTGAGCGTCGTGATGACCCGAACGGGTTCACCTCGTAACAACTCGGGTGCCTCCTCCACGTGAGCGTCGTGATGACCCGAACGGGTTCACCTCGTAACAACTCGGGTGCCTCCTCCACGTGAGCGTCGTGATGACCCGAACGGGTTCACCTCGTAACAACTCGGTGCCTCCTCCATGCGAGTGTCGTGATGACCCGAATGAGTTCACCTCATAACAACTCGGGTGCTTCCTCCATGCCTCCTCCGTCGGAGCGTCGTGATGACCCAAACGGGTTCACCTCATAATAACTCCGGGTGCTCCCTCCATGACTCATCACAAGAGTGTCGTGATGTCCCAAACGGGTCCCCTCACGCCCACTTAGGTGAGGGCAATCTTCAGACGATGCATCCTCCGTCGGAGCGTCGTGATGACCCAAACGGGTTCACCTCATAACAACTCTGAGTGCTCCCTCCGTGGCTCCTCAGAAAGAAGTCGCGATGACCCAAACGGGTTCATCTCATGACAACTTAAATGAGGACAAAGAATTTGACAGGTGCTTCCTCCGTGGCTCCTAGAAGTCGCGATGACCCAATAAACGGGTTCATCTCATGACAACTTAGTTGAAGATGGAAGATCATCGGGTTGAATTTCTTCATAAGAGTTGAATAAAATCTTCAGAAATCGACGGACAAAGACGAGTAACTCCCAAGTAACTTCAGAAATAAATAAAAGAAGCTTGATCCAAATATGTCATCCTACCTACACAAACAGATCTATCTATGGACAGGCATATGCATATAACTATAAAATTCAAGGGACGGTAAGAATTTACAATATGAGTAATACCTTGATAATCGAACGCGAGGATTTAAGACGCAACAATCAAGAATTAGTCACATAACCAAAGGCTGTGGAAGATCAATGACAATTGTCGATACATGTTAGTCATACGACAAAAAAAAAAGAGGAGAAAGCATACATAGCAAAGCCACGTCAATTGATGACTATGACATGAAGTAACAGCATTACTTCATCATTGATGAAGTAGCTTGGAATTCAATTAAAAAGGAGGGGACATGCTTACTAATAAAGAAGGAACAGAGGAATTGAAGGTGGATTTAGCCCGAAGTTCAAATTACTTTGGTCATACTTTGATAGGCAGGCCAATTTGACAATGGAAACTTTCGACCAAAGTTCATAGTGGCTTACGATGATACAAGGTTAGATTTCAAGAAGTATGACGGAGTCGGTATTTTCGTTCAAAGTCAGGTCGAACATGATGCTACGGTCGTGCTAACAAGTGTTCGGGATGAAAGGTTGATTCACAAAGAAGCAAAGCTATGAAGTGAAATAGAATACACATTTTTCATCTCTATTCAAAATTTTCAAAGCTATCAACACGTTGCCGGAAGACCATGGCGGCAGCAAGCAGGTGATCTCAAGAGTCAGAAGTTGAAGCTGACAAAGGGGAGAAATAGATTACCCGATATATCAGCACACACATAGACGAACGCACAACTCACATAAAAGATGGTGCCGCCACCGGTGATCTCACTGATTGCCTTCTTGTAATACGTGAACAATGGAATTGGTGACTTGAAGATCGATTTGAAGATAAGTTCTGAAGAAAAATAAAAAAGAGAGATTAACGGGTCACTTGAAGAAATTTCCAAGAGCAAGTGCTGCATATAGGATAATGCATGCAGATCATTCAAAAGCCATGAAAGCATGCTATCTTCTTTTAATTTGGTATATTCCAAATTCCTTGTCAATCAAACGGTGGAGAACAATAATTGAGGAATGCTCCAAACAAGATTTAAAAAGAGAGGTTTAAACAAAAGAAGGGACTGGACTTGTACCGTTTTGCTATCACTTTTAAGTCTTGAACGGTGACGAACATCGACGGCCGAGTTGAGTAAAAAGAAGGAAGGGTGCCTACCTTGAGCGTATATATTAAAGTTACAGATGACATACGATAAAGTTGCATTTATTTAAAATTGATATGTAACTATAACATTCAGCTCTTTTATCACTTCAATTGATAAAGTGCAACTTTATCACTCATCTCGTGTAACTTTAAACACTTTTTGTGTAACTTTAACACTGGAACTTATGACCTTAAAATAGTTGTTGCCCTCATTGAACCTATATATATATATATATATATATATATATATATATATGCAAGTTGGTTCTAACCCTATTTCTATTAAGTAGTAGTAATTCGAAAAGAATAAGGAAAGTACGTTCATGTTTGGTATCCTCTCATATTTTCCTTAGGGTTGCGTTTGGATACTTGGAATTGATTTAAATTTCATGATTTCAATTCTTGTATTTGAAATTCTAGATTTCAAATCCAAATCCAAATCCAAAATGGTGTTTGGGTACCCTTGGAATTCGGGCGGGTGGAGTCGAGTCAAGGTCACCAATTTTTATTTTTATTTTTGAAAATTTTTCATCAGAAAAGTGTAAATTTTCAAAAAAAAAAAAAAAATTATTTTAACAAGATTATGCGCAAAAATAAAAAAACGATAATTGACGGAATTGAAATGACTATCCATACCCTAGGAATTTGAGATAGCCAAATTTCAACTAGGTTGGATTTGGTCTCAATTTCAAATCCAAATCCCAAGATTGGCAAACGCCTAAAATATTACAAATCCGGATTTTAAATCCAAATCCGAGTTCCCAAACACACCATAAGGAAATTGTTCATCCCAATCCGTGTCATACTCGTCTGCTAAGCAAAGAGAGGGTGACATTAAAAAAAAAGCGGTTCAAGTCACAACAAAGACAGAGTGAGAGTAGACCATGCAAGTCAAATAAATTTACGGCAGGTCATCCGTCAAGTCAGATAATGACAGGATGACGATATAAAAAAGTAGAGCTACCTGTAAGACAAGTTCGGTGCTCGTCGACTTACAAGTCAAAGTCAAACAAAAAAAATGTTCGAGACCCTGCCACTCCAAGACACCCAAACGGTGTACGTGACAAGGTCCCAAGGGGGCAATTTGTAGGCACTAAAAATTTATTAAAGGGCCGAATAAATAAAATTAATTAATTATTTTGAGTTAATACGAAATTTTAGCTTAATTTAATTATTTTGTCCCGAGTAAATAAAATATGGATCGATCCGGATTACAAATTGGCTTATTTGGATCATTAAACCCGAAAATAAGACAAATTAGGCCAATGTCACTAATAAACCCCTAAATGGGCCTGTGACTACAAAGTCCGTCAAGGAGAACCAAAACTCTATAAATAGAGCCCTTCTCATTCATTTGAAGGCAATTGGAAAATTCTAAAGCAAAGGATCCAGAGAGAAAAAGACAAGAAGTCGCTACAAGCTCTCCATCAAATCCGTCACACGCAGTTAGAAGATCTAAGACAAATTCAAACATTCAAGGGAGATTCAAGTTCAAGCGACCCTCTCGAGAATATCAAATTACAACGCGCGCAAGGCAGTACAAGTCAGCTACGCACGCGTCCCTCACGTGTACCGCGTACACGTGATCCCCAAACGGCCTTAGAATCAGAGGATAAATTAGAGGTCTTACACGAACTTTTTGATAAATATTAATAAAATTTATTTGTTTCCTTATTTTGCATTTCAGTTAGCTGCGATACAAAATTTGTGGTTACAATATTGCCATATCAAAAATGAACTGTACAAATAACTCCACCAATTACATGCATTGAAAGCCTAACTCTACTTATTCAACCAATACATCATCCAACAACTATCCTTGCTAGTCAATTGATCGCGCACTACCTGATTAACCTTATTTTTCATCTCTGCTTTGAGACCGCGAATCACAACATTAGGTCGAACCAGGGAAACAATATGTAATCAAAAGTGAAAAGTTTTAATGAAGTGAAGGTTAAGTTAGGAGGGTCTGATTTTGAAGTTACTAAGTAGGTAGAAGGTTATGTACTTATGTTAGAAGGTTAACTAATGAAAACAAAATCATAAACAATAGAGTAATAAGATTATAAGAATGTCCAAATTTAGCAGTAGTACTTGTAGATTATACTTCCTCCGTTCCATTTGATTGTTTGTATTTGCTTTTTCACACTTACCAACGCACGATTTCTTTTGTCTAAATCTTTATTTACGTATTTCTAAAAATTATAAAAATTTGATATTTATAACGTACTCGATTAGACAATTTAAACAAGATCCCACATGACTATATTTTATCTTATATTAGAAGTTACGTTGACTATTTCACTCACCCATAAATAGTTATGTCCAACAAACAAATGCAAACAATCAAATGGAACGGAGGGAGTAAATGTTAATAGCAATTTTAGTTTTTTTTTTTTGGTTTGAAAAGGAGGGCTAGACCCTATACAATTATTCTTCTAGAGCTAAAGTGCACCGAATTAGGAATAAATCTCGGCCATAGAACCGCGCCCAAATGTTGTTCGAGGAGATTAAACAAGTCTGCAGGAGTATCTTCGTAATCGAATTTTATCAGCTGAACATTTTGTCTCGCTCCATGATTCGCTAGCCAATCTGCACATTGGTTCGCTTCCCAATATACGTGATTGATCCTTACCATCCAAGCATTATCCTCCATCAATGTTTTACATATATGTATCATGTGTGAGTGCGCATTCGGGACTCCATTGACCTATTTCAAGAGATGTACAACTACTTGGGAATCTGTTTGAATGATTAGTTTCTTATATCCCATCTCCTTAGCCATGAGCAGTCCACGTCGAAGTGCCATAACTTCGGCTCTAGTTACCGTGGCGACTCCTAAATTTTCTGAGAAAGCGCATAGATTCCTTTCAGTGCTGTTTCTAAACAGCCCACCCGCACCTGCTTTTCCCGAGTTACCCTTCGATGACCCATCTATGTTAAGTGTAATCCAGTCAACTGGCGGGGCTACCCATTTTACAAACATTTTGATTCTTCGGATCGGCTTTTCAGGTGCAAAAGGTTTGCCTCCCTAGAGTGCACTCTGGTTTTCTTTGATCTTGTTTGACAAGAACAATGTGACGTGTTCTGGGATATAATCCTCCTTGTCAAAAACTCGGCAATTACGCCAGTTCCACACCCACCACAAAGAGATAGCAAATACTGTTGGCTAATCCTTGATATTTTGAAGCGTGTTCCCAGAAATATTCACTTGAATCCACTCCGATATTGATCCCCCTTGCTGGTGAAACATGGAATTTGCTCCCTAGAAGCAAGCCCATACTTTTCTGGCATGCCTACAATTGCGGAGCATATGTAAATACGTCTCTTCTTTTAAACCACAACCCTTGCACATCGGGTCCTCACTCTTTCCTCTTCTCCCTCTGTTTACATTTGTCAAAACTCGGTCATGTAAGAGAAGCCAAACAAAAACCCGGATACGTTGAGGAAAAAGAAGCTTCCAAGGAAGTCTCCAATTTATATCATCTCCTTCCTCAAGCTGATTCTGCAGTAGCTAAACTGCCTATTTAATGGTTAACGCACCAGTTGACGACTGAGCCCAGAAAATTAGGTCACCTCCTTCTGTCGGGTCTACTTCTATGGAAGCAATAGTTTTCAAAACATCTTGTGATAACATATCTGCAAAGAGCTCCCAATTCCATCCCGTACCAACCGTCCACATATCTACTACTTTGAAATTATCCATTTCAGTTGGGATTGGATCTCTTGTATCTCACCAATAGAAGTAACCGTGTTAGCGACTCGTAGACCGAACTGATCTTATGGGGTTTACATCTCACCCATAAGGCTCAATTGGGTTGGACGTCTAATATATTTTTACGTTTATTCAGACGGGACTCTAGGCAAAATGAAAGCCGATGATTACATTCTCTACATCAACAAGAGGGTACTTGTCAGAAGTTTTCAGAATCTTGTTCTGCCCCCACTACTTAGGTAGTAATCCTGATCAAGTACTTGTCTATATATGCGCACATACCCCACGCAGACTCTTGGACCCAAGTCCTCACCACTATAGGACGACTACCTTAAACACACTAGGTCGACTCTCGGCCGCAGCCTTTGAGTATGCTTTTCATTACAAGTGCAGTTGAAACACCACGTATGGTAGAATCCAACACAAGCGATTCGTCCAAGACTCGCATCGTAAACCTTATCAAGTAGTATTTTATTGGTGACCTTTAATAATCAGTCGGACTTATTTGAAATGGTTAAGTTCGTTCTCAAATTCTTACTTTCGGTGTGACAACGTTATTCTTTAGTCCTCAAATGTCATCCGAAATATTATATTCCCAATATCGTATAACCTTTGTTTTAAACTTATTTCAAAATAGTAATTTCTTAAAATGAGGTTTTATATTAAGATAAAACTAAGGTATAATAAAAATATTATTTTAAAATTTAAAGTTTCGGAAAATATAAATTAGGGTTATTTAACAGTAATAATACCAACTATGGGTAATATTTCATGAATAAAACCAACTTTGATCAATACGGGAATAAAACAATATATGAGAGAAATTATACGGGATTGAAATAGCCTCTTAAATGACCGGATAAATTAGGTTTTTGTGGGTCCCATACTATTAATTAACACACATATTCATCTTCTTCATTGACACGACAAACTCCATTTTCCCTTAAATCAAATTCTCTCTCCTAAATCATAATTTCTACAAATCCATGACCTATCAAATTCATATTCTTCGAATTCATGGGATCAAACTCGAAAGATGTTTTCTGCAACCACAAGTCTCCATGGATCAACCTACGTTTTCAATCAAACCAATTAAAAAGACCCTAATTTGATACTTAAAGCCCTAAATTAAGTCTAGAATAAGAAACCCCAAATGAAACCCAGAATACGAAAAACCTAGAAAAATCGATTTGGAAAAATGAAAACAATACTCACCGTTGACATTGCCAATGCAAATGATTGAGGAATGAATTTCTATAACCCTGAAAATGAATTTTCGACAATGTTAATGGTAATTACTTATAAATACGGACGAACAAAAGTTTGAAGAAGATAAATAAACAAAAGTTTCGAAAAAAATTACTTTCCGCAAGATAAATTGAGGAAGATGAAGTGATGAAGTGAATGATGAATAGAGGAAGAAGAAGATGACGTTTTGAAGTGAAGGAGAAGGAGAAGAAGATGAAGTTTGAAGTTTAAACAATTACATTTAATACTCTACTATTAGCCAATAATACTTGTATTAGGGAAATATTGACAGGTGTAGGCGGTAGCTAGTTAGAGTATTTCATTCCCGTATAATTTCTCTCATACATGGTTTTATTCTCATACTAATCAAAGTTGGTTTTATTCATGGAATACCACCCATAGTTGGTATTATTCCTGTTAAATAACCCTATAAATTAAGTCATACTTAGTCGATTTTTGAATTTTTTGACCTAAAATCACTTTTAAAATTTATGAATGTCGTGTAAAAGTTTTAGAATAAAAAAAATTCATTTATTATAGAAAAATGTAATTTATAAGTTTCCGCCCATTAAAAGAAATAAGTGAAGTATGATTAAAATAAGATATTTTGTAGGTTACTAATTTATACTATTGCTCTCATACATAAATAAGCATAAAAATACCAAGGAAATTAAAATATGAATAAAATCGTAAACAAATAAAGTAAATAATAAAAATATAAACTAGATTAAATAAATATATAATACGTATGGTGGATACAAATAATAAAATGGAATAAAATAATATAAAACGAAAATGATATAAGTAAATTTTATCACTCTAAGTTCATTTATTCAATTTCTTATATAAACAGAAATGTAAGGTGATAAATAAATTAAACAAGTGATAATTTAGTTAGGTTAACTTTAGTCATAAACAAAATACATAACATAACTAAAATATCATGTAACGTGTGTATGTATATATATATATATATATATATATATATAGAGAGAGAGAGAGAGAGAGAGAGAGAGAGAGAGAGAGAGAGAGAGAGAGAGAGAGAGAGAGAGAGAGAGAGAGAGAGAGAGAGAGAGAGAGAGAGAGAGAGAGAGAGAGAGACTTTTATGAGTCTTTCTCTATATATGAGTCCTAAGTCCCCATCCTATCCATTGGATGGGATGAGGATGGATGGACACGATGCGTCCTAGTATTTTGTATTAAGAAAAAGGAAGATTTAGCATCCTAAAATAACTCCCATGATTTTAGGAAACAATAACTCCCATAATCACTTTCATTCCTCATTCATTCATTCATTCATTTACGTTACACGTTCATCAAAACCTAAAAAAAAAACGCTCTCATCATCACGTTCATTCAATCAAATCTGTGCTCGAAATTTTGTTACTATGAATTCAATGATCGCGACATCTCCATCAACTGTTGATAAGCAATTCATCGAGTATAACAATGGTGAGTTTCGATATTGCTTTCATGTTTTGCGTCAATTTTATTCATCATCTTGATTAATTTGCGTCAATTTGCGTTCATGTTTTGTGTAAATTTTCATGTTGATATTGCTTTCATGGTCGTTTCATTCATCATCGATTCATATCAATGGTTAATTGGTCTCTTGTTAGTATAGATTCCAGAGTTTTATGTTTGTTATTTAGGTTTTCCGTAATCTCCACTGATACTATTGTTTTGTTGTCTATTGAATCAGACACGACGTTGAAGTAACATACGTTCTAAGTTACAGTAACACTTAATTTTAATTAGAGTAACATACACTGAACGTTGAGAAAAGGTTTTTGACGATGATGTTAGAGTAACGTATTGTACGAGTTAGAGTAACTCAACTTATGAGTTGAAGTAACACATTGGTTGCATGGGCGTAACGTGGTTTAATTTTGTGCAGGTGAAATTGGCAAAGATGCGAATGCACAGGACAACACTGGAAAAGGTGGAATTTTATTCATTTGATTAATCATAGATTCATATCAATGGTTTTTGGATTTGATTAATCATAGATTAAGCAGACACGACATTGAAGTAACATACGTTCTAAGTTACAGTAACACCTTATTTTAATTAGAGTGACACACTGTGGACATGACATAGGTCCACCTCGACGCGGCCACGCACGGGTTTGGGGAGGCGAATGAATCTTCATATGAGATGGATCAAATTGAAATTTAAATCGAAGTGGAGTCACCACCGAACTTTGTGGGAGTTCGGGCCCGTTCAAACCCACTTTATATCTTAGTGGGCCATGCACAAAGTATGGCCCATTCGGATGCCAGAGTTTATTGGGTTCGTCCTTTTGCATTTGATACCGATACCGACGTTATCGGATATCGTGTATTGAATGACTCTCGTGTGCCAACGGTTTTGGACATCCGGAAACCGAGGTTCTGAGTAAGGGGTGAGGGTACGTGTTGGGAAGTTCACAAAGAACACCCAACCCCGCCCACACATTAGCGGCCCCTACTAAGATATCGTTTGATTTTAAAATACGCGCGTTAGTAATTCGGTTGAATGATATGCGAACAATATTTTCGACTAATTAAACATGTGAATTAAGTTTGATGTACGTCGTTTAATGCATCTTTAAATCTATGTCGAAGTTGTATTTAGCATGCGAGGTCTGTTTTAGTATAATAAAACAAACAACGAATAATAAGATACAAAGATAAAGAACAAACGAGTTAGTAACGGTTTGCAAATTGAATAAATGATGTAAAAATGATGTGATGCATGGTTTTGAAAAGATGAATCACGTGATAGACTCGACACGTGTTGACCGAAGTCGAAAAAATATTTTATCGGGACTTGAAAGATGCTAAAAGACTCACTGTTTTGCTAAACCAGGAGCCACTCGGTCAAGTCATTGAGGGACTCGATCGAGTGGTCTCAAAAAAAAGTTTCTGTCTCGGTTTTTGAGGTGCCACTCGATCGAGTGGGCTAGGAACTAGATCGAGTGCCCCCTGTACGGACTGTTGTCCGGTTTGTTTTTGCTCTCGAAATTGTTTTTTGAAAAATCGACAATTTTGTTAAGTCGCGTAAAAATATAATACGATTTTTTACTCGATTTAAACTTGTGACTCTCGTCATATTCGACACTTGATTATGAAATCAATGTCGAATACTCGGAGCGATTCTTTTAGAAAAGATATTTTGTAAATTGTTTGAAAATCGAACTAAAAAAACAATGTAGATTCTCTCCACGTCGAAATCGTCATATTTCGTTTTTAGGACTATGTGACGATTGTCTTAGCATCAACGAGATTAATTTAATTCTTGTAGATACGATATTCGACTATAGAGTCGGTATCATATTTTAAGAATGACCGTTTTTGTATAAATTTTTTTTATAGTTGCGATAATATCGGTATTAGAAACGATGAAAAGAAATAAAAAAAGATGCGACGATGACCCGTACAAAAATACGGACGGACGAGAAAAAGAGAATAAAAGGGAGAAGTCGGAATTTGTAACACCCTCAACCTACATGCTTAATTATCTCGAAAACGGACTCGTAATAGCGGCCTAGGCGCGGGAGCGTTAAGATGTATATAGGTGAGTTATGGTGTGTATGGTTAGGGAGGGGATTTGACGAGTATTGCTCTCGGGTCTTTGACGAGTTTTGATCTCGGGTTTGCTACGATATTTCTAGAGGAAAATCGGGACGGTGTTTTTGTATGGTTTTCCTAAAATTGCCTAGAATTTTGGGTTGTGAATTGTCGGGAATTGTGTGTGTCGTGAATTGCTGATGTGTAGATGTATTGTCTGTAATTGTGTTGTGTAGGAGGGTGTATTTATAGGAGAGCTTCCCGACCTTGACTAGGAGAGGTAGCTTTGCTTGGGTGAGAAGAAACACCGCTTTGGATAGGAAAAGCACGCAATTTGAGTGGAAACATGATTCCGTCTTTTGATGGAAGGGAATCCTCTTCCGGCTGAAAAAGAGGACATTGATCGAGTGGTGCATGTCACTCGATCGAGTGCCCGGTCTAATGCCGGTTTTGGGCGGTTTTGTGAGCCTACTCGACCGAGTGGGCCGGTCCACTCGATCGAGTCGGTCTAGCTCGGGTAGGAGTCCTTTTTAGAGATCGAGTCCTATCTCTAACGTAATTGTTTAATCTTTTTTGTAGCTGATTTTTTTAGTTTTTGACTTCAAGTCGGATTTTTGAAGTGGTGCGATGGATATTTATGGCTCGGAAATGCCTTTGACCGGGGTATGACTCGATCGCTAAAAGACGGTTTTGCCCTTGGTGCCAGTTTTGACCCAAATTACTCTTATTTGACTGGAAACGACCCACTGGGCCTGCATTTGAGGTCGGTTTGGTGAGATTTTTACTCCGCTAAAAGCTCGTGCCGACTACTATTGATTTCGAGTCCAAAATCGAGTGTATTAAGCTATGTTTACGTCCGATCATCATCGGGTGTTTTTTGGAAACTGCTATAGACACCTGGCGGTCAAAATGTGGGTGTCTACACACACTAAACATTGAAAAAGGTTTTTGGCGCTGATGTTGAAGTAACTTGCTTTACGAGTTAGAGTAACACAACTTATGAGTTAAAGTAACACATATGTCCCATGGACGTAACGTTGTTTATTTTTTTGCAGGTAACATTGGCAAAGATGCGAATGCACAAGAATGGTGCAGACATGTGGGTGAGGCATTCACTCCGTACATGGGGCAAGTATTCGGAACAATCGATGAGGCGGTGGAATTTTATAAAATCTACGCGCTGGCTTGCGGATTCGAAGTTGTTTTTTATGTGGGTTTACAAGAATAACTGTTTTTTTACATATTTTTTACACATAATGATGTGCAACGTTGTAGTTAACTCTATATTTATTTGTGTTGTTGGTTAGAGTAACATCTAGGATGTATTGGAGTAACACCATTCGTTTCTTAAAGTAACTGACATAATGAATAAAAGTAACTGAGGATATTAGCGTTGTTTACCATTCATTCTTAGATTAACCACAACCATTCGTTATAGTAAAATGATTTGTTCGTTAAAGTAACAGCTACACTGCGTTAGAGTAACACATATTTTTTTGCTACGATAAGAACTCCAATCCCTGATGATGAAACCAATTTGTAATGCGGGTTAACAACCTTCTTTCTTAGGTTAGAACCATTCATTACCAAAGTAACAACATTCGTTCCTTGAAGTAACATATATATAATGGGACAGAGTAACTGATGAAAACAGCGCTGTTTAACCGCCATTCATCACTTAGAGTAACATCATTTAATCGTTAAAGTAACAGCTACAATGTGTCGCTGTAACACACTGATTATGAGACCAGATTTGTATCGTAGGTTAACATCATTCACTCTCATAGTGACACCAGTCGTTCCTTAGAGTAACAGGAACACTTAGTCAGTGTAACATAATTTAACAGCCTTATCCCATTAGTGATAATCAAAATACCAATTTTTGAAGATTAAGTTAAAGGGATTGAAATGAATATGACTGCAACAATTTTTGAATTTCGAAGCTTGTGAGGAAGAAATTTCGAAGCTTATGAAGATGACGATTGAAAATTATGAAGAGGAAATAATTATGAAGATGAAGAGGAAGAGTTTTGAATTTTGATTAATTATGAGGATATTGGGGTTTTGTGCGTGAGTGATGATGGTGGGATATTGCGTCAGTGAGAGAGAATTTGAGGAGAGAGTGAGATAAATTAGTTTTACAGTAGTTGGAGAGAACTAAGGGAAAAGAGAGGAATTTAATATATTTTTATCAAATATGTTAGTTATTTCCTTTATTACTCAAATCAATCACCACCATCCATCTCCCTCTAGATCAATGGATGTAATTAGGACTTACGGACTCAAAAAATGAAAAGAGGACTCACTTATTTCCCCCCCTCTCTCTCTCTCTCTATATATATATATATATACACACACACACGTTACATGATATTTTAGTTATGTTATGTATTTTGTTTATGACTAAAGTTAACCTAACTAAATTATAACTTGTTTAATTTATTTATCACCTTACATTTCTGTTTATATAAGAAATTGAATAAATGAACTTAGAGTGATAAAATTTACTTATATCATTTTCGTTTTATATTATTTTATTCCATTTTATTATTTGTATCCACCATACGTATTATATATTTATTTAATCTAGTTTATATTTTTATTATTTACTTTATTTGTTTACGATTTTATTCATATTTTAATTTCCTTGGTATATATGATGGGGATCGGTTGCCGGCCATGGGTTGTCCGCCATGCGGATCCCGGGGTAACCCGGCCCAGATCACGAAGGAGGCCTGCAAGCAGGCCAGTCAGCAATATCTCACCCAAACGGCCCTAGGGAGCCTCCCTGGAGGGCCGTGCCAAACTCTGAACAAGAAGTCAGGCCTCCTGCCCGTCGGGGTCAGGCCATGGCCAGTACAGCCAAGGAGGAAAAAGTCCATCCCTGTCAATCAGACGTCAAGGAATCTTCCCCTGACAAGCTCAAGGGAGAAGGTTAGAGCCCCCCCAGCCCGTGTCTAAGGTAAGAGGAAATGAGTGGACAAGGGGCACCCACGTGTCGTTCACTCATTTCCCCTATCCCCCCCCCTCTCTCTCTTCACCCTCTCTTATGAGAAACTATAAATACTCATTTATTTCCCACAAGAGAGGGTAATTTACTTTCTCTCTCTAGAATCTCACTCTAGAAAACGCCACCTTACTCCTCTCGAGTAAGGTCCGTCAAGCGCATTCACGGACTGACTTAGGCATCGGAGAGGGTTTGCTCGGACACCTCCGAGGCCCTGTGCGCTCCCTCTGTGCAGGTGACAGGCCCCCTCTGCCGAGAAGGTCCGACTATTATGGTGAGAAGAAGGAGAGACTTGGAGAGTAAGACAACTCCATCAAGAAACCACAAACTGAAAGATCCGAATCCGTTTTGGGTCAATTGTTTCCATACCGGAACAATTTGGCGCCGTCTGTGGGGGCCTTAAGTTGAGATTCCTCAAAAGAACAAAAGCCACTAGAGGATGCCCGAGGTTGGCGAAACCGAATAAGGTGTGGATCCGGCGGGACATCCAGTAAACCCCCTATATGGCATCCCCTTGCCAACGAAGGAGGTGACACCCGCCGCCACGCTCCGGGGAGTAGGGCAGGTTACCCTCTACGAAATACCCAACAAGGAAGCCACAGCTGCAGCTGGGCAGGGGGATCAACGGGGGCACAACCTTAGCCTCACCCCTGCTCAGGCTGCGCAGGCCGTTGTCTTTTTCTCTGCCATGCTGAATTAGCAGGTCACACCTGAGGACCTGGTGGGCAGGATCGCGAAGACCCCCAGGCACCTACACTTCGAGAACACTGAAAGGACTGGGGCACGAAGCGAACCGCCGCTAGGAACGTCCAAAGAAAAGCAAAAAAGACGGCTCGAGGATATGTGCAGGCTAAAAGGCGCATTGCAACTGACGCCCAGAAGCAGCCGACTCAGCAGCAAGATGGGTCTGTGCACACCATAGAGTCCACAGCATCTGCTAAAAAGAGAGGTCTATCCCAGGAAATGTAGGAACGATTAAAACCAAAGGAACCTGTCTCGAAGCGCCTGGGGGCAAAGCAAGGCGGGGTCTTTACCAGATTAACGCCTGCTGTGGAACCACAGAAAGCTCCGGTACTATCCAGAAGTATGCAGTCAAGGCTCAATCAAGGTCAACCAATGGAACCAAGACACCATCAGGGAGAGAACCTTGAGCCTCCTCGGCCGCCTTAGGGGAAGCGACCCCAACACCGCTCCCCCATGAGAGTGGATGAGGCTGCGAGCAAGCATACGCCCAGGCACCGCTCCCCCAGTGCTGGAAAACCGACCCCTGGCAAATGAGATGACTAAGGTTACCACTCTGCGGGGAGCCGATCTAAGATGATGGGCAGGCCTACTAGAACTCCGCTTCACCCTGAAGTCGAGGAGTGCCCCATCTCAAAGATTAAGATGCCCACTGTTAAGTTCGACGGGACCACCAATCCCGAAGATCACCTAGCAGCCTACCAGAGCCACATGGGAATGGATGACGCTGATGACGCTGTTTGGTGTAAGATCTTCCCTACAACCTTGGTAGGGTTGGCTCAAGGGTGGTTCCCGGACCTGCCACAGTGGTCGATTTGCTATTTCATAGAGTTGGCCGAGTCTTTCCTGCACCAGTATGCAGGGAATAAGAGGCGTAGACTGACCCGCTTTGATCTGATGACCCTAAAACAGAAGAAGGGTGAGACCATCAGGAAGTATCTTAAAATGTTTGACCTAGCTTTCCAGCAGGTTAGAGAAATTCATGACCCAACGACGGCCTATGCGCTGACCAATTCACTGCTTCCAGGAGAAATGAAAAACAAGATGATTAGAGCCAAACCAGAGACCCTGCCAAAGGCTCGTAAGATAGCCGAAGGCTTCATGCTGCAGGAAGAATTCCATAGCCTGCCAGATACCCCACAGGACCTTCAAGGTCGCAGGGTGGACGCAGCAGGGGCAAAGCAGCCGGAAAGCAAAGAACCGAGGAGGGGGATGCCCTAAAAAGGGAACGCATGGCCTACCAGCCAAGGTTTGACAGTTACACAGCGCTTAACAGGTCAAGAGCTGAGATATTTGAGCTGGAGAAAGAGACAGCAAAATGGAATCGCCCAAGTAAGCCACGCAGCCCAAAGGGTGACCCGATTTTTTTTTGCACGTTCCATGATTGCATAGGACACACAACTGAGGAATGCCGCCACCTGAAAGACGAGATAGAAAAACTCATCAGGAACGGCTAGCTGAGTAACTATGTTGCCAAAAACAAGAGTAAAAAAGCTGCTACAGAGGAGCCTGAGGGCTCAATACAGGACCGTATGATAATTCATGTAGTATTAGGGTATGCTGAAGGCCAAACAAGCCGAAGGGGCCACAAAAGACAGATCCGGGAGCTCCACAATCAGATCTGCTATGCCAAAAGAGCAGGGAGCCCGGCAGGCCTAACCATGAGCATAACCCCCCAATACGCAGGTCGGGTAATCTACCCCCATATTGATCCCTTAGTCCTATCTTTAGTTATCAGCAACGATATAGTGAGGAGGTGAATGGTGGACACAAGAGCCTACACTAATCTGATGTACAAGGAGGCCTTTAACAAAATGAATCTAGAAAAAAGGCACCTAAAGCCTGCCCCTGGACCATTGTATGGGTTTAGCGGAGCAGGGATCCTCCCAATGGGAGTCATTGAGTTGCCAGTAACGTTCGGGGAGGGGGCATCGGCCAGAAACATCCGAGCCACCTTAGATGAGATTGAAGCTGCAATATCAATAAGGGCGTTGACTGTGGCCTACGTCACAGATTTTGGAATGGAAGGAAAGATACACGGGGACCGGGAGTCAGCCAGGCAATGCTACTCAGTGGCCCTGCGCGCTCATGAAACAGAGAGGAAAGGCAAACGAAAGGCAAACAGCCCCCCCAACAGGGAAGGAGAAATTCCGACTGATCAGCAGGCATCAGACCACCCTGAACCTGGGGGGGCGAAAGTATGCTGGTGCAGCTGGAGCCAGGGAGACCGGTCTTGATAGGAGCCGACCTGGAAGATTCCTACCGGGAGAAGTTGATTAAAGTCCTACAGGACAACAGGGATGTCTTCGCCTACTCGACAGATGAAATGCCGGGGGTCGATCCAGCCCACATCGTTCACAAGCTGAACCTAAATCCTGAGGCCCGCCCTGTGAAGCAAAAGAAAAGGAACATGTCCACAGAAAAAGATCAGGCCATCAAAGAGGAGATTGAAAAGCTCCTGAAGGCCGACTTTATACAAAGTTGTGATTACCCTGAGTGGCTCGCCAATGTAGTGATGGTGAAGAAATCCCCGGGAGCCTGGAGGATGTGTGTGGACATCATCAACCTCAACAAGGAGTGCCCTAAGGACCGTTACCCCCTGCCATGGATTGACTAGTTGGTGGATGCCACCAGAGGGTATTCCAAGCTCAGTTTCCTGGATGCCTTCTCAGGCTACCACCAGGTGTACCTCTGGCAGCCCGATAGGGTCAAATGTGCATTCATCACAAGTGCAGGCACATACATGTACAAAATGATGCCGTTTGGCCTCAAGAACGCAGGGGAAACCTACCAACGTCTAGTAGATAAAGTATTTGAGAGCAAGAAAGGCAGGAACTTGGAAGCATACGTAGACGATGCGATAGTGAAGTGCAAGGGGGACGAAGAGCATTTGAGGGACTTACAGGAGACCTTCTCCTCCCTGCGTACCTATCAAATGAAGCTGAATCCTAAGAAATGCACCTTCGTCCGCTCCGGCAAATTCCTGGGTTTCCTGGTCAGTGCCAGAGGAATTGATGCAAATCCCGAAAAAGTGCAGGTTGTCATCGATCTCCCAGAACCAAGAACAATCAGAGATATTCAAGGTCTGATCGGCAGGATGGCCGCCCTAGCGCGATTCATCGCCAGGTCAGCTGACAAGTCAACACCTTTCTTTAAAATACTGAAGGGGAATAAACAGTTCAAATGGGAGGCAGAGCAGAGAGAGGCTTTCGAATAGTTGAAGGAGCACTTAAAGAAATTATCAACCATGGCAAGGCCGGTAGCAGGGGAAAAACTGTTTCTGTACATAGCCGTAACAAATTCAACTGTAATTGCAGTAATCCTAAGGGAAGAAGCAGGCTCTCAGCAGCCGATTTACTTTGTAAGCCACGTCGAGAAGGCGGCTTATGCGGTAGTTATAGCAGCACGAAAGCTCAGACCGTATTTCGAGGCCCACCCTGTCGTCGTATTAACTGACCAGCCCCTGGAAAGAGTGTTGGAAAAATTTGAAAAATCTGGAAGACTGCTGAAGTGGGCTATAGAGTTAAGCGGGCTGGGTATATCTTATCAGTCCAGGACCGCGATTAAAGCGCAGGCCTTGGCAGACTTCTTGGTAGAATGTTCCCACTCAGAGGAAGACGATCCACCTGCCGGCGAATGGACGGTGTACACCGATGGATCATCCACAACCAATGGTGCGAGGGCAGGGATCGTTCTTACTAGCCCTGAGGGGGCAGACTTTGAGCATGCACTCAGGTTCACCTTCCCAGCGTCAAACAACGAAGCTGAGTATGAGGCTGTACTGGCATGTATCAACCTAGCCAAAGCAGCAGGGGCAGAAAGACTTGTCCTGGCTATGGACTCCTAACTCATAGCAAATCAGATCAACGGTGAATACGAAGCTAGAGATCAGGCCATGGCCTCATACCTGGAAAAGGTAAAGCAAGAGCTATATCTGGGTTGAAATCTTATGAAATTAGGCAAGTCCTCCGGTCAGAAAACAACCGGGCGGGTGCTCTGTCTAAACTGGCCAGCTCCAGCCTGCAAGATATAAGGAGATTAGTATGGGTAGATGTAATACAAGAAAAATCTACCGCACCCTGCCAGATGATCAATGTCATTGAAGAAATAGAGGTTGAAAACTGGATGACCCCGATCATCCAATTCAAGAAGCATGGAACCCTTCCACAAGACCCTGCTCAGAAGAAGAGAATGCCAGCCAAAGCTGCATGGTTCATACTGATTGGAGAAGAGTTGTACCGCAAATCATTTTCCGCCCCTTGCTTAAATGCCTGGGGGCAGGACAGGCTGCAGAAGTATTGGACAATATACACTCAGGATTCTGCGGTCACCATGTGGGGGGACGAACACTGGCACATAAGGCCCTGAGAGCAGGGTACTACTGGCCAACCATGCTTGCTGACGCCTGAGAACTGACCCAAAAATGCAAAAAAATGTCTGCTCTTTGCCTCTGTGATACATGCCCCAGCCCAGGACCTCAGGCCGATCTTATCCCCTATTCCTTTCGCTCAATGGGGAATGGACATCCTGGGTCCGTTTACTATGGCGACATGGGGCAGAAAATTCTTGATAGTAGGGATTGACTACTTCAGTAAATGGATTGAGGCTGAAGCTGTCCCAAATATAACAGAGCCGACAGTCAGAAAGGTAATCTGGAGAAACATAATAACAAGGTATGGCCTGCCGAAAGTACTTGTCTTCGATCATGGCAGGCAATTTGATAACGACCCACTGAGAGCGTGGCTGAAGGGCCACGGTGTAACTGTCGCCTACTCCGCCGTCTGCTACCCACAGACCAATGGACAGGCCGAAGCAACAAATAAACATATCCTGAATGGGCTGAAGAAGATGGTGGACGAGTTCAAGGGAAGATGGGAAGACGAGCTCCCCAGTGTCCTGTGGTCAATCAGGACCACCAGGAAAGAATCCACTGGGCAGACCCCTTTTTGTCTGGTCTACGGAGTCGAAGCACTGCTACCCATAGAAGCGCATATTCCTACCCTCCAGTCTCAACAGTATGACATAACCAGTAACGAGGCTGCAATGACTAAGGCTCTTGACCTGGTCAGTGAAGTGAGACAAGAGGCCTACGTCAACATCATAGCCTATCAGCAAAGGATGAGGAAGGTCTACAACAAAAGAGTGAACATGAGGAACTTCCAGGTAGGCGACCTGGTCCTGAGAAAGACCCAGGCGGTGGAAAGGTCAAAAGAGCATGGAAATCTGAGCGCTGACTGGGAAGGCCCCTATCAAGTCACCCAGGTTATGGGACCAGGCACATACAAGATTGCCAACCCGGAAGGCCAGAAGCTAGCACCCCACTGGAATGAAGACACCCTGAAGAAGTATTATGGCTAGATTAAGAATCAAAATGTTTTCTTTCCCCTAAAATGTCGGCGGAGAACGATCAAGTTGGAATGTCGACGGCTCCGACTACAATGTTAAATTTTTACTTCAAGGAATGAAAAGACTCTCAAGTTCATACTCGTCGTCTGTTCAGATTAGCACTTCAGACACAAACGAGTAGGGGGCAATAAGGGGAAGGCCCCCCTGTTGCAAAACCCAGGGAAAGTAGACCCCCAACGCAAAAATTGCTAAGTCCCCCACCTGCCTCTTGGCAGGCAGGGGGCAGGCCCCCTGGACTTTGACCAGAAGCAAGGGTCAGGCCGGGCCCCATGCGCCAAACTAACAAGGCCTGAGGTGCACTCAACCTTGTATAAAAAACGCTAAGTCCCCCATCTGCGTCTGGGCAGGCAGGGGCAGGCCCTCTGACTTCAGATCAGGAGTCAGGGTCAGACCCGGCCCCACAAGTCGAATAAACAAGGACTGAGGTACACTCAACCTTGTATAAAAAACGCTAAGTCCCCCACCTGCTTCTGGGTAGGCAGGGGGCAAGCCCTCTAACTTCAAATAAGGAGTCAGGGTTAGGCCAAGCCCCATGCGTCGAAACAAATAAGGACTGAGGTACACTCAACCTTGTATAAAAAACGCTAAGTCCCCCACCTGCCTCTAGGCAGGCAGGGGGCAGGCCCTCTGACTTTAGATCAGGAGTCAGGGTCAAGCCAGGCCCCACGAGCCGAATAAACAAGAATTAAGGTATACTCAACCTTGTATAAAAACCGCTAAGTCCCCCACCTACCTCTAGGCATGGAAAGGGCAGGTCCTCTGACTTGATCAGATCAGGAGTTAGGGTCAGGCCGGGCCCCATGCGCCGAAATGAACAAGGAGTGAGGTACACTCAACCTTGTGTAAAAAACGCTAAGTCCCCCACCTGCCTCTGGGAAGGCAGGGGGCAGGCCCCCTAACTCCAGACCAGGGGTCAGGGTCAGGCAGAGTCTTAAAATAGAGCAAAAAAGATAATAAACACATACAGCCAATGAAGAAATATCCATAAGATTAACAAAAGCTTGCAGAGCAAGCAATAAGGATATGGGTACAGAAGAATACAGATTACATAGCCGGCAGCCAGCCACATCAGGGCCTGGCGCGCAAAAAGGTAGTAAAATCAGCGAGGATATAAAGGCGCAGGAGGGTAGGGACAAGAACCCTCAGAGGACGACTGCCTAGTGTATTATGCAGTGGGGGCATTCTGGTCTGCTTCAGGACCATCCTCAGGTGACTTGCGTCACCTGGCCCTGGCATCATTCTTGGCCGCATAGAGCACCCCAAAAGAATCCTCATCAAAGTCAGGCAACATCTCCCGGATGACTTCCATAATAAACTCAGAAGAAGAGGAGGCTCTTGACTCAAAGGCCTTCCCTACTTCTGTGTTAGCCTCCTGAATGATTTCCTCTTTCTTCTTAAGCCACTTCTCACCCTGGATCTTCAGCTCGCTCTTGGCCGCCCGGAGATCAGATTCAACCTTGGTCAGACGAGTAGCATACTCCCCAAGGCGACTCACCAATCCAGCAGCATTCTTCTTAACGTGCTCCAACTCCACCTCCAAGTCCGCCGCCTCCCTTACAGCCTTTTCTCCCTGATCCTTCCAACGGGCAACCTGACTCCTGGCCTCCCCCAGCTTACCTTCACACCTAAACAGCTGAAGCTTCAGGTTGATGATAAGAGCAACATCTCTCTCAACCTCCATTATGCATTCAGAGAGGGAGGATCTAGGAGTGGTGGTTAGCTCCTCATCACTTAAACGGCTGAGGGCCGCCAACTCCGTAGAGGCCTGAAAAATTCGGGAGCAACGGAGGATGAGCTGAGCTGCCTAATTGCAGGAGTATGTCAGGGATTTGGCAGTTTGATCCATAGATGTGGAGTTGGAATCTGAGAACAAGGCTGAGACATCAACACTTTCACCAACTACAAAGTTGAACTCAGCATTCCCCTCAGTAAACAAAGTTTCTGGGAGCTCAGGAGCATGGCGCTTTGAAGGGGGAGTGTTGGCATTTGCCTCCAGGTCCACCACCAGGTTATCACCCACAGGCTCCTTGTGTTTTCTCTTCCTGCTAACCAGGGGGACGCTCTCCCCAATCTCCTTAGAGGAGAAGTCCCTTGCTGCCGCGGAAGGATGAGGTCCAGGAGAAGTGTCCCTACACCTGCTCGCCGGTGAAGGGGTAGCCTTCAACGCAGCCCCTCCCTCTGTTGCCTTGGGAGCAGGGTTCAAAGGCGCAGGGCGTTTAGGAGCTGGCTTGGGAGGAGGAGGAAGCCTCGCTTTGCTCGCTGTGATGCTCTTTTTTTGTCCCATGAGAGTGTCTCTCTTAAAGCCAGAAGGAAGAGCAGGGCGGTTAGTGAGAGGCCTGCGTTCTATTTCTAGTCCGAGGCGCTTCAACTGTTTCTTAGTCCAAGTGTTTTTCTGGTACTCTGCAGGAAAAACAAACTAAGTAAGTGCATAGTAAAAGTATCCCAAAAGAGTCCATTAAACACCAAACCCCCTGAACTACCTAAGAAAAGACCAAGATTCAACCCCAAAGGGGTCAGGTATTCGTCAGACGATATAAGGTCTGCATGAGGGAGCCAGATGGTGGGGCCGTACACTCCTTTCCCATCTTTCACGCAGGCAAACTATTCTACCAAAGATTCGTCTTTGCGGCACAGCTTAACCTCAAAAGCCTTCCAACCAACCTCAGGATGATACTCCTCTCGGGTCTCCAGGCGAGTGTGAACATGGTTCCTGAAGTGCCGGGGGATTCTCCACCCTTTATCGCTATGGACATACAGAAAATTGTTCTTCCAATGTTTTAGGCTATTCATGGCAGGCCAAACCAAGGAATAACTTTTCTGTCTAAGGAGGGAAAAATACCATGGAGCCCCATTCCCCTCTGCAGAGGAAACCATCTGCAGACCAATCATGTACCTAAGGGCGTCTATTGAAGGGTCGTCCCCAAGAAATAGGCAGACCCAGGCATAAGCCACCAGCGACCGAACAGCTACGGCGGTCATCTGGGCAACAACAACATTCTTGTGCCTGAAGGCCTCCTCAAAGAAAGGACGAAGAGGAAAGCGCAAGCCAAACTCCAGGCACTTATGATAAACGGCTATACAGTTGTCAGGAGGGTTGCATACAATATCCTTCTCCCCAGGGATGACAACTGTGTAGCCCTCCCCGAAATTTTAGATGTTGGCTATGGCCTCAGCAATATTCTTTGCCATTATCGCCTCCCGTGGCCCAGGCGCAGGGTACGTGTGCAGGGGAACCTTATACTTCACCTTATCTAGGTAATAAACCCTCCCCGATTCCCTGGGTACCAGATCGCCGACGATGGTGAAAGGGTCAATTTCCAACGCCTCATGATCAGAGTCAACAACGTCAACCGGGGCAGGGTCGGGAGAGTTAGCGCCCCCACTATCCTCTGAGGGTGGCCCCCTGGCCACCGTAACCCTCGGTCCGACAGAGGAGGAGGGAAGGTCAGTTTCAACTCCACCCACATCCTCCTCTGATCCCTCAGCAGACGGTTCGTCGAAGGACAGGATTCGAAGATGGCGGTTGGTCATGATGTTTAGGAAAGTAAAGAATAAAGAACAATGGAAAGGTGAGGAAGACAAAGGTTGAGAGTCTAACCTAGTTAGATACCGCCGGAGAAGGAAGCTGGAAAATCCTCAGTCTAAAGATCCGACAGAAGGAGAAGTGTATAAAGAGGTGGGGTTTGTAAGAGTTCGAAAGTGTAAAAAGGGGAGTAGTGGGGATGGAAGCGCTTTTATAGGAAGGGGAAGATGAGAAGTCCCTCCTGAGAAGCCATCCAGTTAGATGCTCTCCCTATAAATCCCCCACGTGTCACACTTTTCTAACCTACCCATCCACCACTTCCCAAGATTCTTGAAAACATAAGAAAAACAGCGGGAAATGATTGCGGTACGTCACTCAAGGTGCAATTAAAAAAAAAAAAACAAAACATAACAAGAGAAAGCCCGCCAAATTTCTTCATTAATCAAAGGCCCAAGGGGCCAGAATTACAAAACAAAGGATGGGAATCAAAAGAAAGAAAAGTAAGATGATTACAAGCAAAAGGAGCCTAAGGCCTGACTCAGTCAGTCAGGGAATGTAGAGAAGGCCTAATCTTCATCAGAGCCTGGGAAGGAGTAGTCCCTGGGGCTGCTGCAGCTCCATTATCGGACCCCCAGTCCCAGCTGCCCGAGTCTTTCATCGGATCATCAGGGCCCTCTTCCTTGCTCCCCAGGGCATCACGGCTAGACGAGTAGCCCTGACCATTGCTGTCTCCTGAGTCGCAGCTGCTCAGATCTCAGTCTTCGCCAAATTTGGCCACCCTGGTACCCTCAGGGTAGCCATAGTCATCCTTCGGCCTCTTCGACACAGGGGAAGAAGGGCCTGAATCAGGGTAGTCAGGGTCAAAATTCTCCGGCTGTAGCCAGGGGAAGCACCGGTAGCACCCTTTGAAGGAACAGCCTCCTGCCTGAGTGCAATACCTGGGCTCGGCCTCGCAGGGGACAGAGTATTTCTGGGGCGTTTGATAGCCCTTGACAGAGAGTTTACCCCGGGAGCCTGCAAAGAGCGGAGGTAGGTTCGCCTGCTACGACGAATGGCTGAATGCACCTACCTAGGGTACTTGAGCCTTCTACGCCCCTTGTAGCGGAGGGCAGTGACAAAAATCCCTCGTCGAAGAATCTTATCTCTTACCCAAGACATTTTGGACGAAAAAAATAGCGAAAGAAGATGTTCAAGAAGTTTGAAAAAGAAAATGAAGTGAATTTAGATTTTATACACAAAGGAGGGGGGTTGTGCATAAAATAACACCCCAACCATCCCTACAGAGAAGCGCCAATCATCAGCCCGACACGTGGCTCAAGGGACCGTTTTACGAAGTATAATCATGAGGAAAAGGCTTCCCAACTCTTTGCATGTCCGAGCCATTTAAGACATTCCTCCTAGGGAACGCGCGCAGCATTTAATGCGAAGGGGGATTTAAAAAGTCAACCTCCCACCATGCTGATCAAAGATCGTCATCTGAGGGGAACCCTGCTTCCCCCCTGCCGACGAGGGTCAATTGATGGGGGTCGGTTGCCGGCCATGGGCTGTTCGCCATGCGGATCCCGAGGCAACCCGACCCAAATCACGAAGGAGGCCTGCCAAGCAGGCCAGTCAGCATTATCTCACCCAAACGGCCCCAGGGAGCCTCCCTGGAGGGCCGTGCCAAACTCCGAACAAGAAGTAAGGCCCCTTGCCCGTCGGGGTCAGGCCATGACCAGTACAGCCAAGGAGGAAAAAGTCCATCCCTGCCAATCAGGCGTCGAGGAATCTTCCCCTGACAAGCTTAGGGGAGAAGGTTAGAGCCCCCCAGCCTGTGTCCAAGGTAAGAGAAAATGAGTGGACTAGAGACACCCACGTGTCGTTCACTCATTTCCCCTCTCTATCTCTTCACCCTCTCTTATGGGACACTATAAATACTCATTTATTTCCCACAAGAGAGGGTAATTTACTTTCTCTCTCTAGAATCTCACTCTAGAAAACGCCACCTTACTTCTCTCGAGTAAGGTCCGTCAAGCGCATTCACGGACTGACTTAGGCATCGGAGAGGGTTTCCTCGGACACCTCGAAGGCCCTGTGCGCTCCCTGTGTGCAGGTGACAGACCCTCTCCGCCGGGAAGGTCCAACTACTAGGGTGAGAAGAAGGAGAGACTTGGAGAGTAAGACAACTCCATCAAGGAACCACAAACTCAAAGATCCGAATCCGTTTTGGGGCAATTGTTTCCATACCGGAACAATATATATATATATATATATATATATATATATATAGAGAAAGAGAGAGAGAGAGAGAGAGAGAGAGGGGGGGGGGATCAAGGAAGTTATTAACTTCGTAAGCCTCATACCCTTCCCAATTTCTTCCTTTTCAATTCATTTCCCAACTCAATTCATCTCTCTCTAACAAAACCTCATCGAATAATCTCCATTAATAGCTCCGATCATACTCCGTCAACTACGCCGACCATACTGCGTTTTTAACACAACATACTCCGTCAGTAACTCCGATCATCATACGAAGGTATGTTCATGCTTCATCTTCATCATCTTCATGCTTCTTTTTCTTCATCATCTTCATTTTCATCTTCATGCTTCTTTTTAGTTTTCATACTTTTTTTTGGGTATTTATAAAATTATTCATCTTCATTATTCACAAAAAAAAGAACAACTTCATCTTCAAGATGAAGTTTGAAGATGAAGTTGTTCTTTTTTATGGGATGAATGAAGGTTGAAGATGAACAAGTCATTTAGTGCATAATGTTCTTGCAGAATTGCAAGGTCACACACTTTCAGTTGTATAGTCACACTCATTAGATTGTAGAATCACGCATCTGTACACTCATTGTGTAACATATTCAGTTGTGTAGTCACACTCATTAGGCTGTATAGTCACACTCGCTATGTTGTAGAATCACGCAGCTGTAGAATACCTTGGATTAAGGTACCATGCGTTTAATCATCTTCATCTTCATGCTTGTTTTATTTTTCATACCTTTTTTTTGGTATTCATAAAATTAATCATCTTCATTATTAAAAAAAAAAGAGGAAGGTTGAATATGGATAAATGAAGGTTGAATATTTAATGAATGTTTAGATAATTTACTCTGATTCATAGGTATAATTATATTTCTAATTATGAATGTGACTTTGCTAATGATTATTGAAGTACAATAAACTGTATGGCTTTTATTTTCCATTTTACGGTTTCAATTTTGTAGTCACATACTTTAGGTTGTATAGTCAAATAATTGATGTTGTATAGTCACACTCATTGTATTGTAGAATCACATAATTTCTTGAAGTGATTAGTGTGTGTAATCATCTTGTAGGATCATTTTGTAGTCACATATTTAGTTGTATAGTCATATTCATTGTGTGATTGAGATTGATTGTGTGTTTTGTCGCAGCGAAATGGCTGGTGGAAAGAGGAATATGGGTAAAAGGGGCGGTGGGAAGAAGAAGGTCGTGGAAGATACAACGACCGACCACGTAATTGGACAACGTATTGTCGCGCACGTACCGGAGACCATCATTAAGCTCTTGAGTGTTTATATGGGATAAAATGTTTGCTTTAGGAAGGACGTACTATATGTAAAGGATGTTTGATAGGTTACAATGTTTTTATGTTTGACGTGCTATATTTAAATGATGGACTTTTTCTAATGTAAATATATTTTCATCGCTATTTTCTGGTTTCATAATTAATCACGCGAGGTCTATAGCAAAATCACTTATCCTTTCACCATTAAAACCGCGCAGCTGTGCACCATTGGTTTGTAGCCAAAAGTGGTCGTATTTGTATAGTCACATTCGCCTTGTTGTATAGTCACACTCTCTATGTTGTATAGTCACACTCATAATATTGTATAACCGGGATAGATTTTGGTTTTTCATTTTGTATAGTCACACTAGCCTTGCAGTAGAATCATACTCATTATGTTGTAGAATCACACTCATTTTGTGCGTAATGTCAAACGTCAACATAATGAGTGTGACTATACAGCATAATGAGTGTGACTATACAATTGAAAGTGTGTGACCTTGCAATTCTGCAAGAACATTACGCACAAAATAAGTTGTTCTTTTTTTAATTAAAATGTTTTTACAGTCAGTCAAAATAATATTTCTAACTAGAACTTATATTAATTATAATATTTTTTTGTTGGATGAATGAAGTTGGAAGATGAAGTTGTTCTTTTTTTTGAATGAACGAATCTTGAATATGAAGAAATTCTTCTTTTTTTGTTGGATGAATCGAAGTCGCTCATTTTACGTCTAACAATCACCTGTTGTAATATTTGTGATGGGAGAGTATAACGTTTCAGTAATTTTCCGAAATTTTGAATGTGTCTTACAAACATGAAATCAATTGTAAAAGAAACCAACATGAATGGAGGTTGACTATTTAATGAATGTTTAAATACTTTTGTATGTGATTAATACTTTTGTTTTTTTAGAATGTCGTTACTGAGGAAAGTCACAGTTGTCCATTCATCCTTATTCAAATTTCATTTTTTTTTATAATGAAGATAAACAATTTTATAAATACAAAAAAAACAAGGCATGAAAAATAAAACAAGCATGAAGATGAAGATGATTAAACGAATGATACCTTAATCCCAAGGTATTTTACAGTCGTGTGATTCTACAACATAGCGAGTGTGACTATACAACATAATAAGTGTGACTATACAACTGAATATGTGACTACAATGAGTGTATAGCTGCGTGATAATTGTACAACATAATGAGTGTGACTATAAAATATAATGAGTGTGACTATACAATTGAAAGTGTGTGAACTTGCAATTATGCAAAAACATTACGCATGATGAAGATGATGATAGGATGAAGATGAAGATGTACATCAAACTTCCGTCATTCATCAAGCTTGAAGATGAAGATGTTCTTATTTTTTGTTGGATGAATGAAGCTTGAAGATGGAGAAACTTTTTTTGTTGAATGAATGAATTTTGAAGATGAGGATGTTTTTTTGTTGGATGAATGGATCTTGAAAATGATGATGTTTTTTTTGTTTGATAGATGAAGATGAAGATGAGAGAGATGAGAGAGCATCAAGTGGTAAGGAGTGAGAGTAGTTGTAAGAAGTGAGAGTTTGATTGAGGGGAGAGTTGTTTTTCTCTTTTCTCTCTCCACTGCTGCTGTGTCAGTAAAATGACTTCTCCTTTTCTCCTTATTTTTAAACATATTATTCATCTAAGTCATCCATCCAACCCAAGATCAAGGGACAACAACACAACTTCTCAACTTTCCAATCAACCACCAACTCCCTTGATCCCATATATACATATATATATATATATATATATATATATATAAATATATATATATATATATATATATATAAATATATAAATATATATATATATATATATATATATATATATATTTAGAGAGAGAGAGAGAGAGAGAGAGAGAGAGAGAGAGAGAGAGAGAGAGAGAGAGAGAGAGAGAGAGAGAGAGAGAGAGAGAGAGGTGGTTCAAATAAGGGCTACAACTATTTTAAGGGCATTAGGTCAAGTGTTAAAGTTACACAAAAAGTGCTTAAAGTTACACGAGATGAGTGATAAAGTTGCACTTTATCACTTGAAGTGATTAAAGAGCTGAATGTTATAGTTACATATCAATTTTAAACAAATGCAACTTTATCGTATGTCATCTGTAACTTCAATATGGGCTTACTGAAACATGGTGCCCTTATTTGAACCTACCTCTCTCTCTCAGAGAGAGAGAGAGAGAGAGAGAGAGAGAGAGAGTGGCGGGTTACTCGTTAAGACGCAATCTAAACCATTACATTAGGATCTGATCTAACGGTCCAAATTGAAAGGTTCAAAAAAACACGAGCTACTCCTCTCCTGTAATCCCCTAGAAAAATCTAACACAATACAGTGGCGGAATCACAGTAGAGTTGCGATTAAAACACACTGACAAACTATATCTTATTAAATGAAACGGTAAGTCAATACAAAGGTCTCTTTTTATAAAAGGGCTAAAAAAATTCTCCAAACAGGTTAATACAAATCCATAAATCGAGAATGAAGAAAGAGTAGGATCCACGCTACTCGCTAGCTCACACCCGAAACCCAACAGCAAATACCAGTCATGTTATAAACATAACAGCCACATTAGTGGGGAGTAACTCATACGTTCTCCCAGCCATATTATATCATTTGAAAAATAATAGTATTATTATATCAAAATATTTAAAATGAGAAAACATTAAAACAATATAATAAAAATAAGTTTTTAGCGAAACGTAAAGCATTTGTCAACCTGCAAGTCAAAATCAATCATAATAGTAATATCCAAAAATGGCGTTATGGAAATTCGGTCAGTGTGCACGAGGCCAGACTTTCACTAGGATAATACTAGAAACTAGTTTTGAGAACTGTAGACTTAACTCATAACAGAATCCAATCTCTAACTAGGCAACTCAACTATAACAGGACTGCGTGCAGCGAGGTCCTGGTTTAAGTAGTATACATCTCTCCTGGACACAAACCATGTCCAGTTCAACCCGACGCGACTTACACAATGCGATATCTATGTTTAAGGACACAATGCACACTCTCCTGAACACAAACCATGCTCAGTTCAACAACCAATGTGCCCCGTAAAGACACACCAACCTTACAGTTGATGGCAAAAACGTACACCCCAGACTATATTAACCCCACATTTGTCTTTATTCCATAACTCCAAAACAAGTCATTATCGATATTCAAAAGATATAATCATTGTAAATAATATGAAGATAAAAAATAAACATTTTATATAAAAAGGGAAACTTTCTATATATAGAAACTTAATTAAAATAGAAATATTATTATAGAAAATTCGTAAGTTATTAAAATAAGTGAAATGTATAAAAAAAGCATTTCTAACGAAATTAACATTTTATTATTATCGTCGTTATCGTAAATTTAATATATTTCTAAATTCGTTACTCAGAATATAAATAAAATATAATAAGTCAATATATAGTATTTTATAAATAATTAGGAAATCGAGTTAAAACTATAAATTTTCGGAAAAGAGATGTTTTAAGAAAATGATAGCAAAATTAATTGAGTCGACGAATTTTATAAATTAAACGAGATTTTATAAAGCTTTCAAATTAGTTTTAGCAAATAGATTTTATCAATAAATAATACTGATTTTACTAAAAATAATCAATCGTAGACAGATGAGAAATTATTAGGGAAAATAGTCTCGACTAAAAATGTATTTAAAACAAAATCAACTACTTTCTCATTTATTAATATAAGTCGTAAAACAAAATTAATTTATTGAACAAAGTATACAAATCTCGATTATAAAAATTCGATTTTGAGTTAGAATTATAAATTAACGAAATATGACGAAAATATGAAATCGATATTATTTAGTTACTTGTGTCACGGTAACCAACAAAATATTATAATGATCATAAACAGCTAAATTACTAACGATTTATAAAAAAAATGATATCGAATAGTTATAAAATATTTACAAAGCACACGATTTGAAATTAAAGTTTTAACAAATAATACGTAGCTTATAAAAATAGAAAAATCGAAGGTAAAGTATTTACTACCTACTACTACTCAATCATATAATATAATACCGAGTAACGTCCTAAAGTTACCATAGCCGATATCCGAGCGATCACAAACTTGCCTTTCTTGATTAGACTGAGCTCGAACCTTAGAACTTGAAAGCCGATTCAATAAAACTTTGAGGCCTTCACGAAACAAGAATGAACGAGATTGGGATAAAGAATACGGAGTAGAAAAAAATAAACATCCACGATCATCAGTGATATGCGAACACAACAGCGAGACCCAACAACAGCAGCAAACGGAACATCAAAACCGATACTGAACAACACAACAACAACAACAACAATGCGAGAGAAACAAGAAGAGAAGAAAAGAAGCAAAAACACAGCAGCCACGAGCAGGGAACGAGAAAACAAATACGAGCAGAACAATAGTAATAACATCAAAGGAAAAAGGAAAAGGGAGAAGAAGATCAGGGAAACCGACAAGCAAGGAATGGAAACAACGAATTGCAGCAGCAGGTTGTAGCAATAATAACGAACAACAGGACATCGACAACAACAACAATCAACGACAAATACAATAGCGGAAGGCTCATTTGACGAAGAAGAAGGAAAGAAGAAAAGAATAAGAAGAAGGGGAAGAAGAGCATAAGAAATCTGGGACAAAACGGACATTAGTAACATTAGTAGTGCAACATTAACAACATCAACGAACAGAACGAAACAAGAGCGAAACTAAAAAGAATGTAGCAGAAATAGCAATAGCAAATAAGAACAACAACATGCTTTATGAACTGCAGCGCGGCGCGAACAAATTACATGTGACATGTGAACCGAGACAAGCAAATTAGAGGACTAAAACAACAACATGGAACCGAGCGAAATAGGGGTACGAATTAAGAACGTACATCAGCGGAGGGAGAATGAAGCGACATAGAAGAAGCAACAGGACAGAAATCGAACGACAAAGACAGAAGAGGAAAAAGAACTACCCCCACGCATTCAGGCAATGGATGGCTGATAAAATGCAGCAGCAACGAAAGTCGTTGATCGAACCAGAACAACGAAGACTGGCGGTCGGAGTTGCTCGCCGGAGTCCAGGAGACGACAATTGAGCAGCCTTGTGTTCCAGATGGGACGAAGTGAAGCAAAGGGGAATGCGTGAGGCGATGAAAGGAAGAAGAAAGGTGGATGACACGATAAAACAGGGAGGAAATAGGTGAAGTGGTGGAGAGAAAAAGGAAAGGCAAGGGGGTTACGTGAATGTGGGATAGATTAAAGGAATGATAGAAGCGGTGGAATCATAAAAGAAGAAAAGGGGAATGAATCACCTTGGTCTCCACTAATTAAAAAAAATGTTAGGAAAACGGAGTTAGCACAAAACGTAAATGAATTAAAAGTGCCGTGTCAAAAGTCGACCTACACAACAAATTAAACTAAAACCGGGTTGAAAAAGTAAATAATTTGACCCAATAAAAGATCGAGTAAATAATATATTTTCGAGAATAAAATAAAATACTCGAAACGAGAACAAAGCTTAGTGAAATAAATAATTAGACGATGAAATAGTATTTCCCGATAAATAATAAATCTTCGATTAATTGAATTAAATTGATTTATCGAGGAAACGAAATAAATGTTTTGACGAAACTTAAGTTACAACTTATTGTCTATAACTCATACAACAGATATACATATGTAAAGCACCGTCTGTTTTGATGTAGATAAGTTAATATCTGTTGTACATGTTGAAAAATGTTCATAGTTAATGCACTGTCTGTTTTGATGTACATAAGTTACAACTTATTGTATATAACTCATACAATAGATATACATATTTTAAAGCACTGTCTATTTTGATGTAGATAAGTTAATATCTGCTGTACATGTTGGAAATTGTACATAGTTAAAGCAGTGTCTGTTTTAATGTAGATAAGTTAATATTTGTTGTACATGTTGAAAATTGTTCATAGTTAAAGCAGTGTCTGTTTTGATGTAGATAAATTAATATCTGTTGTACATGTTGAAAAATTGTTCATAGTTAAAGTAGTTTCTATTTTGATGTAGATAAGTTAATATCTGTTGTACATGTTGAAAATTGTTCTTACTTAAAGCAGTGTTTGTTTTGATGTATATAATTTACTATGTGTTGCATATGAATTTATCATTATGTGTTAAATGTACATTGGTATTCCCGAAGCTAATTCTGACAATGATTTAAAGATACTAACTTGTTCTAAAGAATTGAAACCTTATGTGGGTCAAATTGTTTTGGGATTCGAAGAAGTTGGACTGCAACAATCATTTGATTTTTATGCCTGTGGACATGACATAGGTCCACCCGGATGCGGCCAAGCGCGGGTTTGGGGGGGCGAAATGTTTCCCATGTGAGATGGATCTCGGGTTGAAATTTAAATCTAATTAGGAGTCGCCACCGAATTTTGTGGAAATTCGGACCCGTTCGAACCCACTCTACATTTAGGCGTATCGTGCACAAAGCACTGCCCGCTTTCAATGCTAGAGTTTAGGGGTTCGTCCCTTTGCATTATGATACCGATGCCGAGTTATCGGGAATCGTGCATCAAATGACTCTCGTGTGCCAATGGTTTCAGACATCCGGAAACCATGGTTCTGAAGAAGGGGTGAGGGTACGTGTAGCGAAGCCCACAGAGGACACCCAACCCCGCCCGCTCTTAGCGACCTCTACTTAGATATCGTCCGTTTTTCGTGTATGCGTGTTAGTTTGACGGTGAAATGTTGTGAAAACAATGCTTTTTAACTAAACATGTGAATTATGTTCAACTATGTCGTTTAATGCATCTAAACTAACGTCAAAGTTATTCAGAATGCGAGGTTCGTTTATGAAAGCGATAAATGCAAACAACGGAAAAAAACTTAAAAATAAATTGCAGATACGCGGGCGGAATACAACCCGGAAATACAATACGACAAGCAAAATTATAAAACAAACGCGACAATAATGGAACTAAAAATAGATTAGACGATATGACGCGATGTGATGCATGGTTTTGAAAAGAATGAATCACGTGATGGACTTAACACGCGATGACCGAAGTCGTTAAAAAAAGATTTATCGAGGCTTGCAGTACGTGGAAGGCTCACGGTTTTGGCGTGACAGAGGCCACTCGATCGAGTCATGGGAGGGACTCGATCGAGTGATCCTCAAAAAGAACCTCCTGCCTCTGATTTGGGGTGCCACTCGATCGAGTGCCCCCTATTCGAGCTGCTGCTCGGTTTCGGATGATGATGGATCCGAGTTTATTGCTTTGAAAATCGATGCCAAACCGAGCTTATGTGAAAATATTGTATGATTTAAAATAAACTCGGTTTTACGGTGCTCATAATATGCATTGTATAAAAAGTTATGTAAAATTGATTTGAATTTGGTTAGAACGAAATTGATTCCTTCCGCGTCACGACATCGTATTAATCCTTTCGGATTATGTGATGTTCGATTCGGTATCGACAAGTTTCATACTAGCCTTAAAAAACGAGATCGAGTACACGTAACGACAAATATCCGCGATCGCATTATGCCCTTCAGTGTTTAGGGCGGCGCTCCTCGAAAGGGTGCCACCTCTGTTACGAATCGTAAAGGTATTAAAAGGATCTTACAACGGGATTTGCCTTTAAATATACTCGATGCGAGATTGTTTTAATTGTATAGTTATACGTGATGTTAATGAATTGCGACGATAAATAAAAATACTAACGACGAAAAGGAAAAAAACGGAAAAGGACGAAGAAGATGAGAAGGAGAAGAAAGAAAAGGGAGAAAGCGGGATTTAATGACACCCTCAACCTACATGCTTAATTTGGCCTCGGTATTGGACTCGTAGTAATGGCGTTTGCGCGGGAGTAACGAGGATATAGGAAAAGTTATGGTCTTTATGTTTGTAGGACCGATTTTCTCGGATTTCTAGAGGATTTCCCAGAGGGAAGATCGGGGTTGTATGTGTGTGTAATTTACTTAGGATTGCTGAAATTATAGTATGGAGCATTGTTGTAAATTGTGTTGCAAAGGAGGTGTATTTAAAAGAAAAATCAGTCCCCTCGACCTAGGATCACTCGATCGAGTGCCCCTGCAGGACTCAATCGAGTGGGTAAGCACGGTCGAGATATTTTGAGGTTTTTGACTTCAAGTTGTATTCTCGAAGCTTGTATAGCTGTTTTCTTGTCTCGGAAACGACTTTGACCGGGGTTTGACTCGGTCGCTAAAAGACGGTTTTATTTTTTGTGACGGTTTTGGCTCAAATTAGTCTTATTTGACTAGAAACGACCCGCTGGGCTTGAATTTGAGGTCGGTTTGGTGAGATTTGTACTCCGCTAAAAGCTCACGCAAGATACTATTGATTCTGAGTCCAAATTCGGGCGTATTAAGTCACGTTTCCGTCCGATCATCATCGGATGTTTTGTTTGAAACTGCTATAGACACTAGCAGGCAAAATGCGGGTGTCTACAGAGGCCCTACTCTGACTGAGGCTTGGACAAGGCGAAAGTCCGAGTAGCTACCAGGCCAATCAAAGATTAAGACTTGGTAGACTTCCGGTCGGGTCGCTTATAGTCCATTAGGCTTGCGTGAAGGGCTCACCAGCCATAAGTAGAGGGTCATACCTGTCTTGACGATAATAACTCCGTGGGGAGTAAATCGGCTGCATGAAGAATTGCTTCTGAAGTCTTGGGTGTACCTGTATGCTGACACATAACAATTCGTATGTAACATGTAGGTGAAACACCGACTCATGCTGGGGAAATAAAAATTTGATTTTTTGAAAATTTTGAAAATCTCGGATTTTTCGAAAATTTGTAAGATAGGAATGCTCGGGATGACTCGATTCCTGTATCAGATTCGGAAAAGGGCTTCGAAGCCTTGGGTCGGGCCCACATGGGCTAGGAAGGTATTGACGGAATTCCTATTCCTAAGGCAGTTAGGGATGCTAACAAGGTTTTCTATTATAAATAGAGGGCTCCCTGCTTCAATTTTCTGCATCTCAACTCAATTTCCTTTCTCAAGATCTATTAGATTCTCAAGAAAAATATCTGCTATGGGTATTTAACATTTGACCGCAATGCTCCAGGCGTGGTCCCAGTACTTTCGGGACGAAGAAAAAGTTTAGCTGACCCAGATGGAAATTACCACTCTATTCCCGCTCCAGCGTCTTAGGATTGACTCACACTTCCTAGATGCTTGCTTAACGTTTTGGGACACTACCCATCATGTTTTCGCGTTTCCTCGAGGAGAAGTATGCCCTCTTCCCGAAGAGATCACAGTTGTGGGCGGTTGGTGCCCTAGTGCTCGTCCTGCTATTCCTCCATTCTACCCTGATCCCAGGAGGAGGTTGAGGGACTTTCTTGGTTTGTCCCATGCCGAGACGGACCGTATGGTTCAGGGAGATACCGTTTCTTTGTTTGACCTGGCCGATAAATTCAAGAATACCGGCGGCGTAAGAGTTACTCCTACTCGTAGGCGCAGGGCCTTCGCCTTTTGTATGTTGAACCAATATGTTTTTGAGGGGAGTATGGAAGCTGACTCGTGCTTGGGTCAGATTAGGCTAATTGGCATAGTTGATCAGATTGAGACGGGTCACAGCCCGGCTTGGCTGGCAACAAGGGAGATCATTATGGGTCTTGATGCTAGAAGACTCGACCCAGACCGTCAACTGAAGGGGACCATTTGTCTCTTGCAGGTATACGTCCCGCGTTTTTTTTTATTATTATTATTTTCACGCGAAACTGCTTATATACGTGAGCCACTCGATCGAGTTGACCCGTCACTCGATCGAGTGACTTTGCTGAAGACCTTCTGCCGGTTTTAAGATGAACTACTCGATCGATTCAGCCTCGGTACTCTATCCAGTGGCCTCTAGCAAAGCGCAAGTTTGCTCACGGAAATTTGTGTATTCCTTCCTATCAGATTTGGCTATCCGAGCGTTTGTCGATCATAGAGCCCCCTGTGAGCATATCCAACTATCGTAGCAGTCAAATTAGCTCGAGGAGAAGGCAGATAAGCTAGAGTCATCACATAAACCGAGCTTATTGGGGCGAAGAGTTAACGTTTCATGGTGGTCCCTTGATTAGGTGGACCGCCACTTGGTGGTTCCTTTCAAAACTGACGGGGTTAACCAAGACGGACCAAGCTCGCTACCTGGTGGTCCTGTCACTGGACTGGACCGTCCATATTTACCCGGACCGCATTCTGAGGCAGTTTGGTTCGTCTCACCGAATCCCTGAGACTGAAGCAATTATTAGTGTTTCGCTCCAATTGACGGATGCTATATGTGACACGTGGCTACAACGCTGGTTTACTCGTTCCATGTGGACCATCCCCCACCCTTGCCAATTCGTTTGGGTTTCGGAATCATATCGGAAATACACTTTCGAGGAGTCAGAGGAGACCCGTAAAGCTTTGAAGGTTGATGAGGCCTTCGACCTGGTTCGCCGAGAGACGGTGAAAGATAATAGGGGTTTCTTTGACGAAGGAGAGACTCCTGCTACCCTTGTCCGATTGGAGTCAGGTCTTAAGTCAAAAACTAAGACTCGAGCTAAAGAGGCCGGTGCTAGTGGCTCACGGGGGCGGCTAAGCCCCAGACTGATTTGGAGAGAAGGCTCAGGCCAAGATTGGCGGCCCGAGACCGATTGGGCCCGCGTGAACGGTTGCCGGAACGTGTGAGGGCCCGACTTGGGCCAATTGAGGTGATTGAGGACTCGAATTCGAAGAAACGAGTCCGGGCCAAGGAGGTTCCCGTGGTGATTCGGGAGCGCTCGCCTCCACGCCGTCGCCAGTGGACGGCCAAAGAGGCCAAGGACAAGGGAAAGGGCAAGATGCCCTAGATATCAAGCCCTTAGTATTTTATTATTTAAGTATTACTATTATTTATTTATAGTGTCGTGTGCTTTTCTTTTTTTTGGATTTTTGAATTTTTGCAATTTGTAATTTCCCGAGTTTATCGGGTTTTAGTAATAAATGAAGGAAATTTATTATTTAAACCGTTCCTGTTTTTCTTGGTTGTAGTGGTTGTGCCCTTTTGAGGGGCTACTTACGTATCCACAATTAGCGGAATCAAACCAAACGTAGTTCAGGCTTTTGTAAATTTGCAATCTCGAAATATACCAAGACTATTGTTTCAAGATGTTTACAACAGTAGAATAAATAATTCTAGCTTATTGACTTGCTTTTTGAAAGTTTATGTAAAAAAACGATTTTGATAAACTTTTGCTAATGACTTTGAGAAAAGGCTAGGGGTAGTAACGCTTCAGCTGGTCCAGGTTGGTCGGTTGACGAATTCATTCCCGTCCAGATCCGTCAGCATCACAGCTCTGCCTGATAAAATCTTCTTTACCAAATATGGCCCCACCCAATTGGATTTGAATTTTCCCCTCGGATCTACTGGTAATAATAAAGCTCTAACAGACTTGAAAACCACATCCCTTTCCTTAATGTTCCTGGGCCTTACTCTCTTATTAAAGGCCCGTTGGATACTCTTCTAATAAATTTGTATATTTTAGAGAGCGCGAGACCGTCCTTCGTCTAAAAGGACTAGCAAGTCATATTGTACCCGGACCCAATCGGCTTTGGGTACTTGACTTTCTAGTAGGATTCTGAGAGACGGCACCTCCAACTCGACCGGCTGGACTGCTTCCATCCCGTATGTCTGGTAGTAGAGCGTGACACCGGTTGCAGTGCGGACCGATGTCTGGTATCCCCATAGAGCAAAAGGTATTTTATCGGGCCAGTCCCGGTAATTATCAGCCATCTTCTTAAGTATGGTGACAATCGTTTTATTTGCCGCCTCTACCGCTCCATTTGTTTGGGGACGATAGGGCGAGGATATATGCCTTTGATTTTTATATTTGGTGAACAAGGCTGCTGTTTCGGCTTGAAAGTGGGTCACGTGATCACTGATAAATTCATGCGGGATCCCGTACCGACATATTATTTTATTCTGGATGAATTTGGCAACATGTTTAACATTGAGAATATGGTAAGACTCAGCTTCGACCCACTTGGTGAAATAGTCGATAGCTACCAAAATGAAGCAGTGTCCGCCGTTTCTAGAGGGGTTTATTTTCCCGATTATGTCGATACCCCATGTTGAAAATGGCCAAGGTGACGTCATGGTATATAGCAGGGAAGACGGCATATGTTGCACATTGGCGAAGATTTGACAGTTATGGAAATGCTTAACATATAACTGGCAGTCGGTTTCCATATTATTCCAGTAGTATCCGAGCCTCATGATTTTTCGGACTAACATCTGGGCATTCATATGCGGATCACACTCGCCGTCATGTACTTCGGCCATGACCTTCTCAGCCTTAATCTTATCGACACATAGGAGAAGAGCCTCTTGTGCCGTCTTCTTGTACAGTTGCCCGTCGACGGTACAGACGAATTGGGTGGCTAGCCTTCGTAAGGCTTTCTTGGCTCGTCTGTCTGTCCCGGGAGGATACTCCCCGGTTGTCAGATATTTTAGCACAGCTTGATACCATGGCTCGGGATCAGATATCTCAATGTCTTCAATGTCGTGGATGTATGCCGGCTCGGACCGTCTTTCGACACAAATTGACATATTGGTAAGGTGATCGAGAATATTCAGTAAAGACGCAAGTTTTGAGAGTGCATCTGCAAACTGGTTTTTTTCTCGAGGCAGATATATATACTCTACCTTTTGGAACTGTTTCTCGAGAAACCTTACTCGTGCCCGCTAGGCCACGAGGTTGGCGTTCCGAGTCTTCCACTTCTGGAGTGCTTCGTTAATGACCAAGGATGAGTCGCCGTGTACTCGGAGGTATGTGACCCCCAAATCGGCGGCGGCTTGTAGCCCATGGATACATGCTTCATACTTGGCGGCATTATTAGTAACATCGAAATCCAGTTTGATGGACACGGGAGTATGCTCCCCTTTTGGTGAGATTAAAAGAATCCCGACTCCGAACCCTCAGAATTTGGATGCCCCGTCGAAGTATAAGTCCCATGTATCAGTATGGAAAATATCTTCATCTGGGAAGGACCAAGTGTCCGTGTGTCCTTCTTCGGTTACGGGACTGTCGGCGAGGAACTCGGCTACTACCCAGCCTTTAATAGCTTTCAGTAGTACAAACTTTAAGTCGAACTCTGCCAACATTAGAGTCCATCTAGATATTCTGCCATTGAGGATGGGCTTCTCGAAGAGGTATTTGATGGGGTCCATTTTAGATAACACCTGCACCTCGTAGCTGAGCATATAATGTCGGAGCTTTTTAGTGGCCCAGACCAGAGTTAAACACGTCTTCAGATAGTTTTGAGTAAGAGGTTAAAACCTTACATTCATCACCAAATTAAAATCTCATACGTACCCATCATCTTCTTCCGTTTTTTAACATCTTCTCTCTTTCCTTTCAGACGAGTCCAATTTCTTACCTTCTCTACTTTGAATTGTTCAAGTCTTTCCAACAAGTCTTCCCTCTTCTCATTTACATAAGTTAAACGTAAAGTTGCAGCAATTTTTGCACTACATGCACGCCTACATTCGTTTGATTTTAGAAAGGACTGAAACTGAAGTCCTTGAAATTATGCCATATGGACCATTAGGAAACATGCTGACTCTTCATTAGATGGAGACTTCGATTGCCAGTCAAATTTTTGGGCAACCATTCCATACTCATGTATGTCTTTTGCCCTTCTATCTCCAATTTTTGCCAGGTAACCACTCATGCAATCAACCTGAAAAAAATAATAACCTGTATATCATATTTTTATCCTTGTAACACTGTTACAAATAATATTTTGAAGACATAAAGCAAAGTATTCTCATCAGGAGACTTACCACTAAAACAACAATGATGTAGTTCTTGGATGATTCCCATCTGATATATTTTTGGTTGTCTAACACACTAATCTTCTTGTGCTTGAAATTAAAACACACACAGAAGTAGTGGTTGCCAACCAAACAAGGCACAAAAATAAATTGTGCACCACTTACAACACTGATGGATATGTTGCTTTCTTCTATGAATTTGGTCCAAATATCGAAAATTTGTGACTTTATTTTATTGGGCTCATTTCCTTTGTTCATTAGAGCCATGATAAGATCCTGTAACATTTGTAATAGAATATTTTTGAAAAATAATAACCATTGAAGAAAAATAAAGTAAAAACATCTAATGCCAGATAATCCTACGTTGACTTTGTTTGGACTCTTTTCACCTGATACAACTTTCCAACATTCTGTCGTGTTTAGGAGGAAGCATCAGCATTCCACCAGTTTGCTTTCTGTATGATATTTAGGCAATACTGAGATTATATCATTTCTGGTCAGGTGCGTTGCCCCTCCATTAAAAATAGCAAGTACCTCACTGTAACATCATAAACAAGTAATTTACTAACTATTATTTCTTTTATTAATAAGTCTGCCTTTTTAACACACAGTTGCAAATCCTGAAAGAATGGCCTAATGCTCTCAACGGCGACCTACACGGAGACAAAGGGACGATCAGATTTTTTCTGATTAATAATGGCATGAAATTCTGCAAGCAAGACTAAGAACAAGAGGAAGAGTTCATTACAATCTTTGAAGGAGAAATACAACAATAAAAAGCATGAGGGAAAAAGATTGGGGCCTGAGGAGAATGAGGTTTTACGTACTAAACCTTTGCATGATATCTTGGGTATTCCTGGGTTAGACTTTGATGATGATGAAATTGTTTAAAATAGCATATGGATCACACAAAGGGGGAAAAAAGAATTCTGGTCTGAACAACAATGAACTAAAGGATAAAAATAAGGATGTGGACGTTGTGTTAGAAACTCCTGATCAAGGGAAGGAAGATGAGATACTATAATTCCATGATGATGACATTCAAGAAGAACTGCAATATTGGCATAACGCTGTGTATTGTTACATTCTCGGGGTGAATCCTCCTTGGGAAATAGTTCAAGGATTTATTCATCGTGTGTGGGGTAAATATGGGGTAGATAATATTACGTTCCTCCCGAATGGAATTTTCTTGGTGAGATTTAAAGAACTAAATAATAAGGAGGCTGTGTTACAACTAGATTATCATATGTTTGATAGCAAGCCCCTTATTGTGAAGAGCTGGACTCCTGAAACAAACTTAATGAAGGAGGATATTAAGGTTGTGCCTTCCTGGATTAGGTTGCAGGAATTGCCTCTTCCTTATTGAGGAAAATGTCTTCCTAGAGTGGCTGGTATTGTAGGAAAATATATCAGATCAGACCAGCCAACAGTTGAAAGGAAAAGATTAGGCTTTGCACGGGTGCTGGTTGAACTTCATGTTGACCAAGCTCTACCTGAAAATGTGAAGTTCAAAGATTGAAAAGGGGAGGTTATAACAGTAAGGGTGGATTATGAATGGAAACCTATCTTATGCAAGAAGTGCAAAGGATTAGGACGTGAAACATCTCTTTGCAGGAAAATCTTAAGCACGCAGCAGAAAAAAGTCACAAAAATCTGGATACTTGCTCACCCTAAAGCTAAGCCAACAAGTGATAACTAGAGGGTACCGATGATTGTTTCTCCCAAACCAGTTAGAGTAACGGGTGGGGAGAATCAGAGAGTGCCTACTCAGAATGAATCACAAGGGGGTACCCCTACCTATGCTGATATATTAGGGGGGAAATGAGGAGAAAGGGGATAGAGGGCTAGAAGTATCAACTCCTAATATAATCCATGATGATGCATAAACTAGGATTTTGGAATGTGAGGGGTATGAACAATGTGAATAAACAGAAGGTAATAGAATGTTTTCTGCATAATAATGATATTAGCCTTTTTGGTTTGTTAGAGACAAAAATAAAGCCTACAAATATCAATAATGTGATGAATACTCTTTGCAATGGCTGGAGTGTTACCACTAACAGCCATCAGCACAAAGGGGGTAGAGTGTGGATGCTATGGAGGCCTAATCACTTTGATGTGTGGATTTTGCACTCACAAGCACAATATATTCATGCCATGGTTACTGACAGGGAAACGGGCTAGTTTTGCTATCACTTTTGTGTATGCTCATAATGATGGTGAAGACAGGAAAGAACTGTGGAGTCAATTGAGGAGTATTGCAGTGAATACACAGGGCCCTTGGGCTATTGCTGGAGACTTCAACACTGTGATAAACCATGAGGAAAGACTGGGAGGACGCTCCAAGCAGGAGGACATTGATGAGTTTGTTCACTGTCTTACTGATTGTGACATGAGTGATATAAATGCAACGGGGGTGTTCTATACTTGGAACAACAAACAAGACCCAAGTCATAGGGTGTATAGTAGGCTTGATAGGTTCTTTATTAATCCGGAATGGAGTACTTTATTTCCTGAGATCTATGCTCATTTTCATCTGGAGGGCCTGTTTGATCATACTCCTTGTGTGGTGGAAAGGAAGGACTTAATGAGTAAGATGGGTAAAAGCTTCAAGTTTTTTGACATGTGGACTCAGCATCCGGACTTTGAAAAAATTGTTGCTGATAACTGGGGGGGTGGACATAGAAGGAACGCCTATGTTCCAATTAACAAAGAAACTGAAGATGCTGAAAGGCAAATTAAAGCAACTGAACAGAGAAGCATTTTCAGATATAGAACTAAGAACTTCAAAGGCTGCAAAAGATCTTAACTCTGTCCAGTTACGTCTGATGCAGGACTACATGAATGAGCCCTTCATTATTGAAGAGAGGAGACTATAAGCACAACTAAGAGACTTGATGGAAGCTCAACAAAAATTTATGAGTCAAAAAGCGAAGGCCTCTTGGATCAAAGATGGTGATGCTAATTCTGCACACTTCCACAAGGCAATTAAACATAGAAATCAGCAAAATAAGGTCTTGCAAATCAGGGATGTGAATGGAAACCTGCAGATAGACCACATGGGCATCCAAAATGCCTTTAATTCATACTATATTCAACTCCTTGGATGCTGCAATCTCAATGACAGGGTAAGACAAGAGGTTATAACGCAAGGAAAAGTGTGTTCTGCGCAACACATAACTAACCTAGAAGCCACTGTCACCGATAAGGAAATCAGGGATATCATTTTCTCGATCCCAAATGAAAAATCCCCAGGTCCAGATGGATATACTAGTGGGTTTTAAAAAAAAACTTGGACTATAACAAGAGAAGGTGTTTGCAATGCAGTAAAATATTTCTTCAGGTATGGCAAACTCCTAAAGCAAATTAATGCAACGAATTTGACTCTAATACCTAAATGTGACAGGCCGGAGTCTGTGAAACAATTTACACCAATAGCATGTTGCAACCTTATCTACAAAATCATCTCTAGAGTGTTGTGTAATCGGCTTGCAATGGTACTTCCGGATCTGGTAAGTGAAAACCAGGGAGCGTTTGTTCAGGGGAGGTCCATAATCGAAAATATCCTGATATGCCAAGACATCATGCAACATTACACAAGGAAGACTGCATCCCCTAGATGTCTATTCAAAATAGACCTACGAAAAGCCTATGATTCGATTGAGTGGAGATTTGTGGAAGATCTATTGAATATGCTTCAGTTCCCTAAGCATTTTAGAGAGCTGATCATGACTTGTATCACAACTCCTCAATATACCTTGAGCCTTAATGGGAGTAATTTTGGCTACTTTCGGGGGAAATGGGGCTTGAGACAAGGGGACCCTATCTCCCCCATGCTATTCACATTATGTATGGAGTATCTTAGTAGAATGCTGAAATTTGCTGCTAATAAGTGGCCTTTCAAATATCATCCTATGTGTAAACAACTCAAGCTAACACATCTTGTGTTTGCAGATGATTTGATGATGTTTTTTAAAGGGGAGCCACAGTCCATCATGCCGCTGATAAGGGCCTTATCTTCATTCTCCAAAGCTTCTGGACTTACCCTAAACAACTCGAAGTCAGCCATTTATTTCAATGGGGTGAGATAAGAGACAAAAAAGGATATCCTTAGCGCTACTAGATTTACTGAAGGTGAGATTCCTTTTACTTATTTGGGAGTTCCGGTGAAAACTAAGAAGCTCAATAAGCTTGAATGCTCGTGTATTGCTGACAAAATGTTAACGAGAATAAGAAATTTGGGAGCCAGGAAACTATCGTACGCCGGAAGAATAGTTCTTATTAACTCAGTTCTCAACACTATATATAACTATTGCGCTACCATTTTTTTGATACCTAAGGGAGTTATAAACAGAATTGAGAGTCGATTGTAGGAATTTCCTATGGGAAGGGTCTGCTGATTATAGACGAGTTCCTCTGGTCTCTTGGGATATGGTTACTAAGACGAAACAGGAAGGTGGTCTCGGTATTAAAAGAGCAGGCACTTGGAACATGGCTGCAGTTGGGAAGCTTGTAAACTGGCTGTATGATAATGATGAAAGACTGGTGTAAGTGGATCCAATCGAACTACTTGAAAGGAAAAGACTGGCATTCATACAGCCCCCCTCCTGATGTCTCTTGGACATGGAAGTCGATTTGCAATGTAATCCCCTAGAAATTCTAACGCAATACAGTGGCGGAAACACTATAGAATGGGATTAAAACACACTGACAAACTACATCTTATTAAAAGAAATGGTAAGTCAATACAAAGACCTCTTTTTAGAAAAGGGCTAAAACGGAAATTCTCCAAACGAGTTATACAAATCCATAAATTACATGAATAAAGAAAGAGTAAGATCCATGCTACTCGCTAGCTCACACCCAAAACCCAGCAGCAAATACCTGTCATGTTATAAACATAACAACCACGTCAATGGGGAGTAACTCAGACGTTCTCCCAGCCATATTATATCATGTGGAAAAATAATAGTATTATTATATCAAAATACTTAAAATGAGAAAACATTAAAAACAATATAATAAAAATAAGTTTTCGGAGAAAACTTAAAAAAACATTTGCCAACCTGCAAATCAAACCAATCGATAATAATAATCATATTCAAAAATGGCGTTATGGAAATTCGATCAGTGTGCACAAGACTAGACTTTCACTAGGGATATACTAAAAAGTAGCTTCGAGAACTCAGACACCAACTTCACACGCAGCGAAGATCCAAGGTCTCTAACTAGGCAACTAAACCATAATAGGACGTCGACTTATCAACGCGAGGTCCTAGCTTAAGTAATATACACCCCTCCTGGATACCAAATGTATCCAGTTCAACTGACGGCGACTAACACGATGCGATATCTAGCTTAAGGGAACAATGCACATATACTCCTGGACACCAAATGTATCCAGTTCAACAACCAATGCATCCCAAATGGATACACCAGCCTTATAGTTGATGGCAAAACAGTACATCCTACACTGTATTACTCTAACTCCACACTTCTCTTTATTCCATAACCCAAAACAGCCATTATCGATATTTAAAATAAATATAATCAACAAAAATAATATTAGGATAAAAGGAATAAACATTTTATATAAAAAGAGAAACTTTTTATTAATAGAAACTTACTTAAAATAGAAATTTTGTTATAATACGTAAATTATTAAAATAAGTGAAATGTATTAAAAATAGCATTTCTAACGAAATTAACATTTTATTATTATCGTCGTTATCGTAACGTGAATATATTTCTAAATTCGTTACTCAAAATATAAATAAAATATAATAAGTCATTTTATAGTATTTTATAAATAATTAGGAAATCGAGTTAAAACTATAAATGTTAGAAAAGAGATGTTTTAAGAAAATGATATCAAAATTAATTGAGTCAACGAACTTTATAAATGAAATGAAATTTACGATGAATTCAAATTATTTTTAACAGATAGTTTTTATTAATAAATAATATGGATTTTAATAAAAATAGTCAATCGGAAACAATAGGAAATTATTAGTGAAAATAGTCTCGACTAAAAATATATTTAAAACAAAATCGACTATTTTCTCATTTATTATAATAAATCGTAAAACAAAAATTAATTTATTAACAAGTATACAAATTTCGATAAAAATATGAAAATACGATTTTTAAGTAAAAATTATAAATTAATGAAATATGACGAAATATGAAATCGATATTATTTAGTTACTAGTGTCACGATAACCAACAAAATATTATAACGATCGTAAATAATTAAATTACCAACGATTTATAAAACGATATCGAAAACTTGTGAAAATATTGATAAGGCATACAATTTAAAATTAGTATTGTTAGTAAATAATAAATAGCTAAAATTAGAAAACCGAAGTTAAAATATTTACTACATACTATTACTCAAACATACGATATAAAATCGAGTAACGTCCTAAAGTTACCTTGAGTCGAAACCTTTGATATTCATGCTCTCGTAGTCCAAACTCCGGAAGCTCATTAGAACGTCTTTCAGCTTCAAGTTGAAGAATCGCTAGTCTTCAAGTTCGACCACGACAATCGAGTAGACAAAATAAAAGAATGAGATGAATACAATTCAAGACGGAAAGGGAAACGATGTGACAAAAAATAGAAGCAAAATGACACCACGTTAATAGTAGCACAACGAGCGGAACATTGACAAAACAGCGACAACGATCCCGAACAAGACCAAGATGAATGACGAGATTAAAGAGAGAAGAGCTTAAAGAGTCGGAAAGGAATAAGAACAGCAGCATTGTCGACAATAACAACAACAAACGAAGAAGAAGGAAAGAGGGAGAAAAGAAGAAGAAACAGCAGCAACAGTCAGGCACGCTTCAGGACAGAACTCGGGTAAAACTCAAAACAACAGAAAGAAGAAGACCACAAAACAGCAGCAACATCGGAAACCAAACGAAAATCGATAAAAAGACTAACAGTAGACGTACAACAGCAGCAAACACGGAATCAATAGGTCGAAAACGGTACAAGATGAAACAACCGCGGACAGCAGCAACAAGACGCAGAAAAAGAAGAAGGGGAGAGAAAAAGAAGAACAGAAAGAAGAAGAAGCAGCGCAAAACAAATAGTAACGATGATAGAACGAAAGATGCGAAGAAGAAGAAAAACCGCAGCACAGAAACGATATCAATCAGAGGAAATAAAATGAAGATTATGAAGAAGACGGATATGAGACACGCATAAGCATTACAAAACGCAGCAGCAGGCGAGAAGGAGAAGAAAGGAAACAACAACAGTAGCAGTCCGTACATCACAGCATCAAATCATCGACAAAGGAAAACAGAACGACAACATTCAAGCCGTAAACGCAGCAGCAGCAGACGAGATGCAACAAGAATATGAAGAAGAAGAGGGAGGAGAAGAACAGGGACTACCTCGACACATAGCAGCAACAAAAGTAACAGAACAACGATAATGGCAGCAGCAGCAGCAGCAGCAGCAGCGAAATAGAGCAGCAGCACGCACCAGCGAAAGCCAGAGGAGAAGGAGGAGAAACGAAGGAGAGGAGGCGGCTGAAAGGAGAAGAGTGAGAAGGCTGGTAAATAGAACAAGGAAATGGGAGATGTATGAAGCGGTGGCACAAAAAGAGACGGGTTGTACATTGAATTAAGTGGAAAAGACAAATAAAATAAGGGGGAGTGAATATATTCAGTGGGACTGAATTCCACTAAAATCAAGTGGGTTAGAAAAGGATTAATTAAATGATTCGGGGAAGACACGAATCCCGTAACGAAAAGTTGACTGACCCACGAGTTGAATTAAAACGAGTCAATAGAATTAATAAATAATCGGACCGTCAAATAAAATGAGTAATTAAAATATTCGAGACGAAAACGAATCTTATAAATAATTAGACCGTCAAATAGTATTTCTCGAAAAATAATAAATCTTCGATAAAGGGAATTAAAATGATTTCTCGAGGAAAGGTAATAAATTTTTTGACGAAACTTTAAAATAAATGAGCCTCGAGCCGAAAATAGAAATTCGAGTTTAAATAAAAATAAATAAAAAGAATTTAGAATTTAAATCGTCGAAATAGACTTTCGATAAGAATTAAATTAAATGTAAAAAATAAATCGAAATAAAAATAAAAATATGTTTTCAATATAAGAAGAGTTTTCGAGTCAAATAAAATTTTAGGAGTTTGAAACAATTAAACGATAAATTCGTTTTATAATAATTTTAAGAATTACGAGTTAAATCGTAAATATAAAAATACGAACAAAATTTTATTTTAATTTAATTTAAATTTATAAAATCAGGGGTGTTACATGCAAAACCAAGGAGAAACTGAAAGGAGGGTACGAAGACGGGGTCTGGTTAGTTGATGCGAAGGGGTACTCCAGTGCAGGAGGTTACAAATGGCTATCTGGGGAGCATCCCTCCCCAGACTGGCATCATATGACCTGGGATAACTGAACTACTCCCAAACACTCGGTGATAACTTGGTTAATGCTCAACAAACGCCTTAATATGAGGGATAAAGTGAAGAGAATGGGCTGCTGTACGGATGATAGCTGCTGCATTTGTAATGCAGCACCTGAAACTGCCCATCATCTGGTTGCTGAATGTGAGTACAACAATCGGATAAAAAAGAAACTAGAACTTTGTGTCCAACACCCGTTCCCACCAGATTAAAGAATTCCAGATGGGCCTGATGGAAGAATGCTTGCTATGACTATGAATGCATATCATTATTGCATCTGGATGATGAGGAATAAAGCTCGTATTGACGGTTATCTCCCACGACCTGAGAGCATCGCTAGTGAAGTGAAAAATGAGATCAAAATTAGGCTTCATGGCATTCTAGAACAATAACATATTAAAGAGACTGAAATAGATAGAATAAATTTTTTTATAACCAAGGATTAACACCCTGTTTTTTCTGCCTTGTACATGCTTTGTAACTTGTTACTCCTTTTTTGATATAATACAATACTCCTCACATTTCCACTAATAAAAAAACAAGTGATTTTAATATACTTGTATGTACACTAGTAACTGTACTACAGATACTACAGATTCTAACAAGTAATTTTTTTAAAAAAATATCATTTCCATAGCAACGAATTACAGTAATAATGTCACAGTAAAAAGTATTTTACCTCATCTTCAGATAATCATCATCCAAGAATGCATAATCAATTACTTGTTTTTGAAAGTCACACGCTTCTACCTTTGGTTTCTTATTTGAAATCATAAATTCAAACACCACAAAGAAGTCATCTGTCCAAGGGTTCAAATCCATGTTGCAAATTAAAGTTTCATCGTCAATGATATTCCGTTGTTGGTCCTCGTCTTGCACCTCCTCATCTTCTTCTTCTTCTTCCTCGTCCTGCTTTTTGTCTTCTTTTTCCTCCTCCTCCTCCTCCTCATCCTTCTCTTCTTTCTCCTGCTCCTTGTCCTCATCATCCTCATCCTTTTTTTTTTTTCTGCTTTTTCCTCCTCCTCCTCCTTCTGTTTTTCTTCTTGTTCCTCCTCCTCATCCTCAACATCTTCCTCCTCTTGCTCTTTTTCTTCTATGTCCTCCTCATCCTCGTCCTCACCAATCTCCTTTTTTTCTTCTAGTTCCTCCTTCTCCAACTTCTCCTCCTCATTCTTATCATCATCCTCCTCATTCTTTTTTTCATCCTTCTCTTGCTCCACCTCCTCCCCATTCTTATCCTCATATATCTCATCTTTCTCCTCCTCCACCTCATCTTCATTATCCACCAGCTTCTTACCTTTTTCAAATGAAGAGAAGTCATTTGCCCTCCTCCTCAGGGCTTCGACCTTTCACAACACCTGCTCGGTGTAAGTACGAATCGGCTTTACCATTGACATCCCTTTTTGTGTGGCTTTAAATTTGTCCAACCTTTGAATTATCTTGTCATAAAATAGGTTAGAGTCCTTTTTTATCGTAAGCAGTTGCTGATGTGTGTCCTAATCAAATAAACAAGAAAAAATAATAATTAGATGTCAGATTAAATTGTGGTACATTCGAAGGGTACGAAATCAAACTTAAGAAAAACCCTCACAACTACAGCTTCTTGTTTCAATTTGGTTCCTGACTTGACACCAGGAATCTTCTCATGAAAAATTTCTTTTTCTTCTTATTCTTCTTCTTCTTCTTCTTCTTCTTCTTCTTCATTTCCTATTTTCAGGAACATATTAATAATGTAACAATCATACAATATTAGTGTTACAGTAACATGAGGGTGTTTAAAAATACTTGAGAAAAAAACGCATAACTCGCTCACCTTCAAAGGGCTCACCTGACCCTCGCCTCTTCATTAAAACGTTTAGAAAGTTGTTCGACTGATCACTGTTTGATCAGAGGCAAAGAAGGTTGGACTTCCCCTTTAAAGTCTACCCGATGAATATATGCTAGAATAAGCACTAGCGAACATCCACACAAATACTTTCCTCCTTTCTTCACTGTCTGAATACTTTCCGTCAACTTATGAATGATATACTTTGATCAGTTGTATTTTTTAATTTTCTTCACATCATCTACTGCTTTCAACAGCCTCAAGTCAACTGGTTAGTTGGCTGTAGGTCCTAAAAAAGTAGATAGTGCATACAGGGCAAACACCTATTTGAAAAGGTTCCCGATCTCTTTTGGATTTTTGGAAAACCATTGGGTCACTGTGTTCAGCATGATGTTCCCATTACCAATAATACCAAACCTTTGTTTCCACTTCTTTTTCAAAATATTTGCTTCCATATCTCTTGACTTACCAGTAGAGATCAACTTTACATTCTCACCTTTCATAGGAAGCAATAATATGTCATGGAAAACAACCTCTATCAAAAAAAAATTCTTTTTCCTCGTTTATTTTCAAACAATAGCTTCCATCATCCATAAGGTTGAAAGCCTCTACTATTTTGTCCGTCAAACCACATGGGATGACTTTGACCATCATCTCAAGTAGTCCGCTAAATCCAATTTGACGGACAGCCTCTACTTGTTCAGTTGTAAGATTGTTAATCACCTGAACAAGTGAGTTGGCTCTACACTTATTTGTGAATTTTTATGGCCCGCGAATCATCATTACAGTAGTAAGTTTACTGTGACAGTGTTACTGTAAAGTCGTCTGCGAACAACTGTAGCAATAACACAATAACATCCATTCATTTACTAAAAGAAAATAGTCAGGGGTTGCATGCATACTTTTCCGAGGCACCTTTCTTTTTCTCTAGCTTTGGGTTTTTAGTAGTCACCGCCACGTAATCATCCGACTCTTCCCGTGTTCTCTTCTTTATTGCCTTCTTCGGCTTTTTCGTGTTCTGTTCTTTAGGCAACACTTTCTTTTCTGCTGCCACTGTCTCCTTTGTTATTGTCTTCTTTCCTTTAAGCATGTTCTTTTGTGCTTTTTTTGTTGGAATAACAGTAGCACTATTATAGTAAGAGAGGTATTTTTTGTCACACTTTCTTTTGTGCTTTAACACTTTCTTTTCTGCTGCCACTTTTTTTGTTGGTATTTTTTTGTGACCGATGAAGAGTTTGTCACAAAGAGGGGTATTCAGGGAAAGAGAGGTATTTTTTCAGCACAAATGGGAAGCGACTGGGAAGCACAATCCCATAAAAACTCTGCTGGGAAAGAGTGGTATTTTTTGCAGCCCAAGAACAACAACAGCAAGAGCAAGCAGCACTCATACTAAACCCTAAGGTACAATTTTTTTTGCGCGAAATCAAATCAACATGACAAAAAATTAAACTTCAAGACAAAGATCTGTGATTAAACTTTAGCATTGGAAATCAATTCAAAGCAACAAATTATATCAGAGCAAAATGCAAAGATCTGTGATACATACCTCTTCATTGTCAGAGAATAAATTTGATTAAAACACGCGTGCTTGAATTATCTATCAACGGATGATGAAGATGAAATTTGCCTTAAGTTTGAGTGAAGATGAAGAGGTTTTGTTTTGTTTGGGTGATAATAAATGGGATTTATGATTAGAGTAGGTAGAGCGAGCGAGCATCAATTATAGATTCGAATGGATTAGCAACAATTTTGAATCTAGAGTTGATCATTTACAGGTCGTCCCGTTTGGCCTTTAGTGGGTAATTAAGCGGACTCGGTCTTTAGCGGGTAATTATAGTTAACTTCATATTGGATTGGATCAATTTGAGTCCGGTTCATTTTTGGGTTTTCTTTTTTCTTTTTGTTACCTTGCTTCTTGTGTGTGTGAAGTTTATTTCTCTCTTGTCTAGTGCCCAAAAAGCACTAGGCTTCTCACGTTTGTTCTTAGTCTACAGTTTGTGCTTAGAGGTGGTGATTATCTTCTTCTTGCAACTCGGAGCCGCTTAAACGGACGATTGCTAGAATGAGTGGTTTCCAACCGGGTATGAGCTACGATTTTCGAGCGAGCATGGGGTTTGATCTAAACTCCACACACTCGGGAGCCGATATGAGCTACCACTCTTCTTCCATGAACCAAGGGTATGACATGACGTCCCCCTACCACTATCAAGCTTCTTGGGGTAATCAAGATGGGTATGATCCTCAAGGTTATGAAAACGGCTACCAACAAGTGAATGACTATCAATCCTACAATCATGGTGACTACTACTCGAGTTATGATTGTGAACCCACCATGTACACTCAAGATTCACCTTATGGAAGCCAATACTCCCAAAATGCACCATATTACCCTCCACCCCAACCACAATATGAACCCTATGACCCACAATACTACCAATCACCCCAACCTTACTACCAACAATATGATGCCCCACCCCTTGGGCATCATCAAGATTTTCAAGGAACTATACAAGACCCCAATGACCGCCAAATGCCAAACTTAGAGTTACATCAATCGATGCTTCAAATGCAAAGGAGCCTTCAAGAAACGGCCATTCAATTGCGAAAACAACAAGAGGAATTAATGGCCCAAATTCGAAGGGCAAACGAGGCGAGGGATGCTCGATTAAATGCATTATCGGTTCAAACCGTGATGTCTTTATCACGAGCATCATATTTAGATGGAGGATGCCCACTTGAGAGAGAGGAGCAACCTAATTACGAAGCCGCCAATGTAGTTCCCTTTGATAGAGAAGTTTGCTTTGAAGAACCTCAATCGTCTACCCAAAAAAAGACGGATGAGGATATGACCCTTGGTGAAGGCACTCTTGGTGAGGAATTGGAGGAGGATAGTAAGTTGGATGGATTGGTGGAATTTGTGAGGATGTTGGGTGAAATTGTTAGCCTCGAGTTGCCCTTGTGCGATAATGAGACTACGCATCAAGAGCCCCTTGCTAGTACACCGAGAGATGGTTTGGAAGAGATTGAAACCGCCGGTAGAAGTTTCGATTCTCTCCTCCATGACGATGTGGGGCCGAGTGATGAAGATGGGGAACCACAACTTGAGGCAAGTGTGGGGGTGTGCATTGAGGAGATGAGGCCAAAGCCGATATTTGTGCCTTGTTTCTTGGAGATGAAGCTTGCTAATGATTGGAGGCGATGCCTAGGGAGGAAGAGATCGGTGAAGCTCGTAGGATGGATAGACCCCGGAGACAACTTTGAAGATGATTTTGGGTCTTGGGAATCCTACTTCTTGCCTCCTCCTTGGAGGCCGTGGAGGTCGGTTAAGCTCGAGCGCTTCTTGGGCCTTCACTATGATGTCGGTAGCGCGTTCGACTTGCTCCTCCATGCCCTTGAGGACTATTGTTGAAGAATGGAGCCCACCATCCTAGGTTTGACGGAGTTCCTAAAAGAACCGTCATGTTGTATATTCCCCTCTCCTCTTCTTTAGTATACTTGTGCTTGTATTTGTGATTTTTGTTTCTAGGACTCTTTTGTTTTGTGATATTCTTGTTATTTGGATTTTTGATGAGCGATGTGAGGGAGCGAATTTGATGTTTTGTTTGAGTTTATTATGATAGGTGAAGTGAAGGTGACTCCTAGAAAGGAGTAGTTGATGATGGAGTTTGGTTTGCGAGCGAGGATGTCGGTTTTTGAAGCTTATGATAAGCTTTTGGGCTTGGGGAAGCAAAGAAGAATCATCCCGACCGGGAAGGATGAGGAATCCCGACCGGGAAGGAGCCATCCCGATCGGGATGAAGGTGCAGAAATTCGGACTTACTGGAGTGTGTTCCTGACCGGAACGAGAGATTCCCGATCGGGAAGGGTTTATCAACCCGATCGGGACCATCCATCCCGACCGGGATGCCCCCATTGTCTCCACCCATCCCCTCCCAACCTCCCTACTCCTCCTTACTCCTATCATATGACCCGTACACCTCACCTTACACCGAGATCCACATCAATTTCCACCCCCTCACACCATTACTACCTTAACCATGCGGTATTATCGAGCTTGAAGCGGGATAACAATGATGAAGACAAGCTTTGTGCCTCTAATGATCACCGAGACGATGGAGCGAGTGAGTTACTAGCCGATTGTTTGGGTAACTATCCTTACTTTTCCGTCTTTTTATTGCTTGTTTTCCTTTGTTTATTCCCTTACCCTTGAGTCATGGTATCTTGGTGGCCTTCGAGGCCTCGGTAGTGGTTGCTCCCGACTCTCGACGACGTGATTACGTCGAGAGTCAATCAATTAATCCATGTATGCAAGATTTTCACTTTCTTTTTGAGGATTTAGTCGGATTTAGGCGGAATCCGGGCTAGGTGAGTTGATTACACCTAGCCCTCCCCTCCCATTTCTTTTTATTTCCTTCTTTTTATTTCTTCCCCCATCCATATCTTTTCTTGTCTCGGCCCATGGTGACTTGACTACACCCCGGCCGGACACCTTCTACCCTTTTCTTCACTTTATTTTTGATTTTTAGCTTTATTTTCGTAGTTTCTTTTCTTTTTCTTTTGTCTCTCCGCACCCTACGGTCGAGCATGAGGACATGGCTCGATTTAAGTGTGGGGGAGCGATATTCTAGTATAGTTAGTTTTATTTTCTTAGTTTTTCGAAAAAAATCTTAAAAATCCTAAAAACTTGAAATTTTTTCACAAAAATCAAAAAGATTTTCTTTTGTGTTTTTTCCTTTTGTGTCTTTGTGTCGTGTATTTGTTTTGTTGTGTGTGTTTGCCTCCCGTTTCCTTATAGGTTGCTTAAACCACCGATGGCTTTGGAAAGCTTTCAAGATGTCCGGTAACATCTTTTATCCCTTTTTCCTTCTTTGTCTCTTGCGGAATTTGGAGGAGATTGTGATGTGGTGTGCTCGGGAGGAGCTTTGTAAAGTTTGATGTTGGTTGGTTGCTCATTTGGATGCTAGGGGTGGTGTTTGTGTTATGTATGTGTTCGTTTTGTGTTGTTCTTGTTTTGTTGCTTTTGTTTCTTTTCCTTTCATTCTCGTTGAGTCCTTGTGATGTGTTGTGTAGTTGTGTCTTGTGTAAATGGTTTTCGAAAACCCGGTTTAGATGCTAGTGTGTGAGTGTCTATTTTCCCTTCCTAGTAGTGTAAATCGAGTCTTGGACTTTAGTCTAGTAGAATGACCCTAAATCAATGATTTCTTTGGTCCTTTACCTTGAGTCCACCTAGCTTACTAGGGATTTACTGCGGGATTTGCACCTTTGACCATTATGACCACCCACGGTGTGAAAAGGCCTTGGTTACCGAGTCTCGTCCCTTAGGTGACCGTGTCTAGGGTTGTTTGACTAGTCCAAGTTCTCCACTTTTTGTGGGTTTGAAGGGAAGGCGCCGTCCCGACTCACCCATTACCCTACCTCATACACATACCCACACAAATAAAATGCAAATTGTTGACTCTCTCTTTCCTGAATGTCGAGAAATGCCAAAAATGCCAAATCTTGCCAAAAGGGCAAAGAAAAGAAAAAAGTGAAAGAAAGAAAAGAAATGAAGAAAAAGAAAAGGCACAAAAGCCAAAAAGAAAATAGAAAAGAAGAAACAGAATGGCATGGCAAAACAAATCAAAATGTCGAAAAGAAAGAAAATGCCAAAAGAAAACCCGTCTCACAAAAAGAAATCCCCACAAAAATAAGCCTTTTTCCGACTTTTGTTGTGAAGAGCCTACCAAAGGACCGAGTCCCTAGGAAGGATGATAGCGGCATTAGTCGGTCTTCCCTCATTTTGCATATTTCCACCTTTTTACTTGGACTAGTTAGGCGGTTTTGGACATGGGACGACCCTCTTGGCTCACGCTAAAGGGGGCGGGGTCTCACTTACCTACAGTGTCGACTAACACCGTGGTTCTTCACTTTTCCACTCCGCCGATCGTCCCGTAGTACGTTTTTAGAAAGTTAGGAGGACCTAGGTAAGTTACCAACGTTTTTGTTGCTTTATCGTCATACTATTAGGGTTTAGTCCACCTTAGTTTGTATTGCTAGATTGGGAACGTTGTCACTTACCTCGAGTCCTAAACCGGTGCTTCTTTCACCGATTTTAGAGGGAAGCGGTATTTCTTTTGTTTTGGGTGCAACCGTCTAAGTGTTTGTTTGTTTGTTTGTTTGTGTGTTTGTTTATGTGTTTGTGTCCGGTTGCATCCACAGTTTTGTCGCAAGACCCAACTTGCCTTGCGGAGTGCACTTGTCCTCTAAGTTCACTCGCGTGAGTTGAAGGGGCATAGGGTGCGCTAATACCCACTCGGATAGTTTAGTAGTAGTTTCTGCTTACTCGAGGGCGAGTAAGAGTTAAGTGTGGGGGAGTTGATAAGTGTCGTTTTTAGTGCCTATTTGTAGTGATTTGGTCCCATTTTCCTTGTGGAATCGCTCCTTGGGAGCGATTTATGGGTTTCTTATGCTTCCTTTAGTTCGTTTCAGGTTCCCGAGACCGAATTGGAAGAGTTGGAGCGATTCCGACTCGATACATACACATTTTGGAGCCAACGAAGCTAAGGAACGATCATTCGATGCCTTGGAGTCGACCCCGAGACCTTGAGACCCAATCCCGAGCCTCCGAGACCCGATCCCGAGTCCCGAGAATTGATGGGAAGCCCATGAGAACCAAGGAGGGACCAAAAAGTTCATATTGGAGGCCTACAAGGCTCATCCCGGACGGGTATGGCCTCATCCCGTCCGGGATGAAGGAGCAAAAAGAGAAGCTGCTGTCTGTGGGCCATCCCGATCGGGAAGGTGGCATCCCGACCGGGACCGAGCTCGTCCCGACCGGGACCACCCCGTCTCGGCCGGGACGGGCCACTGCTACTCCGCTTTGTTTCTTTTCTTCTCCCTTTCATTTGTAACCCTATATATACCCTTCCCTTGTTATGTAAAGCTTATGCAATTCTTTAGAGACTAAACCCTAGACTACTTTATTTAAGTTAGATTAGATTAGATTAGTGTAGATTAGTCGGTAATTAGTTCCTAATCTTAGTTTAACCTTGTATTATTGGATTTCTTGAAGAATCCACTCAAGCTTGACAACCTTGGTGGAATTATTTGGGTTTTCTTATATACAAGTGTTCTCCTTTTCCATTTCCTTTGTAGTATGGTACAATCTTCTCATCCTTTTACTCTTAATCCTTTATTATTCATCAAGTTTACATCTTTTGTTCTTAGTTTATTGTTTTCACTAGTTTGTTTGTGTATGTTTGGTTGTTTGAGTTTGTTTACCTTGTTTTTGTTAGTATTTCCTTTAGATATGTTAGAGTAGTGTTCTTGCTAGGGTTAGTAAGGTGATTAGGGTGTTAATTGAATGATTAAGGGTTTGTTAGAGATGTTGGTGGAAGATTTGGGTTTCCTCTTGTTTGATGCACATCACATGTTTGTGGAATTGCTTGAATGACTAAGTATGTACAAATGCTTGTTTTTCTTGCCTTTCTTTTGTCGGTGTTAGTTTGTTGTGGGTTCGGTCCCCTCACTAAGTTGCGAGAGCCCGGTGAGGACGACCCCTAGGCCGGTCTAATTAGCGAGAGCCCGGATTCGACCTAGGACCATAGCGCGCTAGAACCTCGTTTGTCGTGTGTGTCGCCGAGTTGGGTTCTAGGTGGAACCTCTAGGTGGGTCTAAGTTGCGAGAGCCCGGACCAACCTAGATCACCCTACTACCTCCTTCGCTCTAGTTCTGCCTTGACCATTCCGTTACCCCTTTGACCCCGACCTAACCCTAGCCCGTTTTCCTAGTTTGTTCTCCTTAGTCATAGTCTAGCCTTCTCCCTTTCTATCATTCTCTAGCTTAGCTCGTTGACTTAGTCTAGTACTTGGGCCGACTTAGTCTAGGCTATACATTACCGTCCCCGTGGATTCGACCCGACTTGCCCTATCTACCCTAGTTAGGATTAGCCGGTTATATTATTGACGGTTGGGACGTGACGAATCCCTACCCATCAGTACTAAACTGTTGGGCTCTACCGGTCCAACTTTTCCTTTCACTTGCCATTCGGGTGTGCTTGCTTGAGTCTCTCACCATTGACCCTCCGAACGCAAGCTTCCACCTCCCTAGCCAAAAGCGAGCCCAACCAATCTCACTTCCCCTCCTCACTCACATTTTCAATATGGGTCTTGTCGGTCACGGCCCGTTTAGATGAACTGACGAATACTAGGATAAGTAAACGCCGTCTTCGGTCGGGCACTTAGCAACCTTAGCCCACATAGCTTCCTTATTTTGTAATACAGTCTTCCCCACATTCCTTAACCTTTCTCTCACGTCCGACAACCCCGGACGTCAGGAACGACCTCCGGAAGTCGCTAAAACCCTTTCCGAAAGCCAAAATACCCACACAAGAGCAACAAGGCCATACGGACAACAAATTTCACCCGTTGGACCCACCAGATTTAGATGTCTTTTCATTCTTTTTTTTAGGAGGATAAGCTACCCCACATACGCGTGTCGTAGCCTTTTAACTGTTATCGTCAAGTCGGGTCCGTAGCCTAACAAGGCAATTTTATTAATGTACAAAAAGTAGTCTAAATTTTTTGTCAAAAGTCGCCCGAATTTTAAACTTCGGTCTCGTTCTCAATGTCCACGCTCATCTCTTAACACATTTGGTCAAAGCATGTCAATATTTTACATCTCGAGTCAAAACATTTTAATCGACGTACTACCTTATTCAATTCCCGGCTCAAACTAACGCATTTCAACACATCCGAAAAGAACTGTTTTCATACTCTCATGCAACGCTAACACGCCCTAAACTAGGTCGAATCGCAAACAAACGAACGCAAAAAGTGATTACTTGTCAATCTAGCTAAACAATTAGCCAAATAAAAACACAAGACTAATCCAACTAATACAAAAATTTAAAGCAAATATACAACATATCACTACAAAAATCGAGCCCGAATTGCGTCGGACAAATCCGACGCAAAATGACAATATCCGACGCAAAATGCAAATTGCGTCGGATTAGCCGATGCAAACGACCGCCGTAATATTTTGACGCAATTTTTTTTTTTCATCGGCTAATCCGACGCATATGATTTGCGTCGGCTGCTCCGATACGAACACATGGAGGTCAACGCCCTGTCAACGGGCTTTGCGTGGGATTAGCCGACGCAAAGTCAAAAATTCTGTTGACTTTGCGTCGGCTAATCCCACGCAAAGCCATTGACTGAGATCTGACTGAGGGACTTTGCGTGGGATTAGCCGACGCAAAGTCAACAGAATTATTGACTTTGCGTCGGCTAATCCCACGCAAAGCCCCATAGTCAAATGTCAGTCAATGGCTTTGCGTGGGATTAGCCGACGCAAAGTCATAGTTTTTGTTGACTTTGCGTCGGCTAATCCCACGCAAAGCCATTGACTGACATTTGACTGTGGGGCTTTGCGTGGGATTAGCCGACGCAAAGTCAACAAAAACTATGACTTTGCGTCGGCTAATCCCACGCAAAGCCTATTAACAAAAAAATCGTTTCTTTGTTTTCAGCTCCCCATACGCGCGAAATAAAACAACCTGCAAATAAACAACCCACCCCTACAACAAACCACAGCAGCACATCCTAAACCAAAATCCATCAATAACTCCAATCAAAGCTCTCTTCTTCACAAATCTCCACAAAATGACACAAACATAAACTAATGTAATGTTATAGAAAATGAAAATATTACAAAGACAACCGTTTCTAGGTTCAGAATTCAACCAGAGTGTAAACAAGACAACCAGCGCTAGGAGTTGGTAAAATATATATACAGACAATGTAATCAAAGTGTAAACAAGTAACATAAGGGAGCTGAACTACCTAAGAAAGAGACTCGATGTGCTCCGATCCAAAGGGATGACCATCGTTGTTGTCGTCATCGTCGCGCCTAGTCATGCGTGGCCCTCCACCGCATCCCTCGTTCCCCATGGAGAACCGTTCCCTCATGAACTGAATAAACTGGTCCTGCTCTTCGCACCTCTTCTCCAATGTCTTCAGACGCTCTTCTTGTCTTTGGAATTTATCTTCCATACGCTCGTTGAGTGTGCGTTCCTGCGAGGTGGCAGTAGGGAGGTACGTGTCCGCAGATACCTCCTTACCTCCGTTCAAGCATGGGCGAAAGAGCTGTTTTGCCGCATTCCCTATCTCCCAGAACCGTCCCTTCTGGTTATAGCCACCCGTCACATCGTGGAAGATCTTCAGCGTGTTGGGTGCCTGATCAGAGGCGCGTGCCTCCTCCACCGCTTTCTGGTAGTTCTCCTGAAACAGCAACATGAAATAGTGTTACAACTTTTAGAACACATACTATCACGTCGTAATTTTCGTGCCTAGTATATTTTTTAAAAACATTACTACTACTCACCACGATCTCCGGTCCTCTAGGGTCTATCCACTTGCCGTCTTTCCCCTTCTTCGTCTTCTCCAAGAGCTCGACCGGGGTTGCAGTTGGGCCCTTCATATAACAGTGTTAAAACTTTCAGCATTTATTTACCAATAGTATATGTTGAATTATACTCAAACTTTTTACTTGTCTTATAAGCACTTACCAACGCCGCGAAGGCTGTTGCTGCACTCCTACTTCCGAGGCAGCTGGTGGGTTTCGCCACCCCGTCCACCTGCCCACCTCTCCTGTTCGACGACTTAATCGCCGATTTCTTCTTGAAAGCTGGGTCGGCAGCGTTCTTCTTCAATATCTCCCACTTCTCTTGCGGAATCTAGTCCGCCTTGTCGACCCTCGGGACAGCTCGCTGGAAGAGGTCGGTTATCTTCTTCTTTATCCGAGTCTCAAAATCCGACCTGAGGTCGTACCCCAGGTCTATACGCACTCTCCTCTGTTTGTCAAAAAAAAGATTCGTTAGCGACAATTGAATGTATAAATCGTGCAACGAAAACCTTAGAAACACAGACGAGGTAATTACCGCGAAGTGCATATACATCGCATCCCGAGCTTCGGGTGGTGCCTCCGTCCAGCTACGGTAGGCGCCAGGCGTGGACGCATACGTCATTACTACGGAATCCCGCAAATAATCGGAGTACTTCTTGTCGTCCCACCTACACAAGTCAATTATGATAATGTGAAGCAAATAAATGAGTGAAAATTTAGAAAAGAACTGGTTACAACAACTAAAACTCACCAAGTAGCTTCCCTCACTTTCTGCCGTGAAAGGAACGCTTTCCCAGGCGTGGCAACGTAGACCGTCGCCCCGACTTCCTGGACAGCGTCCACACCATGTATGACAGGAGGCCTAGGCACGTCCTCCTCCATGTGGTCACCATGGCTGCTGCCTCCCGTCAGCATCTCACTGGTACCTACCATAATCACGTCTACAAAATATGTTTAGTAGTAGTAGTAGTTTAGTAGTAGTAGTAGTAGTAGTAGTAGTAGTAGTAGTAAAAGTAGTAGTAAATTAGTAGTACTAGTATAGTAGTACTAGTAGTATAGTAGTAGTAGTAGTAGTAAAAGTAGAAGTAGTAAATTAGTAGTAGTAGTATTGTAGTACTAGTAGTAGTAGTTGTAAGAGTAGAAGTAGTAAATTAGTAGTAGTAGTAGTTTAGTAGTAGTAGTAGTAGTTTAGTAGTTTTAAAAGTAGAAGTAGTAAATTAGTAGTAGTAGTAGTAATAGTAGTTTAGTAGTAGTAGTAGTAGTAGTAGAAGTAGGAAATTAGTAGTAGTAGTAGTAGTAGTATAGTAGTAATAGTAGTAAAAGTAGAAGTAGGAAATTAGTAGTAGTAATAGTTTAGTAGTAGTAGTAGTTTAGTGGTAGTAGTGGTAGTAGTAGAAGTAGTATCTTAGTAGTAGTATCTTAGTAGTAGTAGAAGTAGGAAATTAGTAGTAGTATCATAAAATTAGTAGTAGTGGTAGTAGTAGTAAAAGTAGAAGTATGAAATTAGTAGTATTATTAGTAGAAAATTAGTATTAGTGGTAATAGTAGAAAATTAGTAGTAGTAGTAGTAGAAAATTAGTAGTAGTAGTAGTAAATGAGTAGTGGTAGTAGTAGTGTTAGTAGATTTGTTGTACTAGATTAGTAGTAGTATTAGTAGTACATAGTATTAGTATTAGGTTATTAGTATTAGTAATATTAGTAGTAGATTAGTAATATTATTAGTAGCATTAGTAGTAGTAATGAAGTATTTTAGTGTAATATTAGTAGTAAATTAGTAATACTACTACTAGCACTACTAATGTAGTACTACTAACACTACTAGTTAATCTAGTACTAATACTACTACTCGTAATAATAGTACATACTACTACTACTACTAATCTAATAACACAATTTCTAACCTAATACAATAATCACTAATACCTAATTAACATACTAACTAACCTAATTAACATACTACAATTATCGTCTAACAATTATCGTCTAACAATATTATCGGGTGGCCGGATTGGGGTTCGCCGCCGGCAGGTTCGCCGGATCTGGGTTAACTTAGGGTTTCGATTTTGTTTTGGGGATTGAATTAGGGTGATGGTGCCGGATTGGGTCGCCGGAGGTTTAGGGTTGCCGGTGATGATGCGGTCGTTGTTTACCGTCGTCGTTCGCCGTCGTTCGCCGACTTCGCCTTTTTCGTCGTCGTCTTTCGAAGGAAGATGGGGGCAGAGTTTAGGTTCTGAACAAATTGCGTTTTTTTTTTTTTTATATTAACAGGTACTGCATCGGAATAGCCGACGCAGGCCGACGCAGATTTCAAGTTTGCGTCGGCTATTCTGATGCAGACATCGATATTTTTTTTTTTATATAAAAAACGTTGCGTGGGATTAACCGACGCAGACCAACGCAACATTCAAGTCTGCGTCGGCTAATCCGATGCAAATTATTTAATTATGTTTTTTTTTATTTAAACACACGCTGCATCGGATTAGCCGACACAATCAGACGCAATATTAAAATTTGCGTCGGCTAATCCGATGCAAAGCTATTACTTTTGTTGACTAAATTTTTTTTATTTTGACGCAACCTGCATCGGATTAGCCGACGCAATCAGACGCAATATTAAAATTTGCGTCTGCTAATCCGATGCAAAGCTATTACTTTTGTTGACTAAATTTTTTTTATTTTGACGCACCCTGCATCGGATTAGCCGACGCAATCAGACGCAATATTGAAATTTGCGTCGGCTAATCCGATGCAAAGCTATTACTTTTGTTGACTAAATATTTTTTATTTTGACGCACCCTGCATCGGATTAGCCGACGCAATCAGACGCAATATTAAAATTTGCGTCGGCTAATCCGATGCAAAGCTATTACTTTTGTTGACTAAATTTTTTTTATTTTGACGCACCCTGCATCGGATTAGCCGACGCAAATTTTGTTTTTTCGTCTGATTGCGTCGTCTAATCCCACGCAACACCTTTGACATAGTGGCGCCAACCCAAAATTTTTGGCGCCTGTATCATGGAGTCGGACTGCGTCGGCTAGTCCCACGCAATATTTTTGCATCGGATTAACCGACGCAAATCGACACAGTTACGCCAGTTGCGTCGGATTGTAAATCCGACGCAACTAATCCGACGCTATTTCCGCTGTTTTTAGTAGTGTATGCAAATCCATACACGAATCGAGGCTAGGGAGGACCCCTAGAAGCCGCGCCAATGGCCATCACAACGTCACAAATATTATCATCTAAACCTAGATCCTCCAAGTCTATAAGAGGAGACTCACTACCATCCATCCCCGACAGCATGTCTAGGGTATCCGTCTCGGGAATTCCTCCAACCTACTCGCTAGGACCCGTAGCCTCAGTCTCCCTTTCGATCCTATGTCTAGCCTCACCCTGTGTAGAGGTCTCGCCTCGAGACCGAGCCAGCTGCTCCTTGAGGAAAGCAATCTCGTCAGCCCGAGATTGCAGGAGCCGTTGCGCCTCAACCTCTCTCGCCTCGAGCTCGGTCACACGAGTCTCCAGCTGTCCCACCATATCCGGGACATCCTGCAAATACACTCGAACATTAGGAAAACACGCAAGCTGCCTAGAGAACCACCTTAGTCATGCGAACTCACCGATCGAGGTCCCGAAGTGTCACGGGAAACCCTCGAGGCATAGGCCCGGAAGCAGTTGGCGGCCTGCCACAACTGCTGATGGCAAGCCGAAGAAACCTGAGAGTGAACCATAGAAGTTAGGCAAACTGACCCTAATTCTTAGAGCCCAAACAAGGAACAAAAACCAAAACTCACCCGGTACACCCGGTCGCGCCATTCTATCCTGACATCCATCTCCTCAGCAGAACACGGGGGGAGGGGCTCAGTAAAGGGTATCCTAGCCGCATCTACCCTAAGCAGCGTCAGAGGAAAATCTGGGGGCTGGATGTCTTCAGCCGGGTTGGCCCGCTGAGAAGACAACAGATTGGTCGGTCAAAGAACAAAGAAACTATAGACCGTAACACAAACCTTAGACCCAAAATTAGAGCATTACCACGAAGCGATACCAAGCTAACCGCCGGGTGACGTGAGATAGATAGGAGGCACCAGGCACCAAGAGTGTATCGCCTCCTTCTTCGTCTGTATCCTCGAGGACCTCCGCGACGGTCGGTGGTCTGAACATGGTCCGGAGAGGATCAACCGGCACCCTGAAATCATCATATAGACACTGACGCACCAACCGCTGCCCAAATACTAGATCGGGCGAAACAACGCGGGGAGAAGCATCCTCCTATACCTCCGAGGCCTCAACTCCATAGCCACATACTCCGGCACGCCCTCATAATCGGTCCAGGGGTGGGCCACAAACTACACAAATAAAACCAACATCCCAAATGAAATACCGAACCTTGGGGGCTACTGAACAAAATAGGCTATAGAAGAAAACTTACATCCTCGAGGCATAGTTTGTTGACCAACGCATTCTCCGTCGGGTAATGGCTGATCGTGCTTTTAGGCTGAGCCAGCCTCCACTCGATTCCCGCCGGGAATCTTTTCGGGTGCACCCGCACCATCTTAGGTGCCAAACACGGGAAAAAGGAATAGATCCAAGTCTGTAAGATCCCAAAACAACCTTAGCGAAGCCAAGTCGAAAGTAAGTTAAACTCAAAATACGAGAGTGAGAGTAGTAACTAACCTCAAGTATAAGGCCCGGACCCACAATGGGCACAGCTGAAGCCGACTCTATCACCAACGGCCTCACCATGACTTGGAGGCAACGAGTCATCTCCGCGAAAGCCGCGGTCACCCAATCGTAGCGTCCTAACTGAGTCAGGTCGGCTAGGAAAGGCAAAATCCTAGTACTAAACCTCTCGCCCTTATCCGAGAAGTGAGTCGACCCTAGAAAATTCCACAACCACAACCGAGCATCCTGCTCCGGCGTGTTAGGCTCCCGACCCTTTAGCACCGCCACTCGTTCGAAGTGATCAGTGATATACGAGCTCACCAACGCATTAGGCGCACTATATGCCTCACGCGGTAAACAATCCCCGATGAGGCCCCGCACCTCATCACTATCTAGACTAGGGCCTTCGGCGGCCCACCTAATCCTATCCGGACCCCAGGGTAGACCGCTAATCATCCCAAAATCCTCTAGGGTCATCGCGACCTCCCCAAAAGCCATGTGGAAGGTCGTGGTAGTATCATGAAAGCGATCTATCATCGCCCTAATCACCATAAGGTTGCATTTAGTCTTGCAACCCATTAACCTAACCCACTGGTCAACCACGGGACCTAAAGCGGTCCTCGCGATAATCTCCTTCACCGCGGGGGTCAACTTCTGAAAATAGATATCAAGACACGTAGCAAAGCCCGAGAAAGTCCTCATCGGACCTGGGGACTGTAAACCAAAACAATGCGAGCATAAGCAAACCTAACCTAACCTGAGCCAAAAATCTAAGTCATAACTAATAGGCACGAATAGGACACTTACCAGGCCCCGCACGATGCGATTAGAAATGTGATGGTCAAGATGAAACATCAGCTGATGGTCATCCCAGTCCCGAGCGCACTCGGGATCCTCATAAACGATCTCCTCATCCTCCGGTACAGGAGCCGGAGCGTGAGCCCTCCTAGCCACTATCTCCAGGAGCTTGCGCTTCTTCACTCTGTCAAACTCAGCCTCATTAATAGTCTCGGGGTCGCGACGCTGAGACGAGATACTCCGATGTCTTCTGCGAATTCCTCGGGGAGTATGTGAACTCGCCCCAACAATCTCCTCACTAGCGCCGGCCGAGGAGGTTCTCTCGGGATGCTCGGTATCACTTCTAATTGTAAAACCAAACGATCAACCAAAAATACAGTTCTAATCATGCTAAATCAGCTTAAACAGGTCAAAAAGGGTCAAAAATTCTAAATAAGGATATCAAATTTCCGAAAAGGCCGATAGCACCCATTTTCAATCCCGGTCACGATGTAAGTGGTTTCGGGAAAATCCGGCATCGTCTCGATACCTTTTGGTTCGTCTTAAGACACACGAAACCTTACGGAGGGTCCTAAAGGTCATCCTAGCCCATAAGAATCGGCAGGAGAGCTACCCACATCCTCACACACATACTATTTGAGAAAAATTACGTGAAATAAATACGGGAATAATCGAGAAGCGGTTCTTAACCCTTGCATTCCAAACACATTCCCATAAGGAGCCATTGTCGCACCTTGAAAACCATTACCAAGCCTATAACGACTTCAACAAGCTCAAATCAACCTTAATTTAGCAATGAAATCAAGCCTGAGCATCGAAACTTAGTGAATAAAAAACACCCAAATCGATTTCTAGGGTTTCAACAAACCAACTCATAATCAATCAAATCAAGCAAAACCGACAATAAGCGAACAAAGAACACTTACCCGGAGTCGACAATTTCGTAAGTAACGGAAATTGAGACAAAATTTGGCCAGAAAAGTTGAAAAATCGATCTTGAGGCGAAAGGGGTGACACGTTCGAATTTTGTGAAATAAAACGATCGCCCCAATCTTCGATTACTTAAACAGACCCGATCCACGAAAACCCGACCGCTTCAGCTGGCGCGCCTGGGTCATAATGTGCTGGGGGCTAGGCGCCTAAGTCTTAGGGCGCTGAAGGATGCGCGCCTAAACGGCCCTGCTCAGACTAAAACAAAGCAAAACAAACAAAACGCGAAAGTCGATACACATAAAACATGCACCTAAAACGAAACAAAATAAAACAAACACACACAGAAATAAACAAACACCACCCCGAAACTTCCAAACAAGCAACCACATCAACCACAAACTCCAAAAAGCTCCACTCGAGCACACACCATCACAAATTCTCCTCCAAACACCAAAAAGGGAAAAGGAGAAAAAGATAGAAGGATATTACCGGATGTCAAGAGCTTTCCGAAACTTACGGCGATCAAGCAACCTACAAGGAAATCCGGAGGCAAAACACACACAAAACAACAAATATACGACACAAAGACACAAAAGAAAATGACACAAAAGAAAATCTTTTTGGTTTTATGAAAATTTTCAAATTTTTAGGAATTTTTAAGATTTTTCGAAAAACTACGAAAATAAAGCTAAACTAAAATAAGATATCGCTCTCCCACACTTAAACCGAGCAATGTCCTCATGCTTGATCGGTAGTGTGTGGAGACACTAAAAAGAAGAGAGAAAGGGAAAATAAAGATAAAAATCAAAAATCAAAGTGAAAAAAGGGTACAGTGTGTCGGGCCTAGGTGTAATCAAGTCACCTAGAGCCGAGACGAGAAAAGATATGGATGGGGGAAGAAATAAAAAGAAGAAAATAAAAGAAAATGGGAGGGGAGGGCTAGGTGTAATCAAGTCACCTAGCCCCGATTTCTCCCAATTCCGACTAAATTCGACCAAAAATGGAATAAAAATAAAGAAAAAGTGAAAAGAACTTGACAATTTGGATTTTCAATAGATTCTCGATGTAATCACGTCATCGAGAATCGGGAGCAATAACCACAAAGGCCCCGAGGGCCACCACGACACTAAAAGGATAAAAGGAAGGGGAATAAACAAAGAAAGACTAAGCAAATAAAAGACGGAAAAGAAAAGAGGGTCGTGCCTACCAAACGGTTAGCAACTCAACAATCTCCATGGTCTCAATGATAATTCTCGGCACTTTGCTCGTCTTTATCATCAATATTCCTCCTCTTCCTAAATGACATGTAAGGATGAAATGATAGTGGCAAAGGTGAGTAGGGAGGTTTGGTGGGGGTATAAAGTGGTGGGGTGGGGCTTAAACGAAGAAAAGAAGGCGAAGAGGGCTGCTGGGATCCTTCCCGATCATGAAGACACCCATCACGGGCGGGATGGCTTCGTCCCGGTCGGGAAGACAATTATCACGGGCGGGATGGCCCGTCAGTAGCCCCTGATTTGTTGCTCCCTTCGTCCCGGCTATGATGGTAATGATCACTGTCGGGATGGCACCCGTCTCGAGTTTTGAGGCCTTCATTCATTAATAGCATACCAAACCTTCCACCCAAATGACAAATAATATCTCGGGATCCAAGATCCCGTCCCCAAAAGCTTGTACCTAGCTCAAAAACCGACTTCCTCCACCAAGCTTCAAAGCTTCTATCATCCATAACCCTTTCTAATTCTTCATCTTCACTTCAAACCTATCAACCAAACTCAATAACCACAATAAAAAATCCCTCCCACAAATCACTCATCAAAACTCATTACAAGAACTCTACACAACATACAAAACCTAGAAACCAACCAACAATTCACACAAATTGTAATCCCCTAGAAATTCTAATGCATTACAGTGGCGGAAACACTGTAGAGTTGGGATTAAAACACACTGACAAACTATATCTTATTATAAGAAATGGTAAGTCAATACAAAGGCCTCTTTTTACAAAAGGGCTAAAAAGAAAAATTCTCCAAATAGGTTATACAAATCCATAAATCGAATGAAGAAAGAGTAGGATCCACGCTACTCGCTAGCTCACACCCAAAACCCGGAAGCAAATACCTTTCATGTTATAAACATAACAGCCACGTCAGTGGGGAGTAACTCGGACGTTCTCCCAGCCATATTATATCATATGAAAAAAATAATAGTATTACTATATCAAAATAGTTTAAAATGGAAAACGTTAAATGATATAATAAAAATAGGCTTTCGGAGAAAACTTAAAATATTGGAACAATAAAATCAGAACAAGTTTTCAGAAGAAAACTTCGAATATTTGCCAACCTGCAAACCAAAATTATCGATAATAATAAATATATTCAAAATGGCGTTATGGATTTATTCAGTGTAGAAGGTCAGACTTTCACCAGGAGAATACTAAAAACTAGCTTCGAGAAGTCAGTTCAAACAAATCAAACCTCGATCTCTAACTAGGCTACTCAACCATAATAGGACGGCGACTTATAAATGCGTGGCCCTAGTTTAAGACAATGCACACCCCTCCTGGGATTACCTGTCACCCAGTTCAACTTATGACGGCGACTTACTGCGAGGCCTAAGCTTAAGGTCAAAATGTACACAACTCCCGGGATACCTGTCACCCGGTTCAACAACTAATGTACCGATTCCTGATACACTAGCCTTATAGTTGATGGCAAAATCGTAAACCCCAGATTATATTACTCTAACCCCACACTTGACTTTATTCCATAACTCCAAAACAGCCATTATCGATATATACAAAAGATATAATCATTATGAATAAGCATTTTATATAAAAATGAAACTTTCTATAATTAGAAACTTACTATTTTTAGAAACTTACTTAAAATAGAATTATTGTTACAGAAAATATGTAAGTTATTAAAATAAGTGAAATGTATTAAAAAAATAGCATTTCTAACGAAATTAACATTTTATTATTATCGTCGTTATCGTAACTTTAATATATTTCTAAATTCGTTACTCAAAATATAATTAAAATATAATAAGTCAATATATAATATTTTGTAAATAATTAGGAAATCGAGTTAAAACTATAAATTTTAGGAAAGAGATGTTTTAAGAAAAACGTTATCAAAATTAATTGGGTCAACGAGTTTAATAAATGAAATGGATTTTTCAAAGGTTTCAAATTATTTTTAGAAAATATCTTTTATTAATAAATAATACGAATTTTACTAAAAATAGTCAAATGGTAACAAATAGGAAATTTTTAGTGAAAATAGTCTCGACTAAAAATATATTTAAAAGAAAATCGACTATTTTCTCATTTATTAATATAAGTCGTAAAACGAAATTAATTTATTGAACAAGTATACAAATCTCGATTATAATATATAAAAAAAAATGATTTTGAGTTAAAATTATAAATTAATGAAATATGTAGAAAATATGAATCGATATTATTTAGTTACTAGTGTCACGATAACCAACAAAATATTATAACGATCGTAAATAATTAAATTACTAACGATTCATAAAACGATATCGAAAGTTCTAAAACTATTTAAGGCACACGATTTAAAAATAATATTTAGGAAATAATAAATAGCTGAAATTTAGAAAACGAAGTTAAAATATTTACTACATACTACTACTCAAACATACGATATAAAATGGAGTAACGTCCTAAAGTTACCTTGAGTCAACATTCGAATCGATCCTGCACTGTTTACTTGCATAATCCGAGCTCCAAATCTTCAATAGCACGCCTTAAGCTTCGTGTCGTGAACCGCTAGCCTTCCAAGTATGCTCCACTACGAAATTCGAGACAAATAGAAATAGAAACAGGGAAATCGGAATAAGGACTGATGGAAAAGAATGGAGATGACACGGAACGACAAGGGAAAGCAGCTGAATGAAGATCGATGAAACAATTGAAAATGAATAGGTCAAGATCGAACCAAAATAGCCTCGATAAGGAATCAAATTAAATGAACATAAAAGCGGGAACGAAAACAGAATTACGACAAATATTAGCCTGTAACACCATTGAAACGGAGAGGGAAAAGAAGGAGAACGAAGATTGACAAAGAAACGGAAATCAGCATCTTAGCAAGACAATGGCAGCAAAATTGAACCCGGACAGAAATAGAGGAATCAGATCGAAGGAGAAGGAACGAAGAATAAAAAGAAAAGGAGAAGGGATTGAAGAGCAGCAGCAGGACAAAACAGAGAACATCAATCGTAGCATCGGAACGACAACAACTGCCATAAACCGCACCAAACAGATGACAAGGAAGACGAAACAGCAGCATAAACGGACAGCAATAACAACATAGACAGAAGAAGAAGAATACGAAAGCATATGAACAACATACGAACAGCAGAAAAGGAAGAAGAAACGGACACAGGAACCGTGACAGAACAGCAGCAGATGCAACAGGACAGTAGCAACAACACGCAGGTAACAACAGACAGCAGCCGCAACAACACGTACAAACCACGAAACCCGACAAAACTAGCGGTACACGAACAACAGCAAAACGCAGCATCAAACCGACACAACAGCTAACGAACGAAATTGAAAAAGGAAGAAGAAAAGAAGAAGAAAAAGAAGAAGAAGAAGAAGAAACTCACGTTAACAGCAGCGGAGCAACAAAACGTGGCAGCAGTATAACGTAAGAGCAGGATACCGCGCAGCAGCCAGAGGACGACCAAAACCAACGGTGACAGGGGCGACCGAGGATCAAGCAACAGTGATGGATGATGGGGGAGCAGGGTGCGATTTAACAGTACAAAAAGGGAAAAGGAAATGGAGGAAAGGAGGCCGACGATGGGGATTGAGATGCCGTTTGAAAGGAGAGAAGAAAAAAATGAAGAAGGAACTGAAGAAGGGGAACGTAAGTGAAGCGGTGGGATTAAATAATGAGAGGTGCAGTTCACCAAGTGGGATGAATAAAAAAAGTATACGAGTCACTACATGGGGAATTGAATCGAAGGGGCTAAATACACTTCACCAAACGTGTATGGATTCCGAGGCATATGTATACGATGTATACGGGTTAGTTAAATGAATCGGGAAGGAGAGAAATCCCGTAACGATGAGTTGACCGACCCACAAACCTTTTTAAATGAATTAATAATATTAAATAATTGGACCGTCAAATAGAACGAGTAAATAAAGTACTCGAGACGAAAACGAAGCTGATAAAAAAAATAATAATAATTAGACGATCAAATAGTATTTCCCGATAAACAATAAATTTTCGATGAAGTGAATTAAATTGATTTCTTGAGAGAAGGTAATAAATATTTTGACGAAACTTAAAATAAATGAATTTCGAGCCGAAAATAGAATTTTGAGCTTCAATATAAATAAACAAAAAGAATTTAGAATTTAAATCGTCGAAATATGCTTTCGATAAGAATTAAATTAAATGTATAAAATGAATCGAAATAGAATTAAAACGATAAATTATAGGAGTTTTAAATATAAGAAGAGTTTTCGAGTCAGATAGAATTTTAGGAGTTTGAAACGATTAAACGATGAATTCGTTTTATGAGAATTTTAAGAATTACGAGTTAAATCGTAAATAAAATACGAACATAATTTTAATTTAATTTAATTTATAAAATCAGGGATGTTACACAAATACAACTACAAAAACTCAAAAGAAGAGGAAAGAGATATATACAACACGACGGTTCTTGAGGAACTCCGTCATACCAAGGATGGTGGATTCTTCATTCATTTCCCATATAATTGCACACAACTCCATAGCCTTCAAGGGAACGGAGCAACAAGCCGAAAGCTCTTGAACAATCTTCATTAAAGCATGTAGAACACCAACATATACTCCATGGTTCTTCATAATCTTGTCTTGACGTCCCTGGGGCATCCCGATCCACTATGTTCAATGGCTTGAACTTGTACTTGCAATCTTTTGGGATATACCCAAATTTCCATTTCTTCTCATGGCACCTCAAAGGAGGCTCAACCTTCCTCTTTCTAATCGACTTATCCATGTTCAACTCATCATGTTTCAACTCACCAAGATGGAGGGGATTAAAACCCAAGCAAGCGGGATTAATTACCTCGGAGCTACTTCCTAGCTCCTCACAATCAAGCATATTAAAGTTCTTCAAATTTTCACACAAGGTGACCAAATCGTTTACCTCATCAAGCCTTTCACACGACTCATTCCCTACCTCGGTGTCTTTGACGGCATGGATCATATGACATGATTCTTCATTTGTAAGCGAGGTGTTGCCTTGAAGGTCTAACACAAGGTTCTCGTCGCCTAATCACTACAAGAGAATTGCAATTTAGCTACTAATTTAGCAACTGCCTAAAATTCAGTCGCTAAATATATAAATTAGCTACTACTTTTGAGACATAAATATATTTAGTCTTTATTTTAGATATCAAAATATAGTGGTAGCTAATTACGTCACTATTATAGAGACTAAATAAAGTCGATAGCAAATTTGGTATCTAATTTAAGTTTTTAGATACGGAAAAACGTCAGTAGCTAAAGTTGTCTCAATATATATCGACATAAAATTGCGAATAATGTATTTAGTTTTTATATAGGAGACCAAAGTAAATTCGTAAATGAGTAGCAATTTTAGTATCTAATTTAAATTCTTAGCTACAGAAATAATTTGGTAGCTAAATTTAGTTGTCGGTCGTTGCTACATGTATTTTTTATAATTCTTATGATATTTTTTTTTATATTTTTTAATATATGTATATTATTATTGGAGTATTACAAAAGTATCTTACAATCCACATTTTAATGATTAATTTTACCTTTAAGTATACATTCATTGTCCGAACAAACATAAATCTTCAAGTGGCCCAATGGTTTGACACTTGGTCAAGTGTTTGAAGGTTATGGGTACGATTCTTCTTGCGAACTTAAATTATCAAATTCTATATTAGAGGTGGTGGTGTGGTGCCTGGACGTACATGCGTGGTTTAGTGAGCTAGGGGTAACTCTACGTGCGGTATGGTGGGCTAGCTAGGGTGATGTGGCGGGGTAGGGGTATGACGTGTATATCTTATTTTTCCGTGGCCATTTTAGATACCAAAAATTGCGTCGCCAATTTTGCTACAACTGAATCGGTCTCTAAGTTCGTCCCTAAATTAGCTACTATACAATTTGTGGTCGCTAATGTAGCTACTCGAATTTTCGTCTCTATTATTGTCTCAAAATTTGCTACCACCCTTTCGTCGCTAAATTGGTAGCTAATTTTGGTCGCTAATTCAGTAGCTAAATTAGCGACAAGGCGTTTAGCTACTAATAAAATTTAGTCGCAAATTCAGTCTCTAGGCTAATTAGCTACGGAATATTGAAGATTTGCTACTAAAACCTCCGACTCTAAAGTTATAACTCAAAAGTGATCCTACTCTTCTTGACATCGATCAATGCACCGGCGGTGTGTAGAAATGGTCATCCGAGAATAATAGGAGTGGTTGCATCCTCGGGCATGTCAAGTACAAGGAAGTCAACCGGAATGAAGAATTTCCCGATCCTTAACGGCACATCCTCTAACATTCCTAATGGTCGATTAAGTGAACGATCCGCCATTTGGAGTGTAATCAAGGTATACTAGAGCTCTTTCGTTCCAAGTTGCTCACAAATTGCTTAAGGGAGAATGCTTACACTCGCCGCTAAATCACACAACGCCCTCTCGATCTTCAAATTCCCGATGGTGCATGGGATTGAGAAACTACCCGGATCCTTGAGCTTAGGTAAGGTGAAGTCTTGAATAAGATCACTCACCTCTCTTGTAAATGCTATTGTCTCTTCCTTGTCTAAGGATCGTTTCCTAGCAAAAATTTCCCTCATGAATTTTCAATAGGCCGGGACTTGCGTAATTAACTCGGTGAAGGGGATGCTCACATCTAATAATCTTCACAATATCGACGAACTTATCAAATTGAACATCCGCCTTTGTCTTCAATTGCCTCGATGGGAATGGCAACTTGATGTTGTTCTTGTCAAGTTCATTAGGCTTGGATTTTTCACTTGGCACCTTCTTCTTTGCTTTACTTTCTTCTTGGGGTGGGGGAAGCTTGTCTTCAATCGGTTTTTCAACATCCCATAAGACTTCCTCCTCCAAGAGATTCCACAAATTTTCATTGCCTTGGCATGGAGATTCCATTTCTCTCATAGCCTCATATTCATTAGGAAACAAGGGAGAATCATAGGATGCACCGCTCCTCAAAGTGATAGCATTCACAGTTTCAAATTTCGATGGTACGCCTTCAGAAGGTTTGCCTAGAAGAACTACCCGAAGCAACTTGAGCTAGTTGAGTTTCAAGCATCTTAACATGTGTATCTTTTGCCTTGTTTTTCTTTTGAAGTTGAGCATAGAATTCTTGTTGATTTCTTTGCATCTCCATTTGGTTTCTTTGCATCTCTTGACTACTCCTTTGAATGTCCAACATCGTCTTTTGCATATCAAATTCCCGAGGCGGGGATTGTTGGTTGTGTGGAGTATTAGTGAGGGTTAGGGGAAAACCATAGTCATGAGTTGGAGATCGGCTCCTTGGCTTGTTGTCTTGCTAAGCATTTTGGAACCCTTGTTGATTTTGGAAGTTCCCTTGGAACCCTTGAGAATTGCCTTGATTGTGATTTTTGTAGCCTTGATTGTTTTGGAACCCTTGAGAGTGTTGGTTTCCTTGGAAACCACCTTGTTGAGCTTGATGATGATTAAAGTTCCCTTACTGATTGTTGAAGGCACCTTGGTTTTCGTAAGCATTTTGTTGTTGGAAGTTGTTAAAAGGCCTTTGATTGCCTTGATAACCTTGGTAGCCTTGATTGTCCCTTAAGGGAGGAGCAACATATGATGGACGGTGTTGTTGTAGAGCTTGTTGTTGAGAGGTTTGGAACATATGAGGATTTTGCACATTTTGAGCCTTGTAAGTAGAGTATGGGGCACCTTGTTTGTATGCTTGAAAAGCATTCACTTGCTCAATACTACTTCGACAATGTTAAGGCTCATGCCCATATATCCCACAAATTTCACATATCCCATAATAAGAAGTTGGGGACACCATTCCCATAACATTAACTTGATGGATAGATTGTTGGTTGGAGGAACTTGTGCCTTGAGTTTGAATTAAGTGACCTTCGAGCTTCTTATCAATAGTATCCATATGAATCTTCAATTGAGCCCCAAGATCGGCACTAAGTTGTGAGATTGCATCGATCTCATGCCTTCCCCCTCTATTTGCCTTTCTAGGCCTAGAATCACTACTATAATTACAAGGAAATAGAACACTTCTTAACTGATCTAAATAAACAAAGGAACCGTCCTCTAGGTCAGCGATCTATTTGTAAAACAGAACGGTTGAAAAAAAAGTCAAACCGTTCTATTATAAGAAACATAAACAGAACGGTCTAATGATGGAGCCGTCCTGTTATGTTTAATAGAACAGTTTATAGACTTAACCGTTCTGTTTTTTGTAGTTAGCCACCGCCATTTTAGTATCTCAAATAGATCGCTTGACAAACAGACCGCTTGTTTATCCGTCTTGTTTGCCGTCCCTGTCTATTTTCTTTTATTTACAAAGAGGACGCTACTTTTACATAACCGTTCTGTTTGTCAATTTTTTTTAATATTAATTTCGTAATAAAAATTGTATAACATACAATTACAATAATACATATATATATACACACACACGGCTCATTGATCTTCCTCACAATGATTTTCAATTAATTAGTACCACAAAAATTGTAAGTATAATCATCTATACAAAATTTCAATCTTTCTTATATCTTACGCAAAAAAAAAAAAAAAAGTAACATGTGCATTACATGAACATGCTTTCTCAAATTCAACGTCAAAAAATGTTATTCATCATTGCCACAAACATGATGAACTACTAAGGCATAAACCAGATCCTTACAATAAATTTTAATTCCAGCTATAGAATAAAAGCATTCTGAATCAATATATCACGTTGTTGCTTGTGTAGTCATTCCAAGCTTTCTTGCTTCCATTTCAAATTTGCACCTACATTTGCAAGTAGAAATGCATTAAGCAAGATAATATTATCTTATGAGCAACAAACTTGTGTACACAGGTTTTACATATGCATTATCATGAAAAATATGCTTCTTGCACAAACCACAATATAAAAAGAAGTATTAGCTACTAGAAAGTTACAATGCTAAGAAAATAACATTACACAAACCATTGAAATATACCAACAATCATGATTTTTGAAACTTGAGTGCGTATTTAGCCCAAATATCTTGCACTTCGTCAATTTGCTCAATCGAATATGTGTTGGGGCTTCTAATAATAAACTAAGAACAAAAGTAAACATATATATAAGTGATTATTGTAATTGTGTCCATGATGATGCTTATATAATTAAATTATAAAAGCAAAAACATACATTTGGGATGACGCTTCTAAAAGTTCTGTAAAACACGTATTTGCCTCGTATGTGCGATTAGGAAGAACATTATCTTCAGGAAGCATGTCCTTAACTGCTTCTAAAAGTTCTGTAAAACAAGTGTCACTCAACCCTTTCCTCGCTTTCAAATTATACAACTTGACAAGAGACGACAACTTAGTGTACTTCTTACAACCCATATACAAAGGAATTTCGGAATCTTTCAATTTCTCTAACACTACACTGGTCTCATCCAAATTATTTTCAGTTTCATCGAGATCTTCTTGTTCATTATCGTTGAATGCATCCCTCCATGATTTTTCTGAATTATCATAAAACTCATCATCTGATTCGGTCACCATACCCCAACCTGAATTATGTGGTGAACTAGTTTCATCTAGATCTACATCACTACCTAAGAAAGTTTCTTTGTGTGTGTCATGCAAATAAACATCTTCCTCCATCCTCTCTATAAATTTTGGTTTCCCGTGATAAATCCAACGTTTGTACCTTGGATTAAACTTTCTCTGCTCTAAATGTATTTTAACATCTGAAAAACTCATAAACCTAATATTTAGACACATATTACAAGGGCATGCCATACTTGAGGTATCTTTCACATTCTGTGTAACGAAATCATAAAATTCAGCTAACCCAGCATCATATTCAAGATCACCTTTTTGCCACTAATCATCCATGTACGATCCATTTGTATTATCTATAGAAATATATAAGAAACACAAATAAGAAACTCCATGAAAAATATAATATACTATTTATAACATAATATGTCCTAATTAAGGCCTCATCTCTCTCGAACCTAAACCCACCCTTATACGTTTCACATCGTAAGAAAGTACATACTTGGTTCATTCGAGCGAATATATTTTCTTTTACTCAACAAACAAATCTTATACATCATATGTTATACGACTACGTAAATTAAAATGTAGGTGGGTAATCGTTATCCACTTTATAACTTTATTTTATTACACTTGAAACAACACATTGATTTAAATCCAGGACTGATAGATGAGATTAGTTGACAGTCTATAGTGATAGAACTCTAACATTGATTTGGAATTCAGTCAGCATTCGTTCTTGTAAGCCACTTATGAATGTGTGTTGCTCATTCCAAGCATTGAAAACATCCCTAGTTCATTTAACTTACTTCACTTGACCGATGAGTTCTATTCTATTCTAACCATTATACTAGTATATTACTCCAATCAAGCTGTAGTTGCCCCCTCCTTACAGGGGCCATGACTCTACTCGATTACAAAGAGGCTTTTATTTAGAGAACACCACCATGCCTATTCCCCGGACCATAATTAGAAAAGGAAAAAATGAATCGAATTATGTTATATACAGAGTAGCAATATAATAATTCTGATTACGTTTCCACATGACACTCGGTTCACATACGAATCAAAAATCGGCAATCAACAATCAATATTTGGACTAGAAAATTCAACACATGGTAGTTAATAGATAATCAGAAATCAGTTCATATGAATTAACGGGAAGACAAAAATATGGGTATCAAAAATTAAATTACCTGACTTGAAATCGCACAGCAGAAAAAATGTAATTCAAACAACCGAAAAATCGAAAACTCGATCCACCTGAAGACGCAAGCACGCAACAACTGAGGAGGCTGTCTTCAGCAATAAGGGCAAAGCATAAACTATAGGAACGTCAAAGTGCGAGAACCGTCGCGTTGAAGTGCTAGCAGAGTAAAGGACCAGAACGTCGTTGAAGTTAAGCAATGATTTTTTTTAGGGTTTTGTAGATGATATGCGTGTATATACGGAGAAAATTTTGAAGGGTTTGGGGGAGGTATATACATAGTTACGGAGTAGTAGATTATTCTTGAGAATATGGAGATCAATTATATCTGGTAAAGATAAATGGCACAGTTGTCTTTTTTTTTTAAATTTTGTCATCCTTAATAGAACGGTTAAATGATTAAACCGATCTATTTCGATGAAAATGAAGGATTTTTTGACCGAGATTAGATTGTGGTTGTAATAATAGAACGGTTCCTTTGCTACCCCGTTCTATTAAAAGTTCCACAAGAGGCGCCAAAATTATAGAGTATATGGAGAACGCTTCCTTGTGCAAGCGTTCTATTAGGACCGTCCTTTAAGCCCATAATTGTAGTAGTGAATATTGAGAATTGTGAACCGCCATTTCCTCAATCCTAGCCCAAGTTTGGTCATCCTCGACCTCGGTATACCTTCCATTGGAACCCATGTTGAGTATAGCCCTAGAATCTTCATATAAACAATTCCAAAATTGTTGGACAGGAAACCATTGGGACAACCCATGATGGGGGCAAGATCGGACCAAGGCCTTAAACCTTTCCTATGATTCATAGAGACTCTCCTCATCCCGGTTTTGAAAACCGGTGATGGAGGCTTTTAGCAAGTTTGTCTTCTCGGGAGGGTAGAACTTTTGATAGAAGGCTAATGCAAGCTTCTTCCATGTATCAATTCCCATGGCCGCCTTATCGAGACTCTTAAACCATTGCTTAGCTTTTCCATTAATTGAAAATGGGAAAAGAACCCATCGAATTTGATCTTGAGTAGTCCCGGTTTGAGAAATAGCATCACAATAATCGGAGAATGTCTCCATGTGTTGGTGCGGGTCTTTGGTGGCAAACCACTTAATTGGTTTCGCTCTACTAGTTGAATAAAATGTGTCTTGGCCACAAAATTTCCGGCATAAGCGGCCGGTAGAGTGCTCGGTCCCGGCAAGACATCCTCGGTGAAAGTAGAGTGAGATGAGAACTTAGGCATGTTTGGATATAAGGGAGATGACGGTGTAGAACTTGATTGAGATGTTGAAGGAGAACTAAGTGGAGAAGAGTGAATAGATGTACCAAAGGGATTAAAGAAGGTCCCTTCGGTGGTCTCTCGAGATGCTTCGTTTAAGTCAAGTTCTCGAGCTTGTTCTTCAATGTTGTTGCTTGTACCCGGTTGGGAATTTCTAACTCTAGCAATTTTCCGTTGGCGAAAGGCTCTAAAGAGTCTTTCCGGCTCTGGATTGAAGAGACAGAAGTCGTCTCCCCTCCTAGGCATGCACAACACACTTGGAACAAACGTGAGAATACCTAGTGCTTTATGGGCACTAAGTAGAGACAATAAACGCAGACAACAAAAGACAAAGAAAGAAAAACACACAAAAATGGTAACTAAGCCAAGAATATTAGCAAACAAAGTCTAAACAAACGCCGTCCCCGGCAACGACGCCAATTTGATGGTGGGATTTGTCGTGGATCCCGACATCAAATAAACCAACTAATCCTAACTAGTAGCTAGGGTAAGTCGGGTCGAACCACAAGGACGGAAAAGGAGCTTAGACTAGAGTTCACCTAAGAACTAGACTAAGTCACAAGGAAACAAGGAAGAGGAATTAACGAAAATTGATTAACTACAACGATTACTAGGATAGGGAACAAGACTAAACAAACTAAAACAATGAAAAGAGAATAAAACTACGACTATGAATGAACTAAGTATAACATGAACTAAATTATTCGACTAAAGCTAAATTCAAACAACAAGTAAGATGAACAATGACTAAGATGATGAAGAAATCAATAAGGGGAAAGAGTAGGGTTAGGTTGGGTTCATAGGTGAATTTGGCTAATGGGGTAATTGAGGTTGTAGATTTCACCTAGTCACTAAGGTAAGCCCGCGCTCTCGCGTCAAGAACAAACCCAAAAACTCAAGCAAGATGTTACCCAAAACAAGACAATTCAATCACCAATCAAGCATACAACAAGAAAGAGGAAACTAGCAAGAGTATATTGGCCACTACCACCCTAACAAACATTTCATCAAACACATGACATGCATAACAAGTGACTAGCAACAAAGATTCAACCTTTATCCACAATCAACCCTAATCACCCATAATTAACACCTAATCCCCCTACTAACCCCACAAGAATCTACTCACACGTGTTTAAACTAAAACTAACATAGACAAGAGAAACTAACACAAGAACAAAGACATTCATAATGAAGAATAAACAAGGATGAACAATAAACAAAAGATAAAGAATGAAACTTTACTAAAAGTGAAAGATTAAAGAAAAAGAGAGAAGAAGGATTATATCAACTACAAGATGAATGGAAAAGATTGAAACTTGTATATAAAGAAAGCCCAAATTCATCCACCAAGGTTGTCAATCTTGGTAGATTCTTCAAGAAATCCAATAATACAAGAGTAATTACTAAGATTAAGCTAAGATTAACAAAAGATTAAGGAGAAACTAAACTAATAATAAGAGTTCTATCTCTAGGGTTTCATGCCTCCAAAAATTACAAGAGAAGGTATATATAGAGTTCCATAAGTAAGGGAGACGAAAGAATGAAACGGAGTAGGAGTTGGGATCCTTCCCGGTCGTGATGGACCCATCACGGTCGGGAGGAGCTCGTCCCGGTCGGGAAGACTTTGCTCACGGTGGGGAAGGCCCTAAAGTGGCCCCTGATTGTTGGCTCACTTCGTCCCGACCGTGACCAAGTTTATCACGGTCGGGAAGACCATGTAGGCTTCAAATACGGTCACGTAGGTCCCTACTTGCTCTTCCTAGGCTTCTTATCGACTCTCGGTGCTTAGGAATGGGCTCCAAGGGACTCGGGATCGAGTCTAAGTCACCGAATCATCGTCTCTTCTCTTCATTGGCTCCATATGCATCGGAAACGAGACGGAATCGTTCCACTTCTCCATAATGAGCATTAGGAACCTAAAACAAGCTAGAAGAAGCGTAAGTAGCCTCGAAATCGCTCTAAAGAACGATTTCACAAAAGAAAGCGGGACCAAACACGTGAAATAAACACTACAAAACACACTTATCACCAGCATTCTACCACCATGCTTTTTGTATGATTTTTAGGCAGTATTGAGACCATATCTTCTCTCCTCAAATACCTATTTAGATTGCCTCCAAACATGACTAGGACCTCACTGTCTCACAGTATCAAAACATTAATTCAAAATGTAAGGTAATGTGACAGTAACACTTTCACAGTAATATTCATCTTGTTACACATTATAGTATTAAAAAGATGATAGTATATATACAGTAACAATGACACTGTTACTGTAAATGCATCCTATTAATGTAAAGGCATGTTGTTACTATAAAAGTTATAGTAACACTTTCACAGTAATATCCATCTTGTTACACAATACAGTAGTAATTACAAAGAAAAGAATCAAGTGTTTCTGCTAACATTCCTCAATTTCAAGTACAGAATTTACAGTAACAGTAACAATGTTACTGTATTTACAGGTTGTACAAGTTGATATTATTTACAGTAACAGTAACAATGACAATGTTACTGTAAATGCATCCTGTTACTGTGAAAGTTTCAGTACACAATGACAGTAATAGTACGGTAATAGTAAAAGTGGCACAATAAACTGATTTTTTTACCTTGACTCAAGATAATCATGAAGAAAAGCATAATCCAGGACATTTCTTTGCAAATTAGGTCTCGATGAATCTAGTTCCATATTGGATTTCATAAAATCAGAGATAAAAAACATGTTGTTGTTGGAAGGACCAAGATTTAGGGTACACAACAAGTCTTTCATCTTTCTTAGGCATTTTTTTGTCAATTGACTTCACCCCACTCTTCTCCTTCGGCTTTACTGATTCTTCCCCAACTTTTTCTTTCTGCTCTATTCTTTGCAAAGTGAGGATCTTCTGCAACTCATCTCTGTTGATCTTTTTTAGTCTTTCCAAGATGTCGGGTTATGAATCATTCATATCACTCAACACAAGTATTGCACAAATTTCAGCACGGTAGATAATTCTTTGTTGAGGATCGTTGAGACCAACGCTATCAAACACCTTCCCCATGTAGAAGGTGAGGTGGAAAATTAAGAAGCAGCCGCAATCCAAATTGGAAGAATTGTTCTGCCATCCAAACTTGACGTTATGAAGTTCAAAATGGGCCACTTCATTTCCTTTTTTAATGCCTTCTTCTACCATAAACTTTCCCATTAATTTTTCCTGGAAAGAATGTTACATCTTTACTTCAAAGAAATAATGTTACAGAAATAATGTTACAGAAACAATGTTACAGAAACAATGTAATAGTAACGGTGTTACAGAAACAAAGATACTCACAGCTGTCTTTGCCATCTTCGCTTTTCTCGATCTGACGTAGAAAGTTTTGTTATCAAGATATTCAATCCTCCTTGAAACGAAATTTATGCAAGCACAAAAGAAGTTATTTTCATAATGGAGAGGAATAAATACCTACATTCACATGAGCTTGTTAAACAATCATCTATATAACATTTACTCAAAAGACCAAATATGCTGCAAAACAAAATGTTACCATGTCGCAGTCATAATTCAGGTCATGCATGTTAAGATGGCTCCAAATTTTATAGCCTTGAATAACCTCATTTTTAAGATTTGGCAAAGCATCAGGTTTCGTCGACGCCGCAACTATAGAGGTTAAGGCAACCTAAAAAACGTAAATGCCAGCATAAAATTCAGAAAGTGAAAACCTAATTCCGAATACTATTAAATGCCAACAATAATCGTTAGTGTAACACTATCACAATATTAGTGTTACTATAAAAACATACTTCAGAATTCAGGCCTAGGAATACCCTCGATGGATTATTACTTGCAAGATTTTGGTGGGTGAGCTCATTAAGCATAATTGACCAACAATCCATTACTGGGAAAATTATTAGTGTATCTGGAACCAATAATACTATATCTTCCCGTGATATGAAGTGACTACAGCCAAAAGTTGTAATCCTTTCTCTGTTGGACAAAAAAATAGTATCAGTGTCTCAGTGTTACTGTAACAACATTAAAAAGTGTTAAAATAAATAGAGAAATTACGCATCTTCAAGGTAGACATGATCATCAAGAAAACAATAATCAATTGTTTCTTTCCTTAGAGTGAGAATAGGATCCATTAACCTTTCACGCTCTAACATTGTATTGGGCAATAGTGTTACATGAGATGATGGTTGGCCACAGTCCAATGACCAACCGTAGTGATGATCTATCACGTTGTTTGGTTCAAAATGTAACAAATAATCCACTTTAATAGCATCACCATCAACCACAAAATCCTCATCACCACCATAATACACTATATAATCATCATCACATCATCCACTATATAATCATCATCACCATCATCTATAATATCAACATCATCTATAATATCAGTATCATCACCATCATCCACAATTTCAGCATCATCGTCACCCCTAACTTTATGACGCTCACAATCATTGTCAACTTCGTACGAAAAGACCTCCTTATAAAAGACAATTGCACCCTCCTCAACAGGTCTATCGTCTTGAATACCCTGGACAGTGGATTCGCCACCCCTAACTTTATCTTCATCTATCCCTTGGCCACTTGCTTCATCATTGTCAACTTCGTCTGAAAAGACCTCCTCATAAAGGACAATTGCACCCTCCTCAACATGTCTATCGTCTTGAATACCCTGGACAGTAGATTCGCCACCCCTAACTTTATCTCCATCTGTCTCATGAGTAAGTGATAAGCTTATCGTACACCTATCAAACATAACCAACTTAGGTCTAACTAAAAATGTAGCTAGGGAAATCAGGATCGTTTCCACAAGGAGACAAATAAATTCTACTCGCAATTAAAGTCTATCTAAGTAACCAAATCGGGGGTTTGTAATTGGGTTAACTAAACTAAAGTAGTGAAAGAAAGAGGAATAAAAGAGAAGAATAAAATAAGGCGATAAAGAAGAATATAATAGAGAGAAAACTAGGATCGTCGGTTCACCATGAATTTCTTACGGCCACAGTCTAGGTCACAGGTCTATCACAGATATTGGTCTAAGGGGTAGTGAAAAGGTCCTTCCGGTCCGCTATTCACCCTAGAATGCTTCTAACGGCTTCCGATCTTATTAGGGGCAAACTAATATGTTGTAGCAGGTCTAACTCTTACCAGGCTTCCGATCTTAGGTTCGAGTATACCATTTCAATTAATTAATTACGCCGACTTAAACAATCAATCTCAATCCAATGCTACAATTAACAACTCAGACGCAATATCGTAGACATATCTATAAACTAATTAACAATCATATTCAATTCATGGATCCTCTAAATCCTAGCAAGGGAAACTAGCTACTCATGGAGAAATTTACGACAACAATAATAAAGATGATAAATAAATTAAGCATAAAGACTAGATCTAAAGAGAAATTAAGCATAAACGAATTAATATGATTAAGAAAGAAAGAATCAAGGATAAAGGAATAAAGGAAGAACAAAGAGATATTTAGATTACCGAGTTTAAAGGAAGAGAAGAAACGAATTCAGAAATCTAGATCTAAAAGTTTTAGAGTAGAAAGAAATGTAAAGAGTTAAAAGAGAATTAAAAACATTATGAGAGAGATTGTAGAATTCTAGTCTAATAGTTTCTTAAATACTAAGCTAAAACAAAAGCCCAAAAGTCTTATTAACCCTAAACATCAAATTAGGAAAGTCTCGGTATTCGTCCAGTCTAGGGAATAGTCGGTCGACTATCTGTGACCTGTTTCCGTTTTCAGCAATGCGCAGGCAACTTCAAATGCTTGCCATTTCTTCATTATTTCTTCAAACCAGGCTTGTAATATACCGTTGGAAAGTTAAGAGAAAGAGATTTCCAACGCAACTAGAATAAGCTCAATTGAAGTTGTAGAATTCAAGATATTAACGTTTGTATTTAAATTGTTTGAAACGATCATTCTCCTTTCTTATTTCATCTTTCAGCACGAGTTTTGCCTTGTTTATGCGTCCACGGGTTCAAACCTGCATAAGATGCAACATGACCAGAAAGTATCAAATACGGGAGAAAATTGTAGACAATGGTACTCAATATGCATGGAAATGCGTGCGTAAAAGACGCAATAATCATATATAAATAGCACGCATCAAACCTCCCCAAACCGAACCCTTGCTTGTCCCAAGCAAGCACAAGACAATGAAAAACATCCTAATGGAACGGTATACAACTCAAATCTAATCATGCTTCTGACTCGCCTAAACCAATTTAATGCATAGCGATTAAGGTCAATGCACACAACCACATACAACAAGCCAAATCAGTGATAACAAAACTGAACCGTCAACCTTGTGAGACTCGTCTATGTCGGACTCTTACGGGTCGCTCATCACTCAATTATGGAAGATATTGTGAATATATGTAGAATCGGAAAGACAAAACACTCACCTAACTGCGACCTATAAGAACATGCATGCAATCTAACATGATATCAATCTCTACCAACCGTACATACGTATTCAATCGGATCAAGACACATATCGAGGACTTACATATATATGGTATAAAGTGAGGCTAATCGGGTAAGAAGGGACATAACGATATGGATAGAGGAGGTAAAAGCCAAGCTAGTATTCCTTACACCCATCAATAATAAACATTCTGTTCTCACCAAACTTCAGTCGAAGGAATTAGGCATAGCAACAAGCGCCTTATCAAAATTGCTTCCCACTAATAACTATGAAATCAGATAGATCAATTCTTTTCTCATAGCAAAAATACATTCTTCTAGTTTCACTTCATTTTTTTCTTTATTCTTCTTTCCTTTTTTTTTCCATTCAATTTTTTTCTTTCATTGATTTTTTTTCTTTTCAATTCATTTTTTTTTTCAATTCCCTTCTTCAATGAACATGGTACCAAATATCAATCGAAAAAATACAATTCCGTCCAATTAACCAACTAGCTTGACTAGGGGGCAGTTTATGGCATGTAGTTAATAAACGGGTCAATTTGGCTATGTGAAGTTCGTGGGAAATAGATAAAAGAAAGGATTTGCCTTTTCCGCACATGTCAAAACCACGAACTGAATGCATACAGGTATTAAGAGATGAATGTCATGCTTATGCAATTTGATATTACATGTCTCATGAGGAGTACTACTCCCAATCCTAAAACAAACTGATCATGAACATCATTAGTTTAAGGCTCTAATTCCTTGCAATTCTGAGTAGTTTGCCAACAATGAGTCAAGTTTATTCGTTCAGTAAAGTTAATCACTGACAAGAGAATGGTGAATGTAATTATATACAAAGCCGCTAACGATGGAAGGCATATGCAAGTTAATGAAGACACAAAAGCAATATCATCATTGTTATATAACCATTCCGACTCGACTATATGCAAAAACATATTTTTGTGATTTTTTTATGCTAACGAAAATGCAATAAATATGCAGATGAATGAAAACAATAAATGCATACCCTCCCCATACCAAATTACACAATGCCCTCATTGTGTACAATAAACAATAAGAGGCATAAAAAAAATACGGGGAAAGATATGAAAGACGATGAAAGTGCAAAATAATTGAAATAAAGAGAAATGAAACTACTTACAAGATACATATAAAGGAGACTTCTCCAAACCGCATCTAAGCATCCTCTTTATAATCAGAAACGTCGTCATCTCCGTTACCTTTGTCGTCCTAGGAGCTCACAAAAGCGGTACCTACACACAAAAGAACAAAAAAAAAACACACAAGAGAAGCAAAGAAAATATATGGAAAACATCTCAGCATCCTAGTGAATCGCCTAAAAAATTGGTCAAAGACCGCAATAGCTTGTCAAACAAGCTAGACCAATCATCAGCAAAGTGGTCATAGGGAATCAACATTAACAAGCATGACCAATAATAAGCATGATAAGTAAGAAGACTAATAAGCAATTTATGAGAAAAGACATACATACCAAATATCTGAAAATTATCCCAAGTCTTATCATTTGACTCAAATTGCACAAGAGGAGAGTCAAATAACTCAAAACTACTCAAAGCATCATACTTACATTCATGAACTCCCTTGAAAGAGTTATTATAATCACCAACTTCAACGCTCTCAAGAATACGACCACCAAACGAGAAACCAAGAGCCAAAACAACCTCTTCTAAAAGAGTCTCACAATCCTCATCCATAATCATAGGCTCAAGTGAAGGTGTAAAGGAATCGAGATCAAGATAATCAATGGGTGAACGAGATATATTCCTCTTCAAAACAATGGGAAAAGTCAAATTTCTCTAAAATAGCTTTTTCAAAGAAATTAGATTCACAATCCCAAGTATCCTCAATACTGAAACTGTCTTCACTCAAAGTATCATTCAAAATTGCACTCTCTTCCTGACTCTCATCCGTTTGATCTTTCCTCTCACGCTCATGGGATTCTCCTTTGTTCAACTCTCTTTCCAAAACCTTAAAATTGACATCAAATGATACACTCTCAAATTCACATGAACCAAAATCCTCAATGTTATCCTCAGAAAGAACATCAGTCAAAGCATCCAAATATACATTTTCCTTGAATATTACACTTTTCATCTCACAATCATTGTTTGCCACAACAACATTCACAAAATGAGAAGCAGACTTAACTAAAAGGTGTGGAAATTGTTCCGTAGGAAGGTAAGGTGGTTCACAAGGATCCAAGATGTGCAAATCATTATCATGCATCAAATTATTAGCAATCAAAGGAGGTGGGGAAGCATGCTGAAATTTATCAGTGTATATATCATCTTCTTCATCATCAATAATGTACACAAGGTGTGGGGAAGATGGAATGTTATGCATAACATTCAGATTAACAAAGGAAGGATAAACATGACATACATGAGGATCAAACGCATCATCAAGCAAGTGAGAATCAATCCCCTCACTCAACAATTAAAACATGAGCTTCTTCCACTTCCAAATCATAAAATTTCAAGTTACATGCATCAAGTATCAAATCTCTATAATAAGGAAGCAAGTTGTCAAAGAAGGTTAATGTAGTAAGCCAAAGCGGAATGCCATGATGAGGACATGCTTTCAATAAGCTCTTAAACCTACTCCACGAATCAGTCAAACTCTCAGACTCGCCCTGTTTAAAGTTAAAAATGTATTGTCTAAACTTGGCGGTTTTAGCAGGAGTGAAGTAATTTCTAAGAAAGGCTAGAGCTAGTGGTTCCCAAGAGGAGAAGGTGTTAGGAGGGTGTAAGTGTAACCAGTTTCGAGCTTTGCGTTTAAGAAAAAAAGGAAATAGCATGAGAAATATTATCTCGATGGGTAAATCACCCCTCCTCACCAAACCACAATAATCCACAAAATTCTTCAGAAGTTCATATACATCCTGACTCTCAAACCCATGAAATGCATTCTTCTCCACTAAATCAATAAATCCTGGGTCAACATAGAAGTCTAGACCCTCTAAATTCCCGAGGTTAATAGGTGAAGCAAACAACTCAGGTTTTGGTGTATTATGGTCAGCTAAAGTAGGCATGGTGAGAAAATCAAAGATATAAAAAAATTACTCAAAACGGGGAGAAGAAGAAATAAATAAAATCAAAATTAAAAATTTTGAAAAATAAAATCTAGAAATAAATAAAAGTCAATAAAAGTAAAAGTAAAATTTTAAAATAAATAATAAATAATAAAATAGTAGTAATAATAAAAAAGAAAAAAAAAGTAAAAACTAGGGGAAAAAAATTATGAAAACTGTCTCAAGGAACTAGAGTTCCCTGGGAGAGAAGACAAACCAAAATAAACAAGTAGAAAAATTCATCTCCCCGGCAACGACGCCAAAATTTGATAAGCTAATCGTACACCTGTCAAAGATAACCAACTTAGGTCTACCTAAAAATATAGCTAAGGAAGTCATGCTCGTATCCACAAGGAGACAAATAAATTCTACTTGCAATTAAAATCTATCTAAGTAACCAAATCGGGGGTTTGTAATTGGGTTAACTAAACTAATGTAGTGAAGGAAAGAGGAATAAAAGAGAAGAATAAAATAAGGCGATAAAGATGAATATAATAGAGAGAAAACTAGGATCATCGATTCACCATGAATTTCTTACGGTCACAGTCTAAGTCACAGGTCTATCACAGATATTGGTCTAAGGGGTAGTGAAAAGGTCCTTCCGGTCCGCTATTCACCCTAGAATGCTTCTAACGGCTTCTGATCGTATTAGGGGCAAACTAATGTGATGTAGCAGGTCTAACTCTTACCAGGTTTCCGATCTTAGGTTCGAGTTTACCAGTTCAGTTAATCAATTACGTCAACTTAATCAATCAATCTCAATTAAATGCTACAATTAACAACTCAGATGCAATATCGTAGACAGATCTATAAACTAATTAGCAATCGTATTCAATTCATGGATCCCCTAAATCCTAGCAAGGGAAATTAGCTACTCATGGAGAAATTTACGACAACAATAATAAAGATGATAAATAAATTAAGAATAACGAATAGATCTAAAGAGAAGTTAAGCATAAACGAATTAATACGATTAAGAAAGAAAGAATCAAGGATAAAGGAATAAAGGAAGAACAAAGAGATAATTAGATTACCGAGTTTAAAAGAAGAGAAGAAAAGAATTCAGAAATCTAGATCTAAAAGATTTAGAGTAGAGAGAAATCTAAAGAGTTGAAAGAGAATTAAAAACATTAAGAGATTGTAGAATTCTAGTCTAATAGTTTCTTAAATACTAAGCTAAAACAAAAGCCTAATAATCTTATTAACCTTAAACATCAAATTAGGAAAGTCTTGGTATTCGTCTAGTCTAGAGAATAGTCGGTCGACTATTATGGATAGTCGTTCGACTATCTGTGACCTGTTTGCGTTTTCAGCACTGCGCAAGCAACTTCAAATGTTTGCCATTTCTTCGTTACTTATTCAAACCAGGCTTGTAATATACCGTTTGAAAGCTAAGAGAAAGAGTTTTCTAACCACTAGTACAACTAATACCATTGGAACCTATTAAAAGAAACCGGTTGTAAAAACAAGAGGTGCGTTAGACCACAAAAAATGCTTTGGCACCTGTTGTACGTTAAACCGGTTCCAAAGACCTTATCAATGGAACCGGTTGTTCACCAAAAAAGGTGCTAAAGATATTGGGTAAAATTTTTAGATCATACTAAAATGTTTTGGCACCTGATGTAAGTGCAACCGGTTCCAAAGACCTTATAAATGAAACCGGTTTTTCAACAAGAAGGTGCCAAAGATATTAGGTAAGATTTTTAGAAAATATTTAAATTCTTTGACACCTACCTTAAGTTCAACCGATTCCAAAGACATAATAAATGAAACCGGTTATAACTACTGCAGATTCCAATTTTTAAAACTCATAATACATACATATAACCCTAAATCCCCTTTCACTCACATAAATCAACCATTCTTCAACAATCAACATCCCTTCATAGCAGCTCAAAAAAGCAGTCGCACCTCCGGTAACTTCCGTCGCGCCGCTTCCTTCTTCTTCCAACTTCGATGGCGTTGCTTTTCCACTATTATATTGATAGTTGGTGCGCAACTTCGAGCATTTGAACCTTGATTTCCAACTGACGACCGACGAAGAAGGCACGAGGATACTGCATATCGACTCGTGGTTTGGAAAGAGGAAGAACACCTTGTTTCGATGTATCTCGTTTTTCATTGTTCATTCTCCAGATTACTGCTATGGTGAGTTGTTTCTTTGGCTTTACCGAAAATCAAGCGAAAGGTTAAGGTTATGTTAATTGTATTGTTTAGCTTTTATGGGTGATTCTCATGATCTAAGCAACTGCTATGGAGGAGACTTTGATTTGGTTTGCAGGAGTAACGAAATCTCCATTGTTATAGCCAACACCGAGGTATTATTTAAATGAAATCTTATTCAGAAAGCCCTATGTGTAATGTCGTCGTCATTGTTGTTAATTCAATCTCATTCTCTATTGTTTGATTGCTTTTGGCTCAGTATATTATTGGTGAGGATTGTTATTCGACTTTGTTTGTTCGCATCAAAAGTGTCCACGATCCTATGGGCAAGTGGTGAGAGTGCCTGCCTCTCTATTTACAAACTATTAGTATCTTGAATTCTCTCTTGAACTTATGATTGATGATCTGTGCCTCCTTGGAAACTGCAAGGTTTATCCAATAGGTTTGGGCATAAAGCCTTCTAATGCGGACCCGGATCATTGGGCTATGCTAGTTGGCACTGATAGGATATTGATTGTTTTGAACGGTTCAATGCTGGATGACAACTTTTGGTTTCTTGAGGTTTGTCTAATGACTCTTTTAAGTGTCTTTCCTTGAAATTGGAGGTATATATGTTGATATACCCCTTGTGATGATATATGTTCTACTAGATAATAGTTTTATAGTAACAATGTCATTGCTACTGTAAAGGCATCTTGTTACTAAATGTCAACAAATATAGGAACAACGCAAAAAATCAAAATCAACAACAACAAGAGCAACAAATATAGGAACAACATGACTCAATAGCAAGAACAAACCGTGGTAGTTAACAATTAATTGTTACAGTAACAACGCCAAGAATCAGCAACAGCAAGAACAAAAAAAAATGCAAATCAACAGCAAGAACTATACATGAATCAAAACGAAAAGCGAACATTAATGCTTGAAAATAAAGAATTAAACCTAATTTTTTGGGGAGCGAACACAGAAATACGAACAACGTAGAAAATAACAAAATCAATCGCTCAATATTTTCATATCATCCAAAATTAACAATAACAAGAACAACATGACTCAATAGCAAGAACAAACCGTGGTAGTTAACAAGTATTTATTTCCGTAACAACGCCGAGAATCAACAACAGCAAGAGCGAAAAAATGCCAATCAACAACAAGAACAATACATGAATCAAAACAAAACACGAACAATAATGCTTGAAAATAAAGATTGAACAAACTAACAAACGTTAATTACAGTAAACATTAATCACGGCAAAATAATTTTTTTATAAAAAATCAAATTGTTTATACCTCTTCATTCTTTGATAACGTATTTGAAGTAGTATAATCGAGCTTTGTCATTGCTTTTGGTTTTGATTTTCGCAATAGATTTTGATTTTCGTAGAAAATTTTGATTTTGATTTTGATTTTGAATGTTCAGGGTTTAGGGTTCTTGGCTTGCGTAGAGGGTAACCGTGCTTTTTGTTTTTGCTTTTGCTAAAGAATGACGTCCGTAGGAGGAATTAGAAAGGACGCGCGTTTTCTTTTCCTTAATGACGTGGTGCAATCTCAGTCATTCAATCTTGTTTGATTGTGTGGTACAGATTGAAAGGACGGACTCATCTAAGGAGGGAGACTCACCGGATCCTCAATCTATATATATATATGTATATACACAATGAAATAACCAACAACAATGGATCATAAATCAAAATAACTGTTATATACACTAAAAAAAACTCATTATATACCCTATTAAACTCACTATATATACACACTTAAAAACTCAATATAGATACAGTAAAATTACACATATATGATTATTATGTACACCAATTAATCAACATATATATATATATATATATATATATTTATATATATATATATATATATATATATATATATATATATACACACACACACACTGAAATAATTGTCATATGTACTTAACTATATAATTATTTGATATAAAAGAATTGTTATATACGTTAAAAACAGTTATTATGTATACTGAACTTATTTTTATATACATCAATTTGATTTTAATATAAACAAAAATAATTAATGTATACACAAAAAAATGATTTTGTTTTGGAAAAAAAATGTCTTTTTTCGGAAACAAAAAATGATTGTTTTCTTCGGAAAAAAAATATGATTTTTTTTTCGAAAAAAAAAGTTCATATTTTTTCAGAGAAAAAGAATATTAATTTTTTTTTTCCGAAAAAAAAAATGGATTTTTTTCCGAATTGTTTTTTACTTAAAAAACTCAATATATACAGTAAAATAATTGTTATGTACACACAAATGGTTACTATGTTCACCAATTAATCAACATATATATATACACACAGAAATAACTTAAAACAATGGAATAATTGTTATATACACTCAAATGGTTACTATGTACACCAATTACTTAACATATATACTGAAATAATTGTCATATGTACTTACTTGATATAGCAGAATTGTTATATACACTAAAACAGTTATTATGTACACTGAAATTGTTTTTATATACACCAATTAGATTTTAATATTGTGGACATGACATAGGTCCACCCCAACGCGGCCACGCGCGGGGTTGGGCGGCGAAATGTTACCCATGGGAGATAATTCTCGGGTCGAAATTTAAATCGAATTAGGAGTCGCCACCGAACTATGTGGGAGTTCGTGCTCGTTCGAACCCACTCTATATTTCGGTGGACCGTGCACAAAGTACGACCCACTTTGATACTAGAGCTTGTAGGGTTCGTCCCTTTGCATTACGATACCGATGCCGAGTTTTCGGGTATCGTGCATCAAATGACTCTCGTATGCCAACGGTTTCAGACATCCAGAAACCATGGTTCTGAGTAAGGGGTGAGGGTACGTGTTGGGAAGCCCACGAAGGACACCCAACCCCGCCCGCTCTTAGCAGCCTCTACTTAGATATTGTTCGTTTTCGTGTACGCGCGTTAGTTTGATGATGAAATGTTATGCAAGCGACATTTTAATTAAGCTTGTGAATTATGTGTTTGATTACGTCATTTAATGAATTTAGTTCACGTCAAAGTGATTTAACATGTGAGGTTCATTTGTAAAACGGTAAATTGGAAACAGATAGAAGCAAAAAAATAAAACGAGAATAAGTTACATGGGCGGAAATACAACCCGGACAAAACAAAATAGCGAGCAAAATCAACATAATCATAATAACGGAAACGTAATTGAATTAGATGACTAAAAGACGATAAGACGATGCATGATTTTGAAGAAAAGGACACGTGATTGTCTTTACACGTGACGACCAAAGTCGTAAAAACATTTGACGAGGCTTAAACGATGTGAAAAGCCGCTCACGCAAAGGTGTTATAAAGGCCACTCGATCGAGTCATTGGAGGGACTCGATCGAGAGCCCTTAGTGAGGGCTCGCTGCCTCTTTTTTGGGGGGTCACTCGATCGAGTGCCCCGTGTTCAAGTTGCTGCTCGATTTCGAAAGGTGGTGGATCGAATTTTATTGATTTGAAAATCGATAACTAACCGTGTTATGTAAAAATATTATGTGATTTAAACTTTACTCGTCTTACGGTGCTTATAACATGTGTTATACGATTATAAGACCGGTATCGGGAATTTTGGAAAAGTATTATGAAATTGGTTTAAATTTGATTAGGACGAAATTGATTCTCTCCGCGTCACGACATCGTTCCTAATCCTTTACGGATTACGTGATGTTCGATTCGGCATCAAAAGGTTTCGTACTAATCCCGAAAAGGACGTCGGATACGCTTAACGACAACTTTCCGCGATCGCGCTACGCCAATGAGTGTTTAGGGCGGCGCGCCTCGAAAGGGCGCCACCTCCAATACTACTCGTAAAGGGATTAAAAGGATCTTTAAACGGAACTTGTTTTTAAGCGTATTCGACCCGAAAGCGATTTATATACTTATATGTACGCGGTATTAATTAAAAGTGACGATAATGAAAATGCTAGACGAGATTAATAATGCTAAAATAAAATAAAAAAACGTTCTTTTAAGGGGTTGATTCGCTTCAAACAACCAAATATTCGGGGTGTCGGGATAAGCGACCGGCAACATCGAGTGCAATACTCTCGTGTTAGTGTTTCCTTATCCCGTTATCCCTCATATCCGATACGTAATCGACGAATATTTTAATAGCGTTACGATAAATATAGTATTAGCGACGAAAAAGCAAAATAGATAAAAAAAAAACAAAGAAGAGAAGAAAGAAAAGAGAAGTAGAAATGGGGTTCGATGACACCCTCAACCTACATGCTTAATTGGCCTCGGAAATGGACTCATAGTAGCGGCGTGTGCGCGGGACTATCGAGGATGTAAGAGGATTTATGGTGTGTGTGTGTGTGTGGTTGTAGAGACGGTTTTCTCGATTTTTGGAGATTACGATCTCGGGTTTGCTAGTGTATTTAAAGGGAATGGAGTAGAATTGTAGTGTGTAAAATGATGGATGCTTAGTGTTGAAAAATCTGACAAATGTGAAGAGGTAACGGGTATTTATAGAAAATGCCCCCCGGCTAAAGGGTCACTCGATCGATTAGACCTACTGCACTCGATCGAGTGCCCCAATAAAGGCGTCTGGTTGGGTTTTTTTAGCAGCAATCGATCGAGTGAGGTTATGGCACTCGATCGAATGCCTAAACGGGTGGAGAGTTTCGTCTCGGGTTTCGACTTTGACCGGGTTTTGACTCAGTCGCTAAAACACGGTTTTATTTCCGACGACGTTTTTGTTTCAAATTAGTCTTATTTGATTGAAAACGACCCACTGGGCCTGGATTTGAGGTTGGTTTTGAGAGATTTGCACTCCGCTAAGTGCCCACGTCGAATACTATTGATTCCAAGTCTGTATTCGAGCGTATTATGTCACGTTTACGTCCGATCATCATCGGGTGTTTTGTCGGAAACTACTTTAGACACTAGGAGGCAAAATGCGGGTGTCTACAGAACTCCCACTCTGACTGAGGCTTTGACAAGGTGAAAGTCAAAGTAGCTACCAGGCCAATCAAGGATTACCACCTTGCAGCCTCCCGGTCGGGTCGTTTATAGTCCATTAAACTTGCGTGAAGGGCTCACCAGCCATAAGGAGAGGGTCATACATGTCCTGATGATGATAACTCTGTGGGGAGTAAAGAAGTTGCGCGGGGACTTGCTTCTGAAGACTTGGGTGTACCTGTATGCTGACACATAACAATTTGCATGTAACATTTAGGTGAAACACCGACTCACGCCGGGGAAATAAAGAAAATTGATTTTTGAAAATTTTTAATTTTTTTATGAAATGTGTAAAATAGGAATGCTCGGGATGACTCGATTCCTGTGCCAGGTTTTGAAAAGGCTTGGGATCGGGCCTGCGCGCGTAGGCCCGCGTGATCTGAAGTGATATGACAGTTATAGATGCTGTCGGGGTTTCCCATTATAAATATAAGACTTCATGGTCCAGCTTTATGCATAACTCAAACTCCCTTCTTCTTTTCTCAAAATCTTTTAGACTTTCAAGAAAAGTATCTGCTATGGGTATCGAGCAATTGACTGCAACGCTCATGGCATGGTGTGGACATGAGATTGGTTCACCCCGACGCGGCCACGCGCAGGTTTGGGGAGGCGAATGAATCTCATGTGAGATGGATCAATTTGAAATTTAAATCGAAGTGGAGTCGCCACCGAACTTTGTGGGAGTTCGGATCCGTTCGAACCCACTCTATATCTTAGTGGGCCGTGCACAAAGTACGGCCCATTTCGATTTCAGAGTTTATTGGGTTTGTCCCTTTGCATTGCGATACCGATACCGACATTATATCGGATACCGTGTATTGAATGACTCTCGTGTGCCAATGGGTTCAAATATCCGGAAACCACGGTTCTGATTAAGGGGTGAGGGTACGTGTTGGGAAGTTCACAAAGAACACCCAACCCCGCCCGCACTTAGCGGCCTCTACTAAGATATCACTTGACTTTTGAATACGCGCGTTAGTAATTCGATTGAATGATATGCAAACAATATTTTGACTAAACATGCGAAGATTAGAATAAGTTGCTATGTCAATTTAATGCATCTAAATTAACGTCAAAGTTGTATTTAGCATGCGAGGTTCGTTTTATTACAATAAAAAAAATAACGAAAATGAAATGCCAAAATAGAAACAAACGTGTTAGCAACGATAATAATGGTTTGTAAATAATATGGAATGGCATAAACGACATGATGCACGGTTTTGGAAAGTTGTATGGCATGTGATTGACTTGACACGTGTCGACCGAAGTCATAAAAATATTTGATAAGGCTTGACGTATGTTGAGGGCTCATGTTTTGACGTGATAAAGGGACACTCGATCGAGTCATTGAGGGACTCGACCGAGTGTGCCTCGGAAAAAGCTTATGCCCAATATTTGAGATGCCACTCGATCGAGTCATTGAGGGACTCGACCGAGTGGTCCTCAAAAAGACCTTCTACCTCGGTTTTTGGGGTGCCACTCGATCGAGTGCCCCTTGTACGAACAAGGGTTCGTTTCGCAATTTGCATGAATTTCGAAATTGCTTTTGATTTTGGAAAATCGATGATTTTATTAAGTCGCGCAAAAATATTATATGATTTATGCCCGACTCGAATTTTCGATACTCGTCGTATCCGATATTTGATTATGGAATCAATACCGAATACTTAGAGTGAAATCTAGAAAAGGTGTTATAAGTCGTTTAAATCAAACTAAAACGAAATAAATTATCTTCGCGTTATAATGTCGTAATTAGTTCTTTCGAACTATGTGACAATTATTTTAGCATCAACGAATTCGTATTAGTCTAATTTGTTGACTAATTCGTTTAGGTACGACATTCGACTATAGAATCGATATCGCATCTTTAAGAATAGACGCTTTATATTTGATTAGATTAAAAATTGATTCCCTCCGCATCTCGACATCGTAAAGAATCCTTGCGGATTATGTGATGCAAGATCCGCATCAACGAGTTTCGCCCTAATCGAAATAAACGTGTTGATTTGAAACAGTTTTAGAAGTTGATGAATGCGCGATTTTGATGATGATTACGTAAAAACTAAAAAGAGACTAACGACGCGATAAAGAAAAGAACCAATCTTGTTCACGTTGATTCGCTTCAACAATCAAATGCTTAGGGTGTCGGGATAAGCGACCGGCCACATCGGGTGCGAGACCCTTGTATTCTGATTTTCTTATTCCGTCATCCCTTGTATTCGACACGAATAGACGAATATTTTAGCATTTTGAAACTAGTAATATTAACGGTATTAGAAATAAAAAAAGAAATAAAATAAAAAAGAAGAAGGAGGACGAGGAAGATGACGAGAAAAGGGAAGAGAAGAAGGGAAGAGATCGGAATTATTTTGCACCCTCAACCTACATGCTTCGTATTCTCGATATGGAACTCGTCTAGTTGTGGCTCAGGCACGGGAGTATCAAGATTATGTAGATGGAGTTATGGTGGTTTAGGGTTGTATGTTTGCTAGATCCTAGGGTTTAAGATTGAAGAAGTATGTAAGTTGTGTATGAGAAAGTAGGGTTCGCAGGTCCCTTGAAGGTGTATGCAAAGGGCTATATATGGAATTCCCAACCCCCACGACCTAGGGTTACTCGATCGAGTGCCCCTGCTAACTCGATCAAGTGGCCCAATTAAGAGATAACAGCGGGCCTGTTGAAAGCCCACTCGATCGAGTGGGCTGACACTCGATCGAGTGGATGAGCACGAGTGAGATATTTTGGAATTTTTGTCTTTGAGTTGGATTCTTTGAAGTTTGCATGGCTGGTTTGTGTCTCGGAAACGGCTTTGACCGGGGTTTGACCCGGTCGCTAAAAGAAGGTTTTTTTTCCGGTGTCGATTTTGACCCAAATTAGTCTTATTTGATTGGAAATGACCCGCTGGGCCTGAATTTGAGGTTGGTTTTGTGAGTTTTGTACTCCGTAAAAAGCCCAAGCCAGAAACTAACGTTTTTGAGCCCATATCCGAGCGCGTAGAAGCATGTTTGCGTCCGATCATCATCGGGTGTTTTTTGGAAACTGCTATAGACACCTAGCAGCCAAATGTGGGTGTCTACACATGGTCCCAGTACTTTCGGGACGAGGAAAAAGTTCAACTAACTCAAATGGGAATTTTTCCTTATTCCCGTTGCAACGTCTTAGGATTGACTCACACTTCCTAGACGCCTGCTTAACGTTTTGGGACACTACCTATCACGTTTTCGCATTCCCCCGAAGAGAGGTATGCCCTCTTCCTGAAGAAATTGCAGCTGTGGGCGGTTGGTGCCCTAATGCTCGTCCTGCCATTCCTTTGTTCTATCCAGATCCAAGGAGGAGATTGAGGGATTTTCTGGGTCTATCTCATGCTGAGACGGACCGAATGGTGCGGGGAGACTCTATTTCCTTATTTGACCTGGCTGACAAATTTATGAATACTAGGGACGTGAAAACTACTGCTTCTCACAGGCGTAGGGCTTTTGCCTTTTGCATGTTGCACCGATACGCCTTCGAGGGGAGGATGGAGGCTGACTGGTAAGCCTAGGTCGTATGCTCCCAAAGATAAGTAATTAAGTCCTATTACCTTTAACAATATAGTTGAGGTAAGTCGGGTGTCGAATCCACAGTGAAGGCAAGGTAAATTAATGTGTGAATAAAATAAATAAACGTAACAAGAATAATGGGGGTTTTCGATTGATTTGTCTAATAACTAAAGTAAAGAAAGTGAAATAACTAATAATGATGAATTCAGATAATTAAGAGACTCGACTCAAAGAAAATCTAAAAACTAGTTAAACAATTGATCATCGACTACTAACCTTTATTTAATCCTTGAGTATTCTATTGTGAAACTGAAAGTCCCAATTGTTCCGTAGATAATATTACTTAGGTCGAAACACGATACTAAGCAACCTAATTATTGAACAACCTAATCCACGCGTCTAGATTTAATTCAATAACAGCATGAACGATATGAACAAATCAATAGAAATAACGACCTTTAACACACGCGGTTATTGGTTCGAATTATATGTTTATTCCTCCTTTACCCAATTACGATGAAACGCATACAAATAATTAGGTCTAAAGGTTGCAACTTTATCTAGTGAATTGAACAAATACGGATTCAAACAAAAAGAATTGCAATAGATTGAAGATTGAAGTAATCAACTAGCCAATAAGATTAAATAAACAACCGTCATAAAATTCCCGAGCTGCGCTTTGACTTTTCGTTCGGTTTGTTGGGCTTGTCCTTCGTACTCTCTGTCTCGAGCCCAGATCACACATAAAGGAATTAGAGCGCTAAAAACCGTCTTTTCTTCAATAAAGCACAATTTCTTGGATAAAACCAATTAAACGATTTTCACTCTAAATCCGCACCTTTTATCATCAAATCTAGCATAATTCTCCATCATAAGCACATACAAAACCTTCTAGATCAACTTCCCCACACTTAGACCTTTGCTCGTCCCGAGCAAAACTCGGAAACATCAACAATAAAACACCAATGGTCTTACAAATGAAACATCGGAAGCTCGACATCAAATAGAAAACTCATCCCTTCAACCACCCTCCTTATATCGTCCTCAAAGTTTAAGCACAAGGTCACAATAAGATGACAATTCTCTACAACAACCGAAGATTGTGACTACAAAACAACACCAAAAACCATCGGAAAATGACTCTACGCCCCTTATATCTCCGATTCCTAAATAAGATCACATGTGGTACAAATGACACCAATGATAAACGATGTATACCACTATTTTTCACAATCCACACATGTGATCGACCTAACGCCTCTAACACCTCAATACAACACAAACAATACTTCAATCGCATAATATTTAGTGCTACGACTACATCCGCACCGCGATTCTTCTCACCTTAACCAACTATCCTACCCGACCGACATTCTCTTATGACACCAACACCAAGAATGGAGAAAGTATATGTGAATTTTTTCCTAAATCCCTCATTTTGCCTAGAATGTCCGCCCTTGCGAATTTTCACTCTAACTTTTCATATTTTTTTTCAAACTCACACTACTCTCGTGGCACGCACCTCGATTTTTCTTTTTTGGGGTTTTCACTCTGTCCGCGGCCACATTCCCATTCTTGCCTAGGCGCCCTTCCGGGTTTTCACCTAGCCGGGTATTTATTTCTTTTATTTTTTTTTCATTCAATTTTTTTCTTGAACTTTTCCTTGCATCATTTTTTTCCTTCAAATAACATCATAATTACAACACAAAAGACGGTCACAAAGTTGAGACAAATATATACCTCCCCACACTTATGTCGAGCATTGTCCTCAATGCGAGATAAAGGACATAAATAAAGATAATAAACGGGGAGAAGGGTATTGAACATCGGTAAATTAAAAGACTCGTCCTAATCATCGAATCGCACGAGTTGAGCATAAATTTTTTTACGGATAGCATTCAAGTCTCCGTCTCACATACAATCTCACTAGCTCACTTAATTCATTGAAAAGTGTGAGATCCACCAAAACTCATTCACACAAATACTCGAACACTTGCACTACACTACTGTAGTACCTACTTCAGTTCACCAAACCAACTCCAAATCGAAGCATTTCAGCTGACTCAAATAAGTACACAACCAAACACCAAATCTACTACGAACCCGACATCAACTCGGCACAAGTCAACTCACACACTACGAAACTCGGCCGAAAGAATACAGATCCAACGACACAACCAACACTAAATCGATCAAAATCGGGTCAACTTCAAGCCCAAGCAACTAGATAAGGGAAGATGCTTACTCAATTCATGAGAATGATCTGAATGATGTTACCCGACCCTAATACCAATTCGCCCAAATAATGCTCCATGTGTGAAAATCAAGCCCCAACATCGAAAATACCAAACGTCTTCTAACACCAATTCGCGAAAGTTGCATGGAAAAATGGACACCGATGTCGACACTAACTCACGCACCCCCTCGAAAAAGCTCAAAAATCCCGATTAGAAACAGCCCAAATTCTAGGGTTTGTGAAGCACTCTAATTTGGGTGATGTAGGGTAATTTTGGAGGCTATAATGTATGATATGCGAAAAAAACGGAGAAAGGTTGAATTTCAGTGGGTGATTTAAGGGGAAGAAGGGTGGGGTTGAAATTGAAGATGAGGGAAGGAAGATTACGAAGAATGAAGGTAGAAGAAGAAGGGGAAAGGATGAGGAAGTAGCTTGTAGATTAATGGAGGATTGATTTGAGAATGATTAATGGAGGAGTAGATGGGGATTGAAGTGGAAAAAGAGAAGAAGATGTGCGTATAATTGATCTATATTTGTTTGATTTTTGAATTTTTTTTCCCTTAAAAATAAGGAAACATACCTGTATGGTGGAAAGGGCGCGCGACTCGCCTGGAAAGGACGCGACTCGTGCGGAAGCCTGATTCTTCGTCTGCTTTTTCGATTTTCTTCAATTTTGTTTTGATTTTGAGGGGCCGTCATGCTAGTCGCACCGGGCTCGTGCAAGTCGCACGGGATTCTGGAAAATCTGCACTTCTCTTTCCTACAAGTACTAAAAATTAGAAGATACTTAAAATTAAAATTAAATATATTAGCGACTTATTCTACGAAAAGTACGAAAAACTATTACTTATCTAATATGATGAAACACGACCCTTAATAAAAAGAATAAGAAAAATATGAAGGACACGGGTTGCCTCCCGGAAGCGCTCTTGTTTTACGTCGTTGGCTCGACATGTTGAACGGTAGCTCATTAAATTATTATCTGACTTGATTTAAAGTTTCATCTTACGAACGAAAGACGGCCCTCTATCATGATGATAGACGCGAAATACTGGAGGGTCGTCATATTTCCTCGTCTTCTTCTTAATCCACCCGTCGTACCAAGCTTTGGTCTTACCTTGATGGATTCTCGTATCCTTACGGCTAGCCCATAAAATTTTGCACTTCGGTGGTGTAGGAGTGGGATCCTGTAATTCACAATTAATGCTCGGAAACGGTGGTTCCCGACTTCTCCTAGAAAGGGGGTTAGTAGAAATAACACAAAGAGAACGAACCTCTATATTAGTGGAATTAGGTGGACTAATTTCAAATTTAACCACCCTCCCATTAAATTCCATGGTCAATGAACCGTTAGGAACATCAATCCGGGTTCCTGGGGTTTCCAAGAAAGTCGACCCAATAAAATTGGGATAGCATCGGAATCATGTGCCATATCTAAAACATAAAAATCAGCCGGAAAGGCTAATTTATCGACCCGACCATCACATTCTCTACAATCCCTCTAGGTACAACGCTAGACCGATTAACAAGTTGAACAACCACTTTTGTACTCTTTAGAGGACCAAGTGCTAACGACTCATAGACTTGGAACGGGAGGACATTTATCGATGCCCCTAAATCTAACATGGCTCTTTCGAACCGCATATGACCTATAGGGCAAGGTATAGTAAACATACCCGGATCACTACACTTGGGAGGGGTCTTAGTCCTAAACAAAGCCGACACAAATTCACTAGCTTGACCCTTAGGCTTTTTCACATTACGTTCCTTTTGATTTCTCTTGATTGTACAAATTTCTTTTAAGAACTTTGCATATCTAGGAACGTTTTTAAGTAGGTCAAGTAAAGGAATATTTACCTCGCATCTACGAAAGGTTTCGTAAATATCGGTGTCATGCTCCTTCTTTCTAGTATCTTTCAAAGCCTCAGGAATTGGTGGGAGTGGCTCATAATTCGGAAAAATCGGGGTCGCCTCCTTGGTAATTCCACTTCTCTCTACATTAGGGGGCTTCCCTTTATCAATCACAAGCTCCTCCTCTTCATGAATAATCACCGTCTTAGGCTTGATTTTAGGCTTTTCAACGTCAACCAATTGCCTACCATTCCGCAACGAAACCGTGCTCACATTATGCTTCGAAGTTTCTACCGTTTGAGAAGGTAGACCACCCGACTGTTTAGCTTCCAAACGATTGACTGCGGTAGCTAACTGACTCATCTGATTCTCAAGATTTTTAAAATTTTGCTTATTCTCTGCTCGATCTCGAGTAACACTAACGGTGAGAGCCCGAATCATATCCTCCGTAGACATCGATGAGCTCGATGATTCTTGAGGAATAGCTTGTTGCGGCACTTGTGGAGTGAATTGTTGTCCTTGTGGTCCCTAGGAGGACCAACTTGGTGAGATTTCCCCTTCCAACCGGAGTTGTAAGTATTAGAGTACGGATCCCACTTTCTATTGTTGGCCTAACTTTCCCAAATCTCATTCACCATCTCAGAATCATGCTCTTAGATTTGGGGACAAAGATCGCTCGGGTGACCTGAAATAGAGCAAATACCACAAACAATAGCTGATTGCTTACCTACCATCATAGCTTGCACCATCGAGGTTAAACTATCAACTTTCTTCTCTAAGCTCGTATTTGAACTCAATAAGTTCACACCACGGCGTCCATCTTTTCTAGCAAAATCCCTAGAACTCTCGGCTAGCTCTGTGATAATATTCCAAGCATCCGTGGGATTCTTGTTCACTATGCCTCCACCGCTAACGAATGAACCATACGACCATCCTCCGGGGTAAGTCCACCACAAAAGTATAAGATGAGATCTTGGTTGGAATACCCATGATAAAGACAACCGGCGCATAGTTGCTTGAAGCGTTCAAGGAACTCGTACATGGTTTCCCCGTCTCGTTGTTCTACATTGCTTATGGCTTTCTTCAAGTGTGCGGAACGGGACGGTGGGAAGTACTTCTCTAAGAATGCCTTCTTCATATCCACCCAAGTTGTGACACTATAAGGTGGTAAATAATACAACCAATCTCTTGCATTCCTCTTCAATGAAAAGGAAAAAGCTCGTAGCTGTAGTTGTTCATCAGTCACACCGGCCGGCTTCATACTAGAACATACACTATGGAAATCCGAAAGATGTTTATTCGGATCTTCGATGCTTGTTCTATTGAAAGTGGGTAGATGATGGATCAGAACCGATTTCAATTCAAAAGTTGCTCCCTCGGCTAGAGCTGGAAAAGTAATGCATAAAGGTTGAACCGCAAGATCAGGAGTTGTGAGCTCCTTCAGAGTACGTGTTTTTCTCGCCATAATTACTTCGTTCTCAGATTCAGGTACAGACTCTGGTATAGAATCAAGATCGCTTTCGGGCTCGGGTTGATCAAAGATGATCAATTCACTATTATCACCCTGTCTCCACCTGAAAATTGAACGTTCGATCTCTGAGTCGAAAGGCTCTAGTGGATTGTTAGTGGAACGAGTATTATGCATATACTAGCGTAGCTAAAAAAAATAAAAATCTACCCTAAACAAAACACAAAAATTAACTATTGCCTTCCCAGGCAACGACGCCAAAATTTGGTGAGCTAGCTAGGTCGTATGCTCCCAAAGATAAATAATTAAGTTCTATTACCTTTAACAATATAGTAGAGGTAAGTCGGGTGTCGAATCCACAAGGAAGGCGAGGTAAATTAATGTGTGAATAAAATAAATAAATGTAACAAGAATAATGAGGGTTTTCGATTGATTTGTCTAATAACTAAAGTAACGAAATGGAAATAACTAATAATGATGAATTCAGATAATTAAGAGACTCGACTCAAAGAAAATCCACTAACTAGTTAAACAATTGATCATCGACTACTAGTCTTTATTTAATCCTTGAGTATTCTATTGTGAAATTGAAAGTCCCAATTGTTCCGTAGATAATATTACTTAGGTCGAAACGCGATACTAAGCAACCTAATTATTGAACAACCTAATCCACGTGTCTAGATTTAATTCAATAACAGCATGAACGATATGAACAAATCAATAGAAATAACGACCTTTAACACACGCGGTTATTGGTTCGAATTATATGTTTATTCCTCCTTTACCCAATTACGATGAAACGCATACAAATAATTAGGTCTAAAGGTTGCAACTTTATCTAGTGAATTGAACAATTACGGATTCAAACACAAAGAATTGTAATAGATTGAAGATTGAAATAATCAATTGGCCAAAAAGATTAAACAAACAACAATCGTAAAATTAGCACCAAGAATAAACAATACTCAAGTAATTAAATAGAGATTAAGAAAAGTCTCACAATTAATTAACTAGTAGCTTAAAATCTTTGATCCGAGAAGGAAGATTAGTTACACATAATTAGGGTTTTTCTTCTCTTCTCTTATTGTCAATGTAACGTGAATTATTATGAATGTTTAACGTAATACTCCTCTAATAATTGTAGTCTAATAATAAAAATAATAGGAAAGTCTAGCAATTTCCTAACGCAAATAATAATATAATAATAAATAATAATTAAGCTAACACGGAACCCGAAGTTGTTCCGTCTTAAATTCCCGAGCTGCGCTTTGACTTTTCGCTTGGTTTGTTGGGCTTGTTCTTCGTACTCTCCGTCTCGAGCCCAGATCACACATAAAGGAATTAGAGCTCTAAAAACCGTCTTTTCTTCAATAAAGCACAATTTCTTGGATAAAACCAATTAGACAATTTTCACGCTAACTCTGCACCTTTCATCATCAAATCTAGCATAATTCTCCGTCATAAACACATACAAAACCTGCTAGATCACTGACTCGTGCTTGGGTCAGATCAGACTGATTGGTGTGGTTGACCAGATGAAGACTGGTCATAGCCCGGCTTGGCTAGTAACAGGACAGATCATTATGGGTCTCGATGCTAGGAAATTCAACCCAGACCGTCAACTGATGGGGAGCATCCGTCTCCTGCAGGTATACGTCCCGCGTTTTTTTTTACGCGAAAAACCTGACGTATGCGAGTCACTCGACCGAGTACACCCGTCACTTGATCGAGTGACCTCGTTGAAGACTCGCTGTCGATTTTTAGAGGGGCTACTCGATCGAGTCAGCCTTGACACTCGATCGAGTGGCTGCCTGCGAACCCCATATTTACTTACGGAAGTTTTGTATTGCGTCAGATTTGGCTGTCCGAACGTCTATCGATCATAGAGTCTCCTATGAGTATACCCAATTATCGTAGCAGCTAAATTAGCTCAAGGAAGCGGCGGATAAGCTCAAGCCATCACATAAGCCGAGCTTATTGGGATGAGGAACTAGTATTTCATAAGGGTTCCTTGATCAGGTGGACCGTTGCTTGGTGGTTCCTCTCGAAATTGACGGGGTTGGCAAAGAGAGACCAAGCTCGCGACCTGGTGATCCTGTCACTCGACTGGACTGTCCATATATATCCGGACCGTATTCTGAGGCAGTTCGGTTCATCTCAGCGAATTCTCGAGACTCAGGCTATCATTAGCTTCTCGCTCCAATTGACGAACGCTATGTGTGACACGTGGTTACAACGGTGGTTCACCCGTGCCATGTGGACCATACCCAACCCTTGCCATTTCTCTTGGGTTTCGGAGGCATTTCAGAAGTGGACTTCGGAGGAGGAGGAGGAGGCCCGTAAGGCCTTAAAGGTCGATGAGGCCTTCGAATTGGTTCATCGGGAGACGGCGAAAGACAACAGGATGAAGGAGAGACTTCTGCTACCCTTGTCCGATTGGAGGCGGGTCTTAAGTCACAAACTAAGACTCGAGCTAAGGAGGCCGGTGCTAGCGGCGTACGGGGGCAAGTGAGCCCCCAGACAGACTTAGAGAGAAGGCTCGGGCCCAGACTGGCAGCCAGAGACCGATTGGGCCCATGTGATCGGTTACCGGAACATGTGAGGGCCCAACTTGGGCCAATTGAAGTGATTGAGGACTCGAGTTCAAAGAAATGAGTCCGGGCCAAGGAGGTTCCTGTGGTGAGCACTCACCTCCGCGTCGTCGCCAGTGAACGGCCAAAGAGGCCAAGGACAAGGGAAAGGGCAAAATGTCCTGAATGCCGAGTCCTTAATTTTTATTATTTAAGTATTATTATAATTTATATATAGTGTCGTGTGCTTTTTTTTTTTTTGGAATTTTTGCATTTTGTAATTTCCCGAGTTTATCGGGTTTTTAGTAATAAATAAAGGAAGTTTATTATTTAAACTGTTCCTGTTATTTTCTTGATTGTAGTGGTTGTGTCCCTTTTAGGGGATGCATACGTATCCACAATTAGCGGAAACAAACCAAACGTAGTTCAGGCTATTGTAAAACTGCAATCTCGAAATACACCAAGACTATGAGTTCAAGGTGTTTAAAAATGTAGAATAAATAATTCTAGCTTATTGACTTGCTTTTCGAAAGTTTATGTAAAAACAATTTTGATAAACTTTGCTAATGACATTGAGAAAAAGGTTAGGGGTAGTAACGTTTCAGCTGGTCCGGGTTGGTTGGGTTGACGATTTCATTCCCGTCTAGATCCGTCAGCATTACAGCTTCGCCTGATAAAATCTTCTTTACCAAATAGGGTCCGGCCCAATTGGGTTTGAATTTTCCCCTCGGGTCTACTGGTAATAAAGCTTGAACGGACTTGACAACCAAATCCCCTTCTTTAATGTTTCTGGGCCTTACCCTTTTATTAAAGGCCCGTTGGATCCTTTTCTGGTAAATTTGAAAATTGTTGAGGGCACGAGATCGTCGTTCGTCCAATAGAACTAGTGAGTCATACCGCACCCGGACCCAATCAGATTCAGGTACTTGACTTTCTAATAGGATCCTGAGGAACGATACCTCTAACTCAGGTAATAAGGCGTGGCACCGGTTGCGGTGCGGATTGATGTCTGGTATCCCTATAAAGAAAAAGATATTTTATCGGGCCAATCCTGATAATTATCAGCTATCTTTTTAAGTATGGTGACAATTATTTTATTTAGCGCTTCTACCGCTCAATTTGTTTGGGGACGGTAGGGCGAGGAGGTATGCCTTTGAATTTTATAGTTGGTCAGCAAGGCCGCTGTTTCGGCCTGAAAGTGGGTCCTATGATCGCTGATGAACTCATGTGGGATCCCATACCGACATATTATCTTATTCTGAATGAACTTGGCTACATGTTTGCCATTGAGAATACGATAGGATTCGGCTTCGACCCATTTGGTGAAATAGTCGATAGCCACCTAAATGAAGCAATGGCCACCGGTACCAAAGGGATTTATTTTCCCGATTATGTCGATACCCCATGTGGAAAATGGCCAAGGTGATGTCATGGTATATAGCAGGGATGACAGCATATCTTGCACATTGGCGAAGATCTGACAGTTATTGTAACAACCCGGATTTTCGATGACTTAAATTAATAGATAATGCAGAAAGTTATCTAAGTCATTTAATTAAAATTATATCAGAGTGTAAACAAATTCGGATCGCTACGAATCCTTACAATAAACGACTATTAATTACATAGTCTTGATTCACTTAGTACAGAAAATAAATTGTATTTTGGGAAATTCCCATTTGTACCCTCTAAGTTTCCACTTTTCCCAGTTGTACCCCTGCGTATAAGCAATTCCCAACTGTACCCCTGAACTCTGTTAATTACTCTCAACCGTGATTAAACTAGAATTAGTCGTTAAGTATAACTGTTAAGTGCCAACTTGCAATCCTAATCTAATGACATGGCGAGTGACAAGTCGGTCTAGTGGTCTTTTGGCCTTTGATAATCCCTAATTACCCCTTCATTCTAATTTCTAGTTTTCGCCTCGTCGAAATCAATAACAACATGCATTAATAAGTGAGAAAAGCCACGGAGAATATGATGATGATGATGATGATGATATTACATAGAGGAAGAATGACAGATATATGATATGGTGATGATCAGTGAATTCGAACAGGGGAAGAAAGGAAGGAAGATGAAGGGTTTGTAGTTTGAAATTAGAATAAAGAGGTAATTAGGGATTAACGAAGGCCAAAAGGCTACTAGACTGACATGTCACTCGCCATGTCATTAGATTAGCACTGCAAGTTGGCACTTAACCGCCATACTTAACGGTTAATTCTGGTTTAGTCACGGTTGAGAGTAATTAACAGAGTTCAGGGGTACAATTGGGAATTTCTTATACGCAGGGGTACAATTGGGAAAAGTGAAAACTTAGAGGGTACAAATGAGAATTTCCCTTGTATTTTATACAAACATATTATTAAATCTCTTTCACTCGATTCCCCAACGTCTTAGACCTGCAAAAAAAATAAAACAGTGGACGCTGAGCGGGACAGCAACCAAGCCGTTCATCTAACATCACCTCATACACATAAGACAATCATGTGAATAACAATAATATGATTACAAAAATATTAAAGGATATCACATAACAGATAGTTTCCTTTAATTCAATTAACCAACATGTGAGGTGATGGAAACGATAAAGTTTAAAATATGGGACATTGGCAGCCATTTGATTTTAAAATCATTTTTCACGTAAACAGACAAAACACACGAGTCGTGGCTCCTAGTATTAGCGCTACACCCTATTGGCTTGCATCTCACCAATAGAAGTAACTGTGTTACCGACTCGTAGACCGAACCGATCTTATGAGGTTTACATCTCACCCATAAGGCTCAATTGGGCCCGAACTTCTATTATATTATACGTTTATTCAAATGGGGCTCTGGGCTGAAATGAAAGTTGATGATTACATTCTCTGCATCACCAAGAGGGAACCCGCAGTTTACAGAATTATGTTCTGCCCCCGCTACCTAGGTGGTAATACTGATCAAGTACTTGTCTATACGTGCGCCACATACCCTACGCAGACTCTTGAACCGCAGCTTTCACTGCCGTAGGACGAGTATCTTAAACACTAGGTCGACTCTCGGACCGCAGCCTCCGAGTCTGCTTTTCATTACAAGTGCAGTCGAAACACCACGCATGGTAGGATCCAACACAAGCTATTCGTCCCATACTCGCATCGTAAATTTTATATAAAAGTCGCCCGTGAACAAGTAATACATTATTTGGTGACCTTTAATAATTGGTCGGACTCATTTGAAACAGTCAAATCCTCAAGTACTTACTTTCAGTGTGACAACATTACACTTTAATCCTCAAGTGTCACCCGAAACGTTATATCCCAAATATCGTATAATATTTTTAAAATAGTAAATTCTTTTAAATGAAGTGTTATATAAAAATAAAATATAAGGTATAATAATAATAATAATAAAATATTATTTTGAATTATAGTTTCTGAAAATTATAAATTAAGTCGTACTTAATCGATTTACAAAATTTGACGTAAAATCATTTTTTTTAAATATTTATCAATGTCGTGTAAAGATTTTGTAATAAAATAAATTCATTTATTATAGAAAGATGAAATTTATAAATTTGTACTTATATAAAATAATAAGTGAAATTTTATTACAATAAGATTTTGTAGGTTACTAATTTACTCAATTTTTATAATATATAAACAAATGTAAAAGTACTGATCGCCTCCCAATCGGATCGGTCGTTTAGCGAAGGACGGGGGATCAAACAATATTTATAGACTCGGAATAACACAAAAACAAACAAGTAATTGTGGTAAGTCGAGGTCGGTCCACAGGGAATGGTGTGTTGACAATCAAGTTTAAAGCGGTGTGTTTGATGTCTAAAGGGGGTTTTCTAAAGGTCGAGTCTATACTAGGGAAATAACTAGATAAAACGATAGGGGTGATAATCAATCTAGGAAAAGGTGTTAGGGGGATGTCGGGATTCGGTACTTGGAGTCTAAGAAGGTCGAAATCGAGTTTTTGTCGCAACATTGATAAAGGAGAATGTCACCTTTCGGTTTATTCGCCTAACTCACCTAAAAACCCGCTTTCGCGGCGAATAAGGGTAAGTCTCTAGCTATGGTAATTTCTACCCCGAGTTTCCCCATATTGATAGAAAGTAGTCAAGGTCGGTCAAGTTGGACGGACTAAAACAACAATGACATAACAACCATAAACAAGATACACCAACAAGCAAGCAACCCACCAACATCCCTATATTCAAATAATCCAAGTCCTCATCCCTAAACCCCTCCAACAAGAAATCTACTCACTAATCATAATAGAAAACAATAAAACATTAATTAAAGAGAAAACCACTATAACATGCATATTAACTAGATCCAAGGAAACTAACAACAAAACTATGAGAAAACTATGATCTAACAATTACCCACTAAACTATGGAGGAAACACTATCTAACAAAATAAACTCGAGAATAATCTAAAACATCATAAATAAAATCTAGAGAAACTAACAACAATAATATGATCTAAACAAGACAATGATGAGAAAACTAACATAAAAACTAAACTAGAGATTAGAGAGTGGAAGAGAAATATACCAACTATGAAGATCTATAAGAAATAATAAGATTGCATGAATAAAGATTGAATCTTTGATAAATAAAGTGAAGAACTTGTCACTAATTGTTTAATAAACCCAACAAATCTTCAAATAAAAGTTGGAATAATCTTCTACAAACTTGTAATCTAGAGAATTGTTGATGGAAACTATGTAGATCTACTACTAATTATTATGTAAACTACAAGAATTATGGAGGATTTCTACTAGAATACTACTAGTCTACTACTAAGAAGATGGTGTAACTACACTAATGGTCGGTGAAGTGTTGGATGGTTATGGATGATAGTGAGTGCCTTGGACAACAAACTAGGGTAAAATATATATATATATATATATATATATATATATATATATATATATATATATATATATATATATAGTAATCTCTAAATGTGTACTTAACCTAAAGCCCAAACCCAACTATATGCTCCATTAGTGAGACAATCACCCTTAGCATCTTCATGGGTGAAACTTTGCCCTGCGGACTTGACGATAAATCCCACCGGGTGAAATTTTTGCCCGGTGAGATTTTTTTCTTTTTTCGCGGTTTCCGGCTCTTCTCTCCATCGGGCGAAATTTCGCCCACCGGGTGAAATTTCGCCCGGTGGGGAGTCTCGGAAAATCTTTTGGGTGGCATTTTTACCGTCGGGTGAAATTTTTTCCCGGTGGTGTCTCACCGGGTGAAATTTCGCCCGGTCATTTTTCTGGCCTCTTTCTTGTCTCATTCTTCGTCGATTGATTGGATGGCTTTAAACTTTAAGTTTTGTGCTTTGCTCTTTGGACGGTATTCCCTTCTCTTGTGCTCGTGAAAGCTCAATCGTGCTTTCGGTGCCAAATCCTATCAAAATGATAGAAAAACTACCAAAAACACGTAAAATGCACAAGAGGGACGCTAATGCGAGAAGTACGCAAAATATGGCAATAATCGCACTCAAGACTCGCAAAACAAGGGAAAAACGGGTCTAAATGGGAGGAAAAACGGTCTAAATTTAGCACACAACAATTCCCCCACACTAAACAGTTGGTCGTCCTCGAGCAAAGACCCAAAAAGAAATTAGAAACTACTACTACTAGCTAGACTATGCTAAGCCGATACGGGGCAATTAACGGGCCCGCTCCGTCCCTTCAACTCACATCGAAATACTCATGAGGTAAAGTACTCCCATGCAAAGCAAGTTGGGGCTTGCTCAAAATGGTGGATGCGACTAAACACACAAAAACACATAACACGAAAGAATAGACCCATCCAAAGCAAAAATAAAACACTGAATCCCTCATCGAGACGGTGGGGAAGACACCGATTACTTACCTAAAACAACAATAAACTTCCAAGATAAATCACCCACGTAAATAAGGACCAAAGCCTAATACTATGACAATTAAGCAATAAAGATGTTGATAACTTAGCCTAGGTCCTCCTAGTCTTTTAAAGAGGTACTACGGGGCGTATAACGGAGTGGAAAAAGTGAACCATGGATTCGTTCGACACTGTAGGTAGGTGCAGTCCCGCTCTCTTTGGCTAAACTAAGAGGGTCGTTCCAAAATCGAATTTCCTAAATTAGCCCAAACAAAAAGGTGGAGTGTTTACAATTATTGGGATGGATCGACTAATCACCGCTATCTTCCTACTTCGGGACTCGGTCCTCTAGTTGGCACTTCGCGGCGACGAATCGATCAAAGGGCTTTTTTTTTCGAAGGAGACATTTTTGATGATATGATTTTCATTTGAAGCTCCTTTTCTTCTCCTTTGTTTTTCTTTTTCATGTTTTTGTGCCCTTTTTCTCTTGGTTTGGTTTGCCCTTTTTGGCTTTTTGACGTGGTTTGTAACCAAGCTTGGAGGTTTTTTTTGTGTAAACTTATTGTGGTGATGTATAGGTGGAGGAAAAATAGGTAATCGAGAACGCGCGCCATTCCCGGATAACCCACAAAAAGCGGAAAAAATTTGGACTAAAGGTGCAATGGTCATTTGAGAAAGGTCACCTAGAAAACGGGATGCGGGAACCAAGGCCTAACTCCTCCATGGGTGGTCAAGGTGGTCAAATGCAAACCCTGAAGTAAACCTCTAGTAGAAAAGGTGGACTCAAAGCTAAAGGATCAACAAATTCATTGCCTAAGAGTCATTCTACTAGATTAAGGTCCAAAATCTACAATGGATTATCTACAATGGAATGTAAACTCTTGTAATAAGTTTGTAATCGGGTTTTCGAAAAGTTGAAATCCTAGACACACTACACAAAAGCAAAACAAAACAAAACACACGAAAATGAAAAGGCAAAATAAATGAAAACACAAGTAAGGTCAAGTACTCCATACTCCATCAACATTCAAGCACACAATCAACCACAACACCAAAATGCTCACTTCGAGAGCCTCCAATACCAACAACCTATCTCCTCTACGAAATTAAAGAAAGAAGAAAGTTACCTAGCGGGTGCTTTCATAATCTCTTCAAATCGTGCTATAAGGTGGTGGTTACCTGTAAGAGTAGAGAACAAGACCGTACACGGGACACGAAACATAACAAGAAACAAGAAAAGAAAAGAAAAGAAAAAGAAAAAGGAAAATATTTTTGATTTTTCGAATTTTTAGAATTTTTATGGATTTTTCAAAGATTTTTGAAAAAATAAAAGATAGTAGACTCCTCCCCCACACTAAAACTGTACATTGTCCTCAATGGACAAGTAGGGAAAGATCGAGAAAGACGGAAAAGAAAAATTAATAAAAATCTTTTTAGATTTTTATGAATTTTTAAATGTTTTTTTGTTTTTCGAACTTTTTTGAATGTTTTTGGATTTTTCAAAACTTTTGAGAAAATAAAAAGGAAAATAAAATAAGGAAAGCGATAAAATAGTGACGGGCCTAGATGCAATCACATCACCTAGACCCTAGCCAAGTGGCTAAGAAAATGAAAATGAAAGAAAATAAAATGAAAGGGTGAAAAATTGGGCATATGTGTAGTCACGTCACCTAGCCCAGATTAAGAAAAATTGAGAAAGATTGATTAAAAATTTGGATTTTTCAAAGGATCAATGGCGTAATCACATCGCCTAAAGACCGGGAGCAATACCAAGGCCGCAACGGCCGCAAAAATCATTGAATGGGACGGTGGGACAACATGCAATTTTGTTCAAGATAAAGCAATCACAATGGTTATAATGATGAAACAAGGTACAAGGAACAAGATTAGTTCAAGGACATAAAATTGTAGATGATTAAGACTCACCGACACAATCCACACATATATACCCACAACACATACAAACCACATTATCTACCGACTCTTGTAGGGGGGTCTAATTCGAATAGTCATTTGACGCAAAAGAAGCCGTCGAAGTGCCATCGTTGGGTTCCAACTCACCGGCGTACTCCCAAACTCCTACATCCCCCGATTCGTTTAGTCGGAATTCACCGGGACCTAAAGGTAGGTCCCAATTGTGACAGTTATAAATATTGGTTCGGTAAATGTTGGAGACAATTAAAGCGCGGTCATGGCAAATAGAGACGAGGCGATGGTCAGGTACATTAAAAATCCACGTAGGGAGGTAGGCCTCGTCAAGCCAGACACGACCGTCAAACAGTTTAAGGTGGTCGGTCGCATAACCCAAATTTTTCGCGATTAATGTCACAAGACCACCACAGTCTACGGTAGGGCGTTGGTCAATAATAATTTAATGAATGTGTAACCCCACGACAAGTTGTAGGTCAAGAGGGTAAGGGTTGCCGAGTAAAGAGTCACAAATCAATTGTAAGACACACACGTTGAGGTTAATGATATTGTCGGTAGACGGTATCAAGCAATGAGAAAGCATTTCAGCAAAGTAACGAATAGAAGGGTTACGAATTTCAGCGATAAAATTTGAATTAGGTTCAAAATCACGTTGTTCAGGCGCTATGCACCTCCACAAGTCTCTCCTAGTCGAACTAGCTTGTACACCCCTCAAAGGCTCACGAATTCCGGTACCCGATGTGGGTAGACCTAGAGCTAGGCCAAATTCGGAAATATTCAAGCAATGGGTTCTACCGAACAAATTAAATTTGAACTCTTTAGGTGTGGTCGGGTTATCAATTGTAAAGCTACCTAGAAATTCGCATGTAATGTCTTTGTAAGTGGAATTCACGTAAGTTAGAAGTCCACTAGTTCTTGTTCTTGATGATAACTCTCTCATATCGTCTTCAATACCTACGATTTCCATTGTGAATGGACAAGGCCACCTAGTACTATGAAAGTTCTTTTCAGAGAAGGTTCGAGCAAGGGGCGTATTAGGGTAAGGTAAAAGTTTAGGCCTAGAATACTTACGAGAAGATGAACGTTTAGAAGGATTAGAAGTCGAGGCCATACCTTGTTTACGCGCGGCTCGTTGAACTCTTGTCTATATAATAATGTGCTTGCAAGAAAAATCCCAAAACTTTCTTCCTCTTCTTCAAAAAAACCCAAAATAAATCACCAAGGATGGAGATGAAGTTATGAATGGATGTAGGGGTGTATGGAAAGTGGTTTAATGATGTTATGGTGGGTGAAAGGGTGAAATGAAGAGTGAGGTGAAAAATGTGATATTAATAAGGGTGGTTGAGAGGGAAATGAAAAGTTTTAAAGTGGTTGGTAAAAATTTGGTGTAAAAATTTTTGGAGGGAAAGTTATGTTGGGGTAAGTATGAATAATGAGGGAAATGAAAATGAAGTGAGTGAGTAAAAGTGTAGTTGATCCGGCCAGGTCACGCCGCCGGGTGAAATTTCACCCGGTCGGGCACCATTGGGTGAAATTTCACCCGACGGTTTTTCGTCGTGAAAATCTTTTTGCCAACTTTTTTCCACCGGGTGAAATTTCACCTGGTGAATATCTCACCGGACGAAATTTTGCCCGGTGGTATCTTCTTCAATTCCGGCAATTCTGGCAACTTTCCATGGGGCGAAGTTTCTCCCGGTCGAGTCTCACCGGGCGAAGTTTCGCCCGGCGGTCTTTTTTGCTGCGTTTTTCCGCCTTGCCAATTCATGGCTCTTCGATAATCACCTAGAGACTCAAATATATGACTCGACTCACATTACATAATCAATATCTCCCACAAACATGCTTGTGGTCTTCATTTAAGCTCCATAACTTCTCCAAAAGCTTGATCTTCATCCAAATTTATGCTCCATTGTGAAATCCAATTTCAATCATTCTTCTCAAGCTAGCAAAACTAATAAACTCAAAGAAATATGATACATATATACAAGGTGGTTGTTGAGGATACCACCAAACCTACATCAATTTCGAGAGGGGGTTAAACAACGCTCCCCGATGGGAGCTCACCAAACTTCGTAGTAGCAAAGGTCTCACGAACGTGACCAGGATGATAAATCTTCAAACGTTGCCCATTAACCATAAATTTCCCGGTTTCCGGGCTTGATATCTCTATTGAACCATATGGTTGCACTCCGGTCACTTCGAATGGACCCGACCATTTTGATTTCAACTTACCGGGGAAGAGCTTAAATCGAGACTTGAAGAGTAATACCTTATCACCAACGGAGAAGTCCTTACGAAGAATTCGAGAATCGTGCCATTGGCGAGTTCGTTCTTTGTAGATCTTTGAATTTTCGTAGGCTTCAAGTCTTAGTTCTTCCAATTCTTGTAGTTGGAGAAGGCGATTATCTCCTACAACACTCTCATCGAAATTTAGCTCCTTGATTGCCCATTTGGCTTTGTGTTCTAGCTCCACCGGTAAATGACAAGCTTTACCATACACAAGACGATAAGGAGTGGTTCCAATCGGCGCTTTATAAGCCGTCCTCATTGCCCAAAGGGCGTCATTTAACTTTAATGATCAATCCTTTCGGTGTGTATTTACAACTTTCTCTAAAATTCCCTTAATTTGATGGTTGGAGATCTCGGCTTGCCCATTTGATTGAGGGTGGTAGGCTAGGGACATCTTGTGAGTGATATATACCATATTTCCTAAAAAGGTGTTCAAAGGTATCTTTCCTAAAATGAGAGCCTCCATCACTAATTATGGCTCTAGGCATACTGAATCTCGGGAAAATTACATTCTTGAAAAGCTTGATTACAACCTTGGAGTCATTGGTGGGGGAAGCTACGGCCTCGATCCATTTTGAGACATAATCAACCGCGACTAGAATGTACTTGTTACCAAAAGAGGATGTGAACGGACCCATGAAATCAATGCCCCAAACATCGAACAATTCAATCTCCAAGATAGGTTGAAGGGGCATCTCATTTCTTCTTGTTATATTGCCACTTCTTTGGCATGCATCACTGTGGACATGACATAGGTCCACCCTGACGCGGCCACGCGCGGGTTTGGGGAGGCGAATGAATCTCCATATGAGAATGGATCGAATTGAAATTTAAATCGAAGTGGAGTCGCCACCGAACTTTGTGGGAGTTTGGGCCCGTTCGAACCCACTCTATGTCATAGTGGCCCATGCACAAAGTATGGCCCATTTTCGATGTCAGAGTTTATCGGGTTCGTCCCTTTGCATTTGATACCGATACCGACATTATCGGATACCTGTATTGAATGACTCTCGTTGCCAATGGTTTCGGACATCCAGAAACCGAGGTTCTAAGTAAGGGGTGAGGGTACGTGTTGGGAAGTTCACAAAGAACACCCAACCCCGCCCGCACATTAGCGGCCTCTACTAGGATATGGAATGATTTTTGAATACGCGCGTTAGTAATACGATGAATGTTATGCAAACATTGTTTTCCCTAAACATGCGAGAAATTGAATGGGTTGCTAAGTCGATTTAATGCATGAAAATTAACGTCAAAGTTGAATTTAGCATGTGAGATTCGTTTTAGTATAATAAAACAAACGATAAAAAGAAGTTGCTAAAAAGATGAACAAACGTGTTAGTAACGATTAAAATAAAAAAAAATATATAAATACGATAATATGCATGATTTTGAAAAATTTATGACACGTGATGGATTAACACGTGTTGACCGAGGTCAAGGAAAATATATCGGGATCTGAAATATGCCTGAAAACCCGCTGTATTTGTCTAAAAACGATGTTCGAAAAATAAATAAAAAAATGAAACTGTGCCGCGTTTCCAGACGGTCGCGCGACTCGCCCGGGATGTCGGCGGGTCGTGTGACGGGCTGCCTCGGAATCAATTTTTTGAGAATCGATAATTTTAATAAACCGCGCACAAATATTGCCTAATTCGTACTCGACTTAATTTAGCGATATTCGTTATATTCGATATTCGATTATGAAATCGATATCGAATACTCAGAATAGTTTTTAGAAAAGAAAGATAAAAAAAGGTTTTGTAAATCATCATGTAAAATAAATAAAAAATGACGTTTGAATCTCGACACGTTAAAAATCGTCGTGTTTTGTTTTATGAAACCATGTGACGATATTTTTAGTATCAACGAGATTTTAATTTAGTTCTTGCTAGATACAATATTCGATTAGAGAATCGATATCGTATTTTAAGAACGTTTCGTTTTATAAAAAATAATTTGTAGTATCGATATTAGAAATAAAAAAATGCGACGAGCGACCCGTAACAAAAAAACGACCGACGACGAAAAAAAAAGGAAAAGACGAGAAGGAGAGGAAGAGAGAAAGGAGAAGTCGGGTTTGATTTTACACCCTCAACCTACATGCTTTTGTTTACTCGGATCGGGGCTCGTCGGAATGTGGCTAGGGCACGGGAGCGTCGAGTTAATGTCGGTGAGTTATGGTGGTTTTGGTCGTGTAGGGTGACGGGTAAGAGGTGGCCGGTTTCGTCGGGCGTGCTCGGGTATACTATCGGTCTTTCGATGCTAAGTGTATATTTCTGAATCGTAGATGTGTGATAAAAAGTTGATGATTTTCGAATTGTGTGTCGATGGTGGATGATTGATCAATTTTGTGTGTGCAAGGGGCCTATTTATAGGAAAATTCTCGACCTTGGCTAGGAGAAGTGTTTGGGTGAGAACTACCGCTTTGGATAGGAAAGGTAAGAAGTCGAGAGAAACGTAAACTCCGTTTCTTGGTGAAGAAGTCACGGAATTTGGCTGAAATCAGGCTGCTCGGCCGAGTATCCCATATTCGGTCGAGTGTTTGATTCGGTACTCGGATAGAATTCCTACTTGAGATCGAATTCTATCCTTAAACGGATTTGTTTAATATTTTGTGTAGCTGATTTTTGTAGCGTTTGAGCTCGAATCAGTCACATGGGATGACATGGCTGGTTTGTATGTTTCGAAAATATCTTTGACCCGGTTTTGACTCGGTCGCTAAAAGACGGTTTTGCCCCTGGTGTCGGATTCGACCCAAATTAGTCTTATTTGACTCGAAACGACCCACTGGGCCTGAATTTGAGGTTGGTTTTGTGAGATATGTACTCAGTAAAAAGCCCAAGCCAAACGCCAATGATTTTGAGCCCATATTCGAGTATGTTAAAGCATGTTTACGTCCGATCATCATCGGGTGTTTGTCAGAAACTGCTACAGACACCTAGCAGCAAAATGTGGGTGTCTACAATCACATGTGAGAATGAAAGCTCGAATGTCTTTGAACATGGAAGGCCACCAAAACCCGCTTTGGAGAACCTTGGCAATTGTCTTTTGATTGGCCAGGTGTCCACCATAAGATGTCGAGTGAAGGTGCTTCACAATATTATATCCTTCTTCGGCCGTAACACATCGTCGGTAAATTTCATCTACACATCGGCGGAATAAATAGGGCTCGTCCCAATAATAGCGTCGGGCTTCATAACGTAGTTTCTTCCTCTCTTGCTTGGAATAATCGTCCGGAATATAATGAGACACTAAGAAATTGACGATATCGGCATACCAAGGTGTAATAGTTTTAACGGCCATCAAGGCCTCATCTCTCATAGCTTCATTGATGGGTATACCATCTTCTTCATTGCTTTCTTTACCAACCGTTAGTCTACTAAGATGATCCGCTACCATGTTCTCCGATCCGGCTTTGTCTTTAATCTCAATATCAAATTCTTGTAAAAGGAGCAACCACCGAAAGAGTCGGGACTTCGTCTCCTTTTTCGACATTATGTAACGAATCGCCGCATGGTCGGTATGAATAATGACATTGGAACCGGTAACATAATTTCGAAATTTCTCCATGGCATAGACAACGGCAAGCATCTCTTTTTCGGTTGTGGTGTACCTCGATTGGGATTCATCTAGTGTTTTGCTTGCATAATAAATCACATGTAACTTCTTATCTACCCGTTGACCTAGAACGGCACCAACGGCAAAATCGGATGCATCGCACATGATCTCAAATGGAAGATTCCAATCGGGAGCTTTGATAATTGGTGTGGTAGTGAGAGCGGTCTTTATCCTGCAAAAGGCCTCAAGACACGAGTCATCAAAAACAAAAGGTGCATCTTTCATAAGCAAAGAAGTCAAAGGCTTAGAAATCTTAGAAAAGTCTTTAATAAATCGTCTATAAAAACCGGCGTGGCCTAGAAAACTCCTCACCCCTTTGACATTTATAGGTGGTGGCAAGTTCTCAATCACGGAGACTTTCGCCTTATCGACTTCAACTCCTCTATTAGACACAATATGACCTAGGACAACACCTTGTTCAACCATAAAATGACACTTTTCCCAATTTAAAACAAGTCTATACTCTTCACATCGAGCTAACAGTTGATCAAGATTTTCAAGGCAAGAATCAAAAGATGTACCATGGACACTAAAATCATACATAAAAACTTCCATGGATTTTTCAATAAAGTCAAAGAAAATAGCCATCATACATCTTTGAAACGTTCCCGGCGCATTACACAATCCAAATGACATCCTTCTATAAGCATAGGTGCCAAAGGGACAAGTAAAAGTGGTTTTCTCTTGGTCATCGGGGTGAATGGGAATTTGAAGAAATCCGGAATGACCATCGAGGAAACAAAAATAAGAATGATGCGCCAATATCTTTCAAGCATTTGATCAATAGAGGGAAGGGGTAAATGGTCTTTTATGGTGACCGTGTTCAATTTACGATAATCTTTACACATGCGCCAACCGGTAATAGTCCTAGCGGAAATCGACTCACCCTTTTCTCCTTTAACAACCGTCATTCCTCCTTTTTCGGCACAACTTGTACGGGGCTAACCCATTTACTTCCGGTTATTGGGTATATAATATTAGCCTCATACAACTTGAGGACTTCCTTCATGACAACCTCTTTCATGATGAGGTTCAACCTACGTTCACCCTCAACCGAAGGACGGTGGTCATCATCAAGGATGATCCTATGCATGCAAAAATTTGGGCTTATGCCTTGGAGCTCGGCAATGCTATACCCGATGGCCTTTTTGTGCTTTCTCAAAACAATCAAAAGTTTTTCCAATTGAGGACCATCAAGTGTAGCATTGACGATAACGGGATAAACGGGATAATTAGTTCCTTCAAGAAAAGCATATTTGAGGGAAGAGGGGAGTGGTTTAAGTTCAAGATTAGGAGGAGAAGATACCATACTCTTACCCACCAGTAGTGGTTCTACCTTTTCATCATGCAAACATTCTTCTTCAAGAGGTGGAGAGTCAAATGGTTCATCTTCTTGCTTATCATCATCTATCAAGCTATACTCAACCAAACTATCAATAACTTCAAAGGAATGCATTTGTTCAATCATTGGTTGTTTAAGAGCTTGAGAAAGGGAAAACTCTACCGACTCGTTCCCTATGTTAAATAACAACTTTCCATTTTTAACATCAACTATAGTACTGCCGGTAGCCATAAAAGGTCCACCTAAGATAATGGGGGTAATAGTGTCTTCGGGCATATCCATGACAACAAAGTCGGAGGGGATGAAGAAGTTACCAACTTTAACGGGTACATCCTCAAGTATCCCAAGTGGGTACTTGACGGACCTATCCGCAAGTTGAATCGACATGCTAGTGGGTCTCAACTCCCCCACACTAAGTCTCTTAGCAATAGAATAGGGTAACAAACTAACACTAGCCCCTAGGTCGCATAAAGCTTGATTAACAACAACATTTCCTACCCGACAAGGGATGGAAAAACTACCGGGATCCTCTAGTTTCTTTGGCATTTGATTCATAAGAATGGCACTACATTGTGCCGTGAGAGAGACACATTCTTTGTCCTCTATTGTTCTATTTTTAGTCAAGACTTCTTTCAAAAACTTAGAATAGAGGGGCATTTGAGAAATTACCTCGGTAAAGAGTAAAGCTACCTCTAGTTTCTTCAACATATCCACGAAACGGCTAAATTGGGCATTCTTCTTATGTGGCTTAGCTCGTTCGGGAAAAGGCAATGGAGGGACAAAAATGGGAGGCGGTGGAATATTAGATTCTTTATCTTCTTCGGCTAATCGCTCTGCCTCTCTTCTTTTGGCTTCATCGCTTCCATTTGCTCTTTCATCTTTCTTTGTTCTCTTTGTTCATTCTCCGCATTTTGGAGGATATCAAACTCCGCTTGTATTCCCCGGTTTTGTTTGGGGGAAGTGGGAGATGATTCTTGCGGTGCACCTGGTTGATTCACTTTGGATGGGGTGCTCTTGGTGTTCAAGTTCAAGTTCATATATGGGTCCTCAAGTTCTTTGCCACCTCTCAAAATGACGGCATTTGCTTGGTGTGAAGGGTCTCTTGGGTTTTTGGGTTGGCCGGGCAAACCATGGGGTGGATGAATTGGGGCGGCTAATGCTTTTGTTGCTTCTTGTGATTCCCAAACCATAAGTCTTGCCTTAGTATCTTGATGTTCATTCCATAGTTGGCCAACGGTTATTTGCAAATCATTAAAGTTATCCCATGGACTTCCTCCTTGACCAAATTGAAAATTACTTGATTGGCCATAAGATTGAGAGGGTTGATTGAATGGTTGTTGATTGTAACCTTGATTTCCTTGAAAGTTACCTTGGAACCCTTGATTGTATCCATGATTAAAATGATTACCATGTTGATATTGGTAATTGTTGTAATTGTTTGGGACATGGAAGTTGCTACCTTGTTGATTGAAGTTGCTCTTTTGATGGGGGCATCTTTGGAGGACCTTGGTTAAAGGGCCTTTGTTGACTTTGATTAAATGGCCTCATTTGATTCCCTTGGGCACGTGGCATCGGGTTTTGAACATTTTGATTCCCATAAGAGAAATTAGGATGAAATCTTGTGCCGGCATTGTAAGTATTAGAAAAAGGATCAAAATTGAGGTTTTTGCCCATATACTTGTATAGCTTGGACTTCATTTGGCTCTTCGATATAGACTTCTTCATTAGGAATGCAAGAGCTAGAATCATGCCAATAATTGCCACAATGATCGCATTGGACTTCCCATGTTAATTGCTTTGGAGATGATGGTTGCCTTGGTGGAACACTCCCTTGAATTTGGTACATTCCTCTAGGAGTGGGCTTAGAATTCATGGCATCCATTCTCTTTTTCAATTCTTCAACTTGTTCTTGAAGTTTCATTTCATTAGAACTCTTGGATGAGTTCACTTCAACTTTCTTTCTAGAATCCCTCGATTGACCCATAATAGAATCACTCCTTGCCATCTTCTCAATAAGATTCTTAGATTCCTCATCGGTGAGAGAAGAGAAGTCTCCTCCGGCGGCCGAATTGAGGTTTTCCTTGGTTCTCGATGAAAGGGTGTTATAAAACGTTTGGGTGGTTAGCCAATCGGGTATTCCATGATGTGGACATTTGCGCATAAAGTCTCTAAATATTTCCCAAGCCTCACTTAGGCTTTCAAATTCATCTTGCTTGAATGTTTGTATCTCCATGCGATACTAGTTAGTCTTTGACGGCGGAAAATATTTCTCCAAGAAGGCATTAGATAGTTGAGCCCATATTGTCAATGTATTAGCGGGATGCCTTGAAGCCATCTACGAGCTCCATCTGTCAAGGTCTTCGGAAATAATAAACGATGCAATTGGCATGAAGTTAAACCATTGAGACGGGCTCCTACTAATTTTTCTTTAAATGAAGCGATGTACTCTTGAGCATCTTCTTGAGAAAAACCGTGAAAAGTATCTTGTTGAACCGTGTTTGTCAAAGAGGCTTTCAATTCATAATTTTCGGGTATCTCTCCGAAATCGACGGGAGAAGGTGTTTCTTCGTGGGTTAATTGGGAATGAGAGGCTAAGGTCTCCATTGGTTGGATTGGTGGTGATGGTGGATTTGAATTTGGTGAATTCGGTGAATTTGGTGGGGATGGATTCGGTGGTGTAGTTCTCGGTGATGGTGGTGGTGGTGAATTTTGTGAAGTGGAAGGTATGGAAGGATTATTTGGAGTGGGATTATGTGATGTAGAAGGTGTATGTGGTAGGATGGGATTATGGTTAAAAGGTGATGATGAAAGATGTGGAATAATGGGTGTTGAGTTATTTCCTCGAAAACGCAATGCTCTAAAAGTCCTTTCCGGCTCCGGATCGAACCACAAGGGCGATGGCGTGTTCCTGGGCATAAAACTCAATTAAACGGTGAGACTCCTAGCACCTCGCGGTACTAGGGAAAAGAGAGAAGAGAAAAGAATCAAACACAACAACTAAAAACACAATCAACTACTAGCCGTTCCCCGGAAACGGTGCCATTTTGATCGCCTCCCAATCGGATCGGTCGTTTAGCGAAGGACGAGGGATCAAACAATATTTATAGACTCGGAATAACACAAAAACAAACAAGTAATCATGGTAAGTCGAGGTCGGTCCACAGGGAACGGTGTGTTGACAATCAAGTTTAAAGCGGTGTGTTTGATGTCTAGAGGGGGTTTTCTAAAGGTCGAGTCTATACTAGGGAAATAACTAGAGAAATAGCTAGGGGTGATAATCAATCTAGAAAAAGGTGTTAGGGGGAAGTCGGGATTCGGTACTTGGAGTCTAAGAAGGTCGGAATCGAGTTTTTGTCGCAACATTGATAAAGGAGAATGCCACCTTTCGGTTTATTCGCCTAACTCACCTAAAAACCCGCTTTCGCGGCGAGTAAGGGTAAGTCTCTAGCTATGGTAATTTCTACCCCGAGTTTCCCCATATTGATAGAAATTAGTCAAGGTCGGTCTAGTTGGCCGGACTAAAACAACAATGACATAACAACCATAAACAAGATAAACCAACAAGCAAACAACCCACCAACATCCCTATATTCAAATAATCCAAGTCTCATCCCTAAACCCTCCAACAAGAAATCTACTCACTAATCATAATGGAAAACAATAAAACATTAACTAAAGAGAAAACCACTATAACATGCATATTAACTAGATCCAAGGAAACTAACAACAAAACTATGAGAAAACTATGATCTAACAATTACCCACTATACTATGGAGGAAACACTATCTAACAAAATAAACTCGAGAATAATCTAAAACATCATAAATAAAATCTAGAGAAACTAACAACACTAATATGATCTAAACAAGACAATGATGAGAAAACTAACATAAAAACTAAACTAGAGATTTGAGAGTGGAAGAGAAATATACCAACTATGAAGATCTATAAGAAATAATAAGATTGCATGAATAAAGATTGAATTTTTGATGAATAAAGTGAAGAACTTGTCACTAATTGTTTAATAAACCCAACAAATCTTCAAATAAAAGTTGGAATTATCTTCTACAAACTTGTAATCTAGAGAATTGTTGATGAAAACTATGTAGATCTACTACTAATTATTATGTAAACTACTAGAATTATGGAGGATTTCTACTAGAATACTACTACTAAGAAGATGGTGTAACTACACTAATGGTGGGTGAAGTGTTGGATGGTTATGGATGATAGTGAGTGCCTTGGGCAACAAACTAGGGTAACATATATATATAGTAATCTCTTAATGGGTACTTAACCTAAAACCCAAATCCAACTCTATGCTCCATTAGTGAGACAATCACCCTTAGCATCTTAATGGGGTGAAACTTTGCCCTACGGACTTGACGACAAATCCCACCGGGTGAAATTTTCGCTCGGTGAGATTTCTTCTTTTTTCGGGGTTTCCGGCTCTTCTCTCCATCGGCCGAAATTTCACCCGGTGGGCGAAATTTCGCCCGGTCAGTTTCGCCCGGTGGGGAGTCTCGAAAAATCTTCGGGGAGGCATTTTTACCGTCGGGTGAAATTTTTCCCGGTGGTGTCTCACCGGGTGAAATTTCGCCCGGTCATTTTTCTGGCCTCTTTCTTGTCTCATTCTTCATCGATTGATTGGATGGCTTTAAACTTTAAGTTGTGTGCTTTGCTCTTTGGACAGTATTCCCTTCTCTTGTGCTCGTGAAAGTTCAATCGTGATTTCGGTGCCAAATCCTATCAAAATGATAGAAAAACTACCAAAAAAACACGTAAAACGCACAAGAGGGATGCTAATGCGAGAAGTACGCAAAATATGGCGATAATCGCACTCGAGACTCGCAAAACGAGGGAAAAACGTGTCTAAATGGGAGGAAAAACGGTCTAAATTTAGCACACAACAAGTACTAAAGAAAATTAAATACGACAAAAATTACAAGTATACAAAATATAAAGTACATAGAATAAATATACATAGCAAATAGAAATAAATAAATAAAATACAATGAAAATGATATAAGTAAATTTTATTAATTTAAGTTCTTTTATTCATTTTCTCAATTTCTCATATAAACAGAAATGTGAAGGTAAAAAGTAAATAAATTAAACAGGTGATAATATAGTCACGTTAAATTTAGTCATAATAAAATATCACGTAAAATTTTTATATGTACATAAGTAATTTAGTCGTACAAACAAGCCTAAATATTTAAATAAGCAATTTATTAAGTTAGTAACACAATATACTTATATATAAGAATGTTGTTAGAAGAAAAGTTTGGTTACCTTAATAGCTATTACAGAGTATTTATTAACGTTATTAAGAATTAAAGTCGATGGGGTCAAAAATATCGTCTACGTTAGAAAAGTCGTCTCCTTTCCCCTTTTTAAAGAATTTTCGGTCAAGATGATTTGACCCAAATACGGTAGGGACATTAGGCATATTAGCAGGTCTATTCCACCTTAGTGTCCGTCCGCCTCAAACGATACGTTTTTGTATTTCTATGAGAAGCTCTACGGCACCCACGATTCCCTAGAAAAATGATTCCGCCAAATACTGGATAGCTCCTCATTCCCGATGCTCCAATCATAAAGAAGAACGAGGGAGTAAATATAGTATATAGTAGGGAGTATAATGAGTAGAAGTAGTACGTAATATATAATACGGAGAGTATGTATTAGTAGTACGTAGGAAGTATTTGTACGTAGGGAGCAGTAGTAATTGTGAGTGAGATAGTGAGTAAGAGTAGTAGTGAGTTCAGGGGAGTTAGCAACTCGTGGAGAGTTGCTTAGTGTTGATCCCCTTCATCTATTCATCCTAAGATGGATGGTGGATGGATAAGGTTCAATTAAAAAAAAAAAATCAGTAAACTGGCACAGCAAATAATCACCATCAATAACTCCGACCATACTCTGTCAACTACTCCGACCATACTGCATTTTTAACCCAACATACTCCGTCAGTAACTTCGATCATCATACGAAGGTATGTTCATCTTCATCTTCATCTTCATGCTTCTTTTTCTTCATCATCTTCATCTTCATCTTCATAATCATCATACGAAGGTATGTTCATCTTCATCTTCATCTTCATCATCTTCATCTTCATCTTCATCTTCATCTTCATGCTTCTTTTTCTTCATCATCTTCATCTTCATCTTCATCTTCATGCTTCTTTTTATTTTTCAAATCTTTTTTTTTGTATTTATAAAATTATTCATCTTTATTATTCACACAAAAAAAACAACTTCATCTTTAAGATGAAGTTTGAAGATGAAGGTGTTCTTTTTTTGTGGGATGAATGAATGTTGAAGATGAAGATGAACAAGTTATTTAGTGCGTAATGTTCTTACAGAATTGCAAGACCACACACTTTTAGTTGTATAGTCACACTCATTATGTTGTAGAATCACGCAGCTGTACACTCATTGTAGTCACATATTCAGTTGTATAGTCACACTCATTATGATGTATAGTCACACTCTTTATGTTGGAGAATCACTCAGTTGTAGAATACCTTGGGATTAAGGTATCATGCGTTTAATCATCTTCATCTTCATGCTTGTTTTACTTTTCATACCTTTTTTTTGTATTTATAAAATTATTCATCTTCATTATCCAAAAAAAAATGAAAATTAAATATGGATTAAAATGAAGGTTGAATATGAATGAATGGAGGTTGAATATTTAATGAATGTTATAATTTAGTTGTATAGTCACATAGATTATGTTGTATAGTCACAAAGTTGAAATTGTATAGTCATACTCATTATGTTGTAGGATCACAGTCATTATGTTGTAGGATCACACCGTTTATGTTGTATAGTCACACAGTTAAAGTTGTATAACCACATTCATTATGCTGTACAATCATGCAGTTGTACAGTCATTGTAGTCACATACTCAGTTGTGTTATGTGATTTAGATTGATTGTGTGTTTTGTCGCAGTGAAATGGCTGGTAAAAGGGGTGGTGGGAAGAAGAAGGTCGTGGAAGATACAGTGGCCGACCACGTAATTGGACAACGTATTATTACGCACGTACCGGAGACCATCTTTAAGCTCTTGAGTGTTTATATGGGATAAAATATTTGCTTTAGGATGAACGTACCATATGTAAAGGATGTTGGGTGGGTTAAAATGTTTTTATGTTTGACGTCCTATAGGTAAAGGATGGACTTTTTCTAATGTAAATATATTTCCATCGCTATTTTCTGGTTTCATAATTAATCACGCGAGATCTATAGCAAATCATTTATCCTTTCACCTTTAAAGCCACGCAGCTGTGCACCAATTGGTTTGTAGCCAAAAGTGGTCGTATTTGTATAGTCACATTCGCCTTGTTGTATAGTCACACTCGCTATGTTGTATAGTCACACACGATTTTGGTTTTTCATTTTGTATAGTCACACTCGTCATGCAGTAGAATCACACTCATTAAGTTGTAGAATCACACTCATTTTGTGCGTAATGTCGAAACGTCAACATAATGAGTGTGACTATACAGCATAATGAGCGTGACTATTGTAGACACCCACATTTTGACCGCCAGGTGTCTATAGCAGTTTCCGACAAACACCCGATGATGATCGAACGCTAACGTGCTTTAAATACTCAGAAACGGGCTCAAAATCATGGGCATTTGGCTTGGGCTCATTATGGAGTACATTATCTCACAAAACCAACCTCAAAATCAGGCCCAATAGGTCGTTTCGAGTCAAATAAGACTAAATTTGGGTCGATTCTGACACCAGGGGTAAAACCGTCTTTTTACGACCGAGTCAAAACCCGTCAAAATTATTTCCGAGGCACGTGAGTCAGCCGTGACACCTCACACGGCTGATTCAAACTCTAATCCTACGAAAAATCAGCTACATAAAATATTAAACAAATCCGTTTAAGGATGGAATTTGATCTCAAGTAGGAATCCTATCCGAAAACCGATTCAGACACCCGACCGAGTGCAAATACTCGGCCAGGCAGCACAAACCAGCCGTGTTCCCTTTCTTCCTTGACAAGAAAGAGGAATTCTCATGCCTTACTACTTCCTATATTTCCTATCTCTAACGGTAGTTCAAACTCTCCTAGCCAAGGTCGGGAATTTCCTATAAATAGCCCCTTGTACACGAGATTCAGAAGCATTCAAAAACGATATTAATTACTATCAATTATCAATCAATTGTTATCAAAATACACATCTATTATTAGCATCATACGTCCATACACATCACACACCTAAAAACTTAGCATCGATATTACAAACCCGAAGGAAAACCGGTCCCTTTATACCCGACACCCTTCACCGAAACCTCGTCCAAACCGAGTCACCACCTCACCGACGTACACTTGACGCTACTGTGCCCAAGCCACGTCCCGACGAGCCCTGATCCGAGTAAACAGAAGCATGTAGGTTGAGGGTGCACAAAACCCGATCTCTCCTTTTCCTTCTCTTCTCTCTCTTGTCCTTTTTCATACGGGTCATGTCGTTTTTTTTTAGGTCATTCGTCGAGTCTTTTATTATTTCTAATATCGATATTATCAAAAATTATTTTCATATTAGCAAACATTCCTAAAATATGATACCAACTATCTAGTTGAATATCGTATTAGAAGAATTATATTAAAATTTCGACGATATTAAAAATCGTTACATCGTTTTCAAATCACCTTTTTTTTACAAAACCTTTTTTATTCATTCTGAATATTCGATATCGATTTCATAATCGAATATCGGATATGACGAATATTGAAAGCATAAAATCGAATATAATTTAATTCACGTTTTGTACGCGATTTATCAAAATTAGCAATTTCCGAACAAAAATAATAAAACCGGACAGACCCGTACGCGAGTCGCGCCACCACCAGGCGACTCGCGCACAAGTCTGAAATCCGAGTCGTTTTTTTAGCTTTCTTCGTTCGTTTTATTTTATTTATTCTACGAAACGATTTCAAAATTTACATCTTTTCTAAAATTATTCTGAATATTTGATATTGATTTCGTAGTCAACTATTAAATATAACGAATATCAAAAAAATTAGATCGAGTGCGAATTATGCAATATTTGTACGCGGTTTAATAAAAACGTCGAGTCTTCGAAAATCGTCTCAAAAATCAGACCGACACGCGACTCGCCGGCATCCCGGGCGAGCCGCGCGGCCGGCTGCCTCGACGCCCCCTTTTTTCTCGTTTTTTTTATTATTTTTCGAACTTCGTTTTTTAATACAAAACATCGTTTTTAACAATATTTTCCAGATTTCGATTAATATTTATTTTTTTCGATCTCGTATATTTATTTGCTATATTATTTTCACAAATCGATACTAACTCGTTTGTTCATCTTTGTAGCAAATTCATTTTTATTTCATCTCTTGTTTTATTATACTAAAACGAATCTCTCATGCTAAAATTCAACTTTGACGTTAAATTTTTTATGCATTAAAATCGACTTAGCAACCCATTCAATTCCTCGCATGATTAGGAAAACAATGTTTGCATATCATTCATCGTATTACTAACGCGCGTATTAAGACATCATTCGATATCCTAGTAGAGGCCGCTAATGTGCGGGCGGGGTTGGGTGTTCTTAGTGAACTTCCCAACACGTACCCTCACCCCTTACTTAGAACCGTGGTTTCCGGATGTCCGAAACCATTGGCAACGAGAGTCATTCAATATACGATTAACCGCTCAAGTCGGCATCTATATCGATATGCAAAGGGACGAGCCCAATAAACTCTGACATCGGAAATGGGCCGTATTTTGTATACGGCCCACTACGACATAGAGTGGGCTCGTACGGTTCCGAATAACCATAAAATTCGGTGGCGACTCCAACTTCGATTTAAATTTCCATTTGACCATCTCATGAAGATTCATTCGCCTCCCCAAACCCGCGCGTGGCCGCGTCGGGTTGGACCTATGTCATGTCCACAATTTTTGACTCCGCTGGGGATTAGCTGATACGTTACTGTTCAGCATCCTCAGGGTGAGACTCGAATAGAAATCGTTTGACTAGTACAATACGCGTTTTAGTTTTACGGTTCATGCATAACCCCATATTTTCCCGGGCCGGTACTGGTGACCGACGTCCCACTATACTATCGATGTAGTCCAAATTGGATATGTCGAAGGTGTCCATTAGCCGATTCGTATGGGTTTTATGGCATGTTCTAAGCTCAACTCGACTTAGGAAGTCCGCCCCGATTCTCGATAGGCTGTGTACACTGGTATAGACCCTTTCAGACTGACCGAGACTTAGAATTAGAGCATACATGGCGTCGTTATACTGCTTCCATGACTACGTGCTACCTGATTTACAAGTCTTTTTTTAAAAACCGTCATTTTCAAAATAGCATCCTTTTCAAAATATCCAATTTCAAAACCCGGGACATATACCGAATTTAGGATCCACGATTTTACTCAAAATAGCCTATTTTTAGCCGGTATTATGCCCATTTTAAAACTCGAAAATATTTTCGAAATCTTTCAAAACCCTCCCCGGTCCGCCTTTCCGTTTTCTCTTCGAAAAAAGGCCGGGCTCCTTTCCCCGATTTTACTCGGGCTTTCAAAACTTCAATTGCAAAACCTTCCTCTTCTTAGGACTTCCCGTATTTAGCAGTGTCGGCTCGTGTCATAAGTCATAGAGGTCTTTAGCGTCGAAACTCCGTCGATCTTATATCACGAGTTTCCTCCCTATCCCAGTCCGCCTTATTATACTAAGGCAAGGCCCACCTACATAGGACATACTCCTACAAGGGTCGGCCCGTCTGCACAATCGAGTCTAGAAGTCTGGGGAATGTCTCACGTGAACCTTCTTTCAAACAGGGCCCAGCCCACACAGCTGGATCCTAAAGGAGGCCCACTATTCACAAGTCATCCGTCTAGATGTCTTTTCCGAGTCGTTTCCTCTCTAGTTTCCCTTTTCCTTGCTCGGGATGTACTTTAGTTCTACGATTTGGGTTGGTCGCTGATTACGTGGTATTCTCACAGACAGGCCACCTCACACCCGAACCATGACTAAGGACGCTATCGATCAACTGAACACCTCATTGGCCATGATCCAAGAACAACTCGACCAAATCAGGGGCAACCAGATCGCCATTGTCACCCGGGTTAGTGCCATAGAACAAGACAAGCCAAAGGGTGAAGATGAAGCTCATGGGCCTTTAGCCCAATTGACTAGCGCAGTCCTCAAACTGCAGGAGCAGGTCCATTTGACGACCCACAACTCAATCCATACGGAGAATGCTCGAACCTATCCTCCTCTGACCGACCAACTGCCTGCCAATCTCAACTTGACAGGCCTCCCGATGTTCGACGGAACTGAAGACCCGGTATTACATATCCGGGCCTTCAAAGAGTTTATGGCCCTAAAAGGAGTCAAGTGGGACATGTTCAAGCATCTGTTTGCCTCCTCGCTAGAGAAGCACCCAAAAGCTTGGTTCTATAAGCTCGACGCCAAGAAATACAAAACTTGGGACGATGTCGCAACGGAGTTCGCCCGAAACTATGCGGAAAATGCGGAGATCCAGACAACCATGCATACTCTGGAGGTCATGGCCCAAGAGCCGAATGAGGGTTTCACCAAATACCTCCAGAGATGGAGGGCCGAAAGTGTCAAGCTGGTCGACAAGCCCAGCGAAAAGGTACTAGTGGAGGCCTTTGTGAAAAACCTCCTCCCATCTTACCGGATCCATCTCCGGTACGCTATCATACCCAATTTCGCCACCTTAACCGAGATGGGTACGAGAATCGAAGACGATTTAAGGTTAGAGAGCCTTACTAAGGCCTCTACAAAGGGTTATCAAGGAGCCAGTTCATCTTCGGGCAAGCCCGCAACTACAAGTGCGGCCCGAAGCATCTTTGACGAGGTTAATTTGCTAGATACCTCGACCAAAAAGAACACTCCAGCCCGAGTATTCACGGACATAGGGACTACTTATGCCGACGCCTTACAAAGGCTATCTTCTAAAGGCCTAATTCAACCCATAGGCCCAATGCCGGAGGTCCCTGTCGAGAAACGGTCCAAAAGCTACAACGCTCAGGCCTATTGCCGCTATCACCAGGGCAACGGGCATGACACCGAAAAATGCTGGAAATTAAAGCATCTCATTCAAGATCTGATCGAGAGTGGGAAGATACCATTACCCAGCGATAAGCCCAGTAACAAAAACAACCCTCTTGCTGCTCACGCCATTTCTGCTGGAGAAATAATCGATTGCACTCATCTCATTTCCCCTTTCATTCCCCAAATCAACGGGATATGGAATGACGATGAAGACGATGTTTACTTGGCTAAAGGGGAGACTGCCCCCATCACTGTCGAAGAGATCCGAAAGGCCAGAACCAAGGCCCTAGCCGGCGCCAATATCATCGCAGCCGGACCTTCGGCCCCACAATCCGCCACTGAAACATCCAGGACGGACTCTATACTTGAAGAACCAAACACCGACACGGCCCTAGTCAAGCAACTGAAAAGGGTCCGAACTGATCTTACTATATGGCAACTTTTGGTCAGTTCTCAAGAGCATCGGGTAGCACTTACTAAGGCTCTCGATGAGATCAAGGTGGACTCGTCGGTTACCCCCACTGAAATGGTAGCCACTATCCTGCCTCACCTCAAGGGCAAGTCCAAAGGAGAAGGCCCACTTATCACCTTCTCTGAATCTGATCTGCCACCATTTGGGGCCACCCACAACCTGGCCCTATATATCATGGTGATTTGTCGAGGCAAGTATCTACCTATGACCCTAATTGATGACAGGTCAGCTGTGAACGTCCTTCCTTTAAGGACTGCAAGGGCTCTCGGCATTACCGAGACTGACTATCTTTCTACTGCACAAACTATCCAGGCTTTCGATGGGAGCCCAAAATCAGTTGCAGGGGCTGTCAGACTAACCATCATAACCGGCCCAATTGAAAAAGAACTAGAATTCCAAGTGATCGATGTCACCTCATCGTTCAATCTGCTACTTGGAAGGCCTTGGATCTATGCAGTCAAGGCCGTATCCTCCACTCTTCATAGAAAGGTCAAGTTACCTTTACAAGACGGGGTCATCACCCTCGAAGCTACTCCAATAGCCGTGTCAAGCTGCAACACGGCCGGTTCAATCGACCCGCGAGGATTCAATTTCGTGGGGATGATCGATGAAGACTACCTCTTTAGGCCCTACTTCACTACCAACATCGACAAAATGCTGCAGAACTTGGGTTATTTACCGGGGGCTACTTCAAGGCCCGGTCTCCTGGCTGGCAAGATCATCGATGTCTTAAGTGATGAAGATTTGAAATTCGGCTTGGGGTATGCCTTAACCCCGGAATATGTGGTCCGGGCCGGCATCCAGAAGGCCTGCAACGTCCTCAAGGGCTCCTACAGCCCGAAACTGAACTTCGTCACTCCAGTATTCGGAGCTGTCCAAACGGGCCTTTACCAGCCCACTATAACCTATCCTGAGGTCAATTTCATTCCAGATGATATTTTTGCCCTCATCCAGGCTGAATCAAAAGAAGATTCAAACCAAGCTGAGCCCATGCTGGGGCTCTTGTTCGGGGAAAGCAAGATAATCCCTACCCCTAAGGAGGAATTAGTCAATCTGATCCTCCATAGCAACAAGTTCGATCCAACCAAACTGATCTCTAAAGTAGGTGCTGACACTGGAAAGCGGGCTTGGAGGAAGACGATCAAATGGACCGACAGCGAGGGCCGAGTCTACAAGCTCAGTACCGGCGAAGGAGACATGCAGGGCGACGAGTCCGAATCCGAGTCCGAGTCAGAGTCAGAGTCAGAGTATGAGTCTATGTCTAGAAGGTCCAGCACTAGGGTCGAGTCTGTAACCCCTTTTCCTTTAGCTATACCTCCGGGAGTCTCGGAATCTGTCCCGAGAGCACTCCCCATACCGCCTCTGACCAGCGATCAGATGGCTGCTCTCTTTGAGCTGTTTTCAAAACTTTCTATCAATAATAACGATAACCGTTCGGCTTACGACTTGTCTTATTTTCAAAACATTTTCAAAAACTTTACTTGCAATGACATTGAGAAACCCGACGAACAGGTACCACTACCCCAGCATCTAGTTGAGCAACTCGAACAAAGGGAGTCCCGAGATCCGGTGATCGAAGAAACCAATTCCATCAATGTAGGAACCCCTTTAGAACCTCAGATGCTTAAGTTAGGTTTATCCCTAGACCCCGAGGAGAAGCAACAATTCACGAAGCTCCTCCACGAATTCAAAGACGTCTTCGCATGGTCCTACAAGGACATGCCGGGAATAGACCGGGAGATAGCCGAACACCGTATACCCATCAAAGATGGGTGTAAGCCGGTAAAACAAAAACTCCGAAGGATGAGGCCCGAATGGTCTCTCAAAGTCAAGGAGGAAGTCGACAAGCAATTCAAAGCGGGCTTTGTCCAAGTGTCTGAATATCCAGACTGGGTCGCAAATATCGTACCGGTACCCAAGAAAGACGGAAAGGTACGAGTTTGTGTAGATTTCCGGGACCTTAATAAGGCTAGCCCGAAAGACGATTTCCCGTTGCCACACATCGACATACTGGTGGACAACACGGCCGACCATGCCCTTCTATCCTTTATGGACGGGTACGCCGAATACAATCAAATCAAAATGGCAAAAGAACACATGAGTAAGACCACCTTCACTACGCCTTGGGGGACTTACTGTTACACTGTTATGCCATTTGGGCTTATCAATGCCGGTGCTACTTATCAACGGACCGCCACTACCTTATTACATGACATGATGCATAACGAAGTGGAGGTCTACGTCGACGATATGATAGTCAAGTCCAAAGAATGAAACGGGCATATTCAGGCCATTAGAAAGTTCTTCACCCGACTACGCAAGTACAACATGAGACTAAATCCTCAAAAATGCAGTTTTGGGGTAACTTTGGGTAAATTACTGGGCCATATCGTCAGCCAGCGCGGCATCGAGGTTGACCCAGCCAAAATCAAGGCCATTACCGAGATGCGGCCGCCTAAAACCGAAAAGGACATTAGGGGGTTTCTCGGGAAAATCCAATATATCAGCAGGTTTATTTCGAAGCTAACCATGGTATGTGAACCCATTTTCAAAAAACTGAAGATAGGAGAGCGGGTACTGTGGGACGACAAATGTCAAGCAGCTTTCGATAAGATCAAGGAGATTCTGTCATCTCCGCCGGTATTAATGCCACCTCAGCACGGACTGCCTTTTCGTTATACTTGACAACGACCGAGACAGCCATGGGGGCTATGCTAGCCCAGACAGTCGACTCTGAAGAACGAGCCATTTACTACATCAGTAAAAAGTTCCTGGAGTACGAATGCAAATACACGATGCTCGAAAAGACGTGTCTAGCTCTAGTTTGGGCCACTAAAAAGCTCCGACATTACATGCTTAGTCACGAAGTAAACGTGTTATCTAGAATGGATCCAATCAAGTATCTGTTCGAAAAGCCCATCCTCAACGGTAGAATATCTAGATGGACTTTAATGCTAGCTGAGTTCGACCTCAAGTTCGTACCGTTAAAAGCCATCAAAGGCCGGGTAGTAGCCGAGTTCCTCGCCAATATTCCGGTACCTGAAGAGGGACATACCGATACTTGGGCCTTCCCTGACGAAGATATATTCCATACCGACACAGAGACATGGGATCTATACTTCAATGAGGTATCCAATTTTCGAGGATTTGGTGTTGGGATTCTACTAATCTCACCACAAGGGGAGCACACCCCGTTATCCATCAAGCTAGACTTCGACGTGATTAATAACGCAACCGAATACGAAGCATGCATTCATGGGTTGCAAGCCGCCGCTGATTTAGGAGTAGCTAACCTCCGGGTCCACGGTGACTCGTCATTAGTCATCAATCAAGCACTCCAGAAATGGAAGACTCGGAACGCAAATCTCGTAGCTTACCCAGCACGATTAAGGGTTCTTGAAAAGCAGTTTCAAAATGTGGAATACATTTATTTACCTCGGGAAGAAAACCAGTTTGCAGATGCGCTATCCAAATTAGCATCTTTACTGAACGTCCCGGAACATCTAACCAGCATGCCGATTTGCGTCGAAAGATGGTCCGAGCCGGCATATATCAACGCTATCCAAGACATCGAAATAACTGATCCAGAACCTTGGTACCAGGCTATTCTAACCTACTTGACGACGGGAGAATATCCGCCGGGATCTGAAAACCGGGCCAAGAAAGCCCTACGAAGATGGGCCACTCAGTTCATCCGCACGGACGATGGACAGTTGTACAAAAAGACGGCACAGGGGGCTTTACTCCTATGCATCGACAAAACGCAGGCCAAAAAAGTCATGGCCGAGGTACACGATGGCGAGAACGGTCCGCATATGAATGCCCATATGCTAGCTCGAAAAATCGCCAGACTCGGGTACTATTGGAATAGCATGGAAACCGACTGTCAGTTATATGTCAAACACTGTCACAACTGTCAGATTTTCGGCAACGTCCAGCATATGCCGTCGTCCCTATTATATACCATGACATCACCATGGCCATTCTCAACATGGGGAATTGATTTAATCGGGAAAGTGAACCCTTCCGGGGCGGGAGGTCACTGCTTTATTCTAGTGGCTATTGACTATTTCAATAAATGGGTCGAAGCCGAGTCATATCGTGTCTTGAACGCCAAGCACGTTGCAAAATTTATCCAAGATAAAATTATATGCCGATACGGGATCCCGCACGAATTCATAAGTGATCACGGGACCCATTTCCAAGCTGAAACCGCTACTTTGCTAGCAAAATATAAGATTCAAAGGCATACATCTTCGCCTTACCGTCCCCAAACAAATGGAGCGGTAGAAGCAGCTAACAAAATGATTGTCACCATACTTAAAAAGATGGCAGATAATTACCGGGATTGGCCCGATAAAATTCCTTTCGCCTTATGGGGATACCGGACGTCAATCCGAACCGCAACCGGAGCAACTCCATACTATCTGACATATGGGATGGAGGCAGTCCAGCCCGTCGAGCTTGAGGTACCATCTCTAAGGATTTTACTCGAAAGTCAAGTACCTGAAGCAGCTTGGGTTCAAGCCAGATACGACTCGTTGATTCTTTTAGACGAACAAAGATCTCGAGCCCTCAACAATATCCAGATATATCAAAAAAGGATAAAACGGGCTTTCAACAAAAGGGTTAGGCCCAGAAATATCAAAGAGGGCGATCTAGTCCTAAAATCTGTCCGGGCTTTGTTACCAGTCGACCCAAGAGGAAAATTCAAACCTAATTGGGCCGGACCGTATTTAGTGAAGAAGGTTTTATCAGGAGGAGCAGTAATGCTGACAGACTTGGATGGGAATGAATTAATCAATCCAACCAACTTGGACCAGTTGAAGCGCTACTACCCCTAACCTTGTCTTAATGTCATTTGCTAAAAGTTTATCTTTTTATACAAAATTTTCAAAAATTAAGCAAGTCAATGAGTTAGGATTACTGATCCTACTGTCGCACATCTCGAACTAATAGTCTTGATGTATTTCGAAAATTGCAAAATCTACGTCTGAACTACGGTCGGTTTGATTCCACTAATCGTGGATACGTAGGCAACCCCTCAAAAGGGTACAACCACTGCAATAACGAAAAGACAGGAACGGTTTTCACTAATATGTCTTTTATTATTTTCAAAATGCCTCACGCAAAAATAAATCACAAAAATCACACAAAAATAGTAGTAATACTTAAATAATAAAATTTAGGAGACCACTCGTACATTTTTCCCTTCCCTTTATCTTTCGGGTCACGCGGATCCCGAGGCCGACGAGGTGGGGGCGAACGTTCCCTAATCACAAGTGGAACTTCCTTTACTCGAACCCGCATCTTCGACTTCGGTTTCTCCTGCACCGGTTCGATCCGAGCTCGTACGTGCTCGGGAAGTCTATCCCGAGGACCAAGTCGGTCCTTAGCTTCCAGTCTTGGACCGAGTCTCCTTTCTAAGTCCGTCTGGGGGCTCATCTTCCCCCATGTACCTTTAGTGCTGGACTCTTTAGTCAGAGTCTTGGTCTTCCCTTTCTGGCCTGACATCAATCGGACCATCGTAGCCGGGGTGTCGCCATCATCAAAGAAGCCCCGATTATCCTTAGCCTGTTCTCGGCGCAGCAAGTCAAAGGCTTCATCAGTCTTTAAAGTGACACGGGCTTTAGCAGAATCGGCCTGGGTCCACTTCGTATAAGAGTCTGATACCCAGATTGAGGGAGAAGCTTTAGAAACGGGCTAAGTGTGCCGGGTATACCATCTTTGCGCCCAAATGTCACACATCACGTCCGTTAGCTGAGTAGATTCACTCACGACCGCTTCAATCTCCGGGATTCTTTGGGCCCGACCATATTGCCTAAGTATGCGATCGGGATAAAGATGAATCGTCTGCCTAAAAGATAGGATTAGCTGATAACGGGCCCTATCTCGCAATTCTAACCCGGTCCAGGCATAAATGGGCCACCAAGGTACGGTCCAACGGATCAATGGACCTCCGTGAAAAGATAGCAGCTTGTCCCAGAATTTTTGGGTAGTAAGGCGAGAAAAATCAACAGTCCGTCTCCTCGTCATCACTTGATTCGGGTGATATCGGCTTACATCTAGAGGAGGATCCAGGATCGATAACCTCTCAAAAAGCCATAGCTGAAAAGTCAAAATTGCAAAAAGTCAAAGTCAAAATCGATTTTCAAAAAAAAAAAAAAATCGCAAAATCGTAAAAAAATCGCAAAAACCGAGAAAAACGAGAAAAATCGCGAGAAAAGTCGAAGACCGAGAAATCGGAAATTGAAAAAAATCAAAAATTGCAAAAATCGAAAAAAAATCAGCCTACCTGTAGAAGACGGGTGCTACCGGACATCCTGATCGACGGATCTCTCTTGTGATTATCTAAGCCCTGAATAATCTCCCCAGTAATCAGCCAAGCTGGGCTGTGCTCTGTCTCCATTTGATCCGCTATGGCAAGAAGTCTAACATGGCCCATACAGGATAGCCAATCCATATGGCCTTCAAAAGCATAGACATGGAGCATGCAGAAGGTGAAGGCCCTACGGCTATATACCGGCCTGACCCGAACGTCGTCTTGGTTCATAAATTTCTCAGCCAGGTCGATCAAGGAGAATGTGTCTCCTTCTATCATACGAGATACCTCCATGTGAGAGAGCCCTAAGAATTCTCGTAACTTTCTCCTTATATCACGGACTGAAAACGGGATGGCAGGGCGAAGAATAGGATTCCACCCTCCTACAACAGCTATTTCCTCAGGAATGGGGCAGACTTCGCCTCGAAGGAACCTAAAAACGTGATAAGTATCATCCCAATAAGATAGGCAAGCATCCAGAAAGTGACGATCCACTTGCATCTGACGGATGACGGATAACTGGGTAACGCCGTTTTGGTTCAGAATAACCTTGTCAGCATCTCTGAAAATTCGGGACCAATCTTGCAACATTCCGACTAATCGATCGATTCCCATAATGAATTTCTAAAAAGGAGGACTAAGTTTTTCAGGGCTTGTTTTTCTTTGAAGGAAGGAAGAGAGTTGTAAGAATTATGAATAAATTGTGAGCAGGGAGATGAGTATTTATAGCATGAAATCGGATTCTCCTCCTCACTTTGGGATTCCTAATCCCAAGGGATTTAGCATACAGGCCTTAATCCTAAAATCTAGCTAAGACATCCCTAGCATTCCTATTCCTTCTCAGAATCAAAAATACTTTGATCCCTCAAAATTTTTTCCATCCAAAAAAAATATATTCAAAAAATCTTCTTCAAATTTTTATTCCCCAGCACGAGTCATTTCTCCTAAAAATATGTTGCATGCAAACTTGGCATAAATCATTATACAGGACGACTCAGGCAAAACCGTGCAAACAACTCCCCAGCGGCATAGACTTATACGACAAGTCCGGCTCCCCATGGAGTTATCATCGTCAGCTCAGGTACATTTCTAATCTCCGACTGGCGGGCCCTCCACGCAGGTCTAACGGACCTTAAACGACCCGACCGGAAGTCTGCCAGGTCTTAATCTTTGATTGGCCTGGTAGCTACTCTGACTTTCGCCTTGTCCAACCCTCAGTCAGAGTGGGGGCTTTGTAGACACCCACATTTTGACCGCCAGGTGTCTATAGCAGTTTCCGACAAACACCCGATGATGATCGGACGCTAACGTGCTTTAAATACTCAGAAACGGGCTCAAAATCACGGGCATTTGGCTTGGGCTCATTATGGAGTACATTATCTCACAAAACCAACCTCAAAATCAGGCCCAGTGGGTCGTTTCGAGTCAAATAAGACTAATTTGGATCGATTCTGACACCAGGGGTAAAACCGTCTTTTTACGACCGAGTCAAAACCCGTCAAAATTATTTCCGAGGCACGTGAGTCAGCCTTGAAACCTCACACGGCTGATTCGAACTCTAATCCTACGAAAAATCAGCTACATAAAATATTAAACAAATCCGTTAAAGGATGGAATTCGATCTCAAGTAGGAATCATATCCGAAAACCGATTCAGACACCCGACCGAGTGCAAATACTCGGCCAGGCAGCACAAACCAGCCGTGTTCCCTTTCTTCCTTGACAAGAAAGCGAAATTCTCATGCCTTACAACTTCCTATATTTCCTATCTCTAACGGTAGTTCAAACTCTCCTAGCCAAGGTCGGGAATTTCCTATAAATAGCCCCTTGTACACGAGATTCAGAAGCATTCAGAAATGATATTAATTACTATCAATTATCAATCAATTGCTATCAAAATACACATCTAATATTAGCATCATACGTCCATACACATCACACACCTAAAAACTTAGCATCGATATTACAAACCCGAAGGAAAACCGGTCCCTTTATACCCGACACCCTTCACCGAAACCTCGTCCAAACCGAGTCACCACCTCACCGACATACACTCGACGCTCCTATGGCCAAGCCACGTCCCGACGAGCCCTGATCCGCGTAAACAGAAGCATGTAGGTTGAGGGTGCACAAAACCCGATCTCTCCTTTTCCTTCTCTTCTCTCTCTCGTCCTTTTTCATACGGGTCGTGTCGTTTTTTTAGGTCATTCGTCGAGTCTTTTATTATTTCTAATATCGATATTATCAAAAATTATTTTCATATTAGCAAACATTCCTAAAATATGATATCAACTATCTAGTTGAATATCGTATTAAAAGAATTATATTAAAATTTCGACGATATTAAAAATCGTTACATCGTTTTCAAATCACCTTTTTTTTACAAAACCTTTTTTATTCATTCTGAATATTCGATATCGATTTCATAATCGAATATCGGATATGACGAATATCGAAAGCATAAAATCGAATATAATTTAATTCACGTTTTGTACGCGATTTATCAAAATTAGCAATTTTCGAACAAAAATAATAAAACCGGACAGACCCGTACGCGAGTCGCGCCACCACCAGGCGACTCGCGCACAGGTCTGACATCCGAGTCATTTTTTTAGCTTTCTTCGTTCGTTTTATTTTATTTATTCTACGAAACGATTTCAAAATTTACATCTTTTCTAAAACTATTCTGAATATTTGATATTGATTTCGTAGTCAACTATTAAATATAACGAATATCAAAAATATTAGATCGAGTGCGAATTATGCAATATTTGTACGCGGTTTAATAAAAACGTCGAGTCTTCGAAAATTGTCTCAAAAATCAGACCGACACGCGACTCGCCGGCATCCCGGGCGAGCCGCGCGGCCGGCTGCCTCGACGCCCCCTTTTTTCTCATTTTTTTATTATTTTTTGAACTTCGTTTTTTAATACAAAACATCGTTTTTAACAATATTTTCCAGATTTCGATTAATATTTATTTTTTTCGATCTCGTATATTTATTTGCTATATTGTTTTCACAAATCGATACTAACTCGTTTGTTCATCTTTGTAGCAAATTCATTTTTATTTCATCTCTTGTTTTATTATAGTAAAACGAATCTCTCATGCTAAAATTCAACTTTGACGTTAAATTTTTTATGCATTAAAACCGACTTAGCAACCCATTCAATTCCTCGCATGATTAGGAAAACAATGTTTGCATATCATTCATCGTATTACTAACGCGCGTATTAAAACATCATTCGATATCCTAGTAGAGGCCGCTAATGTGCGGGCGGGGTTGGGTGTTCTTAGTGAACTTCCCAACACGTACCCTCACCCCTTACTCAGAACCGTGGTTTCCGGATGTCCGAAACCATTGGCAACGAGAGTCATTCAATATACGATTAACCGCTCAAGTCGGCATCTATATCGATATGCAAAGGGACGAGCCCAATAAACTCTGACATCGGAAATGGGCCGTATTTTGTATACGGCCCACTACGACATAGAGTGGGCTCGAACGGTTCCGAATAACCATAAAATTCGGTGGCGACTCCAACTTCGATTTAAATTTCCATTTGACCATCTCATGAAGATTCATTCGCCTCCCCAAACCCGCGCGTGGCCGCGTCGGGGTGTACCTATGTCATGTCCACAACTATACAACTGAAAGTGTGTGACCTTGCAATTCTGCAAGAACTTTACGCACAAAATGAGTTGTTCTTTTTTTAATTAAAATTTTAAATGCGTCTTACAAACATAAAATCAACTATAAAAGAAATCAACATGAATGGAGGTTGAATATTTAATGAATGTTTAAATACTTTAGTATGTGATTAATAATTTTGTTTTTTTAGAATGACGTTACTGAGGAAAGTCACAGTCGTCCATTCATCCATATTCAACTTTTTTTTTTGATAATGAAGATGAATAATTTTATAAATACAAAAAAGTATGAAATATAAAACAAGCATGAATATGAAGATGATTAAATGAATGATACCTTAATCCCAAGGTATTCTACAGCTGCGTGATTCTACAACATAGCGAGTGTGACTATACAGCATAATGAGTGTGACTATACAACTGAATATGTGACTACATGGGTGTACAGTTGCGTGATTGTACAACATAATGAGTGTGACTATACAACTGAAAGTGTGTGACTTTGCAATTCTGGAAAAACATTACGCATGATGAAGATGATGATAGGATGAAGATGAAGATCTTCATCAAAATTCCGTCATTCATCTAGCTTGAAGATGTAGATGTTCTTATTTTTTTGTTGGATGAATGAAGCTTGAAGATAAGGAAACTTTTTTTTGTTGAATGAATGAATTTTGAAGATGCGGATTTTTTTTTGTTGAATGTTGAAGATGGTGATGCTTTTGTTTTTTTGATAGATGAAGATGAAGATGAGATAGATAAGAGAGCATTGAGTGGTAAGGGGTGAGAGTACTTGTAAGAGGTGAGAGTTTGATTGAGGAGAAGGGTGCTTTTCTCCTTTTCTCTCTCCACTGCTACTGTCAGTAAATTGACGTCTCTTTTTTTTTTTAACACATCATTCATCTAAGCCATTCATCCAACCCAAGATCAATGGCCAACAACACAACTTCCCAACTTCCCAATCCTCACCAAACTCCCTTGATCCCATTTATATATATATATATATATATATATATATATATATATATATATATAGAGAGAGAGAGAGAGAGAGAGAAAAAAAGAGAGAGAGAGAGAGAGAGAGGTTCACATAAGGCCAACAATTCCTATAAGTTCATAAGTTTCAGTGTTAAAGTTACACAAAAAGTGCTTAAAAATACACGAGATGAGTGATAAAGTTGCACTTTTTCAGTTGAAGTGACAACAATGCTGAATGTTATAGTTACATATCAGTTTTGAACAAATGCAACTTTAACGTATGTCATCTATAACTTTAATATAGACTTAATTACATATAGTGAACTTATTTGATCCTCTCTCTCTATCTATATGTGTGTGTGTGTGTGTGTATGTAGTGGAGTAGGGTAATGCATGTGTCAGTGGATGAGGATAGATAGTATGTAGGAAGTGTAGTAATAGATTAGTGACAATTGTAGGTATAGGTGTAGTTTGTATGTAATACTAGGTCAGCTTAGTGTGTAGTAACATAGTAATACGTGGGACTCAGTTAAGAGATAGAGTCTTGGTCTGTTTCTCGTACAAACGTCTTTCTTTATTTCTTAAAAAGTTGAAATATAAGATTACGGAATTAAAATAATGGAAACCGTAAAAATTATTTTTAAAAAGAATTTGTGAGACGGTACGTAAATTAGACGATAAATAATTATGGGAGAATAGTTATAAGTAATTATTATTTTAAGAATTCGATAAATTATTAAATTTTTACGAGACGAAAAAATGTCAAAACGATAGGTCAATATTAAAAATATTTTCGAGTTTTAAATTTTATTTAACGAAAGATAAAAATAATTCAATAAATAGATTCCCATGTTTTTATAATGGAATAATTTTTTATTTAACGAATATAAAATATTTTATTTGCGAAAATAATTTTTCAAACGTAAAACTTGGTTTAAATAAATGTTTAAAATTTTAACTCTATTTGAAAAATACGGGGTGTTACAGTTATGGCAATGCTTGACATATAACTGGCAGTCGGTTTCCATATTATTCCAGTAGTACCCGAGCCTCATAATTTTTAAGACTAACATCTGGGCATTCATATGCGGACCGCACTCCCCGTAAAGCACTTAGGCCATGACCTTCTCAGCCTTTATTTTATCGACACATAGGAGAAGAGCCCCCTGCGCCGTCTTTTGTACAGTTGCCCGTCGTCAGTACGGACGAACTGGGTGGCTAGCCTTCGTAAGGCTTTCTTGGCTCGACTGTCGCTCCCGGGAGGATATTCCCCGGTCGTCAAATATGTTAAGACGGCCTGATACCATGGCTCGGGATCAGCTATCTCAATGTCTTCGATGGCGTGGATATATGCCGGCTCGGACCGTCTTTCGACGCAAATCGGCATACTGGTCAGGTGATCGGGAATATTCAGTAAAGATGCCAATTTTGAGAGTGCATCTGCAAATTGGTTTTCTTCCCGAGGCAGGTATATATATTCTACCTTTTGGAATTGCTTCTCGAGAACCCTTACTCGTGCCTGGTAGGCCACGAGGTTGGCGTTCCGAGTCTTCCACTTCTGGAGTGCTTGATTAATGACCAAGAATGAGTCGTCGTGTACCCAGAGATTTGTAACCCCCAAATCGGCGGCGGCTTGTAGCCCATGGATGCATGCTTCATACTCGGAGGCGTTATTAGTAACGTCGGAGTCCAATTTGATGGACACGGGAGTATGTTCCCCTATTGGCGAGATTAAAAGAATCCTGACCCCGAACCCTTGGAAATTGGATGCCCTGTCGAAATATAAATCCCATGTTTCAGTATCAGTATGGAAGGACCAGGTGTCAGTGTGTCCTTCTTCGATTACGGGACTATCGGCGAGAAATTCGGCTACTACCCGGCCTTTAATAGTTTTTAAGGGCACGAACTTTAGATCGAACTCTGCCAACATTAGAGTCCATCTAGAAATTCTACCGTTGAGAATGGGCTTTTCGAAGAGGTATTTGATGGGGTCTATCTTGGATAATACCTGCACTTCGTAGCTGAGCATGTAATGTCGGAGCTTCTTAGTGGCCCAGACCAGAGCTAAACATGTTTTCTCGAGCATGGTGTATTTACATTCATATTCTAAAAACTTTTTGCTGATGTAGTAAATAGCTCGTTCCTCGGAGTCAACTGTCTGTGCCAGCATAGCCCCCATGGCTGTCTCGGTCGTTGTTAGGTATAGCGACAAAGGCAAACCGGATTGAGGTGGCATTAAGACCGGCGGAGCAAACAGAATTTCCTTGATTTTGTCGAAGGCCGCTTGACATTTATCGTCCCACAGTGTTCGTTCTCCCACCTTCAGTTTTTTGAAAATCGGTTCACATACCATGGTCAATTTGGAAATAAACCAGCTGATACATTGGACCTTCCCGAGAAATCCCCTTATCTCTTTTTCAGTTTTAGGAGGCTTCATCTCGGTAATGGCTTTGATTTTAGCTGGATCGACTTCGATACCACCTTGGCTAACGATATGACCCAGTAATTTCAGATGTTACCCCGAAACTACATTTTTGAGGGTTTAGCCTCGTGTTGTTTTTGCGTAGTCGGGTGAAGAATTTTCTTAGGGCGGTGATGTGACCGTCCTGTTTTTTAGATTTGACGATAATGTCGTCCACGTAAACCTCCACTTCCTTATGCATCATGTCGTGTAACAAGGTTGTAGCGGTCCGTTGGTATGTGGCCCCGGCATTGATGAGACCGAATGGCATGACGGTATAACAGTAAGTACCCCAAGGTGTACTGAAGGTGGTCTTACTCATGTCTTCTTTCGCCATCTTGATCTGATTATACCCAGCATAGCCGTCCATAAATGATAGAAGGGCATGATCGGCCGTGTTATTCACCAATATGTCGATGTGTGGTAACGGAAATTCGTCTTTCGGGTTCGCCTTGTTAACATACCGAAAATCCACGCATACACGCACCTTACCGTCCTTTTTAGGAACCGGCACGATGCTCGCAACCCAGTCCGGATATTCGGACACCTGTATGAAGTCGACTTTGAATTGTTTATCGACTTCTTCTTCGACCTTGAGAGACGACTCGGACCTCATTCGGCGGAGCTTCTGCTTAACCGGTTTGGTGCTCGGCTATTTCCCGGTCTATCCCCGACATGTCTTTGTAGGACCATGCGAAGACGTCTTTGAATTCTTTGAGGAGGCTTGTGAATTGTTGTCTCTCCTCAGGATCTAAGGACAACCCTATCTTAAGCATCTGGGGTTCTAAGGTTGTTCCCACATTAATGGACTCGGTATGTTCGATTACCGGATTCCGGGACTCCCTTTACTCTAATTGCTCGATCAGATGTGGAGGTAGGGGTACCTGTTCGTCGGGTTTCTCAATGTCATTGCATAAAATATTTTTGAAACCAGAATTAAAAAGAGACAAGTCGTAAGCAGAACGGTTGTTATTATTGATTGAAAATTTGGAAAACAGCTCGAAAAGAGCAGCCATCTGGTCATTGGTCAGTGGCGGGATAGATAAGGTGCTCTGGACAGACCCCGAAGCACTAGCAGGAGTAACTAAAGGGAAAGGGGTTACAGAAGTGACTCTAGCACCGGGCCCCCGAGACTCGACCTCAGACTAAGACTTAGACTCCGACTCCGACTCAGACTCGGGCATATCTTCTTCTACAGTGACCAGCTTGCAGATTGTTCCTTTACTGTCACTCCACTTGACAGTCTTCCTCCAAGCCATGTTCCCCGTCTCGGAGCCAATATCCGAGATCAACTTAGTCAGGTCAAACCTATTTCTGCGGAGAATAAGGTTGACCAAGTCCTTCTTTGGAGTCGGGGCTATGGTGTCTTCCCCGAAAAGTAGCACTAGCACGGGCTCAGCATTGTTGGCATCTTCATACTGGATGAGAGCGAACACATCATCCGAAATGTAGTTGCAGTCCTGGCCAATTGGGTCCCAGGGTACATAGCATTGTGTTGGTATAGACCAACCTGAACAGCCCCAAATACCGGCGTGACAAAGTAGTCAGTCAGCCGTGGGCTATAAGGGCTCAAGTAGATACCCTTAATGAAGTTGCAGGTCTTTTCAATACCTGCACGGACAACGTTGCCCGGAGTTGTAGCATTACTGAGGCCAAAGTGAGACTCTTCATCTTTAAGGACCTCAATAATCTTCCCAGCTGGAAGATTGGGTCGGGAGGTAGTCCCCGAAAAGTATCCTAGATTTTGTAGCATCGTGTCGATGTTAGTGGTGAAGTAGGGCTTGAAGAGGTACTCCTCCATCATCCCTACGAAATCGAACCCCCAAAGGTCCGAGCGGCCTGTGGCATTGCAGCTAGCCACAGTCATAGGGCTTGCTTACAAGGTGATGACATTATCTTGTAGGGGCAACTTAATTTTCCGGTCGAGGGTGGAGGATACCGCTTTGACAGGGTGGATCCATGGCCTCCCTAGGAGTAGCTTGAAGGAAGAGGTGACATCGATTACCTGGAATTCCAGCTCTTTTTCTACTGGGCCCGTTATGTTGGTTAGTTTTATGGCCCCAGCTACCGACTTTGGGCTCCCATCAAAAGCCTGGATGGTTTGAGCAGTCGGAATGTAATCGGCCTCGGTAATGCCGACGGCTTTGGCGGTCCTCAAGGGGAGGACGTTAACCGCGGACCCGTCATGAATTAGGGTCATCGAAAGGTACTTCCCACGGAAAATCACCGTAATGTAGAGGGCTAGGTTATGGGTTTCCCCGAACGGTGGCAGATCGGCTTCAGAGAAAGTGATCAGTGGGCCTTCTTTCTCAGCTTTACCCTTCAAGTGGGGCAGGACCACGGCTACCATTTCAGCAGGGGTAGCCAGGGAGTCGATCTTAACTTGATGGAGGGCCTTAGTAAGTGCCTCTCGATGCTCTTGTGAACTAACCAGGAGTTGCCATATAAAGAGGTCAACTCGGGTCTTCTTCAGTTGCTTTACGAGGGCCGTTTCAGCGGTCGGCTCTTTAAGGGCGACTTTCATCCTGACTGGCTCAGTAACGGTTGTCGGGATAGGGGTGTTGTAATCCCCTAGAAAATCTAACGCAATACAGTGGCGGAAACACTGTAGAGTTGGGATTAAAACACACTGACAAACTATATCTTATTAAAAGAAATGGTAAGTCAATACAAAGGTCACTTTTTACAAAAGGGCTAAAACGAAATTTTTCAAACGGATTTATACAAATCCATAAATTACATGTATGGACATGACGTAGGTCCACCCCGACGCGGCCACGCGCGGGTTTGGGTAGGCGAATGAATCTCGTGGTAAGATTGTTCTCGGGTTCAAAATTTAAGTCAAAATGGAGTCGCCACCGAATTTTGTGGTTATTCGGAACCATTCGAGCCCACTCTATGTCGTCGTGGACTATACACAAAGTACGGCCCACTTCGATTTCAGAGTTTATGGGGCTCGTCCCTTTGCATTATTATATCGATACCGTTTACACTGGCTTTCGTATATAAAATGACTCTCGTGCGCCAATGGTTTCGGACATCCGGAAACCAAGGTTCTGAGTAAGGGGTGAGGGTACGTGTTGGGAAGCCCACTAAGGACACCCAACCCCGCCCGCACAATGGCGGCCTCTACTAAGACTTCGTTCGTGTTTGTGTGCGCGCGCTAGTAAAACGACTAAATGATATGCAAACAGCATTTTTAACTAAACATGTGAATTATTGGTTTGCTACGTCATTTAATGCATCTAATCATTGTCGGAGTAGTTTAGCATGCGGGGTTCATTTATAAAGCGATAAGCAAGTAAATAAATAAAGCTCGTAAATAAATTGTACAAGTTACACGGGCAGAAATACAACCCGGAATTCACAATACAACGATCAATAAAAAGGTAGAATAAAATAAGAAGAGCGATAAATAAATACACGACTCGACATAGACCCGTACATAACAAACGTACACTAGATCGTGAATTAGTTAAACGGACGAACCTTAATCAATTACTCATTATATTGCGTATTAATCAAAGGACGGAGGTTCGAGACCTAGGCGTGGTGCTTACCCGATCTTGAACCTCGATGCCTTGTCCCGACTTATCACCTCGAGAAATGGAGTCTAAATTAATTATGTGTCGGATACGACTAAAGAATCGTCGACACAAAATTAATAGTGCGAGACCGTCGATCAAAGTCGCTTTAAGTGTCGTGATATGCATGGGTTTTGAAGAAAGGAGGGTCACGTGATTGTCTTTACACGTGATGACTAAAGTCGTAAAAAGACGAAGCTCAAAAAGTGTGTCAAATCTCTCGGTTTTCTGGGTTACAGGACCCACTCGATCGAGTCGTGGTCTGACTCGGTCGAGTGTGTCTTTAAGCGTAGCTACTGCCCAGTTTTTTGGATGCTACTCGATCGAGTAGCCTACGTACTCGGTCGAGTAGCCCCTGTACGAGTGATAACTCGTTTCCTTTTATTGTCCGAAATCGATGGTTGGCCAAATTAAATACAAATATTGTACTATTTGCATTTAATCCGGCTTCCGGTGCTATAATCGTGTATGCATGCGATTATAATACCGTTATCGGAATTTATGAAAATGATATTATGAGATTTTGAAAATGTTTGATTAATGACGAGATTGTGGTCCTCCGCGTCACGACATCGATACTAATCCTAACGGATCACGTGATGTCGGTTTTCGCCTCAAAGGATCCCGCATTAATCTTGGAAATGGGATCAAGTACGTTCAACTATGACCAATCACGATCACATCATATCCTTGAGCACATTGGGGCGGCGCTCCTCGAAAGGGCGCCACCTCCGTCGTTACTCGTAAAGGAATTAGACGGACTTTAGGCAATTATCATAGTCAAACGTATTTGAAACCGAGATTTTAATACTAGTATATATATATACGCGGTATGTAATCGTTAGTTGTTAGAATGCGAAATTGAAATGTTAGTAAACGATAAAGAAAAGTTAGTGTTAGAGTTAGCGTTACTAGTACAATTATTATATAAAATACGAAAAACGTAAACAAAAGATTAGAGAAGATAAAGATCGAGATGGGGTTTGGGACACCCTCAACATACATGCTTAGTAAGGACCTCGGAAATGGACTCCTAAATAGCGATGGGACGCCGGAGTATCGAGGATGTATGCAAGTTATGGTGTGTGTGTGTGTGTGAATGTTTCGTCGGTTTTCGACGGACGAATGGCTCGGTTTTTTGTGTGTATTTGCTTAGGGTTGCTAAGAGCTTGTAGTGCAAATAAATAGGAGGATTAGGGTGAAAATGTAGGGTAGAAAATGCATTGATCAAAACTTAAAATGCAAAGGGGTTAAGGGGGTATTTATAGATTTTACCCCACGACCTATGGTCACTCGATCGAGTGGCCCTAGTGCACTCGATCGAGTGCCCTTGCAAACGGGCCAAACCTGGTTCAAGACGCTCCACTCGATCGAGTGGGTCAATCCACTCGATCGAGTGGATCAAGAGGATCGAGCTATTTTAGGAAGGAGTTGACTTTGATTGTTTTTTTGAATTTTGATTTGGGCGCCAGTTTCGAGGAGTGAATTTGGCTGATTTGTGCGACGGGTTCGTCTTTGACCGGGTTTTGACCCGGTCGCCAAAAGACGGGATTTATTTTTGGTGTCGGTTTTGGCCCAAATTAGTCTTATTTTGCTCGGAATGACCCACTGGGCCTGGATTTGAGGTCTGTTTTGTGAGATTTTTACTCCGCTAAAAGTCCATGTCGGATATTATTGAGTCCGAGCCCAGATTCGAGTATACTAAGTCATGTTTGCGTCCGATCATCATCGGGTGTTTTTCGGAGACTAACATAGACACCTGGCAGTCAAAATGCGGGTGTCTACACTTACTGTTATACCGTCATGCCATTCGGTCTCATCAATGTCGGGGCCACATACCAACGGACCACTACAACCTTGTTACACGACATGATGCATAAGGAAGTGGAGGTTTACGTGGACGATATGATCGTCAAATCTAAAAAATAGTACGGTCACATCACCACCCCAAGAAAATTCTTCACCCGACTACGCAAATACAACATGAGGCTAAACCCTCAAAAATGTAGTTTCGCGGTAACATCTGAAATTACTGGGCCATATCGTTAGCCAACGTTGTATCGAAATCGATCCAGCTAAAATCAAAGCCATTACCGAGATGAAGCCTCCTAAAACTAAAAAAGAGATAAGGGGATTTCTCGGGAAGGTCCAATATATCAGCCGGTTTATTTCCAAATTGACCATGGTTTGTGAACCGATTTTCAAAAAACTGAAGGTGGGAGAACGAACACTGTGGGACGATAAATGTCAAGCGGCCTTTGACAAAATCAAGGAAATTATGTCTGCTCCGCCGGTCTTAATGCCACCTCAACCCGGTTTGCCTTTGTCGCTACACCTAACAACGATCGAGACAGCCATGGGGGCTATGCTGGCACAGACAGTTGACTCTGAGGAACGAGCTATTTACTACATCAGCAAAAAGTTTTTAGAATATGAATGTAAATACACTATGCTCGAGAAAATGTGTTTAGCTCTGGTCTGGGCCACTAAGAAGCTTCGACATTACATGCTCAGCTACGAAGTGCAGGTATTATCCAAGATGGACCCCATCAAATACCTCTTCCAAAAGCCCAGTCTCAACGGTAGAGTTTCTAGATGGACTCTAATGTTGGCAGATTTCGATCTAAAGTTCGTGCCATTAAAAGCTATTAAAGGTCGGGTTGTAGCCGAATTTCTCGTCGATAGTCCCGTCATCGAAGAAGGACACACTGACATTTGGTCCTTCCTAGATGAAGACATTTTCCATACTGATACCGAAACATTGGATTTATATTTCGACGGGGCATCCAATTTTCGAGGGTTCGGGGTCGGGATTCTTTTAATCTCGTCAAAAGGGGAACATACTCCCGTGTCCATCAAATTGGACTTCGATGTTACTAATAACGTCGTCGAGTATGAAGCATGCATCCATGGGCTACAAGCCGCCGCCGATTTGGGGGTTACAAATCTCTGGGTACACGACGACTCATCCTTGGTCATTAATCGAGCACTTCAGAAGTGGAAGACTCGGAACGCCAACCTCGTGGCCTACCAGGCACGAGTAAGGGTTCTCGAGAAGCAATTCCAAAAGGTAGAATATATATACCTGCCTTGGGAAGAAAACCAGTTTGCAGATGCACTTTCAAAATTAGCATTTTTACTGAATATTCCCGATCACCTGACAAGTATGCCGATTTGCGTCAAAAGACGGTCCAAGCCGGCATATATCCACGCCATCGAAGACATTGAGATAGCCGATCCCGAGCCATGGTATCAGGCCGTCTTAACATATCTGACGACCGAGGAATATTCTCCCGGGACCGATAGTTGAGCCAAGAAAGCCTTACCAAGGCTAGCCACCCAGTTCGTCCAAACTGACGACGGGCAACTGTACAAAAAGACGGCGCATGGGGCTCTTCTCCTATGTGTCGATAAAATAAAGGCTGAGAAGGTCAAGGCGCATGACGGCGAGTGCGGTCCGCATATGAATGCCCAGATGTTAGTCCGAAAAGTTATGAGGCTCGGGTACTACTGGAATAATATGGAAACTGACTGTCAGTTATATGTCAAGCATTGCCATAACTATCAGATCTTCGCCAATGTGCAACATATGCCGATATCCCTGCTATATACCATGACGTCACCTTGGCCATTTTTGACATGGGGTATCGATATAATCGGGAAAATAAATCCCTCTGGTACCGGTGGCCATTGCTTCATTTTGGTGGCTATCGACTATTTCACCAAATGGGTCGAAGCCGAATCCTATCGTATTCTCAATGCCAAACATGTAGCCAAGTTTATCCAGAATAAGATAATATGTCGGTATGGGATCCCACATGAGTTCATCAGCGATCATGGGACCCACTTTCAGGCCGAAACAGCAGCCTTGCTGACCAACTATAAAATTCAAAGGCATACCTCCTCGCCCTACCGTCCCCAAACAAATGGAGCGGTAGAAGCGGCAAATAAAACAATTGTCACCATACTTAAAAAGATGGCTGATAGTTATCGGGATTGGCCCGATAAAATACCTTTTGCTCTATGGGGATACCGGACATCAATCCGCACCTCAACCGGTGCCACGCCCTATTACCTGGCTTACAGGATGGAAGCATTCCAGCCAGTCGAGTTAGAGGTACCGTCCCTCAGGATCCTATTAGAAAGCCAAGTACCTGAAGCTGATTGGGTCCGGGCGCGGTATGACTCGCTAGTTCTATTGGACGAACGTCGATCTCGTGCCTTCAACAATATTCAAATTTACCAGAAAAGGATCCAACGGGCCTTTAATAAAAGGGTAAGGCCCAGAAACATTAAAGAAGGGGATTTGGTTCTCAAGTCCGTTCAAGCTTTATTACCAGTAGACCCGAGGGGAAAATTCAAACCCAATTGGGCCGGACCATATTTGGTAAAGAAGATTTTATCAGGCGGAGCTGTAATGCTGACGGATCTAGACGGGAATGAAATCTTCAACCCAACCAACCTGGACCAGCTGAAACGTTACTACCCCTAACCTTTTTCTCAATGTCATTAGCAAAGTTTATCAAAATAATTTTTACATAAATTTTCGAAAAGCAAGTCAATAAGCTAGAATTATTTATTCGACTTTTGTAAACACCTTGAACTCATAGTCTTGGTGTATTTCGAGATTGCAGTTTTACAAGAGCCTGAACTACTTTTGGTTTGTTTCTGCTAATTGTGAATACGAAGGCATCCCCTCAAAAGGGCACAACCACTACAATCGAGAAAATAACAGGAACGGTTTAAATAATAAACTTCCTTTATTTATTACTAAAAACTCGATAAACTCGGGAAATTACAAAATGCAAAAATTCCAAAAAAAAGAAATGCACACGACACTATAAATAAATAATAATAATAATACTTAAATAATAAAAACTAAGGACTCGGCATTCACTACAATAAAAACAGTCCCGGGCGTCCACCTGTCGGGCACCGACAGTGGACGCTATAAAAGAAAGGGCATCATCAAAGAGACGCCAGAAAGCGGAAGCCACGATCGGTCGCCCATTTTTAAAACGGGCGTCCACTATTGGACGCCAAAGTAATTGACGACCGACAGCGGATGCCAGGAGTGGCGTTCGACTATGGACTACTGGTGCCCCCGGATGGCGTCCACAGTCTGACGCCAAGGTCCTAAAGTTGGCGTCCGACTGTGGACGTCATCCAGGGGCACCTGGAGTCCACAGTCGGATGTCATTTTACGTTTCCCTCGCGTCTGTCATGATGTCCGTTATTCGACGCTATTTACGCTGTTGCATGACCGTAAACATACGTTCAATGTCTAGCCAAAACCTGCAAAATAAACCACATCCACAACTCTCAACCAACCACAAATGTCGACTATCCACAATACCTAAACCGCATTCACTTTCAGTCAACCAAAACACTTCATCTCTGGACTCATTTATGCTGAAAAAAATTATATAAAAAAGATTTAACATACGGTTTGAAGGTACACAAATCTAAACTAGTTAGAAGATAAATAATCCGTAAATAAAGTTACAACAACAACAACAACAAAAAACAATCAACTAACTGGGAAGCTAGCTGGAGCACCAGAGTCACCACCATCCCCGTTAAAGGGGTCTCTGTCGTCTGGAGGGGATGGGGGACGACCTTGGTTGCATCTCCGAAACATGGCCATCTCATCATGCATCTTCTATACAACATCCACCTGAATTTCGTCCATCCCAATTTCAGTCGGACGCCAAATTTGACGTCTGACTGTGGACGCCCGTTTGTCTTTTCAGACGCCATGTAGGCGTCCATATGCCCAGGACGCCAACCAGGTGGACGCCCGGGACAGTTTTTCTTGTAGTGATTCAAGACATCTTGCCCTTTTTCTTGTCCTTGGGCTCTTTGGCCGTCCACTGGCGACGACGCGGAGGCGAGCGCTCCCGAATCACCACGGGAACCTCCTTGGCCCGGACTCGTTTCTTTGAACTCGAGTCCTCAATCACTTCAATTGGCCCAAGTCGAGCCCTCACATGTTCCGGTAACCGATCACATGGGCCCAATCGGTCTTTGGCTGCCAGTCTGGGCCCAAGCCTTCTCTCTAAGTCTGTCTGGGGGCTCACTTGCCCCCGTACGCTGCTAGCACCGGCCTCCTTAGCTCGAGTCTTTGTTTGTGACTTAAGACCCGCCTCCAATCGGACAAGGGTAGCAGAAGTCTCTCCTTCATCCTGTTGTCTTTCGCCGTCTCCCGACGAACCAATTGGAAGGCCTCATCGACCTTTAAGGCCTTACGGGCCTCCTCCGACTCCTCGGAAGTCAACTTCCAAAATGCCTCGGAAACCCAAGCGAAATGGCAAGGGTTGGGTATGGTCTACATGGCAAGGGTTGGGTATGGTCTACATGGCACGGGTGAACCACCGTTGTAATCACGTGTCACACATAGCGTTCGTCAATTGGAGCGAGACGCTAATGATAGCCTCAGTTTTGGGAATTCGCTGAGACAAACCGAACTGCCTCAGATTGCGGTCCAGATATATATGGACAGTCCAGTCGAGTGACAGGATCACCAGGTAGCGAGCTTGGTCTCTCTTGGCCAACCCTGTCAATTTCGAGAGGAATCAGCAAGCAACGGTCCACCTAATCAAGAGACCCCCGTGAAATACTAGTTCCTCATTCTAATAAGCTTGGTTTATGTGATGGCTCGAGCTTATCCGCTGCTTCCTTGAGCTAATTTGGCTGCTACGATAATTGGGTATACTCATAGGAGACTCTATGATCGATAGACGTTCGGACAGCCAAATCTGACGAAGCAAAAATACAAAACTTTCGTAAGTAAATATGGGGTTCGCAGGAAGCCACTCAATCGAGTGTCAAGGCAGACTCGATCGAGTAGCCCCTCTAAAAACCGGCAGCGAGTCTTCAACGAGGTCACTCGATCGAGTGACGGGTCTACTCGGTCGATTGACTCGCATACGTCAGATTTTTCGCGTAAAAAAAAAACGCGGGACGTATACCTGCAGGAGACGGATGCTCCCCGTCAGTTGACGGTCTGGGTCGAATTTCCTAGCATTGAGTCCCTTAATGATCTCTCCTGTTACCAGCCAAACCGGGCTATGACCAGTCTCCATATGGTCAACCACACCAATCAGTCTGATCTGACCCAAGCACGAGTCAGCCTCCATCCTCCCCTCGATGGCGTATCGGTGCAGCATGCAAAAGGCAAAAGCTCTACCCCTGTGAGAAGCAGTAGTTCTCACGTCCCTAGTATTCCTAATTTGTTAGCAAGGTCAAATAGGGAAACAGAATCTCCCCGCACCATTCGGTCCGTCTCAGCATGAGATAGACTCATAAAATCTCTCAATCTTCTCCTTGGATCTGGATAGAACGGAGGAATGACAGGACGAGCATTAGTGCACCAACCGCCCACAGCTGCAATTTCTCTAGGAAGAGGGCATAATTCTCCTCGGGGGTATGCGAAAACGTGATGGGTAGTGTCCCAAAACATTAAGCAGGCGTCTAGGAAGTGTGAGTCAATCCTAAGACGTTGCAGCGGGAATAAGGCAGAAATTAATTGAGTCAACGAGTTTTATAAATTAAACGAGATTATAAAGCTTTCGAATTAGATTTAGCAAATAGATTTTATCAATAAATAATTCTAATTTTACTAAAAATAATCAATCATAGACAAATGAGAAATTATTAGGGAAAATAGTCTCGAGTAAAAATGTATTTAAAACAAAATCGACTACTTTCTCATTTATTAATATAAGTCGTAAAACGAAATTAATTTACTGAACAAGTATACAAATCTCGATTATAATATAAAAATACAATTTTGAGTTAAAATTATAAATTAACGAAATATGAAGAAAATATGAAATCGATATTATTTAGTTACTAGTGTCACGATAACCAATAAAATATTATAATGATCATAAATAATTAAATTACTAACGATTTATAAAACGATATCGAAACTGTAAAATATTTATAAAGCACACAATTTAAAATAATATTCTTAGCAAATAATAAATAGTTAAAAATTAGAAAACCGAAGTTAAAATATTTACTACATACTACTACTCAAACATACGATATAAAATCGAGTAACGTCCTAAAGTTACATTGAGTCGATAGCTAAAACGAACGCATACTCGTCCTAGCTCCAAATCATTAGTAATGTTTTTAAGCTCCGAGATGTAGAATCGTTAGTCTTCTAAGCAGGCTTCGGCATGAAAATCGAGTTGACAAAACGTAAGAATGAGACACGGGTTGGGTACGGGTAGCAAGACAAACCCAAATAACAAGGAGGGAAGTTAAAACAAATACGAATGAGTCTGAAAGACGATATTCAAACTCAAGATAAGAGTAGAACGAAGAGACGAGTATTTGACACAATACGGAGAGGGAACTGAAGTGTCAAACCAATATAAGATGACGAAAAAGAACTGAGTTGATAAACATGGTAACCAAGGCGACGAGACAACAACCAAAACAACGCCAAAAGACGGCATTATCAACAATCCGAAAAGCAACAAAAACAACAGCGCAACAACAGGCACGACGAACGGAAAACAAGGAAAGAGTCAACGGAAACAAGGCATGACGAACCCGCAAGCGAGAGCAGCAACATGAACCATGACAGCAGAAATAACAACACAGAGCAACAGAACAACGTATGGCATAAGAGAAGAAGAAGAAGAAGGAGAAGAAGAGGAGGAGGAGGAAGAAGAAACACACAACAACAGTAGCAGTACAGACATCAACAACAACAACAGTACGGTCATCAACCAACACGAAAAGCAGCAGCAATAACTACCGATCGAAAAAGGAAGTAGAAGAAGGAGAAAAGGATCGAAAAGAAGCAGCAGAACAGAAGAAGAAGCATCAGGACAGCAGCTGGCATCTATATGATTAGTCTAGTTCACATTGAGAAAAAACAAAAATAAAGGTAACACGCAAAAAGATATTCTCTCGTTTTGTAATTAGAGAATCTATCATTTCACATTAGACTTGTCTCCAAATTCTTATTTGGGACGAGTATATTCTTTAAAGATAAGAATTTGCTACTTCTTGAGGTTGTCTTACCTAAGCAGGTGGGTTGCTTGATTTGTCATCGATTTATGATGGATATATACGTCACAAGGGAGACTTACCCCATTTAAATGGGTCGGGTAGGATATAAATCATGGATCATTTTAGAGCATGTATAAGGGAGATGACAACTTCATCTTCGTATTTTTTCTCTTTCATTCTATTTTTTCTGACACATTATCCTCTCTTTCATTCACCTCATTTTTTCACTATCTTCATCATCTTCTTGTACTTCGTACTACTTTTCTAATTATTTATTTTAATTATTTTATGGTTAATATTATTTTTATTTAACTTGTTTATTTACAAGACCAATGTATTTGTTTGTATGCACAAGGGACAATCGTCTTCCATGTTGTAGGCTAAAATTCCTCTAAAATTAGAGGACCTTCCATGTTGATCACACAATGGAGATAACCTCCCCTTAGAGAAGAGAATCAAGAGAGTGCTAAAAGAAGGTGAATCATATCAGGGGGTGTTTGGTTGGGGAGTTTCGGAATGGATTGGGATGGAATTACCTATCCTAGTGTTTGGTTGATGATTTTTGGATTGGAGTTGGAAACCTAAGGGGTTCTAATTCCTCTCCAACTCATTGGAATCCCAATCCTATGCTTCTACCCATGATTCTAATTCTCATCCTCTCTCATCTCCATTAAACACATTTTACAATCAATTCCACATCAAACCAAACAAGTGTTAATAAGTCTTGCGTTCTAACTCCATACCTCTCTAGTTTTAGGATCTATTTCATTCCGTTCATATTGTTTGAACCAAACGACCCCTCAATTGTACATGCTCTTAGGGTTATAATAATATTGATCGATGATCGTCAAAATTGTTAAAATAGAATTTTAGGAGTTTGAAATGATTAAACGATAAGTTCGTTTTATAATAATTTTAAGAATTACGAGTTAAATCGTAAATAAAGTATTAATACGAACATAATTTTAAATTAATTTAAATTTATGAAATCAGGGGTGTTACAATATTCCCCACTAAAAAGAAGTTTCGTCCTCGAAACTTATAAAAAGATAAGGATAAAATGAAAAACAAAGTTATATCATTTGAACAAAAGAGAATGCTTAGCTCGCATCACAATCTCGGTTTAAAATATATTTTTTTTACAACTTCAAACGTGATATGAAATCGAAATAGAAGACAAAATTATTTCAAGATAAGTTGGGCTCAGTTACCCGAAGTTTAAAATCATTTAAATAAATAAAATCGTAAGTTAAAAAAAATTATTTGATAAAATAAATATATTTGTAAACGAACTCAAGGGGGGAGAGTACCCAAATATTTTCAAGCGACAGTAAAACGTTTTGATTAAGAAATTCGACAATATTTCGTTTTAAGACCAAACAAAAATTTGAAAAATTAGATTTTCCAGTGAGTAAATAAAAAAAATCAAACCACTCGTCCAACATTCTCGGTAACAGATGTAAAGTCCATCGACAATAAAATGAAAACTTGAACATACAAAATCTTTCGAAAATGTTGAATCGTTTTACATAATAATTCTACAGAAATTGAAGTATTTGAAAATATGAAAGTCTTCATAAAATTCCATTCGCTTGAAAAATCAAAATTTGAATCAATTTTAAAAATACTTTAAAATAAATTGTTAAGGCATTTCGAAACAGCTCTAAACACGTGTTATCAACCAAAAATAAAACAAAAACAAAGTATACGGTTTTGAAATTTATAACTCAAGGTGTTAAAATTTCATGAAAATCAAAACTTTTAAATTAGTCAAACTTTTCATAAAATAGGTTCGGTAAAAAGGTAAATAGATAAATAGAGTCAAGGTCAACGACAAATCGAAACAAGAGTTTTCAAACTCGATAAAGTCAAGGGATTGGCCGAAGAAGAAGTAGCAGAATTCAAGAAACGCTAAGAGGAGGAACGAAATGTAGATTCAAACGGAGCTCTCATGGAATTACAGAAGAAGTTAACCATCTCGAGACTTCCAGTACGACTCCCTGTGGACATGACATAGGTCCATCCTGACGCGGCCATGCTTGGGTTTGGGGGGGGGGTGGATCGAATTGCCAATGGGTTCAGATATCCGGAAACCACGGTTCTGAGTAAGGGGTGAGGGTACGTGTTGGGAAGTTCACAAAGAACACCCAACCACGCCCGCACTTAGCGGTCTCTACTAAGATATCGTTTGATTTTGAAATATGCGTGCTAGTAATTCGGTTGAATGATATGCAAACAGTATTTTCGACTAAACATGTGAATTATGTTCGATCTACGTCGTTTAATGCATCTTTGAATTTATGTCGAAGTTGTATTTAGCATGCGAGGTCCGTTTTAGTATAATAAAACAAACAACGAATAATAAGATACAAAGACAAAAACAAACGAGTTAGTAACGGTTTGCAAATTGAATAAATGACGTAAATATGATATGATGCATGGTTTTGAAAAGATGAATCACGTGATAGACTTGACACGTGTTGACAAAAGTCATTTAAAATATTTTATCGAGGCTCGAAAGATGCTGAAAGACTCACGGTTTTGCAATATCAGGAGCCACTCGGTCGAGTCATTGAGGGACTAGATCGAGTGGTCTCGAAAAAAAGTTTCTGCCTCGGTTTTTGGGGAGCCACTCGATCGAGTGCCCCCTGTGCGAACAGTGGTTCACTTTGTTTTTGATCTTGAAATCGATTATTTTGCTAAATCGCGTGAAAATATAGTATGATTTACACCCGATTCAGTTTTCGATACTCGTCATATTCGATATTTGATTATAGAATCAATATCGAATATTTAGAGTGGATTTTGTAGAAAAGATGTTTGTAAATTGTTTTTGATTGTATTAAGACGAAATAACTCCCTCCGCTTCGTAATGTCGTAATTAGTCTTTTCGGACCACGTGACTATTATTTCGGCGTCAACGGGGTTATGCTTAACATGATTTAATGATTGATTCCTTTAGATCCAACATTCAACTATACAGTCGATATCGAATCCTAGGGACGACACTTTATTGAAAATAGCACGATAATATCGATATTATTAGCGAGAAAAGAAATAAAAAAAGACGCGACGACGACCCGAATAAAAAAATGGACGGACGAGAGAAAGGGAGAGAGAAAAGGAAGAAAACGGGTTTGAATTTGACACCCTCAACCTACATGCTTAAACTTCTCGGAATGTGGCTCGTCTAGTTGTGGCTTAGGTACGGGAGCTTCGAGATGATATAGGAAGAGTTATGGCGGTTTATAATTGGGATGGATTTGACGAGTTTTGCTCTCGGGATTGTGTATGGTTTGCCTAAAATTGCCTAGAATTTCGGGTTGTGAATGGATGTTCTGGATATTGATCGGGAATTGTCGATGTGTGTTGATGATGTATGTTGATGATTTGTGTGTGTGAAAGGAGGTCTATTTATAAGAGAGGTTCCCGACCTTGGCTAGGAAAGGTAGTTTGCTTGGGTGAGAAGAAACACCGCTTTGGATAGGAAAAACACACAATCCTAGAGGAAAAGGGATTCCGTCGTTGGGTGGAAGAGAAATCCTTTATCGACTGGAAAAGGAATCACTCGACCGAGTGATGCCTAGTACTAGGTCGAGTGCCCGGTCTGACGCCATTTTTGCCGGTTTTCCAAGCCTAATCGACCGAGTGGGCTGGTCCACTCGATCGAGTGGGTCTAGCTCGTGTAGAAGGCCCTTTTTAAAGATCGAACTCTATCTCTAAAGGAGTTGTTTAATCTTTTTTGTGGCTGATTTTTGTAGTATTGGACTTCTAGTAGGATTTCTGAGGCGACACGGTAGATATTTATGCCTTGGAAACGTCTTTGATCGGGGTTTGACTCGGTCGCTAAAAGACGGTTTGCCCTTGGTGTCGGTTTTGACCCAAATTAGTCTTATTTGATTGGAAATGACCCACTGGGCCTGGATTTGAGGTTGTTTTTGTGAGATTTGTACTCCGTAAAAATTCCAAGCCAAATGCTAATGATTTTGAGCCCATATTCGAGTACATTAAAGCATGTTTGCGTCTGATCATCATCGGGTGTTTTTTGGAAACTGCTATAGACACCTAGCGGCGAAATGTGGGTGTCTACAGAGCCCCCACTCTGACTGAGGCTTGGACAAGGCGAAAGTTAGAGTAGCTACCAGGCCAATCGAGGATTAAGACCTGACAGACTTCCGGTCGGGTCGTTTATAATCCATTAGACTTGCGTAAAAGGACTCGCCAGCCATAAGATAGAAATCATACCTGAGTTCTGTTATCAGGGATAGCTCAGTGAGGACTTGTTCTTGAAGCCCTGGGTGTATCTGTATGCAGATACATCCCATCTTGGAGCTGCGCGGGAGCTTGCCTAAGAAGCCATGGGTGTGCCCGTTTGCAGACACATCCCGATTACGCGGAAGCTTGCCTAAAAAGTCTTGGTTGTGCCTGTTTGCAGACACATCCCGATTTAGAATTATGCAGGAGCTTGCCTAAAAAGCCCTGGGTGTGTCCGTTTGCAGACACATCCCAATTTGCATGTGCCACTTTAAGTGAAACTCTGTCTCACGCTGGGGAGATAAAAACTTGACGTTTTGTTGGGAAGTACAAGCCGGTACCTGAAATGTTAGTTAGATTAGGTAGAAATAGCAAATCTAGCATATAAGAAACGCAATTAGCATATATAGACTGACTTGCGCTGAGGAAAATGATTTTTGCTTCATTTTGAAATCGAAGTCCTGAAAGCAACTTACGTGCTAGGAGATAAGATTTTAAAATTGAAAGGGTTGAAAAGAAATTTGCAGTTTAAATAGACTAAAATTTGACCTTGTCGAAAAGGATTTTCTCAAATGGCTAAGTTTTGCAAATTTCAAAGCGGGAATTTGAAGAGAGAGGCCTACCGACAAACTCGACTCTGGACGTGACCGGACGATTTGACAGACACGACTGGACTCTCGAGGGATTGAACCGTGACTCGGTAGGGGGGTGGGCCACCTAAGACAACAAGACTCTTAAGTCGCGCAATTCCATAGCACGGACGAACTCGAAATGGGATAGATCTGTTATAGGGGGACTGAAATAGCCTGTTATGAGACTGTTGTAGTCTAGTGCTCTTCTGGATTTTTTATTTTAGGGTACATTCCCAAAGTGGGTATTGCTTCGAGTCCTGACAGATACTCGTCTTCGACTGAGCCGAGTACTAGGACACACTATAGAAAGGAGGCTAGAGTTTTGAAAATATTTTGGATTATGTGAGTGGATGGAGAACTTCTGTCTAAGAGAAGCCCTCAGGATGACAAAGCAGACTGTTGAGAACATGACAGTGTCGTGACCGGAATGACGATGCTTTTTGAATTTGTGTCAATGTGGGTGGTTGTGCCTCTGTTGAAAGGCTGCCTACGTATTCACGTGTAGTGAAATCAAACCATGCCGTAGTTCAGTGGTTGAAAGGTATATTATGGTGCCTAGTTTATTAGGGCTTTGTGTATAACTAGCCATAGCGATGGTGTAGGCTAGGTGCATTCCCAATGATGTCTTGATCAAAGGGCTAGAATGGTTAGGATGTCGATCTTGTGACTGTGAGCGTTCTCCGGGGTAGCCCCCAAAGGTGGTGTGAACTATTTGGGCATATTCTATGCCGACCGCAAGTTGAGTTCCCGTGTTTGGGGCTGGTAACTGGTTTGGATGTTTTTGGAAATGTGGTGCTAGGAACTAAGTGGCTTTGATGATTCGAAATCTGGAGCTCGATTTTGTAGAGCTAAGGCTTCGAGGGTAAGGTATTGTAATGTGGTAAGAAAGGGGGGAATTCTAGTAATAATGACTCTGACTTCGATTGGGCAGGTTTGATAATGCGGGATCTGGTTTCCATGTCTGGCTCTATTGGTTAGGGTATATCCTATGAAGCTTGAATCCTCAAAATTTCGGGCTGTCTCTAGCCTAGGTCTTGGGAAGATCTTGAGGGTTGTAATGCGGGAAGGCTAAGTGTGGTGTTAGCTGACCAGCTTGATTGTCACTCCCCTATTCAATGGTATGGGTATTGATAAATTTTGAATTGTCCGTACCCTGGTCGAGGGACTTTCACTTGGGTTGACCGTTGACCATGGTCATGGGTATTTGATTTTTTTTGTTTGTTGACCTCTTAGCCCTGGTCTAGTTGACCGTTTAACTTTGGTCATGGATGCCTCTTTTTTGATGATGGCCTGCTTTTTTGTTTTGGCCTTTTGCTTTTTTTCACATGGACTTTTGATTTTTTTTGTCAAGCATTTCTCTCTCTCTCTCTCTCTTTTTTTTTTGTCGGTCAGACTAACACCTAAGGTAAGGATTGGTTGATCTTATTGTACAGGTGTTTATTGTGGGAAATGGGCTTGCCTCCCGTCTTGAACCCAAACTAGGAGACTACCTAGATTTGTTATAGGATTTGAAACTGCTCCCTAAGGGTAGTTATGTGGCTTTCTATGTCAGACATGGAACAGGTAAAGGAAAACACGAGTCTCGATTTCCTGCAGTCATTATAGATGTGCCTGTAATAGTCATGTGTATGTGCTCACAGTGTATGATGTTGTTCATCATGTTCTCGGAAACACATAAGGAAAGTATATATGAGAAATAGAAAAGCGGATTTTATGGAATTTTGAAAAAGAGGACAGATTAAACATGACTCTGACCCTGACTTTGACTTTGGAAGAAATAGCACATCCTAGACTCGGACTCAGACTCGGACTTAAATCAAATCCGGACTCTCGGATGATGTTGTCATTAGTCGTCGGCTTCTAAGGACTCGAGTTGATGTCCAGTATAGCCTTCAGTAGAAGCTTCACCCAGATCTTCATTATGTCGAAGATCGTCTTCAATCCTAATGCCCATTTTGGTAAGCATCGCAAAGTTTGAAATGCCAGCATACCTAAGATGGACGCGGTAAGAAGGTAGGAGGTTGTTGACGAAGGCCTCCACTAAAACTTTTTCGTTGGCTTCTCGACTAACTTCACACTCTCGGCCCTCCAGCGTTGAAGGTATTTGGTGAAACCTTCTTTGGGCTCTTGGCCATGACCTCCAAAGTACGCATTGTGGCTGGATCTCGGTATTATCAACGTAATTCCGAGCAAACTTCGTTGCCACGTCATCCCAAGTCAGGTATTTCTTGGAGTCTAGCCTGTAGTACCAGGTTTTCGGATGCTTCTTAAGGGAAGAGGCAAACAGGTGCTTAAACATGGTCGATTTCACCCCCTTAACAACCATCAACTTCTTGAAGGCCCGGATGTGAAGCACCGGGTCTTTGGTCCCATCAAACATTGGCCAGCATGTAAGGTTAAGGTCGGCGGGCAGTTCATCATTCAGGGGTGAATAGGCACGGGCATTTTCCGTGTGGATGGTGTTGTTAGTTGACAAGTGGACCTGTTCTTCCAGTTTGCGTACTGCGCTGACCAGTTCAGCCAAAGGCCCAGTAGTCTCAACCCCACCATTAGTAGTCCCTTGTTCTATGGCGCTCAAACGGGTAGCAATAGCTATCTGGTCGGACTTGATAGCTGACAGTTGGGCCTTAATCTGAGTCAGCGAGACCGTCAATTTGTTCAAAGCTTCTTGCATCTTGTGCTTATGTCTGGTTACCGGTGGCCTGTCTGTAAGAATACCGCGTAATCAGGAAAGTTTCTTCGGAACTCAAATACACCAAGGCATAGGAAATAGCGCGGGAGGAGAGACGACTTCAGTTTGACTCGGGTTAGACTCTCCTAAGACAAATGTGTAGGGTACGATTCTCGGAGTGACTGTGATTAATCGCTCCGTCGGAGAATAGCCCCAAGGTGAGACTGAGGACTCTGATAGGACTCAGATGGTCTGACATATAAGTGACTCAAAAGTGGGATACGTGAAACAACACGTGTAAGGCATGACCCTTAGAGCAACCGTGATTGATCGCTCTGCTGAACGGTAGCCCCCGAGTGGGATTGAAGATTTTGTTAAGACTCGAGTGTCGGACGAGTGACCCTTAGATGTAAGGATCACGAACCTTTTGTTACAGGGCTATGCCTTGTAAAAGGTTGACTCGGTCTCGAGGAAAGGCAGACGGGGTAAGGGAAGAAACTTGCGATGTAAGATCGGCAGAGTTTCGACGCTAGAGACCCTCGACTTGACTCGAATAAGGATGACCCTGGGATTAGGGTAGACCCTTAAGTTAAAGGATTCTCGAATTAGGATGACTCGACTAACAGATTGAAATACGGGCGAAATTCCCTTAGGAAAGGTCGTGGGGACCGTCATGTTAGAGGGAAAGGTCGCGTGAGACTTTCTAGTTTGGACTCGAGTGTGTAAACGGGCTTTCCTTGGTAGGGGTATGTCCTACGTAGGTGGGTCATGCCTTATTCGAATAAGGCGGACCGGGATAGGGAGGGAGCCCGTGACGTAAGATCGACGGAATTTCGACGCTAAAGACCTTCGACGACTTATGACAAGACCCGACACTGCTAAATACGGGAAGTCCTAAGAAGAGGAAAGTTTTTGAAAAGGAAGTTAGAATTCCGAGAAAGTCGGTGGAGGGCCCGACTTTTGAAACCGGCAAAATGCTGTCGGGCCGCAATTTTGAAGTTTGAAGAGATTTTTGAATTTTGAAATGGGCAGCATACCGGCTAAAAATAGGTTGCTTTGAGTAAAATCATAAGTCCTGAATTCGGTAGCTTCCCGGGTTTTTGAAAAGTTGAATATTTGGAATTTCGAAATTTGAATATCGAAAAAAATAATTTCCGACAATTTGAAAATTGAAGATGAGATCCCAAAGAATTGAAAATCGGAAACGACATCTCGAAGATTTGAAAATTGAAAATGGCATCTCGGAAATTTTGAAAATCGAAAATGGCATCTTGAAAATTAGAATATCGCGAATGGCATCACGAAGATTTTAAAATCGAAATCGAATTTTGAAAATTCGAAAATCGAATGGTGGATCAGAAATTCGAATTTTGAAACGGGCAGCATGCCGGCTAGAAAGTCTAAATTTCGCAGCTTTCCGAGTTTATGAAAATTGAATAATTTTGAAAAGATGCATTTTTGAAAATGATGGTTTTTGAAAAAACGACCTTAGAAACCAAGTAGCACATAATAACGACGCTATGTATGCTTTACACTAAGTCTCGGTCGGTCTAGATGGGGTCTATACTAGTGTACATGGCCTTTCCGAGAATCGGGACGGACTTCCTAAGTCGAGTTGAGCTTAGAACATGCCGCGAAACCCATACGAATTAGCCATAGACACCTTTGACATATCCAATTTGGACTACATCAACAGTATAGTTGGACGTCGCTCGTCAGTACCGTCCCGGGAAAAGATAGGGTTATGCATGAACCGTAAAACTAAAACGTGTATTGTACTAGTCAAACGATTTCTATTCAAGTCTCACCCTGAGGATGTCGATGGTAAGTCACGCATCAGTTAATCCCCAGCGGAGTCGCCAAATTGTGGACATGACATAGGACACGACCACACCCGGGTTTGTGGGGGCGAATGAATCTCATGTGAGACGGATCGAATTGAAATTTAATTCGAAGTGGAGTCGCCACCGAACATTGTGGGAGTTTGGACCCGTTCGAACCCACTCTATATCTTAGTGGGCCGTGCACAAAGTACGGCCCATTCTGATTTCAGAGTTTATTGGGTTCGTCCCTTTGCATTGCGATACCGATACCGACATTATCGGATACCGTGTATTGAATGACTCTCGTGTGCCAATGGGTTCAGATATCCGGAAACCACGGTTCTGAGTAAGGGGTGAGGGTACGTGTTGGGAAGTTCACAAAGAACACCCAACCCCGCCCGCACTAGTGGTCTCTACTAAGATATCGTTTGATTTTGAAATACGCGTGCTAGTAATTCGGTTGAATGATATGCAAACAGTATTTTCGACTAAACATGTGAATTATGTTCGATCTACGTCGTTTAATGCATCTTTGAATTTATGTCGAAATTGTATTTAGCATGCGAGGTCCGTTTTAGTATAATAAGACAAACAACGAGTAATAAGATACAAAGACAAAAACAAACGAATTAGTAACGATTTTCAAATTGAATGAATGATGTAAATACGATATGATGCATGGTTTTGAAAAGATGAATCACGTGATAGACTTGACACGTGTTGACAAAAGTCATTAAAAATATTTTATCGGGGCTCGAAAGATGCTGAAAGACTCACGGTTTTGCAATATCAGGAGCCACTCGGTCGAGTCATTGAGGGACTCGATCGAGTGGTCTTGAAAAAAGTTTCTGCCTTGGTTTTTGGGGTGCCACTCGATTGAGTGCCCCCTGTGCGAACAGTGGTTCGCTTTGTTTTTGATCTTGAAATTGATAATTTTGCTAAATCGTGTGAAAATATAGTATGATTTACACCCGATTCAGTTTTCGATACTCGTCATATTCGATATTTGATTATAGAATCAATATCGAATATTTAGAGTGGATTTTGTAAAAAAGATGTTTGTAAATTGTTTTTGATTGTATTAAGACGAAATAATTCTCTCCGCTTCGTAATGTCGTAATTAGTCTTTTCGGACCACGTGACTATTATTTCGGCGTCAGCGGGATTATGCTTAACATGATTTAATGATTCATTCCTTTAGATCCGACATTCGACTATAGAGTCGATATCGAATCCTAGGGACGACACTTTATTGAAAATAGCACGATAATATCGGTATTATTAACGAGAAAAGAAATAAAAAAAGACGCGACGACGACCCGAATAAAAAGACAGACGGAGGAGAGAAATAAAGGGAGAGAGAAAAGGAAGAAAACGGGTTTGAATTTGACACCCTTAACCTACATGCTTAAACTTCTCGGAATGTGGCTCGTCTAGTTGTGGCTTAGGTACGGGAGCTTCGAGATGATATAGGAAGAGTTATGGCGGTTTATAATTGGGAAGGGATTTGACGAGTTTTGCTCTCGGGATTGTGTATGGTTTGCCTAAAATTGCCTAGAATTTCGGGTTGTGAATGGATGTTGTGGATTGATCGGGAATTGTTGATGTGTGTTGATGATGATTGTTGATGATTTGTGTGTGTGAAAGGAGGTTTATTTATAGGAGAGGTTCCCGACCTTGGCTACGAAATTTAGTTTGCTTGGGTGAGAAGAAACACCGCTTTTGATAGGAAAAACACACAATCCTAGAGGAAAGGGACTCCGTCGTTAGGTGGAAGAGGAATCCTTTATCGGCTGGAAAAGGAATCACTCGATTGAGTGATGCCTAGTACTCGGTCGAGTGCCCTGTCTGACGCCAGTTTTGCGGGTTTTACAAGCCTAATCGACCGAGCGGGCTGGTCCACTCGATCGAGTGGGTCTAGCTCGGGTAGAAGGCCCTTTTTAGAGATCGAACTCTATCTCTAAAGGAGTTGTTTAATCTTTTTTATGGCTGATTTTTGTAGTATTGGACTTCTAGTCGGATTTCTGAGGCGACGCGGTAGATATTTATACCTCGGAAACGTCTTTGACCGGGATTTGACTCGGTCGCTAAAAGACGGTTTTGCCCTTGCTGTCGGTTTTGACCCAAATTAGTCTTATTTGATTGGAAATGACCCACTGGGCCTGGATTTGAGGTTGGTTTTGTGTGATTTGTACTCTGTAAAAAGCCCAAGCCAAATGCTAATGATTTTGAGCCCATATTCGAGTACATTAAAGCATGTTTGCGTCCAATCATCATCGGGTATTTTTTGGAAACTGCTATAGACACCTAGCGGCCAAATGTGGGTGTCTACACTCCCACAACACAGGTTCCTAATTCCCAACAAATACGTTAAGTCCAAAATTAGTCGTAAGGTGGTACTACTAAGTCACAATCTCCAAAAATGTCTTACGTGATTAACCAATCGTTCAATCGACACGATACTAATTGTAACACCCCCATTTATTCAAGAGCCTTATCATACATTCCCAAGTAAATAAGGGTGTTACCATCTCGGTTCCCCGAGATAGTAGCTCATTACAATACAATATGGAATGCCAAACCGGCCACATGATTTAAACATTACAACTCATTAACTATTACAACCCTGGTTATACATCGGAAGCTACACTTTCTATAGAAATGGGAATGCCTGTGCATTCACCCGTACTACGTCTGGACTCATAAGTCGCGCTCACCCCAATCCCGTACATGTATCCCAGCATCCAAACACATCATAATATACATAACCTGCATTATAGACTCCTCCCCAATTTATCGAAAACGTCAATCGGATCATCACAGACACATCAGACATACACACAAGGTCAGTTTACGATAACATTAAATAATATTAGTACAACCAACATCACAATCATCAGTATCATCATCATCATCATCATTCCTATTATCTATCGTGACCGCAGTCACGCCCCATCAGTCCGAGTGTGCACACCCCTCCTAGGCTCTCCTAAGAGGAAACATCAGGGAAGGTCCCGAGATCAACCGGGCCTAGCTAGTCCTAGCTAGCTTCTCTCAATTGGCACACAGCCGAAATTTCAATAGGCACACAGCCTCAATCTCAATAGGCACACAGCCTCAATCTCAATACCATCATTATACCATTACATATCATAGAACATGCATACATACAACGTAAAATGAGTAAGGATAACCTACCTAGTTAGCAGATCACCACCGCGTCGGTAGTACATTTCAACACGGAGATTCTACGAAGTCCGATCCTATTAAAATATTATATACTTAAATTAATATCGATCCTAATATAATTAAATTATAAAGAAACTGATACCGACCTAACTAGATTATAAATTGAAACCGACATCTAGTCGTGAGACATACCATGTCCGACTCCTCACTCTCGGCCCACTCCTAATCAGCAATAGTATACGACAACGACCATAGAATATATATATATATACCACTAATTAAACACACTATAACTATAATATTTACTATTCACTAATAAATAAATTTAACTTATTAAACAATAATACACCACCCAACCTATATAATACTACCTCACTACAATCACACACACTCACGCACACAATAAACGCACAACCTCACACGCAGACTACCACGCCCGGCAACAACAACAATTCGACCGACGCTAACGATACTACCCTAACCCAACAATACAACCCTACAACAACACGACAACCGTACAGCATCATGGCTGGAATAAAATACGACGACCACAACTGACAACAACAACGACCTAACAACATATCAGCCCGAAACACGTAACCGTGACGACAAATAGACGCGGATACATACCATGCTAAGGTGAGTGTGTGACATCGTGTAAACGTCCTTCAACTTTAGCTATAACCGAGGCCTGGTCGTGACAATTGTTCCGCTACAGACTTGTTTGCTCTTCTCTACGGTTTGTAATAAGTGTGATCTAGGGTTTGACGGTTTTTGGGATATTAGGCTGGCGGAGGTAGAATAGGGTTATTGAATGATGAGGATAAATGCAGCCCAAAATAACATAAAAAAAAAAAGAATGGACTTGGGAGTTTACGTAGTGGGTACTAATAAGAAATAAGAGGGGATTAAATAATGGGTTATACTAATAGTCATGTTTCCAACTTGTACTAGATGTGGGTTACTCAATATAAATACAAAACTTCGTACTCCTTCCTTGTGATATAACGAGACCCATATTAAATATAAAACACGAGTATTACAGGTATTATAATCTAGCTTAACTTTACTCCGCTTGACCTCTATATAAAATTACAGGTATTACAATCTACCTTCCTTATAAGAACTTCGTCCCGAACTTCGGTATTCAACCGATAACGACACCTCACACTAACTGACACCTCGTACGATTCACCCTTAGTCGAATAAATCACATGACTCATCATACGACTAATTGTTCTTCCTGTCTCACGTACTATGAACTAACGATATACGCACACTTGGGACTAACGACAACCTTCCCAACTTCTTACGTAGTAACTGACACGGTCACTAAGTAAATAGACAATAGAAAAACGCGGGGTATGACATTCTACCCTCCTTATAAGGAACTTGTCTCGAATTTCACCCCTCAACTCCGTTCTACCAACATTCGAGTACCATAGTAATACATTCCACGATTTGCATAACCGTCTCCCAACACACAAGACACAACAACATTAGCATCACTACAACTATAACTAGTGGATGACGACACAACAATGACACTAACAACGACAACGACGACACATAAAATAAAAGACGGGTATTACAATCTACCCTACTTATAAGGAACTTCGCCCCGATGTTCATCAAGGCTATACTCACGTTACCCCAATTCCTATAATATATTACGACATTATCTTGACACTAACGAGATACTCCCCCTCGATCTTATCATACAACACACTATTCAATTATCATGGAACACTACTGAAACTTTTAAAACGAATATACTTGTAAGCCTTGACCAAGGATCTGAACAGGGGTGGGTAGGTTGGTAATATTTATAGTCAACTCATGCGATCTATCATAACGATTTTCAATATCTTTCTCATATACATAACACCACTTAGTCATTTCACGACCTCCATATCTTGTGGCACCAAGCCTATCACAGAAACTCATTCACGTTTCATCTAGATTTCGGAATTTACTCACCAGGCCATTAACGGGCCGCAAGGGGTTCTATCCCCGCATTCATTCACATTTCACAACTGAACTCTCTTTTCTCCCTGTTGGTGTTATTACTCTTATTGATACTACCGTTAGACTCATTAACCACCATTATTGCGACATTATAACAAGTGATTTAAACGATACTGTATCCTCATGACATCTCCTCATTATGTATCCCAACTCGGTTTTATCACTAAGACACTTACTCCCAATCTATATTATGATAACTCGTTGACACAGTTGTATCTTTAACAGATTCGGACACACATGCATACACATATATACGGAGACAATGCATAAACAGGCAATATAATCATCACGGTCAGGCAACAACACAACTAAACACCCTTAGATGACCACGTTAACAACTTTGTATCTCGATCGAGACGATTACAGGTGACATTTATTCCTCGTAATTACAACAACTGGCCAGGTAATTCATATATTGGGTGCATAAATGTTATATTTAGACACTAACATACGACTTAAGACCAATAATCAACCTATATACATTCTAAACATTCATTCATCTAGGCATACGTTACTCATTGATTAGTTAACTAAGACGAAAATTCATCACGGATAAAATGGAGTAGTTAAGAATGACATTCGACTCGTTTACCAACAGGTACAAGTTTTTACATCTACTACGATCAAATCAACATTTTCCTTACTTAAATGCAGACATTATACTCGACTTGTAGTTTGACAACTTGACCTTTCTTGCCTTCCCATTGAAACGACTCCCACCGAACAGATATGCGTACCGACATTCTTTCTCACATAAATAACTATGACCATTTCTCTGACGACATGTTCAACTCATCATACGACCTATTATGATCTAAATATACCCCAATTCATCATGAGCATATACATATGACTTCGTTATATCATACAATAAGGTTGACACCTACATGATAGAACATTCACTTGAACAAGGCAAAAGATCAATTTAGTAACTTCAAAACATTTCCAGAATATTGTTGTCATTGTGAAAGAAAAAAAAAATTATAACTAATTCATCAAAATTTGAAACTGTGTAAAACAAGTCGGTTAGATTCGTAAGATAAACCTCTACAACTCTTCAGTTATATAAAATCATTTTCAAATTCCAACTGTAACGACTTGTAGAATCATTTTCATGAGCTGACAGATTTTGACCTTGAAAAAGTTTCGATGATAAAACGAGTTGCAAAACACCTTTTGAGTAAACCAAGTCCCAACATTATAAAGACTCTTCAAAGTAATATCGGCAAAAGTCCCGAATAATGATTCAATCTCTAAGTAAGGTTTACAATAAAACTTCACTAAAATCAAATAAGTTGAAGTGCTTGGATTTAGATCCCGAAATTTCACAGTGAAGAATTAGACTTAAAATAAATGAGTCTCTTTTCAAACTTTTGTGAAATAGGCATTGTAAACAGGTGGAACAATTCAGTAACACATTATTCATGTTAACGAAGGTATATAAGTTGTTCTGACAATATCTCAGCACATTTAGCAAGCATGTTTGTTTAGGACATCGAAACAGAACTCGGTAAAAAAATTATTCAAGTATGATGAAGTGCTGTAAATTTGTCTGTCATTAACTCAAACGTGCATTTTTTTTAATACTCATTTAAACCATCAAGAATAGAAATCGACAACAAGGTACGACTCGAAACATATCAAATTGACAGGGAAGCATATAAATTTGAAACGAAACACAAATGTCCAAGTGTCTTTGACAAAAATTCACATCAATGAATACAACACTACAATATATCATTTAAATAACACGTTGTACTCAAATTCAATTAATAAACAGAATTCAATTTCACACTTTATCTTGTCAATCACATTGTATTAATCAGGGTGAGATAAAAACGAAGCATATGTATATATACGTTGTTGCTCCCTATAATACAAACATATCGACATACGCTTTGAAGAATCGATAGTAGACAAGTTCAATTACGCCATTACTAGAGAAGGATGAGAACCAATAAAGACCACTTGGATCGATATAAAGCAGGTAACACACATTAACTCAAAGCAGACCTCAAGTATTCTTACATTGTTCGACTATTAGTCTCATTAACTCATACTTGATTCACATGTGATAAAGCTTCATTAATACGTCACGACACCATTAAACTCCTAGATATCGATCCTAGTTAACATGAAAGCAACTTTTACATTACACTAGCAAAGAAACATATAATAATCAAAACAAAATGCAAGTATCCGAGTACTTTTGAATAGTATTCTCACTACACCATACTTAAACCTCGTAAGTTATTGACCCTCTTAATATATTACGATGCTAGTACCCTCACCAGATAACATCCCTCTTCCAAGTAATGCGACGCGGCTCTAGTATACTAATTCTACAAGATAGACACAGGATACCACCAATTCGACTAATTAAAATCATTTATCTCTCAAAACACTATTAGTACGTACAAACACCTTGGCAGTGTACTCAACTTCACTACCAGCTTTAGTTATGATTCTTCCTTCATTCATAGACCATCGACTCCTATCCTAACCTTATGTACTGTAACATATAGCTCATATGGCCTCGTACTAATTACTATAACATGCTAACACCGTAACTACCTACTAGTCATATCTCAGCTAATACAATTCGCTACGTCACATATGTCAAATAACACAACCATTTATCACAGGCAGTCATCACAAGACATTCATTGCATCACAGCGTATCCCTTCCTATAATATACCCATCTCATCCTCACAAGCAGTTACCGGGTCAAGACTAAGAGGGCCAGAGTTGGTATAAGGACGTCTCCTCAACCGAATTTTAAAGGGGGCTCCTCACGGTCCGTCACCGGGGTTCATTTTTTTTTCCTAGGTTCGTTTATTTAGGCTCCAAGATCGTTCGCTCTGATACCACTTTGTAACACCCCCATTTATTCAAGAGCCTTATCATACATTCCCAAGTAAATAAGGGTGTTACCATCTCGGTTCCCCGAGATAGTAGCTCATTACAATACAATATGGAATGCCAAACCGGCCACATGATTTAAACATTACAACTCATTAACTATTACAACCCTGGTTATACATCGGAAGCTACACTTTCTATAGAAATGGGAATGCCTGTGCATTCACCCGTACTACGTCTGGACTCATAAGTCGCGCTCACCCCAATCCCGTACATGTATCCCAGCATCCAAACACATCATAATATACATAACCTGCATTATAGACTGCTCCCCAATTGATCGGAAACGTCAATCGGATCATCACAGACACATCAGACATACACACAAGGTTAGTTTATGATAACATTAAATAATATTAGTACAACCAACATCACAATCATCAGTATCATCATCATCATCATCATCATTCCTATTATCTATCGCGACCGCAGTCACGCCTTGTCAGTCCGAGTGTGCACACCCCTCCTAGGCTCTCCTAAGAGGAAACATCAGGGAAGTTCCCGAGATCAACCGGGCCTAGCTAGTCCTAGCTAGCTTCTCTCAATTGGCACACAGCCGAAATTTCAATAGGCACACAGCCTCAATCTCAATAGGCACACAGCATCAATCTCAATACCATCATTATACCATTACATATCATAGAACATGCATACATACAACGTAAACTGAGTAAGGATAACCTACCTAGTTAGCAGATCACCAACGCGTCGGTAGTATATTTCAGCACGGAGATTCTACGAAGTCCGATCCTATTAAAATATTATATACTTAAATTAATATCGATCCTAATATAATTAAATTATAAAGAAACTGATACCGACCTAACTAGATTATAAATTGAAACCGACATCTAGTCGTGAGACGTACCATGTCCGACTCCTCACTCTCGACCCACTCCTAATCAGCAATAGTATACGACAACGACCATAGAATATATATATATATATACCACTAATTAAACACACTATAACTATAATATTTACTATTCACTAATAAATAAATTTAACTTATTAAACAATAATACACCACCCAACCTATATAATACTACCTCACTACAATCACACACACTCACGCACACAATAAACGCACAACCTCACACGCAGACTACCACGCCCGGCAACAACAACAATTCGACCGACGCTAACGATACTACCCTAACCCAACAATACAACCCTACAACAACACGACAACCGTACAGCATCATGGATGGAATAAAATACGACGACCACAACTGACAACAACAACGACCTAACAACATATCAGCCCGAAACACGTAACCGTGACGACAAATAGACGCGGATACATACCATGCTAAGGTGAGTGTGTGACATCGTGTAAACGTCCTTCAACTTTAGCTATAACCGAGGCCTGGTCGTGACAATTGTTCCGCTACCGACTTGTTTGCTCTTCTCTACGGTTTGTAATATGTGTGATCTAGGGTTTGACGGTTTTTGGGATATTAGGCTGGCGGGGGTAGAATAGTGTTATTGAATGATGAGGATAAATGCAGCCCAAAATAACATAAAAAAAAAAGAATGGACTTGGGAGTTTACGTAGTGGGTACTAATAAGAAATAAGAGGGGATTAAATAATGGGTTATACTAATAGTCATGTTTCCAACTTGTACTAGATGTGGGTTACTCAATATAAATACAAAACTTCGTACTCCTTTCTTGTGATATAACGAGACCCATATTAAATATAAAATACGAGTATTACAGGTATTATAATCTAGCTTGACTTTACTCCGCTTGACCTCTATATAAAATTACAGGTATTACACTAATCCACAATTGTTTTACAATCTAATCACATCAATTAAAATTCCAACCGTCAACAGACAAACCCAGACTCGCAATCGATAAGGTTCCTAAATCCAAAGCTCATAACGTTTGAACTCGAGATACACCCCATATTTCTCGAGTAAGGAACACTAAACAAGATCCACCAATTTAACAATGTTCGGGCACAAAATTCTCAAAAATGAATACCAACATATTTATAATGCCACAAGTACAAAAGTTTGGAAAAGTACAATAAATCCTCGAACACGCTCAAACCTATAGGTAATGGCGCAAATACTCCCATCTTCAAACACGTCATTCAACTAAGGTTTCCGAAAATTCCATCCAATTTCATATTGACAGCGAAACCACTAAAATATTTATTAACTCAACGAATCCACAATATTGTTGGTCTAAGATTCTAAACTGAGAGTCCCAATAAGATGATCTGTATTATAGTATTCCTCAAAACAACACAATAAGCCCAAATTATGATTGTGCAGGATATTTCTCTTCTTCAAGGTTAAGAATGATTCATCCAAGTTAGATCACTCAACTCCAAAGTTCATAGGTTACAACCTTAAACAACGATCAACGATCAAATCTTCAAGAAACACGAGAAATATATGTCCACCAAAATTTCTAACAACATTATTGAAAACCTTCAATGGTACCACAACACTCAGGCTAACACTTTAAACAATACTCTATGATCCCAAATATTCGCGATGCATCCATCCAATAGGCATCAGGTAAGAATCCCAAAGTAATATTATCAGTTACTCTTAATTCAGTTCTAGGCTAGGTACTAGGTATCTATCAAATATAACATACTCTTACTACTCAAAAGGATTATTCAACTTTAAGTCCTCCAAATAATCAAGTAACCTATAACCCATGGTTCAAAATCTTAAGTACCAACCTAATTCCATTAATCGACAATTTATCATTCAAATCGATCCTTAAAAGCTTACTAAGATAGATAACAGAGTATAACTCACAATCCTAAAACCATGGTAACAAAGGATTTACTAAACCTCGAATATCAATAACTTTTCACGGGGTCCACTGAGACAGATTTCGACCACACCAAAGAATCTCAAGAAGAAAGATGGTAAAGTAGGAAAATTAGTCGAAGATTTATCTCAAGAATGAAGACGAGGATTTAAGAGAAGAATTGGAAAAAGTAGAGGAAGGAAGAAAAGAATTGATGATCCTATATAACTAAGATTTAAAACGAGAGGGAAATGTTCGGACCTCTACGGTACCACAAAGGAACTCACGGTATCTTCATCTTCTCGTAGAGACACGAGTAAATCAGTCTTGTGTTGCCTCATCTGGATCCAACAAGGAGTTAAGTTACATCTAAGACTACTGCACCAACGGGGAACCGAGATCCACTATTGATCGTCTGGCGGCCTATAGCTAGAGCAAACTAGATTTGTGCGGGAAAGTCACTCTTGTATCTTCCTTGTAGCACAAAGTTGTCCACTCGAATCAGCAGGTGTCGAGACTTCTAAGTAGGTCTTGTCCCGATCTAGAGCAGCATCACGTCGGCATCTTGTTCATTCATCTTCTTCCGGACAAAAGCAACAAATTTTCAATGCTAGTCATTGAGTTACAAGAACATATAAACCTAACAGTTAAGTCCTTACTTTGATTTCTACCCATCTCTCACTAATATTCTTTTAATGTTCAAATCATTTACTGGTATTTTTCCTAAAATCAGGTGTAAGCGTCGGGAGCAACAATGCTCTGATACAAACTGTAATCCCCTAGAAAATCTAACGCAATACAGTGGCGGAAACACTGTAGAGTTGGGATTAAAACACACTGACAAACTTTATCTTATTAAAAGAAATGGTAAGTCAATATACAAAGGCCTCTTTTTACAAAAGGGCTAAAAGGAAATTCTTCAAACGGGTTTATACAAATCCATAAATTACATGAATGAAGAAAGAGTAGGATCCACACTACTCGCTAGCTCACACCCAAAACCCAGTAGCAAATACCTGTCATGTTATAAACATAAAAGCCACATCAGTGGGGAGTAACTCGGACGTTCTCTCAGCCATATTATACCATATGGAAAGATAATAGTATTACTATATGAAAATAATTAAAATGGAAAACATTAAATGATATAATAAAAATAAGCTTTCGGAGAAAACTTAAAATATTGGAACAATAAAATCAGAACAAGTTTTCAGAAGAAAACTTCAAATATTTGCCAACTTGCAAACGAAAATGTATCGATAATAATAAAAATATTCAAAATGGCGTTATGGATATATTCAATGTAGAAGGCTAGACTTTCACTAGGAGAATACTAAAAACTAGCTTCGAGAACGTAGTTCAAACAAATCAAACTCCGATCTCTAACTAGGCTACTCAACCATAATAGGACGGCGACTTATAAAAGCGTGGCCCTAATTTAAGACAATGTATACCCCTCGTGGGATTACCTGTCACCCAGTTCAACTTATGACGGCGACTTACTGCGAGGCCTACCTTGTATTTTGTCATTTCTGTTGATGTCGCTGTTGTTGTTTATCGCGCTATTGTTGCCTGTGTGTGATGTTCCTGCTGCCCCTTTTCGGTCTTCTTGTTCTTCTTCTTCTTCTTCTTCTTTTCTGTTTATGACGTTAATTCTGCTACTGTCCTGATGCTTCTTCTGCTGTTCTACTACTTCTTTTCGATCCTTTTCTCCTTCTTCTACTTTCTTTTTCGATCGGTAGTTATTGCTGCTGTTTTTCGTGTTGGTTGATGACCGTACTGCTGCTGTTGTTGATGTCTATACTGCTACTATTGTTGTTTGTTTCTTCTTCCTCCTCCTCCTCCTCTAATTCTTCTTCTCTTATGCCATACGTTGTTCTGTTGCTCTGCGGTGTTATTTCTGCTATCATGGTTCAAGTTGCTGCTCTCGCTTGCGGGTTTGTCATGCCTTGTTTTTGCTGACTCTTTCCTTGTTTTCCGTTCGTCGTGCCTATTGTTGCGCTGTTGTTTTTGTTGCTGTTCGGATTGTTGATAATGCCGTCTTTTGGCGTTGTTTTGGTTGTTGTCTCGTCGCCTCGGTTACCGTGTTTATCAACTCAGTTCTTTTTCGTCATCTTATATTGGTTTGACACATCAATTCCCTCTCCATATTGTGTCAAATACTCGTCCCTTCGTTCTTCCCTTATCTTGAGTTTGAATATCGTCTTTCCGACTCATTTGTATTTGTTTTAACTTCCCTCCTTGTTATTTGGGTTTGTCTTGCTACCCGTATCCAACCCGTGTCTCATTCTTACGTTTTGTTAACTCGATTTTCATGCTGAAGCCTGCTTAGAAGACTAACGATTCTACAACTCGGAGCTTAAAGACATTACTAACGATTTGGAGCTAGGACGAGTATGCGTTCGTTTTAGCTATCGACTCAAGGTAACTTTAGGACGTTACTCGATTTTATATCGTATGTTTGAGTAGTAGTATGTAGTAAATATTTTAACTTCGGTTTTCTAATTTTTAGCTATTTATTATTTGCTAATAATATTATTTTAAATTGTGTGCTTTATAAATATTTTAAAGTTTAAATATCGTTTTATAAATCGTTAGTAATTTAATTATTTATTATCATTATAATATTTTGTGGGTTATCGTGACACTAATAACTAAATAATATCGATTTCATATTTTCTTCATGTTTCGTTAATTTATAATTTTAACTCAAATCGTATTTTTATATTATAATTGAGATTTGTATACTTGTTCAGTAAATTAATTTCGTTTTACGACTTATATTAATAAATGAGAAAGTAGTCGATTTTGTTTTAAATACATTTTTAGTCGAGACTATTTTCCCTAATAATTTCTCATTTGGCTACGATTGACTATTTTTAGTAAAATCAGAATTATTTATTGATAAAATCTATTTGCTAAATCTAATTCGAAAGCTTTATAATCTCGTTTAATTTATAAAACTCGTTGACTAAATTAATTTTGATATCGTTTTTCTTAAAACAACTCTTTTCTAAAATTTATTGTTTTAACTCGATTTCCTAATTTTTATAAAATGCTATATATTGACTTATTATATTTTATTTATATATTGAGTAACGAATTTAGAAATATATTAAAGTTACGATAACGACGATAATAATAAAATGCTAATTTCGTTAGAAATGCTATTATTATACATTTCACTTATTTTAATAACTTACGTATTTTTCTATAAGACTATTTCTATTTTAAGTAAGATTCTAAAATTTGTAAGTTTCTATTTATAGAAAGTTTTCTTTTTTACATAAAATGTTTATTCCTTTTATCCTCATAATGATTATATTTATTTTGATTATCGATAATGGCTGTTTTGGAGTTATGGAATAAAGTCAAGTGTGAGGGTTAGAGTAATATAATCTGGGGTTTACGTTTTTGCCATCAACTATAAGGCTAGTGTATCAGGAATCGGTACATTAATTGTTGAACCGGGTGACAGGTATCCCGGGAGTTGTGTACATTTTGACAAGTAAATCTAACGCAATATAGTGGAGAAAACACTGTAGAGTTGGGATTACACACCAACAAACTATATCTTATTAAAACAAATGGTAAGTCAATACAAAGGCCTCGTTTTACAAAAGGGCTAAAAGGAAATTCTTCAAACGGGTATATACGGGCAGCAAGAACATCACACAGGCAGCAATAGCGCGATAAACAGCAGCAGCGACATCAACAGAAATGACAAAATACAAGGTAGGCCTCGCAGTAAGTCGCCGTCATAAGTTGAACTGGGTGACAGGTAATCCCACGAGGGGTGTACATTGTCTTAAACTAGGGCCACGCATTTATAAGTCGCCGTCCTATTACGGTTGAGTAGCCTAGTTAGAGATCGGAGTTTGATTTGTTTGAACTACGTTCTCGAAGCTAGTTTTTAGTATTCTCCTAGTGAAAGTCTAGCCTTCCACACTAAATATATCCATAACGCCATTTTGAATATTTTTATTATTATCGATACATTTTCGTTTGCAGGTTGGCAAATATTTGAAGTTTTCTTCTGAAAACTTGTTCTGATTTTATTGTTCCAATATTTTAAGTTTTCTCCGAAAGCTTATTTTTATTATATCATTTAATGTTTTCCATTTTAATTATTTTGATATAGTAATACTATTATCTTTCCATGTGGTATAATATGGCTTAGAGAACGTCCGAGGTACTCCCCACTGACGTGGCTGTTATGTTTATAACATGACAGGTATTTGCTGCTGGGTTTTGGGTGTGAGCTAGCGAGTAGCGTGGATCCTACTCTTTCTTCATTCATGTTGTAGACACCCGCATTTTGACTGCCAGGTGTCTATGGTAGTCTCCGAAAAACACCCGATGATGATCGGACGCAAACATGACTTAGTATACTCGAATCTGGGCTCGGACTCAATAATATCTGATATGGACTTTTAGCGGAATAAAAATCTCACAAAACAGACCTCAAATCCAGGCCCAGTGGGTCATTCCGAGCAGAATAAGACTAATTTGGGCCAAAACCGACACCAAAAATAAATCCCGTCTTTTGGCGACCGGGTCAAAACCCAGTCAAAGACGAACCCGTCGCACAAATCAGCCATATTCACTCCTTGAAACTGGCGCCCAAATCAAAATTCAAAAAAACAATCAAAGTCAACTCCTTCCTAAAATAGCTCGATCCTCTTGATCCACTCGATCGAGTGGATTGACCCACTCGGTCGAGTGGAGCGTCTTGAACCGGGTTTGGCCCATTTGCAAGGGCACTCGATCGAGTGCACTAGGGCCACTCGATCGAGTGACCCTAGGTCGTGGAGTAAAATCTATAAATACCCCCTCAACTCCTTTGCATTTTAAGTTTTGATCAATGCATTTTCTACCCTACATTTTCACCCTAATCCTCCTATACATTTGCACTACAAGCTCTTAGCAACCCTAAGCAAATACACACAAAAAACAGAGCCATTCGTCCCTCGAAAACCGACAAAACATTCACACACACACACACACACCATAACTTGCATACATCCTCGATACTCCGGCGTCCCGTCGCTATTTACGAGTCCATTTCCGAGGTCCTTACTAAGCATGTATGTTGAGGGTGTCCCAAACCCCATCTCGATCTTTATCTTCTCTAATCTTTTGTTTACGTTTTTCGTATTTTATATAATAATTGTACTAGTAACGCTAACTCTAACACTAACTTTTCTTTATCGTTTACTAACATTTCAATTTCGCTAACTAACAACTAACGATTACATACCGCGTATATATATATATATATATATATATATATATATATATATATATACTAGTATTAAAATCTCGTTTTCAAATACGTTTGACTATGATAATTGCCTAAAGTCCGTCTAATTCCTTTACGAGTAACGACGGAGGTGGCGCCCTTTCGAGGAGCGCCGCCCCAATGTGCTCAAGGATATGATGTGATCGTGATTGGTCATAGTTGAACGTACTTGATCCCATTTCCAAGATTAATGCGGGATAATCCGTTAGGATTAGTATCGATGTCGTGACGCGGAGGACCACAATCTCGTCATTAATCAAACATTTTCAAAATCTCATAATATCATTTTCATAAATTCCGATAACGGTATTATAATCGCATGCATACACGATTATAGCACCGGAAGCCGGATTAAATGCAAATAGTACAATATTTGTATTTAATTTGGCCAACCATCGATTTCGGACAATAAAATGAAATGAGTTATTACTCGTACAGGGGCTACTCGACCGAGTACGTAGGCTACTCGATCGAGTAGCACCCAAAAAACTGGGCAGTAGCTACGCTTAAAGACACACTCGACCGAGTCAGACCACGACTCGATCGAGTGGGTCCTGTAACCCAGAAAACCGAGAGCTTTGACACACTTTTTGAGCCTCGTCTTTTTACGACTTTAGTCATCACGTGTAAAGACAATCACGTGACCCTCCTTTCTTCAAAACCCATGCATATCACGACACTTAAAACGACTTTGATCGACGGTCTCGCACTATTAATTTTGTGTCGACGATTCTTTAGTCGTATCCGACACATAATTAATTTAGACTCCATTTCTCGAGGTGATAAGTCGGGACAAGGCATCGAGGTTCGAGATCGGGTTAGCACCACGCCTAGGTCTCGAACCTCCGTCTTTTGATTAATACGCAATATAATGCGTAATTGATCAAGGTTCGTCCGTCTAACTAATTCACGATCTAGTGTACGTTTGTTATGTACGGGTCTATGTCGAGTCGTGTATTTATTTATCGCTCTTCTTATTTTATTCTACCTTTTTATTGATCGTTGTATTGTGAATTCCGGGTTGTATTTCCGCCCATGTAACTTGTACAATTTATTTACAAGCTTTATTTATTTACTTGCTTATCGCTTTATAAATGAACCCCGCATGCTAAACTACTCCGACAATGATTAGATGCATTAAATGACGTAGCAAACCAATAATTCACATGTTTAGTTAAAAATGCTGTTTGCATATCATTTAGTCGTTTTACTAGCGCGCGCACACAAACACGAACGATGTCTTAGTAGAGGCCGCCATTGTGCGGGCGGGGTTGGGTGTCCTTAGTGGGCTTCCCAACACGTACCCTCACCCCTTACTCAGAACCTTGGTTTCCGGATGTCCGAAACCATTGTGTACGCATAAACCATTGTGGGCTTCCCAAGAGAAATCGTTCGCATATTAGTGTACGCGCATTAGTTTAATGATTCATGCATAACCCATTTTTTCCCGGGCCGGTTACTTGTGACCGACGTCCCACTATACCGCGGTGCATTCCTACATGGGTGCGCTAAAGACTTTGATGGTGGAACTCGTATGGGTTTTGCGGGATGTCCTAAGACCAACTCGGCTTAGGGAGTCCGTTCTGATTTACGAGAAAGCCATCGTTGTTGGTATAGACCCTATTTTGACCGACCGAGACTTAGCGTAATGCATACATAAGCGTCGTTATAATGCTTGTTTGACAACGTGCTACTTGGTTTCCGTGTCAATTTTCAAAAAACCATCATTTCAAAAATGCATCTTTCCAAAATGCCAAATTTCGAAAAACCCAAAATACTGTCCGTTTCGGGACCCATTTTTCCAAAAATACCCAATTTTGAAAAACCCGAAATGCTGCCCATTTCGGGACCCGTCTTTTCAAAATATCCAATTTTCAAAACTCGGAATGCCGCCGAAATTTAGGATCAACAATTTGACTCAAAATATCCTTTCCTTTAGTCGGCATACTGTCCGTTTTAACTCTCGAATTTCCGACACCGTCTTGATTTTCTGAATTTTTTTTCAAAATTCTAATCTCGGTTTTTCGAATTTCCGTTTTCAATTTTCGAACTCTCGGAAATTCACCCATTATATATTTAAATTTTCAATTTTCAACTTCAAACTCTCCAACTTTCCTAAAATGAATCTTCCTTATTATAGGACCTACCGTTATCCGTGTGTCGGGTCTTTGCATAGTATGTAGAAGGTTTATAGCGTCGAAACTCCGTCGATCTTACATCACGAGTTTCCCCCCTTTCCCGAGTCCGCCTTATTTGTCAAGGCACGACCACCCCGCGTAGGGCATACCCCTACAAAGGAAAGTCCGTCTGTACACTCGAGTCAAAAGTCTGGGGAATAATCTCACGTGGACCTTCCTTCGAACGGGACTAGGCCCACAAGGCCAAATTCCTAAGGAAGTCATGCCACCTACAAGTCATCCGTCTAGGTGTCTTTCTCGAGTCTTTTTCACTCAGTCCTTTTCTTTTGGGTCGCTCGGGATGTACTTGTTTTGATTCCAAGATCTGGGTTCAGTTTCTGATTACACGGTATTCTTACAGACTGGCCACCTGCAACCAGACACACCCGCAAGATGGAAGCTGCTTTGAACAGTCTGAAAACCTCTGTGGACGCCATGGTCGTCAAGCAGACCGACATCGAAGCCCAACTGACTGAAATGAGGGCTGGTTAAGTGGCTATTGTTGCTCGCATGGCTGCAGTGGAGCAAAGGACTCCAAATACCGAGACCAATGGGTCTCTAACTGAGCTACTAAGTGCGATTCGCCGACTGGAGGAACAAGTGCACCTAGCCAGGAGTAACAACATTCATTGGAAAAACAGTCGTGAGTATGCCCCGGTGAACGACAAACTACCCCCGAACCTGAACCTCACGGGCTTACCAATGTTTGAGGGAACCGAAGACCCATTACTACATGTACGGGCCTTCAAAGAGTTTATGGCTATCAAGGGAGTGGATTCGTCCATGTTCAAAAACCTTTTTGCAGCATCTCTTGAGAAGCACCCACGGGCCTGGTACTATAGGCTAGACCCAAAGAAATACCCCACTTGGGATGATGTGGCCACCGAGTTCGCTCGGAATTATGCTGACAACACCGAGATCCAAACCACAATGCGATCTCTGGAGGTTATGGCCCAAGAGCCGAAAGAAGGTTTTACCAAATACCTTCAATGCTGGAGGGCCGAGAGCGTGAAATTGGTCGATAAGCCCAGTGAGAAGACTTTGGTGGAGGCTTTTGTCAAGAACCTCCTACCCTCCTACCGGGTTCACCTCCAGTATGCCGTCATACCCAACTTCACCACCCTTACTGAAATGGGTATGAGGATCGAAGACGATCTGAGATTGGAAGGCCTTACAAAGGCTATCCTCAAAAGGCCTAATCCAACCGATAGGCCCAACTCCTGAAGTTCCGGTCGAGCGACGCTCCAAGAACTACAATGCTCAAGCCTATTGCCAGTACCACCGGAGCAATGGGCATGATACCGAGAAGTGCTGGAAACAGAAGCACTTGATTCAGGACTTGATCGAAAGCGGTAAAATCCCGCTACCCGGAGATAAGCCCAGCAACAAGGAGAACCCTTTCAGCTCCCACGCCATCTTTACCGGGGAGGTGATCGATTGCTCTCACCTTATCTCTCCATTTATCCCGCAAGTAAACGGGATCTGGTTCGACGACGAGGATGACGTCTACCTCGCCAAAGGGGAAGCTGTCCCCATCACCTCCGAGGAAATTCGTAAGACCAAATCCCGAGTTTTAGCCAGTAACCACCTTGGTCGTCCCTATCAAGCCACTAGCTCTAGGGACGCCCCTATCCCGACAACCGTCATTGAGCCACTCAAGACGGAAGTCGCCCCTGAGGAGCCGACTGCTGAAACGGCTCTCATGAAACAGTTGAAGAAGACCCGAGTTGACCTCACCATATGGCAACTCCTGGTCAGCTCACAAGAGCATCGAGAGGCACTTACTAAGGCTCTCGATCAAATGAAGGTTGACTCTTTGGTTACCCCTGCTGAGATGGTCGCCACGGTCCTGCCCCACCTGAAAGGCAAAGCTAAGGAAGGAGGCCCAACGATCACTTTCTCCGGAGCCGACCTACCGCCATTCGGGGCCTCCCATAATCTGGCCCTCTATATTACGGTGGTTTGCCGAGGGAAATACCTCCCTATGACCCTGGTTGATGATGGGTCCGCTGTAAATGTCCTTCCTCTAAGGACCGCCAAAGCCCTCGGCATTACCGAGACCGACTATATCCCGACTGCTCAGACCATTCAAGCCTTTGATGGGACCCCAATGTCAGTCGCTGGGGCTGTAAAACTGACCATCATAACGGGCCCAATAGAAAAGGAGCTCGAATTCCAGGAGATCGATGTCACCTCATCATTCAACTTGCTCCTAGGTAGGCCTTGGATCCACGCGGTCAAGGCGGTATCCTCCACCCTCCACCGAAAGATCAAGATGCCTCTGCTTAACGATGTTATCACTCTAGAGGCAACACCAATGACTGTGGCTAGCTGTAACGCCACGGGGCGCACGGACCTCTAGGGGTTCGAATTTGTGGGGATGATCGAGGAAGAGTACCTCTTTATGCCTTACTTCACTACGAGTGTCGACACGATGCTCCAAAACCTGGGGTACTTTTCGGGGGCTACCTATCGACCCGATCTTTCAGCTGGGAAGATCATCGAGGTCCTCAAAGACGAAGACTCTCACTTTGGTCTCGGTTATGCCATCACTCCCGACAATGTTGTCCGAGCAGGAATTGAAAAGGCCTGCAACATTATTAAGGGTATCCACTTCAGCCCTTATAGCCCACGGTTAGCTGACTACTTTGTCACACCGGTGTTTGGGGCTGTTCAGGTTGGTCTATACCAACCCAAGGTTGTGCACCTCGGGACCCGCTTGGCCCGGGACTGCAACTATATTCCGGATGACGTGTTCGCCCTCATCCAGTCCGATGGAGCAGACAATGATGAGCCCGCGCTGGGGCTACCTTTTGGGGAAGACACCATAGCCCCAACTCCAAAGGAAGACCTGGTCAACCTGATTCTCCGCAGCAACAGGTTTGACTCGACCAAGCTGATCTTGGATGTTGGTTCCGAGACGGGAAACATGGCCTGGAGGAAGACTGTCAAGTGGACTGACAGTCAGGGAAGAATCTACAAGCTGGTCACTGGAGAGGGAGACATGCCTGAGTCTGAGTCTGAGTCCGAGTCCGAGTCTGAGTCGGAGTCTGAGTCTGAGTCTGAGGTCGAGTCTAGGGAAGTCGGTGCTAGAGTCACTCCTGTAACCCCTCCCCCTTTTATCATTCCTGCTGTTGGTACTTCGGGGTCTGTCCCGAGTGCTTTACCAATTCCGCCTCTGACCAATGATCAGATGGCTGCTCTTTTCGAGCTGTTTTCCAAATTCTCAATCAATAATAACAACCATTCTGCTTACGACTTGTCTCTTTTAAATTCTGCTTTCAAAAATACTTTATGCAATGACATTGAGAAACCAGACGAACAGGTACCCTTACCTCCGCATCTGATCGAGCAACTAGAGCAAAGGAAATCCTGGAACCCGGTAATCGAAGAAACCAAGCCCATAAATGTGGGAACAACCTAAGAGCCTCAGACACTTAAGATAGGGTTATCCCTAGATCCCGAGGAGAAACAACAGTTCATAAACCTCCTCCAAGAGTTCAAGGATGTCTTCGCATGGTCCAACAAGGACATGCCGGGGATAGACCGGGAAATAGCCGAGCACCACATACCAATCAAAGACGGGTGCAAACCGTCAAGCAGAAACTTCGCCGAATGAGGCCCGAGTGGTCTCTCAAGGTAAAAGAAGAAGTCGACAAACAGTTCAAAGCCGGCTTCATACAAGTGTCCGAGTATCCGGACTGGGTGGCAAACATCGTGCCGGTTCCTAAAAAGGACGGTAAGGTGCGGGTATGTGTAGATTTCCGGGATCTTAACAAGGGAAGCCGGAAAGATGATTTTCTCTTACCACACATCGACATACTGGTGGATAACACAGCCGATCATGTCCTTCTATCATTCATAGACGGGTATGTCGGGTACAATCAGATCAAGATGGCGGAAGAAGATATGAGTAAGACTACCTTCACAACACCTTGGGGTACTTACTGCTATACCGTCATGCCATTCGGTCTCATTAACGCCGGAGCCACATATCAAAGGACCGCTACCACTTTATTACATGACATGATGCATAAAGAGGTAGAAGTTTATGTAGATGACATGATCGTCAAATCTAAAGAACGGGACGGTCACATCACCGCCCTAAGGAAATTCTTCACTCGACTGCGCAAGTACAACATGAGGCTAAACCCTCAGAAGTGCAGTTTCGGGGTAACATCAGGCAAATTACTGGGTCATATCGTTAGCCAACGAGGTATCGAAGTCGACCCAGCTAAAATCAAAGCCATTACCGAGATGCAACCTCCCAAAACCGAAAATGAAATAAGGGGATTTCTCGGAAAAGTCCAGTATATCAGTCGGTTCATTTCCAAACTAACCATGGTGTGTGAACCAATTTTCAAGAAACTGAAAGCAGGAGAACGGGTACTATGGGATGACAAGTGCCAAGCTGCTTTCGACAAGATCAAGGAAATATTGTCTGCTCCGCCGGTCTTAATGCCGCCTCAAACCGGTTTTCCTCTGTCGTTATACCTAACGACGACCGAGACAGCCATGGGGGCTATGCTGGCCCAGACAGTTGATTCCGAAGAACGAGCTATCTACTACATCAGCAAGAAGTTTTTAGAGTATGAGTGCAAATATACCATGCTCGAAAAGACGTGTTTGGCTCTGGTTTGGGCTACTAAGAAGCTCCGGCACTATATGCTCAGCTACGAGGTCCATGTGATATCGAGGATGGACGCCATCAAATTCCTCTTCGAGAAACCCGTTCTCAATGGCCGAATTTCTAGATGGACTCTAATGTTGTCAGAGTTCGACCTAAAATTTGTGCCATTAAAGGCCATTAAGGGGGGGGGTAGTAGCTGAATTCCTCGCTGACAGTCCAGTAACCGAAGAAGGACACACCGACACCTGGTCCTTCCCAGACGAAGATATTTTCCATACCGATACTGAAACGTGGGATTTATACTTCGATGGAGCATCCAATTTTCGAGGGTTCGGAGTTGGGATCCTCCTAATTTCACCAAAAGGGGAGCATACTCCCGTCTCCATCAAACTGGACTTTGATGTTACCAATAATGCAGCAGAGTATGAAACATGCATTTACGGGCTACAAGCCGCCGCCAATCTGGGGATCACAAATCTCCGGGTACATGGTGATTCATCCTTGGTCATTAACCAAGCACTCCAAAAATGGAAGACTCGGAATGTTAATCTCGTGGCCTACCAGGCACGGGTAAGGGATCTCGAGAAACAATTCCAAAGGGTAGAGTACATATACCTGCCCCGAGAAGAGAATCAGTTCGCAGATGCACTCTCAAAATTGGCATCTTTACTGAACATTCCCGACCACGTGACCAGTATGCCAATTTGCGTCGAAAGACGGTCTGAGCCGGCGTACATTCACGACATCGAAGACATTGAGATAACTGATCCCGAACCATGGTATCAGGTTGTGTTAACGTACCTGACAAACGGAGAATATCCTCCCGGGACGGAAGGTCGAGCCAAGAAAGCCTTAAGAAGGCTAGCCACCCAGTTCATCCGTACCGATGACGGACAACGGTATAAAAAGAAGGCACAGGGGGCTCTTCTCCTTTGTGTTGACAAATATAAGGCTGAGAAAGTTATGGCCGAAGTACATGATGGTGAAAACGGTACACATATGAATGCCCACATGCTGGTCCGAAAAATCATGAGGCTCGGTTATTACTGGAATACCATGGAAGCCGACCGCCGGTTATATGTCAAACATTGTCATAACTGTCAAATCTTTGGCAATGTGCAACATATGCCGTCATCTTTGCTTTATACCATGACGTCACCCTGGCCATTCTCGACATGGGGTATCGACATAATCGGGAAAATAAATCCCTCTGGTACTGGTGGGCACTGCTTTATTTTAGTAGCTATCGACTATTTCACCAAATGGGTCGAAGCTGAATCATATCGCATTCTCAATTCTAAGCATGTCGCCAAGTTTATCCAGAACAAGATAATATGCCGGTATGGGATTCCCTATGAATTTATCAGTGATCACGGGACCCATTTTCTAGCCGAGACTGCGGCCTTGCTAACCAAGTATAAAATTCAAAGGCATACGTCCTCGCCCTATCGTCCCCAAACTCCCAAACTAATGGAGCGGTAGAGGCGGCTAATAAAACAATTGTCACCATACTAAAAAAGATGGCTGATAATTATCGGGACTGGCCCGACAAAATACCTTCTACCCTATCGGGATACCGAACGTCAATTTGCACCGCAACTGGGGCGACACCGTATTACCTGACCTATGGGATGGAGGCAGTCCAGCCAGTTGAGTTAGAGGTACCATCCCTCAGAATTCTGCTAGAAAGCCAAGTGCCCGAAGCTGACTGGGTTCGAGCACGGTATGACTCGTTGGTTCTACTAGACGAACGACGATCTCGTGCCCTCAATAATATCCAAATCTACCAAAAGAGGATCCAACGGGCCTTCAACAAGAGAGTAAGGCCCAGAAACATTAAAGAAGGGGATCTAGTCCTTAAGTCTGTTCGAGCTTTACTACCAGTTGACCCAAGGGGAAAGTTCAAACCCAATTGGGCTGGGCCGTATCTGGTAAAGAAGATCCTATCAGGGGGAGCAGTGATGCTGACGGACCTGGACGGGAATGAGTTCGTCAACCCGACCAACCTGGACCAGCTGAAGCGTTGCTACCCTTAGCCCTTTCTCAATGTCATTAGCAAATTTTATCAAAATCATCTTTTTCAAAAAAAAAGCAAGTCAATGAGCTAGAATTACTTATTCTACTGTCGCAAACAACTTGAACCAATAGTCTTGGTGTAATTCGAGATTGCAAATTTTACTAACCTGAACTACGTCTGGTTTGATTCTGCTAATCGCGGATACGTAGGCAACCCCTCAAAAGGGTACAACCAATGCAATCGAGAAAAGACAGGAGCGGTTTAATAATAAACTTCTTTTATTAATTCAAAAAAAAAACCCGATAAACTCGGGAAATTACAAAATGCAGGAATTCAAAAAAATACAAAAAAGAAGCACACGATAAAAATAGTAATAATACTTAAATAATAATAAAAGCTAAAGGACTTGGCATTTAGGGCATCTTGCCCTTCCCCTTGTCCTTGGCCTCCTTAGCCGTCCACTGGCGACGACGCGGAGGGGAGCGTTCCCGAATCACCACGGGAACCTCTCTAGCTCGGGCTCGTTTGTTTGAGCCCGAATCCTCTATCACTTCGGTGGGCCCAAGTAGGGCCCTCACGGGCTCAGAAAGCCGGTCACGCGGACCCAGTCGGTCCCGGGCCGCCAGCCTTGGCCCAAGGCGTCTCTCCAAATCAGTCTGGGGGCTTGGCCGCCTCCGTGTGCAACTAGAACCGACCTCCTTAGACCGAGTCTTAGTTTGTGACTTAAGACCCGATTCTTCCCGGACTACAGCATCAGGAATATCTCCTCCGTCGAAGAATTCCATGTTATCCTTCACCGTCTCTCGGCGAACTAGTTCAAAGGCCTCATCAACCTTCAAGGCCTTGCGAGCTTCCTCGGACTCCTCGGAAGTCCATTTCTGGTAAGCCCGTGAAACCCAAGCGGATTGGCAAGGGCTGGGTAAAGTCAATGTAGGACGAGTGAACCATCTTTGCAACCAGGTGTCGCACATAGCGTCCGTCAATTGCAGCGAGACGCTAATAATGGCTTCAGTCTCAGGAATGCGCTGAGACAAACCAAACTACCTCAAGAGATGGTCCAAGTTGATATGAACTGTCCAGTCTAGGGACAGAATCACCAGGTAGCGAGCTTGGTCTCTATTTGCCAATCCAGTCAACTTCGAAAGGAACCACCAAGCGACGGTCCACTTGATCAAAGGACCCCCGTGGAACACCAGCTCCTCATCCCAGTAAGCTCGATTTATTTGATGGCTCGAGCTTATCCGCCGTCTTCGGGAGCTAATCTGACTACTCCGGTAGTTGAGGAAGCTCGAAGGAGACTCTATAATCGATAGCCGCTCCGACAACCATATCTGAAAGGTACACACAGGATCCGTAAGCAACAGAGTGGTCCGCTACAGCCCACTCGATCGAGTACAGCAGCTGACTCGATCGAGTAGGCCCTCCAAAAACAGGCAGCAGCTCGTTAAGAGTGTCACTCAGTCGAGTGATAGGTCCACTCGATCGAGTGACTTACGGAAATCAGGGATTTCGCGTGAAAAAAAAAACGCGAGATGTATACTTGCAATAGACGGGTACTTCCCGTCAGCCGTCGGTTCGGGTCGAGTCGTCTAGCATCCAGACCCATGATGATTTCTCCAGTGGCTAGCCAAGCAGGGCTATGACCAGTCTTCATCTGGTCAACCACTCCAATCAGCCTGATTTGACCCATGCATGAGTCAAGCTCCATCAACCCTTCAAAAACGTAGCAGTGCAGCATGCAAAAGGCGAATGCCCTATGCCTGTAAGTAGGGGTAGCCCTCACATCCCGGCTGTTCATGAACTTGTCAGCCAGGTCGAATAGGGAAACAGTATTTCCCCGCACCATCCGATTTGTCTCAGCATGAGACAGACCCAAGAACTCCCTCAGCCTCCTTCTTGGATCCGGGTAGAACGGAGGGTAGCAGGCTGAACAACAGGGCTCCAACCACCTATAGCTGCGATTTCCTCAGGAAGAGGGCATATCTCTCCCCGCGGGAAGGCAAAGACGTGATGGGTAGTATCCCAAAACGTTAGACAGGCGTCCAAGAAATGTGAGTCAATTATCAGACGCTGGAGAGGGAATAGGCTGACGATTCCCATCTGGGTCAGCCGAACCTTTTCCTCGTCCCGAAAGTACTGGGACCAAGCGAGCAGCATGGCGGTCAAGTGATCGATACCCATGGCAGAATTTCCTAGTTTTCTTGAAAGTCTAAAAGATTTTGAGAAAAGAAGGAGAGTTTGAGTTGGAATGCAGAAGTTGAAGCAGGGATTCCTATATTTATAATAGGAAAACCTAACTGAAACCCACTATAACCCTAACTGTCATGCCTCCTCAGCAGACCTGGGCCCTATGCGCGCGCAGGCCTGATTTCAAACAAAGAACCCGGAATAGGAATCAAGCCATCCCGAGCTTTCCTAAGAGTTTCTAGAATTTTTCTGTGAAAAACAAATTGTGATAAAATTCTTTTCAAAAAATTGTGGCATTTTCAAAAATTCGGTATCTTGTCTCCCAAGCACGAGTCAGTGTTTTGCCTATGTGTTACATACAAGTTGTTATGTGTCAGCATACAGGTATACCCCAGACTTCAAATGCAAGTCTCCGCGTAGCTATTTCATTCCTCAGCATGAGTCAATGTTTCCTCCGGAATGCTACACCCAAGATGTGATGTGTCGGCATACAGGTACACCTACACCCCTAAAAGGCAAGTTTTACTCCCCACGGAGCTATCAACATCAGGACAGGTATGACCCTCTGCTTATGGCTGGCGAGCCCTTCACGCGAGTCTACTGGACTATAAACGACCCGACCGGAAGGCTGCCAGGTCGTAATCTGCGATTGGCCTGGTAGCTACTCTGACTTTCACCTTGTCCAAGCCTCAGTCAGAGTGGGGGCTCTGTAGACACCCGCATTTTGACTGCCAGGTGTCTATGGTAGTCTTCGAAAAACACCCGATGATGATCGGACGCAAACATGACTTAGTATACTCGAATCTGGGCTCGGACTCAATAATATCCGACATGGACTTTTAGCGGAGTAAAAATCTCACAAAACAGACCTCAAATCCAGGCCCAGTGGGTCATTCCGAGCAAAATAAGACTAATTTGGGCCAAAATCGACACCAAAAATAAATCCCGTCTTTTGGCGACCGGGTCAAAACCCGGTCAAAGACGAACCCGTCGCACAAATCAGCCAAATTCACTCCTCGAAACTGGCGCCCAAATCAAAATTCAAATAAACAATCAAAGTCAACTCCTTCCTAAAATAGCTCGATCCTCTTGATCCACTCGATCGAGTGGATTGACCCACTCGGTCGAGTGGAGCGTCTTGAACCGGGTTTGGCCCGTTTGCAAGGGCACTCGATCGAGTGCACTAGGGCCACTCGATCGAGTGACCCTAGGTCGTGGGGTAAAATCTATAAATACCCCCTTAACCCCTTTGCATTTTAAGTTTTGATCAATGCATTTTCTACCCTACGTTTTCACCCTAATCCTCATATACATGCACTACAAGCTCTTAGCAACCCTAAGCAAATACACATAAAAAACCGAGCCATTCGTCCCTCGAAAACCGACGAAACATTCACACACACACACACACACACACACACACCATAACTTGCATACATCCTCGATACTCCGGCGTCCCGTCGCTATTTACGAGTCCATTTCCGAGGTCCTTACTAAGCATGTATGTTGAGGGTGTCCCAAACCCCATCTCGATCTTTATCTTCTCTAATCTTTTGTTTACGTTTTTCGTATTTTATATAATAATTGTACTAGTAACGCTAACTCTAACACTAACTTTTCTTTATCGTTTACTAACATTTCAATTTAGCATTCTAACAACTAACGATTACATACCGCGTATATATATATATATACTAGTATTAAAATCTCGGTTTCAAATACGTTTGACTATGATAATTGCCTAAAGTCCGTCTAATTCCTTTACAAGTAACGACGGAGGTGGCGCCCTTTCGAGGAGCACCGCCCCAATGTGCTCAAGGATATGATGTGATCGTGATTGGTCATAGTTGAACGTACTTGATCCCATTTCCAAGATTAATGCGGGATCCTTTGAGGCGAAAACCGACATCACGTAATCCGTTAGGATTAGTATCGATGTCGTGACGCGGAGGACCACAATCTCGTCATTAATCAAACATTTTCAAAATCTCATAATATCATTTTCATAAATTCTGATAACGGTATTATAATCGCATGCATACACGATTATAGCACCGGAAGCCGGATTAAATGCAAATAGTACAATATTTGTATTTAATTTGGCCAACCATCGATTTCGGACAATAAAATGAAACGAGTTATCACTCGTACAGGGGCTACTCGACCGAGTACGTAGGCTAATCGATCGAGTATCACCCCAAAAACTAGGCAGTAGCTACGCTTAAAGACACACTCGACCGAGTCAGACCACGACTCGATCGAGTGGGTCCTGTAACCCAGAAAACCGAGAGCTTTGACACACTTTTCGAGCCTTGTCTTTTTACGACTTTAGTCATCACGTGTAAAGACAATCACGTGACCCTCCTTTCTTCAAAACCCATGCATATCACGACACTTAAAACGACTTTGATCGACGGTCTCGCACTATTAATTTTGTGTCGACGATTCTTTAGTCGTATCCGACACATAATTAATTTAGACTCCATTTCTCGAGGTGATAAGTCGGGACAAGGCATCGAGGTTCGAGATCGGGTTAGCACCACGCCTAGGTCTCGAACCTCCGTCTTTTGATTAATACGCAATATAATGCGTAATTGATTAAGGTTCGTCCGTCTAACTAATTCACGATCTAGTGTACGTTTGTTATGTACGGCTCTATGTCGAGTCGTGTATTTATTTATCGCTCTTCTTATTTTATTCTATCTTTTTATTGATCGTTGTATTGTGAATTCCGGGTTGTATTTCCGCCCGTGTAACTTGTACAATTTATTTACGAGCTTTATTTATTTACTTGCTTATCGCTTTATAAATGAACCCCGCATGCTAAACTACTCCGACAATGATTAGACGCATTAAATGACATAGCAAACCAATAATTCACATGTTTAGTTAAAAATGCCGTTTGCATATCATTTAGTCGTTTTACTAGCGCGCGCACACAAACACGAACGATGTCTTAGTAGAGGCCGCCATTGTGCGGGCGGGGTTGGGTGTCCATAGTGGGCTTCCCAACACGTACCCTCACCCCTTACTCAGAACCTTGGTTTCCGGATGTCCGAAACCATTGGCGCACGAGAGTCATTTTATATACGAAAGCCGGTGTAAACGGTATCGATATAATAATGCAAAGGGACGACCCCATAAACTCCGAAATCGAAGTGGGTCGTACTTTGTGTATAGTCCACGACGACATAGAGTGGGCTAGAATGGTTCCGAATAACCACAAAATTCGGTGGCGACTCCATTTTGACTTAAATTTCGAACCCGAGAACAATCTTACCACGAGATTCATTCGCCTACCCAAACCCGCGCGTGGCCGCGTCGGGGTGGACCTACGTCATGTCCACAGTAAGTACCCCAAGGTGTACTGAAGGTGGTCTTACTAATGTCTTCTTTCACCATCTTGATTTAATTATACCCAGCATAGCCGTCCATAAATGATAGAAGGGCATAATCGACCGTGTTATCACCAATATGTCGATGTGTGGTAACGGAAAGTAGTCGTTCGGGTTCGCCTTGTTAAGATCCTGAAAATCCACGCATACACGCACCTTATCGTCCTTTTTAGGAACCGGCACGATGTTCGCAACCCAGTCCGGATATTCGGACACCTGTATGAAGTCGGAGGATAAGGTTGACCAGGTCCTCCTTTGGAGTCGGGGCTATGGTGTCTTCCCCGAAAAGTAGCCCTGGCGTGGGCTCAGAATTGTTGGCATCTTGTGGATATGACATAGGTCCACCCCGACGCGGCCACGCGCGGATTTGGGGAGGCGAATGAATCTCCATATGAGAATGGATCGAATTGAAATTTGAATCGAAGTGGAGTCGCCACCGAACTTTGTGGGAGTTCGGGCCCGTTCGAACCCACTCTATGTCGTAGTGGGCCACGCACAAAGTATGGCCCATTTCCGATGTCAGAGTTTATTGCGCTCGTCCCTTTGCATTTGATACCGATACCGACATTATCGGATATCGTGTATTGAATGAATCTCGTGCGCCAACGGTTTCGGGCATCCGGAAACTGAGGTTCTGAGTAAGGGGTGAGGGTACGTGTTGGGAAGTTCACAAAGAACACCCAACCCCGCCCGCACTTAGCGGCCTCTACTAGGATATCGAATGACTTTCTAATACGCGCGTTAGTAGTTCGGTTAAATGATATGCAAACGTTGTTTTCCCTAAGCATGTGAGAAATTGAACGGGTTTATAGGTCGATTTAATGTAACTAATTCTTACGTCAAAGTTAAATTTAGCATGTGGGATCACTTTAGTACAATAAAATAAACAAAATAAATAAACCAATAAGAGGAAAAAACGCGTTAGTAACGGTAAATAACGATAATAATGGCTTATAACTAATATAGAATGATGCGGAATGGTGTAAACACGATGCATTATTTTGGAAAAATAGTATGTCACGTGATTGATTTGACACGTGTTGACCTAAGTCATAAAAAGCATTAACGAGACTCGAATGACATTATAGGACTCACGGTTTGACGTGATAAAGGGGCCACTTGACCGAGTCACTGAGGGACTCGACCGAGTGGGCCTCTGAAAAGATTATGTCCCAGATTTCGTGACGTCACTCGATCTAGCTATGAGGAAACTCGACCGAGTGCACGGCCACTCGATCGAGTCATTGCGAGACGCGACCGAGTGGTTGTCGAAATAGCATTCTGTCTCATTTTTTTGGGGTGCCACTCGACCGAGTGGGCTAGGCACTCGGTCGAGTGCCCTATGTACGAACTAGGGTTCGCTTGCAATTTTGTTATCGATTTCAAAATTGCTTTTGATTTTGTTAATTCGATGATTGTGTTGAATCGGACGTAAATATTGCATAATTTATGTTCGAATCGCATGTATGATACTCGTCATATCCGACGTTCAATTATTGAATCGATATCGAATATTAAAGCGAAACTAAAAAAAAGGTTGCTATAAGTGTTGAAACTAAAAAAGGTCGCAGGTCGAATATAAACCACATCCACAACTCTCAACCAACCACAAATGTCGACTATCCACAATACCTCAACCGCATTCACTCTCAGTCAACCAAAACACTTCATCTTTGGACTCATTTATGCTGAAAAAACTTATATAAAAAAGATTTAACATACGGTTTGAAGGTACACAAATCTAAACTAGCTAGAAGATACATAATCCGTAAATAAAGTTACAACAACAACAACAAAAAACAATCAACTAACTGGGAAGTTAGCTGGAGCACCAGAGTCACCACCATCCCCGTTAAAGGGGTCTCTGTCGTCTGGAGGGGATGGGGGACGACCTTGGTTGCATCTCCGAAACATGGCCCGAAACATGGCCATCTCATCATGCATCTTCTTTACAACATCTGCCTGAATTTCGTCCTTCCCAATTTCAGTCGGACGCCAAATTTGACGTCTGACTGTGGACGCCCGTTTGTCTTTTCAGACGCCATGTAGGCATCGATATGCCCAGGACGCCAACCAGGTGGACGCCCGGGATAGTTTTTTTTGTAGTGATTCAAGACATCTTTCCCTTTTTCTTGTCCTTGGCCTGTTTGGCCGTCCACTGGCGACGACGCGGAGGCGAGCGCTCCCAAATCACCACGGGAACCTCCTTGGCCCGGACTTGTTTCTTTGAACTCGAGTCCTCAATCACTTCAATTGGCCCAAGTCGAGCCCTCACATGTTCCGGTAACCGATCACATGGCCCCAATCGGTCTCTGGCTGCCAGTCTGGGCCCAAGCCTTCTCTCTAAGTTTGTCTGAGGGCTCACTTGCCCTCGTACGCTCCTAGCACCGGCCTCCTTAGCTCGAGTCTTAGTTTGTGACTTAAGACCCGCCTCCAATCGGACAAGGGTAGCAGAAGTCTCTCCTTCATCCTGTTGTCTTTCGCCGTCTCCCGACGAACCAATTCGAAGGCCTCATCGACCTTTAAGGCCTTACGTGCCTCCTACTACTCCTCAGAAGTCCACTTCCAAAATGCCTCGGAAACCCAAGCGGAATGGCAAGGGTTGGGTATGGTCTACATGGCAAGGGTTGGGTATGGTCTACATGGCACGGGTGAACCACCGTTGTAATCACGTGTCACACATAGCGTTCGTCAATTGGAGCGAGACGCTAATGATAGCCTCAGTTTTGGGAATTCGCTGAGACGAACCGAACTGCCTCAGATTGTGGTCCTGATATATATAGACAGTCCAGTCGAGTGACAGGATCACCAGGTAGCGAGCTTGGTCTCTCTTGGCCAACCCCGTCAATTTCGAGAGGAATCAGCAAGCAACGGTCCACCTAATCAAGGGACCCCCGTGAAATACTAGTTCCTCATCCTAATAAGCTCGGTTTATGTGATGGCTCGAGCTTATCCGCCGCTTCCTTGAGCTAATTTGCCTGCTACGATAATTGGGTATACTCATAGGAGACTCTATGATCGATAGACGTTCGGACAGCCAAATCTGACGAAGCAAAAATACAAAACTTCCGTAAGTAAATATGGGGTTCGCAGGCAGCCACTCAATCGAGTGTCAAGGCTGACTCGATCGAGTAGCCCCAAAAACCGGCAGTAAGTCTTCAACGAGGTCACTCGATCGAGTGATGGGTCTACTCGGTCGATTGACTAGCATACGTCAGATTTTTCGCGTAAAAAAAACGCGGGACGTATACCTGCAGGAGACGGATGCTCCCCGTCAGTTGACGGTCTGGGTCGAATTTCCTAGCATTGAGACCCATAATGATCTCTCCTGTTACCAACTGTAGACACCCGCATTTTGACTGCCACGTGTCTATGGTAGTCTCCGAAAAACACCCGATGATGATCGGACATAAACGTGACTTGGTATACTCGGACTTGGGCTCGGAATCAATAATATCCGACATGGACTTTTAGCGGAGTAAAAATCTCTCAAAACAGACCTCAAATCCAGGCCCAGTGGGTCGTTCCAAGCAAAATGAGACTAATTTGGGCCAAAACCGACACCAAAAATAAATCCCATCTTTTGGCGACCGGGTCAAAACCCGGTCAAAGACGAAACCATCTCAGAAATCAGCCAAATTCATTCTCGAAAATTGGCGCACAAAATCGAATTCAAAAAAACCAATCAAATCAATCAAGGATAATCTTTCCTTATTTGTCTCGCCTAATTGATCCACTCGATCGAGTGGATTGACCCCACTCGGTCGAGTGGAGCGTCTTGAACCGGGTTTGACCCGTTTGCAAGGGCACTCGATCGAGTGCATTAGGGCCACTCGATCGAGTGCCCCTATGTCGTGGGGAAACGCCTATAAATACCCCATGACCCCCATGCATTTCACAAGTTTTGAAAAAGTTTAATCAACCTACATTTGCCCTACATTTACACCCTACACCCTACATCACACTACACTACGACCCTAGTGACACTAAGCCAAAAAACCGAGTCCCTCGTCCCTCGAGAAACCGACGACAGACACATACACACATATACACACCATAACTCGCGTACATCCTCGATACTCCGGCGTCCCGTCGCTATTTACGAGTCCATTTCCGAGGTCCATACCTAGCATGTATGTTGAGGGTGTCCTAAACCCCACCTCGATCTCTTTTATCTCGTCTCATTTTCAATTAATTTATCGCATTTTGTATCGTAATCGTAATCGTAGTAGTAACACTAACACTAACGTTACTATACTTTTTGCATCTTCATTTTTTTCTTTATCATCTTTTTGTTACTAACAATATTCTACCGCGTATAAATAAACTAGTATCAAAATTTCGGTTTCAAAAACGTTTAACTATAATAATTGCCTAAGGTCCGTCTAATCCCTTTACGAGCAACGACGGAGGTGAAGCCCTTTCGAGGAGCCCCGCCCCAATGTACTCAAGGGGGTGACGTGATCGCAATCGGTCATAGTTGAACGCATTTGATCCCATTTCGATAATTAGTGCGGAACCCGTTGACACGAAAACCGACATCACATAACCCGAAAGGGTTAGTTCCGATGTCGTGACGTAGAGGGAAGCATTTCGTCACTAATTCAAATTTTCTAATCTAACGAAAACGTTTTCATAAAACTCCGATAACGGTATTATAATCGTTCATACACAATTATAGTACCGGAGGCCAAGTTAAATACAAATCATGCGATATTTGTATTTAGTTTGGCCGACCATCGATTTCCAATCAAAAACGAAACGAGTTATCACTCGTACAGGGGCTACTCGACCGTGTACATATGCTACTCGATCGAGTAGCACCCAAAAAAGTGGGCAGTAGCTGCGTCTAAGGACGCACTCGACCGAGTCAGGTCACGACTCGGTCGAGTGGGTCCTGTAACCCAGAAATCCGAAGGCTTTGACACACATTTCAAGCCTCGTCTCTTTATCGACTTTAGTCATCACGTGTAAAGACCATCATGTGATCTTCCTATTTTCAAAACCACGCATTTCACGACACGTAGAACGACTTTGATCGATTTTTCGACATGATTAGTCGGGACAAGACTACGGGACGTGAGATCGGGCTAGCAATACGCCACAATCCCACGTTTCCGTCCTCCGTTTAATATACAACATAATGTGTATTTAATCGGGGTTAGTCCATCTACATAATTCGCGGTCTAGTTTACATACGGGTCCGTTTCTATCATTACATTGCCTTTTTTTTATTATTTCATTTATCATGTTGTACTAATCGTTGTATTGTGAATTCTGGGTTGTATTTCCGCCCGTGTAACTTGTACGTTATGTTATCGATTTCCTTTCGAGCTTTATTTATTTACTTGCTTATCGCTTTATAAATGAACCTCGCATGCTAAATCATTTCGACCATAATCAAGATGCATTAAATGACGTAGTTCACATACTATTCGCATGCTTTATCCCGAAAACGCTGTTTGCATATCATTTAATTATTTTACTAGCGCGCGTACAGGAACACGAACGATGTCTTAGTAGAGGCCGCCATTGTGCGGGCGGGGTTGGGTGTCCTTAGTGGGCTTCCCAACACGTACCCTCACCCCTTACTCAGAACCTTTGGTTTCCGGATGTCCGAAACCATTGGCGCACGAGAGTCATTTTATATACGAAAGTCGGTGTAAACGGTATCGATATAACAATGCAAAGGGACGAGCCCCATAAACTCTGAAATCGAAGTGGCCTTACTTTGTGTATAGCCCATGACGACATAGAGTGGGCTCGAATGGTTCCGAATAACCACAAAATTCGGTGGCGACTCCATTTTGACTTAAATTTCGAACCCGAGAACAATCTTATCACGAGATTCATTCGCCTACCCAAACCCGCGCGTGGCCGCGTCGGGGTGGACCTACGTCATGTCCACAATTTGGCGACTCCGCTGGGGATACCTGATGTACCACATGTCATCGGGGTTCCCAGGGTGAGACTCGAAGAGAAATCGTTCGAATATTAGTGTGCGCGCATTAGTTTAATGATTCATGCATAACCCAAAATTGCCCGGGCCGGTTACTTGTGACCGACGTCCCACTATACCGCGGTGCATTCCTACAAGAGTGCGCTAAAGACATCGATGGTGGAACTCGTATGGGTTTTGCGGCATGTCCTAAGACCAACTCGGCTTAGGGAGTCCGTCCTGATTTACGAGAAAGCCATCATTGTTGGTATAGACCCTATTTTGACCGACCGAGACTTAGTGTAAAGCATACATAAGTGTCGTTATAATGCTTGTTTGACTACGTGCTACTTGGTTTCCGTGTCATTTTTTCAAAAACCGTCATTTCAAAATTGCATCTTTCCAAAAATACCCACTTTTCGAAAAACCCGAAATACTGTCCATTTCGGGACCCGTCTTTCCAAAACGCCCAATTTTGAAAAACCCGAAATGCTGCCCATTTCGGGACTCATCCTTTTCAAAAATATCCAACTTTCAAAAACTCGGAGTGCCGCCGAAATTTAGGATCGACGATTTTACTCAGAATATCATTTTCTTTAGTCGGCATGCTGTCCGTTTTAACTCTCGAATTTCCGACACCGTTTTGATTTTCTGAATTTTTTTCAAAATTCTAATCCTGGTTTTCGAAATTCCGCTTTCCATTTTCGAACTCTCGAAAATTCACCCATTACAAATTTTCAACTTCAAACATCCAACTTTCTTAAAATAGATCTTCCTTATTATAGGACCTACCGTCTATCCGTGTGTCGGGTCTTTGCATAGTATGTAGAAGGGTTATAGCGTCGAAACTCCGTTGATCTTACATCACGAGTTTCCTCCCTTTCCCGAGTCCGCCTTATTTGTCAAGGCACGACCAACCCGCGTAGGGCATATCCCTACAAAGGAAAGTCCGTCCATACACTCGAGTCAAAAGTCTGGGGAATAGTCTCACGTGGACCTTCCTTCGAACGGGACTAGGCCCACTAGGCCAAAATCCTAAGGAAGTCATACCACCTACGAGTCATCCGTCTAGGCGTCTTTCTCGAGTCTTTTCCACTCAGTCTTTTCTTTTGGGTCGCTCGGGATGTACTTTTTCTATGATTCCAAGATCTGGGTTCGGTTTCTGATTACGCGGTGTTCTTACAGACAGGCCACCGGCAACCAGACACACTCGCAGGATGGAAGCTACTTTAAGCAGTCTGAAAACCTCTGTGGATACCATGATCGACAAACAGGCCGACATCGAAGCCCAACTGAATGAAATGAGGGCTGGTCAAGTTGCTATCGCTCGTTTGGCTGCAGTGGGGCACAGGACTCCAAATACTGAGGTTACGGAACCTCTGGCTGAACTGGTTAGCTCGGTTCGCCGATTGGAAGAGCAAGTTCATTTGACTGGGAGTAACAATATCCACCGGGAAAATAGTCGTGAGTATAACCCGTTAATTGACAAGCTGCCCGCAAACCTGAACCTCACCGGTTTGCCCATGTTTGAAGGGACTGAGGACCCGTTACTACATGTACAGGCCTTCAAGGAGTTCATGGCCATCAAGAGAGTGGACTCTACCATGTTCAAGAGCCTTTTTGCTGAGTCTCTTGAAAAGCACCCTCGGGCCTGGTACTACAGGCTAGACCCGAAGAAATACCCCACTTGGGATGATGTGGCCACCGAGTTCGCTCGGAACTATGCTGACAACACCGAGATCCAAACCACAATGCGATCTCTGGAGGTTATGGCCCAGGAGCCGAAAGAAGGTTTTACCAAATACCTTCAACGCTGGAGGGCCGAGAGCGTGAAACTGGTCGATAAGCCCAGTGAGAAGACTTTGGTGGAGGCTTTTGTCAAGAACCTCCTACCCTCCTACCGGGTTCACCTCCAGTACGCCGTCATACCCAACTTCACTACCCTTACTGAAATGGGTATAAGGATCGAAGATGACCTAAGACTGGAAGGCCTCACTAAGGCCGCTGCCAAAGGGTACCAAGGGGCTTCTTCCTCCACTACCAAGCCCCAAGCTACTACCCGTAGCATTTTCGACGCGGTTAATCTACTAGATTCCCCGTCCAAGAAGAACACCCCACCTCGGGTTTTTACTGATATAGGTACTACCTATACTTATGCCTTACAAAGGCTATCCTCAAAAGGCCTAATCCAACCGATAGGCCCAACTCCTGAAGTTCCGGTCGAGCGACGCTCCAAGAACTACAATGCTCAAGCCTATTGCCAGTACCACCGGAGCAATGGGCATGATACCGAGAAGTGCTGGAAACTGAAGCACTTGATTCAGGACTTGATCGAAAGCGGTAAAATCCCGCTACCCGGAGATAAGCCCAGCAACAAGGAGAACCCTTTCAGCTCCCACGCCATCTTTACCGGGGAGGTGATTGATTGCTCTCACCTTATCTTTCCATTTATCCTGCAAGTGAACGGGATCTGGTTCGACGACGAGGATGACGTCTACCTCGCCAAAGGGGAAGCTGTCCCCATCACTTCCGAGGAGATTCGAAGGACTAAATCCCGAGTCCTAACTAGTAACCACCTTGGTCGTCTCTATCAAGCCACTAGCTCTAGGGACACCCCTATCCTGACAACCGTCATTGAGCAACTCAGGACGGAAGTTGTCCCTGAGGAGCGGACTGCTGAAACGGCTCTCGTGAAGCAGCTGAAGAAGACACGAGTTGACCTCACTATATGGCAACTCTTGGTTAGCTCACAAGAACATCGGGAAGCGCTTACAAAGGCTCTTGATCAAATTAAGGTTGACTCTTTGGTTACCCTACCGAAATGGTAGCCACGGTCCTGCCCCACCTGAAGGGCAAAGCTAAGGAAGGAGGCCCAATGATTACTTTCTCCGAAGCCGACCTACCGCCGTTCGGGGCCTTTCATAATCTGGCCCTTTACAGTACGGTGGTTTGCCGAGGGAAATACCTCCCTATGACCCTGGTTGATGATGGGTCCGCTGTAAATGTCCTTCCTCTAAGGACCGCCAAAGCCCTCGGCATTACCGAGGCCGATTATATCCCGACTACTCAGACCATCCAAGCCTTTGATGGGAGCCCAAAGTCGGTAGCTGGGGCCGTGAAACTGACCGTCATAACCGGCCCGATAGAGAAGGAGCTCGAATTTCAGGTGATTGATGTCACCTCATCATTCAACTTGCTCCTAGGTAGGCCTTGGATCCATGCGGTCAAGGCGGTGTCCTCCACCCTCCACCGAAAGATCAAGGTGCCCCTGCTTAACGATGTTATCACTTTAGAAGCAACACCAATGACTGTGGCTAGCTGTAACGCCACGGGACGCACGGACCTATGGGGGTTCGATTTTGTGGGGATGATCGAGGAAGAGTACCTCTTTAGGCCTTACTTCACTACGAGTATCGACACGATGCTCCAAAACCTGGGGTACTTTTCAGGGGCTACCTCTCGACCCGATCTTCCAGCTGGGAAGATCATCGAGGTTCTCAAATATGAAGAGTCTCACTTTGGTCTCGGTTATGCCATCACTCCCGACAATGTTGTCCGAGCAGGAATTGAAAAGGCCTGCAACATTATTAAGGGTATCCACTTGAGCCCTTACAGCCCACGGTTGGCTGACTACTTTGTCACACCGGTATTTGGGGCTATTCAGGTTGGTCTATACCAACCCAATGCTATGCAGCTCGGGACCCACTTGGCCCGGGACTGCAACTACATCCCGGATGATGTGTTCGCCCTCATCCAATCCAATGGAGCTGATGATGCTGAGCCCGCGTTAGGGCTACTATTTGGGGAAGACACCATAGCCCCAACTCCGAAGGAAGACCTGGTCAACCTGATTCTCCGCAGCAACAGGTTTGACCCGACCAAGCTGATCTCGGATGTTGGTTCCGAGACGGGAAACAGGGCCTGGAAGAGGACTGTCAAGTGGACTGACAGTCAGGGAAGAATCTACAAGCTGGTCACCGGAGAGGGAGACATGCCTGAGTCTGAGTCTGAGTCCGAGTCTGAGTCGGAGTCTGAGTCGGAGTCTGAGTCAGAGTCTGAGGTCGAGTCTAGGGAAGTCGGTGCTAGAGTCACTCCTGTAACCCCTCTCCCCTTTATCATTCCTGCTGCTGGCACTTCGGCGTCTGTCCCGAAGGCCTTACCAATTCCGCCACTGACCAATGATCAGATGGCTGCTCTCTTTGAGCTGTTTTCCAAATTTTCAATCAATAATAACAACCGTTCTGCTTACGACTTGTCTCTTTTAAATTCTGCTTTCAAAAATGATTTATGCTATGACATTGAGAAACCAGACGAACAGGTACCCTTACCTCCGCAACTGATCGAGCAACTAGAGCAAAGGGAATCCCGGAGCCCGGTGATCGAAGAAACCGAGTCCATAAATGTGGGAACAACCTTAGAGCCTCAGACACTTAAAATAGGGTTATCCTTAGATCCCGAGGAGAAGCAACAGTTCATAAGCCTCCTCCAAGAGTTCAAGGATGTCTTCGCATGATCCTACAAGGACATGCCGGGGATAGACCGGGAAATAGCCGAGCACCACATACCAATCAAAGATGGGTGCAAACCGGTCAAGCAGAAGCTTCGTCGAATGAGGCCCGAATGGTCCCTCAAGGTAAAAGAAGAAGTCAATAAACAGTTCAAAGCCGGCTTCATACAAGTGTCTGAGTATCCGGACTGGGTGGCAAACATCGTGCCGGTTCCTAAAAAGGACGGTAAGGTGCGGGTATGTGTAGATTTTCGGGATCTTAACAAGGCAAGCCCGAAAGATGATTTTCCGTTACCACACATCGACATACTGGTGGATAACACGGCCGATCATGCCCTTCTATCATTCATGGACGGGTATGCGGGGTACAATCAAATCAAGATGGCGGAAGAAGACATGAGTAAGACTACCTTTACCACACCTTGGGGTACTTACTGCTATACCGTCATGCCATTCGGTCTCATTAATGCCGGGGCCACATATCAAAGGACCGCTACCAGTTTATTACACGACATGATGCATAAAGAGGTAGAAGTTTATGTAGACGACATGATCGTCAAATCTAAAGAACGGGACGGTCACATCACCTCCCTAAGAAAATTCTTCACCCGACTACGCAAGTACAACATGAGGCTAAACCCTCAAAAATGCAGTTTCGGGGTAACATCAGGCAAATTACTGGGTCATATCGTTAGCCAACGAGGTATCGAAGTCGACCCAGCTAAAATCAAAGCCATTACCGAGATGCAACCTCCTAAAACCGAAAAAGAAATAAGGGGATTTCTCGGGAAAGTCCAGTATATCAGTCGGTTCATTTCCAAACTAACCATGTTCTGTGAACCAATTTTCAAGAAACTGAAAGTAGGAGAACGGGTACTATGGGATGACAAGTGCCAAGCTGCTTTCGACAAGATCAAGGAAATTCTGTCTGCTCCGCCGGTCTTAATGCCTCCTCAACCCGGCTTACCTCTGTCGTTATACCTAACGACGACCGAGACAGCCATGGGGGCTATGCTGGCTCAGACGGTTGACTCCGAAGAACGAGCTATCTACTACATCAGCAAGAAGTTTTTAGAGTATGAGTGCAAATATACCATGCTCGAAAAGACGTGTTTGGCTCTAGTCTGGGCTACTAAGAAGCTCCGGCACTATATGCTCAGCTACGAGGTCCACGTGCTATCCAAGATGGATCCCATCAAATACCTCTTCGAGAAGCCCATTCTCAATGGCCGAATTTCTAGATGGACCCTAATGCTGTCAGAATTCGACCTAAAACTTGTGCCATTAAAGGCCATTAAGGGGCGGGTAGTAGCTGAATTTCTCGCCGACAGCCCAGTAACCGAAGAAGGACACACCGACACCTGGTCCTTTCCAGACGAAGATATCTTCCATACCGATACTGAAACATGGGATTTATACTTCGATGGAGCATCCAATTTTCGAGGGTTCGGAGTCGGGATCCTCCTAATTTCACCAAAAGGGGAGCATACTCCCGTCTCCATCAAGCTGGACTTTGATGTTACCAATAATGCAGCAGAGTACGAAGCATGCATTTACGGGCTACAAGCCGCCGCCAATCTGGGGATCACAAATCTCCGGGTACATGGTGACTCATCCTTGGTCATTAACCAAGCACTCCAAAAATGGAAGACTCGGAATGCTAATCTCGTGGCCTACTAGGCACAAGTAAGGGATCTCGAGAAGCAATTCCAAAAGGTAGAGTACATCTACCTACTCCGAGAAGAGAATAAGTTCGCAGATGCACTCTCAAAATTGGCATCTTTACTAAATATTCCCGATCATGTGACCAGTATGCCAATTTGCGTCGAAAGACGGTCCGAGCCGGCGTACATTTGCGATATCGAAGACATTGAGATAACTGATCCCGAGCCATGGTATCAGGCTGTGTCAACGTACCTGACAAACGGAGAATATCCTCCCGGGACGGAAGGTCGAGCCAAGAAAGCCTTACGAAGGCTAGCCACCCAGTTCATCCGTACCGACGACGGTCAGTTATACAAAAAGACGGCACAGGGGGCTCTTCTCCTTTGTGTTGACAAATATAAGGCTGAAAAGGTTATGGCCGAAGTACATGATGGTGAAAACGGTCCACACATGAATGCCCACATGCTGGTCCGAAAAATCATGAGGCTTGGTTATTACTGGAATACCATGGAAGCCGACTGCCGATTATATGTTAAACATTGCCATAACTGTCAAATCTTCGGGAATGTGCAACATATGTCGTCCTCATTGCTTTACACCATGACGTCACCCTGGCCACTCTCAACTTGGGGTATCGACATAATCGGGAAAATAAATCCCTCTGGTACTGGTGGGCACTGCTTTATTTTGGTAGCTATCGACTATTTCACCAAATGGGTCGAAGCTGAATCATATCGCATTCTCAATGCTAAGCATGTCGCCAAGTTTATCCAGAACAAAATAATATGCCGGTATGGGATTCCTTATGAGTTTATCAGCGATCACGGGACCCATTTTCAAGCCGAGACTGCGGCCCTGCTGACCAAGTACAAAATCCAAACGCATACTTCCTCGCCTTACCGTCCCCAAACTAATGGAGCCATAGAGGCGGCCAATAAAACGATTGTCACCATACTCAAAAAGATGGCTGATAATTACCGGGACTGGCCCGACAAATACCTTTTGCCCTATGGGGGTACCGGACGTCAATTCGCACCGCAACCGGGGCAACGCCGTATTACCTAACCTATGGGATGGAGGCAGTCCAGCCAGTTGAGTTAGAGGTACCATCCCTCAGAATTCTGCTAGAAAGCCAAGTACCCGAAGCTGACTGGGTTCGAGCACGATATGACTCGTTGGTTCTATTAGACGAACGACGATCTCGTGCCCTCAATAATATCCAAATTTACCAGAAAAGGATCCAACGAGCCTTCAACAAGAGGGTAAGGCCCAGGCACATTAAGGAAGGGGATCTAGTCCTTAAGTCAGTTCGAGCTCTACTACCAGTTGACCCAAGGGGAAAGTTCAAACCCAATTGGGCTGGTCCATATCTGGTGAAGAAGATCCTATAAGGGGGAGCAGTGATGCTGACGGACCTGGACGGGAATGAATTTATCAACCCAACCAACCTGGATCAGCTGAAGCGTTACTACCCCTAGCCACTTCTCAATGTCATTAGCAAATTTTATCAAAATCTTTTTTTCAAAAAAAAGCAAGTCAATGAGCTAGAATTACTTATTCTACTGTCACAAACATCTTGAACCAATAGTCTTGGTGTAATTCGAGATTGCAAATTTACTCAGCCTGAACTACGTTTGGTTTGATTCTGCTAATCGCGGATACGTAGGCAACCCCTCAAAAGGGTACAACCAATGCAATCGAGAAAAGACAGGAGCGGTTTAATAATAAACTTCTTTTATTAATTCATAAAAAACAACACCCCCGATAAACTCGGGAAATTACAAAATGCAGGAATTCAAAAAAAATTACAAAAAAAAGCACACGACAAAAATAATAATAATACTTAAATAATAATAATAAAGCTAAAGGACTCGGCATTTAGGGCATCTTGCCCTTCCCCTTGTCCTTGGCCTCCTTAGCCGTCCACTGGCGACGACGCGGAGGAGAGCGTTCCCGAATCACCACAGGGACCTCTCTAGCTCGGGCTCGTTGGTTTGAGCCCGAATCCTCTATCACTTCAATAGGCCCAAGTCGGGCCCTCACGGGCTCAGGGAGCCGATCACGCGGACCTAGTCGGTCCCGGGCCGCCAGCCTTGGCCCAAAGCGTCTCTCCAAGTCAGTCTGCCCCCGAGTGCTGCTAGAACCGACTTCCTTAGATCGAGTCTTAGTTTGTGACTTAAGACCCGATTCTTCCCGGACTGTAGCTTCAGACATATCTTCCCCGGTGAAGAAGTCCCTATTGTCCTTCGCTGTCTCGCGATGAACCAGTTTGAAGGCCTCATCGAGCTTCAAGGCCTTTCGAGCTTCCTCGGACTCCTCAGAAGTCCATTTCTGGTAAGCCCGTGACACCCAAGCGGATTGGCAAGGGCTGGGTATAGTCCATGTAGGACGAGTGAACCATCTCTGCAACCAGGTATCGCACATAGCGTCCGTCAATTGGAGCGAGACGCTAATGATGGCTTCAGTCTCAGGGATGCGCTGAGACAAGCCAAACTGCCTCAGGAGATGGTCCGGGTAGATGTGAACTGTCCATTCTAAGGACAGAATCACCAGATATCGAGCTTGGTCTCTCTTGGCCAGTCCGGTCAACTTTGAAAGGAACCACCAAGTGACGGTCCACATGATCAAAGGACCCCCATGGAACACCAGCTCCTCATCCCAGTAAGCTCGGTTTATTTGATGACTCGAGCTTATCCGTCGCCTTCGGGAGCTAATCTGGCTGCTTCGATAATTGGGAATGCTCGGAAGGGGCTCTATGATTGACAGCCGCTCCGATAACCATATCTGAAAAGTACACACAAGCGTCGTAAGCAACCAAGTGGTCCGTTACAGCCCACTCGATCGAGTACAGCAGCTGACTCGATCGAGTAAGCCCTTCAAAAACAGGCAGTAGCTCGTTGTGAGTGTCACTCGATCGAGTGACAGGTCCACTCGATCGAGTGACTTACGGACTTTAGATATTTCGCGTAAAAAAAAAAAAAAAAAAAAAAAAAAAAAAAAAAAGCGAGATGTATACCTGCAAGAGACGGGTACTTCCCGTCAGCCGTCGGGTTAGGTCAAGTCGCCTAGCATCCAGACCCATAATGATCTCCCCAGTGGCTAGCCAAGCAGGGCTATGACCAGTCTCCATCTGGTCAACCACTCCAATCAGCCTGGTTTGACCCATGCATGAGTCAAGTTCCATCAGCCCTTCAAAGACATAGCAGTGCAGCATGCAAAAGGCGAATGCCCTACGCCTGTGACCAGGGGTGGCCCTTACATCCCGAGGGTTCATGAACTTATCAGCCAGATCGAATAGGGAAACGCTATCTCCCCGCACCATCCGATTTGTCTCAGCATGAGACAAACCCAAGAATTCCCTTAACCGCCTCCTTGGATCCGGGTAGAACGAGGGAGTAGCAGGCTGAACAACTGTACCCCAACCGCCTATGGCTGCGATTTCCTCAGGAAGAGGGCATATCTCTCCCCGTGGGAACGCAAAGACGTGATGGGTAGTATCCCAAAACGTCAGACAAGCATCCAAGAAATACGAGTCGATAATCAAACGTTGGAGGGGGAACAGACTGACAATCCCCATCTGGGTCAGTCTAACCTTTTCCTCGTCCCGAAAGTACTGGGACCAAGCGAGAAGCATAGCCGTCAAATGGTCGATACCCATGACAGAAATTTCTGACTTTCTTGAAACTCTAAAAGATTTTGAGAGGGAAAAGGAGAATTTAAGTTGAGATGCAAAAGTTGAAGCAGGGATTCTCATATTTATAATGAGAAAACCTAACTGTAAACCTAACTACCTTGCCTCCATAGCAAACTGGGCCCTACGCGCGTGCAGGCCTGATTTCAAACAGAGAACCCGGAATAGGAATCAAGCCATCCCAAGCTTTCCTAAAAAACTTCTAAAAATTTTCTGTGATAAAAAATTTTGTGATAAAATTCTTTTCAAAAATTCTGGCATTTTTCAAAATTTCAATATCTTTCCTCCCCAGCACGAGTCAGTGTTTTGCCTATGTGTTACATACAAGTTTTTATGTGTCAGCATACAGGTACACTCCAGACTTCAGAAGCAAGTCCCCACGAAACTATTTAAATTCCCCAACGGAGTCAGCTTCTCCCCGAAATGCTACATCCAAGATGTGATGTGTCGGCATAAGGGTACACCTACGCCCCAAAAAGGCAAGTTTTACTACCCACGGAGCACCATCATCAGCTCAGGTACGACTCAAGGCTTCAAAAGCAAGCCCGTACAGCTCACATATTTCCCCAGCAGAGCGCCCGAGGCGGCATTTTCCCCGAAATGGTACGGGATGGGCCCACATATAGGCGCGCCCAGGACTTATGCTACAAGTCTGACTCCCCGCGAAGCTATCATCATCAGGACAAGTATGACCCTCTGCTTATGGCTGGCGAGCCCTTCACGCGAGTCCACTGGACTATAAACGACCCGACCGAAAGTCTACCAGGTCTTAACGGGCTTGGTAGCTACTCTGACTTTCGCCTTGAACAAGCCTCAGTCAGAGTGGGGGCTCTGTAGACACCCACATTTTGACTGCCACGTGTCTATGGTAGTCTCCGAAAAACACCCGATGATGATCGGACATAAACGTGACTTGGTATACTCGGACTTGGGCTCGGAATCAATAATATCCGACATAGACTTTTAGCGGAGTAAAAATCTCACAAAACAGACCTCAAATCCAGGCCCAGTGGGTCGTTCCGAGCAAAATGAGACTAATTTGGGCCAAAACCGACACCAAAAATAAATCCCGTCTTTTGGCGACCGGGTCAAAACCCGGTCAAAGACGAAACCGTCTCAGAAATCAGCCAAATTCATTCTCGAAAATTGGCGCACAAAATCGAATTCAAAAAAACCAATCAAATCAATCAAGGATAATCTTTCCTTATTTGTCTCGCCTAATTGATCCACTCGATCGAGTGGATTGACCCCACTCGGTCGAGTGGAGCGTCTTGAACCGGGTTTGACCCGTTTGCAAGGGCATTCGATCGAGTGCACTAGGGCCACTCGATCGAGTGCCCCTATGTCGTGGGGAAACGCCTATAAATACCCCATGACCCCCATGCATTTCACAAGTTTTGGAAAAGTTTAATCAACCTACATTTGCCCTACATTTACACCCTACACCCTACATCACACTACACTACGACTCTAGTGACACTAAGCCAAAAAACCGAGTCCCTCGTCCCTCGAGAAACCGACGACACACACATACACACATATACACACCATAACTCGCGTACATCCTCGATACTCCGGCGTCCCGTCGCTATTTACGAGTCCATTTCCGAGGTCCTTACCTAGCATGTATGTTGAGGGTGTCCTAAACCCCACCTCGATCTCTTTTATCTCGTCTCATTTTCAATTAATTTATCGCATTTTGTATCGTAATCGTAATCGTAGTAGTAACACTAACACTAACGTTACTATACTTTTTGCATCTTCATTTTTTTCTTTATCATCTTTTTGTTACTAACAATATTCTACCGCGTATAAATAAACTAGTATCAAAATTTCGGTTTCAAAAACGTTTAACTATAATAATTGCCTAAGGTCCGTCTAATCCCTTTACGAGCAACGACGGAGGTGAAGCCCTTTCGAGGAGCCCCGCCCCAATGTACTCAAGGGGGTGACGTGATCGCAATCGGTCATAGTTGAACGCATTTGATCCCATTTCGATAATTAGTGCGGAACCCGTTGACACGAAAACCGACATCACATAACCCGAAAGGGTTAGTTCCGATGTCGTGACGTAGAGGGAAGCATTTCGTCACTAATTCAAATTTTCTAATCTAACGAAAACGTTTTCATAAAACTCCGATAACAGTATTATAATCGTTCATACACGATTATAGTACCGGAAGCCAAGTTAAATACAAATCATGCGATATTTGTATTTGGTTTGGCCGACCATCGATTTCCAATCAAAAACGAAACGAGTTATCACTCGTACAGGGGCTACTCGACCGAGTACATATGCTACTCGATCGAGTAGCACCCAAAAAAGTGGGCAGTAGCTGCGTCTAAGGACGCACTCGACCGAGTCAGGTCACGACTCGGTCGAGTGAGTCCAGTAACCCAGAAATCCGAAGGCTTTGACACACATTTCAAGCCTCGTCTCTTTATCGACTTTAGTCATCACGTGTAAAGACCATCACGTGATCTTCCTATTTTCAAAACCACGCATTTCACGACACGTAGAACGACTTTGATCGATTTTTCGACATGATTAGTCGGGACAAGACTACGGGACGTGAGATCGGGCTAGCAATACGCCACAATCCCACGTTTCCGTCCTCCGTTTAATATACAACATAATGTGTATTTAATCGGGGTTAGTCCATCTACATAATTCGCGGTCTAGTTTACATACGGGTCCGTTTCTATCATTACATTGCCTTTTTTTTATTATTTCATTTATCATGTTGTACTAATCGTTGTATTGTGAATTCCGGGTTGTATTTCCGCCCGTGTAACTTGTACGTTATCTATTTCCTTTCGAGCTTTATTTATTTACTTGCTTATCGCTTTATAAATGAACCTCGCATGCTAAATCATTTCGACCATAATCAAGATGCATTAAATGACGTAGTTAACCAATAACTCACATGCTTTAGCCCGAAAACGCTGTTTGCATATCATTTAGTCATTTTACTAGCGCACGCACACGAACACGAACGATGTCTTAGTAGAGGCCGCCATGTGCGGGCGGGGTTGGGTGTCCTTAGTGGGCTTCCAAACACGTACCCTCACCCCTTACTCAGAACCTTCGGTTTCCGGATGTCCGAAACCCTTGGCGCACGAGAGTCATTTTATATACGAAAGCCGGTGTAAACGGTATCGATATAACAATGCAAAGGGACGAGCCCCATAAACTCTGAAATCGAAGTGGGCTTACTTTGTGTATAGCCCATGACGACATAGAGTGGGCTCGAATGGTTCCGAATAACCACAAAATTCGGTGGCGACTCCATTTTGACTTAAATTTCGAACCCGAGAACAATCTTACCACGAGATTCATTCGCCTACCCAAACCCGCGCGTGGCCGCGTCGGGGTGGACCTACGTCATGTCCACACCAGCCAAGCCGGCCTATGACCAGTCTCCATCTAGTCAACCACACCAATCAGTCTGATCTGACCCAAGCGCGAGTCAGCCTTCATCCTCCCCTCGATGGCGTATCGGTGCAGCATGCAAAAGGCAAAAGCTCTACGCCTGTGAGAAGCAGTAGTTCTCACGTCCCTAGTATTCATAATTTGTTAGCAAGGTCAAATAGGGAAACAGAATCTCCCCGCACCATTCGGTCCGTCTCAGCATGAGATAGACTCATAAAATCTCTCAATCTTCTCCTTGGATCTAGATAGAACGGAGGAATGACAGGAAGAGCATTAGTGCACCAACCGCCCACAGCTGCAATTTCTCTAGGAAGAGGGCATAATTCTCCTCGGGGGTATGCGAAAACGTGATGGGTAGTGTCCAAAAACATTAAGCAGGCATCTAGGAAGTGTGAGTCAATCCTAAGATGTTGCAGCGGGAATAAGGCAGAAATTAATTGAGTCAAAGAGTTTTATAAATTAAACGAGATTATAAAGCTTTCGAATTAGATTTAGCAAATAGATTTTATCAATAAATAATTCTAATTTTACTAAAAATAATAAATCATAGACAAATGAGAAATTATTAGGGAAAATAGTCTCGAGTAAAAATGTATTTAAAACAAAATCGACTACTTTCTCATTTATTAATATAAGTCGTAAAACAAAATTAATTTACTGAACAAGTATACAAATCTCGATTATAATATAAAAATACGATTTTGAGTTAAAATTATAAATTAACGAAATATGAAGAAAATATGAAATCGATATTATTTAGTTACTAGTGTCACGATAACCAACAAAATATTATAATGATCATAAATAATTAAATTACTAACGATTTATAAAACGATATCGAAACTGTAAAATATTTATAAAGCACACAATTTAAAATAATATTATTAGCAAATAATAAATAGTTAAAAATTAGAAAACCGAAGTTAAAATATTTACTACATACTACTACTCAAACATACGATATAAAATCGAGTAACGTCCTAAAGTTACATTAAGTCGATAGCTAAAACGAACGCATACTCGTCCTAGCTCCAAATCGTTAGTAATGTCTTTAAGCTCCGAGATGTAGAATCGTTAGTCTTCTAAGCAGGCTTCGGCATGAAAATCGAGTTGACAAAACGTAAGAATGAGACACGGGTTGGGTACGGGTAGCAAGACAAACCCAAATAACAAGGAGGGAAGTTAAAACAAATACGAATGAGTCGGAAAGACGATATTCAAACTCAAGATAAGGGTAGAACGAAGGGACGAGTATTTGACACAATACGGAGAGGGAACTGATGTGTCAAACCAATATAAGATGACGAAAAAGAACTGAGTTGATAAACATGGTAACCGAGGCGACGAGACAACAACCAAAACAACGCCAAAAGACGGCATTATCAACAATCCAAAAAGCAACAAAAACAACAGCGCAACAACAGGCACGACGAATGGAAAACAAGGAAAGAGTCAGCGGAAATAAGGCATGACGAACCCGCAAGAGCAGCAACATGAACCATGACAGCAGAAATAACAACACAGAGCAACAGAACAACGTATGGCATAAGAGAAGAAGAAGAAGAAGGAGAAGAAGAGGAGGAGGAGGAAGAAGAAACACACAACAACAGTAGCAGTACAGACATCAACAACAACAGCAGCAGTACGATCATCAACCAACACGAAAAGCAGCAGCAATAACTACCGATCGAAAAAAGAAGTAGAAGAAGGAGAAAAGGATCGAAAAGAAGCAGCAGAACAGCAGAAGAAGCATCAGGACAGCAGCTGGCATCTATATGATTAGTCTAGTTCACATTGAGAAAAAACAAAAATAAAGGTAACACGCAAAAAGATATTCTCTCGTTTTGTAATTAGAGAATCTATCATTTCACATTAGACTTGTCTCCAAATTCTTATTTGGGACGAGTATATCCTTTAAAGATAAGAACTTGCTACTTCTTGAGGTTGTCTTACCTAAGCAGGTGGGTTGCTTGATTCGTCATCGATTTATGATGGATATATACGTCACAAGGAAGACTTACCCCATTTAAACGGGTCGGGTAGGATATAAATCATGGATCATTTTAGAGCATGTATAAGGGAGATGACAACTTCATCATCGTATTTTTTCTCTTTCATTCTATTTTTTCTGACACATTATCCTCTCTTTCATTCACCTCATTTTTTCACTATCTTCATCATCTTCTTGTACTCGGTACTACTTTTCTAATTATTTATTTTAATTATTTTATGGTTAATGTTATTTTTATTTAACTTGTTTATTTACAAGACCAATGTATTTGTTTGTATGCACAAGGGACAATCGTCTTCCATGTTGTAGGCTAAAATTCCTCTAAAATTAGAGAACCTTCCATGTTGATCCCACAATGGAGATAACCTCCCCTTAGAGAAGAGAATCAAGAGAGTGCTAAAAGAAGGTAAATCATTTCAGAGAGTGTTTGGTTGGGGAGTTTCGGAATGGATTGGGATGGAATTACCTATCCTAGTGTTTGGTTGATGATTTTTGGATTGGAGTTGGAAACTTAAGGGGTTCTAATTCCTCTCCAACTCCTTGGAATCCCAATCCTATGCTTCTACCCATGATTCTAATTCTCCTCCTCTCTCATCTCCATTAAACACATTTTACAATCAATTCCACATCAAACCAAACAAGTGTTAATAAGTATTGCGTTCTACCTCCATACCTCTCTAGTTTTAGAATCTATTTCATTCCGTTCATATTGTTTGAACCAAACGACCCCTCAATTGTACATGCTCTTAGGGTTATAATAATATTGATCGATGATCGTCAAAATTGTTAAAATATTATTTATACATTATATGTGATAGATAATTACAAATTATATATTATATTTTTGTAGAAGAAATATTTTATTTCTTCCTCTTACTTCCAAACTTCCCATTTGATTATTTTATACTCCCTCCTTCCTTTATGTTTTTTTCTCATTTCATTTAAATATTTTTCACAAATCTTAAAAAGTGGGAAGAAACATAAAGGATGGAGGGAGTATAAATGAATATACAATGGGTATTAAATGTTACTTCGTACAAAAGTATATAAACCTCATTTTTAATTAGTTTTTAAATTTAAAATATTAAAAAAAACATTTTATTATTATTATTATTAAAAATATAATGTATAACTCCAAAATTTTAGGATCTTGATACAAAAAAATCGTGTCGGACAAGTCAAGTAGAAATCAATATATATTAATAAAAAAATCTTTTGAGTCGTAAAAAGAATTTAAAAAGAATTTAGAGTTTTTCTATGGAGTACCCCTCAACTATTAGCTTTTCCAAGTGGTACCCCCACCTTTTTCGAATTACAAGGTGTACCCCTAAACTTTACTTATCATTCCATATCATAACCAAAGTGATAAGGGTATTACAATTATTTTTTGTAAAATGAATAATTAACATATTAATCAATCCAATTTGATGCTACAAACCACCTCTTTTTCTTTACCATTCACCAAGCCACCAAATGTCCATCACAACGCACTCTATTGTCGGCCGACGTCGACCTATCTCCCTCAATCTTTTAAATCCTTCAACCTCAATCCCTCCGTCACCCCCATGTCGTAGTGTGGTGGAATGATGTTTTTCGAGTAAAAGATGGAAATTGAAGAAATATATCATGGTTGATGAAAGTAAAATAGGGAATAATCACTATTTATATCATCAATTGAGAATTTTTCGTTGGAAAATTATAACTTTGGTTACAATATAGACTAATTTACAAAGTTTAGGGGTACATCTTGTAATTCGAAAAAGGCGGGGGTACCACTTGGAAAAACCGATAATTGAGAGGTATCCCATAGAAAAACCCAAGAATTTTTAAGACTATAAACCAAAATTCTTATACTTCAATGCTTTAGAAATTCTAAAAATATAAAATTAAAATCTTAAAATAATTAATAATAAAAATAAAATTATTATTATTATCCTAATACAGGTAGATATATTTTCTTTTCCTTTATTTTATTATGATAAATAAGAGTAATCGTTCGTCCTTAGATATCAACAAAAAAATTAACCCACATCGAAAAATTATAAGAAGGTGATGGAATACTATATTATAAATAAGAGTAATCGTTCGTCCATAGATATCAACAAAAAAATTTAAGAAAGTAAAGATTACAACCACATTGCATGGTCCTAAGACTCTAACGTGGTGAGCAGAGTATCTACAAGACTACAATTATAAATATGAAGTCGTAATTTTGAACTTTACTATCATTTCAAATGCATTTATAATTGTACTATTATAAATAAGCAAATGTATGCATCATTACTTTAAGCTCAACATTCATATTAATAACTTCTGCGTTGATGATGATAAATTTATTTTTTATCACATGTTTCATCGTTGTTGACTGTAATATGTTCCCATTTTACCCAGTGAATATTTATATCTATGTATATTTATGTGTGAGGAACTTTAATTAGTCTTTTATTCTAATTACAACGCACCATATATAATGCTTATAAGTTATAATTTAATTTGATCTTTATCGTATATATTATCTTTGTTTCCTTGAAACACATGTAGGTATATGGATAATATTTTTTTACTATTAGGCATACTCTTAACCTCGACTGACTCTCTACTGTTGTAGAGTTTCACAAATTTATGCAATCATTCAACTTGGTATCCTTATCAACATCACTAAAAAGTGGCCCGAGCATCGCACATGCTTTACAACTTGATATTATTGCCGTTAAATAAAACTAAAGGTGAAAAAGGAAGGTGGAAGGGTTCTACAGGTAACCGGTCACCCATACTACTCTCGTTTAACTACTTCTATGTATTATTCTCAGATTTATTAAAATCAATTATATTAATAAAGTAGGAACTTTTCGAGCGATATGATTGGTCCAAATTTTTTAATATATTTTTTAAGTTAAATACAGAATATGAAAATTTGTATATGAAAAAAAATCTTACTCAACCTAAGACTCGATTTTTTAAAAATTTAAATGAAGAATATAGGATTTGTATAGAAAAAAATAAACCTACTCCATTTAAGACTAAAAAATTATCACTATATAAACCTACGATTATCACCTCACAAGGCACAAAAGTTGGATAGCGAAACTGTGGAACGCTTAATCAATTCTGTTTTAAAACTATAAACCAAAAATATTTTAAATTTTAAAAAGAGTTCTTAAGAATATATAAATAATTAAGTTAAATTGCTTGTCCCACATTGAAGAATCATTCGTCATTAGATATCAACAAAAAAATCTTTTGAAGTCTTAAAAAGAACGCTCTTATGAATATAAACTTAAGTTAAATTGTCTCACATCGAAAAATTATAATATAATGTGATAAAGTTCTATTATATAAATAAGAGTAATCCTTTTTTCTTAGATATTAACCAAAATTCTTTTGAATCTTAAAAAATCTCCTTAAAACTCTAAAGTTAAGTAAATTATTTCACTCGAAAAATTATAATGAGGTCATAGTATTCTAAATAAGAGTAATAATAATAATTTGTTATTATACATTAACTAAATATCTTGAGTCATAAAATGAATTTAAAAAAAAATTAAGACTATAAACCAAAAATATTTTAATTCTTAAGAAATTCTAAAAATTTAAAATTAAAATTTCAAAATAATTAATACTAAAAATAAAATTATTACTTATATTATTATCCTATACAAATATATATATTTTCTTTTCCTTTATTTTATTATGATAAATAAGTGTAATCGTTCATCATTCGATATCAACCAAAAAATTAACCCACATCGAAAAATTATAAGAAGGTGATGGAATATTATATTATAAATAAGAGTAATCGTCCGTTCTTAGATGTCAACCAAACATTTAAGAAAGCCAGATTATCAACCACATCGCATGGTCTTAAAAACTCTAACGTGGTGATCAGAGTATCTACAATTATAAATATGAAGTCGTAATTTTGAGCTTTACTGTCATTTCCAATGCATTCATAATTGTACTATTATAAATAAGCAAGAGTATTCATTGTTACTTTAAGCGACAACATTCAATATTATAACTTGATGACAAATTTGTTTTTTATCACATGTTTCATCGTTGTTGATTGTAATAAGTCTGTAATATGTTTCCATTTTACCCAGTAAATATTTATATTTACGTATATTTATGTGCAAGTTACTTTAATTAGTCTTTCATTCTAACTACAATGCATCATATATAATGCCTATAATTTAATTTGACGTTTATTGTATATCTGATCATTTGAAACACATTTGCGTATATGGATAATATCCCTTTACTATTAGGCATACTCTTAATTTCGACTGACTCTCTACTGTTGTACATTTTGACAAATTTATGTAACCATCCAACTTGGTGTCCTTATCAACGTCACTAAAAAATGGTTCGTGCATCGCACAGGCTTTCCATCTAGTTTCTTTTAAGGCGAGATATATTTCTTAAATTAAAACTAGCTTGACTCCGTAAGATTGTAGAATTTATATAGGTAGGTTAGTAGGTCACATATTTTACTAATGGCAATAGTTAAAAAAAATACTCTTTGATTATATAATTGATCAAGTAGTCTTTTAATTAAAACGTCAAATAATAATTGAAAAGTGAAAACATATGTACATTGTTTTTTGGTTCAACGAAAAGCGTACTTAATCGAAAACCTGAGACCTATCGTCCCAGAGCACTAGTCCTAACTACTAACTTAAGACATCTTCGGTAACATATCTACATTTCTAAAACAATATATTTTCACCTTTCATGATTTATCATACAAAGTACTCCGTAATTTGTATAACTAGTTTTAACACCTGTGAAAATTCACGGGGTAGTTTTGTAGTTGGGTTATATATAAATTGATATAAAAGTAAATTGAACCTTATAACGTGGCTCATATTTGACCTGACCTGTATTTGGACCCGATCCGTTTGATGGGTCTTCATATTACGCCTCCGCTTTATTTTTTGAGGGGTTGAATAACGTTAACTGACGGTGTTAATTTTCAATCCTTAACCGTCTTAAATGGAATTACAATCAAAGTTTGGTTACTGATTTTATCATTCATTCAGTTTTGCTCTAAGTGTGTTTAGACATATAAAATCTTATAGGAGTGAATATGTACATGATTAATTAGTTAATTCAATTAAATATATATATTTAGATTCAGTTTAATGTTTGCAATCAACTCCTTTTTAAGGTCATGAACTAATTTTTTCGACCTGCAACCCGTTTGACCGACCCCAAAATGACTTGTTAATTTAGGGTCGAAACACGACCCAACCCGTTCCACCCGTTCAATCGGTGAGAATTTATTAAAATTATTAAATTATTTATATTTAATATTATGTTTGGATTTATAATTAAACAATAACTATTTATAATATTTTAAACTATAGATATTCAATTTAATACAACTTTTTTATATCACTTAAAAATAAAGTAATTTTAAAAATTGAATTTAATATTTTTAAAGTGCAAATATTATTAAAGAGTATAATAATGATACTATTAAAAAAAATTGATATTAAAATTATTTTTGTTGGACTTATAAAGTTGGTAAAAAAAATATAGGTGTTCAAAACTATTTCTGACCCTAACCCGACCATTGACCCGTATAACTTGACTCATATTTGATCTAATTCGTATTTGGACCCGGTCCGTATAACCTTACCCGCTGGACCCGTTTGACATGTCTTCATATTATGCTCATGCTTTATTTTGAGAGGTAGAATAATGTCAATTGACGGTGTTAATAATTTTCAATCCTTAACCGTAAAGTTAAAGAGTTCAAACTCTTAAATGGAATTAAAAGCAAAGTTTGGTTACTAATCTTACCCTTAAGAATCTTTCAATCAGTTCTGCTCTCAGTGTTTTTAGACCTATAAACTCGAGTACTGAATACATATATGATTAATTAGTTATTAATCAAGTAAAAATATTAGATTTGGTTTGATGTTTAAAAATTTTCATTATTATTCTAAATTACGAAATATTAGGGCGGGGTGTACGATTGTTAATCTTGATCATGTAAAAATCATGGATATTCTATAGTATTCTCATAAAGTTTTTTCTATATATAATTCTCCGATTGTTTAACATCAATTATTATTGTGTTTTTTTTCCAACGAAATATGATGTATTAGATATAATCAATTAAAAATATTTGGACTTTTTAATCTTATAGATATATATCATACTGAGTAATATATAAAAATATTTATATTTTTGAGAACGTTACTGTATTTACTCCGTACGATATAAGTTCATTATTTAGTTAAATCAATTAAATATACGTAAATTTTGCTTAATGTTTACAAATATCAATACTAAAAATTAATACTGCAATTATAATTTTGTATTGCAATTAAGTGACGGAATAATTAGTAAGCCTCTAAATCAGGAATATTCTTTTTTTTTAATCAATATTAATAACTTTACATAAATGGGTAAGGTGAGACTAATAAAAGCAAATAATAATCACAATGCTTCAGAATTTCGCCACGTCATCCCAGCCTTGCATCTATGCTGCCATGCAGACAATGTATGTATATATATATATATATATATATATATATATATATATATATATATATATATATATATATATATAGGGAGGATCAGGGAAGTTAATAACTCCCTAACTCTCCCTTAGTGTTAATCCCACCCATCCATTCATCCTAAGATGGATGGTGGATGGATGGGTTCAATTATTAAAAAAAACAAAAACAAAAAAAGAGACAATCAACTGACATAGCAGCAGTGGAGAGAGGAAAACATCCCCTCACCCAAATCAATCCCTACATTACTTCCCTCATACACTTCCCAAATCCCTCATTTTCAATTCATTTCTCAACTCAATTTATCTTTTTCTAACAAAACCCCAACAAATAATCACCATTAATAACTCCGACCATACTCCGTCAACTACTCTGACCATATTGTGTTTTTAACCCACCATACTCCGTCAGTAACTTCGATCATCATACGAAGGTATGTTCATCTTCATCATCTTCATCTTCATCATCTTCATCTTCATTTTCGTGCTTCATCTTCATCTTCATGCTTCTTTTTATTTTTCATGTCTTTTTTTTTATATTTATAAAATTATTCATTTTCATTATCTAAAAAAAAAAAAGAACAACTTGAAGATGAAGTTGTTATTTTTTTGTGGGATGAATGGAGCTTGAAGATGAACAAGTCATTTAGTGCGTAATGTTTTGCAGAATTGCAAAGTCACGCTCATTATGATGTACAGTCACACTCATTATGTTGTACAGTCACACTTATTACGTTGTAGAATCACGCAGATGTACACTCATTGTAGTCACATATTCAGTTGTATAGTCATACTCATTATGTTGTATAGTCACACTCGCTATGTTGTAGAATCACGCAGCTGTAGAATACCTTGGGATTAAGGTATCATTCGTTGAATCATCTTCATCTTCATGCTTGTTTTACTTTTCATACCTTTTTTTTGTATTTATAAAATTATTCATCTTCATTATCCAAAAAAAATGAAGATTAAATATGGATTAAAATGAAGGTTGAATATGAATGAATGAAGATTGAATATTTAATTAATATTATAATTTAGTCGTATAGTCACAGTGATTATGTTGTATAGTCACACAGTTGAAGTTGTATAGTCATACTCGTTATGTTGTAAGATCACAGTCATTATGTTTTAGGATCACACAGTTTATGTTGTATAGTCACACAGTTAAAGTTGTACAATCACACTCATTATGATGTACAATCATGTAGTTGTAGAGTCATTGTATTGTAGAATCACACAAATTTTTGCAGTGATTAGTGTAAGTAATCATCTTTGCTAATGATGATTGAAGTATAAATAAGTACGAGTATAATTTAGTCGTATAGTCACAGAGATTATGTTGTATAGTCACACAGGTGGAAGGATAAGTGATTTTGCTATAGACTCCGCGTGATTAATTATGAAACCAGAAAATAGCGATGAAAAATATATTTACATTGGACAAAGTCCATCCTTTACATATAGTACTCAAACATAAAAACATTCTAACCCACCAAACATCATTTACACATAGTACGTTCATCCTAAAGCAAATATTTTATCTCACATAAACACACAAGAGCTTAACGATGGTCTCTGGTACGTGCGCAACAATACATTGTCCAATTATGTGGTCGGTCGTTGTATCTTCCACGACCTTCTTCTTCCCACCGCCCCTTTTACCAACATTCCTCTTTCCACCAACTATTTCGCTGCAACAAAACACACAATCAATATAAATCACACAACACAACTAAATGTATGACTACAATGACTCTACAACTGCATGATTGTACAGCATAATGAGTGTGACTGTACAACTTTAATTGTGTGACTCTACAACATAATCTCTGTGACTATACAACTAAATTATACTCGTACTTATTTATACTTCAATCATCATTAGCAAAGATGATTACATACAATAATCACTGTAAGAATTTGTGTGATTCTACAATATAATGAGTGTGACTATACAATATAATGAGTCTGACTGTACAACCTAAAGTGTGTGACTACAAAACTGAAACCGTATAATGGAAAATAAAAGTCATACAGTCAATTATTCTTCAATCATCATTATCAAAGTCACATTCATAATTAGAAAGATGATTATACATATGAATCAGAGCAAATTATTTAAACATTCATTAAATACTCAACTTTCTTTCATCCATATTCAACCTTCATTTTTTTTTGTGAATAATGAAGATAAATAATATTATAAATACCAAAAAAAAAAGGAAGTGAAAAATAAAACAAGCATGAGGATGAGGATGATTAATTATTTTAAAGATGCTCTAAAAAGATAAAAACCCTGAAAATCATCGAGGTTCGAAAGTAGGAATTTGACGAACGTGGAAACTTGAACGTAGATTAAAAATACCTGAAAAAAGTCACACACTTTAAGTTGTATAGTCACAAACTTTAAGTTGTACAGTCACACTCAGTATGTTGCATAGTCACACTCATTATGTTGTAGAATCACGTAGCTGTAGAATACCTTGGGATTAAGGTATCATGCGTTTAACCATCTTCATTTTCATGCTTGTTTTATTTTTCATACTTTTTTTGTATTTATAAAATTATTCATCTTCACTATCCACAAAAAAAAATGAAAGTTGAATATATATGGATGAATGAACGACTATGACTTTAAAAAAATGAAATATCTAAACATTCATTAAATATTCAACATTCATTCATCCATATTCAACCTTCATTTTTTTTGGATAATGAAGATGAATAATTTTATAAATACAAAAAAAAAAGTATGAAAAATAAAACAAGCATGAAGATGAAGATGATTCAACGAATGATACCTTAATCCCAAGGTATTCTTCAGCTGCGTGATTCTACAACATAGCGAGTGTGACTATACAGCATAATGAGTATGACTTTACAACTGAATATGTGACTACAATGAGTGTACATCTGCGTGATTCTACAACATAATGAGTGTGACTGTATAGCATAATGAGTGTGACTGTACAGCATAATGAGTGTGACTTTGCAATTCTGTAAAAACATTACGCACTAAATGACTTGTTCATCTTCATCTTCATCTTCAAGCTCCATTCATCCCACAAAAAAATAACAACTTCATCTTCAAACTCCATCTTAAAGATGAAGTTGTTCTTTTTTTTAGATAATGAAGATGAATAATTTTATAAATACCAAAAAAAAGAAGATATGAAAAATAAAAAGAAGTTTGAAGAAGATGAAGATGAAGATGAAGATGAAGCTAAAAAAAATGAAGATATCAAAGTTTATGCATAAACATACCTTGGTATAATTATCCGTCATGTTGTGTTAAAAACGGAGTATGATCGGAGTTGTTGACGGAGTATGGTCGGAGTTATTAATGGAGCTTATTTGATGGAGTTTTGTCAAAGAGAGATGAATTGAATTAGGGAAATGAATTGAAAAGGAAGGAAGTAATGAGGAAGGGAGAGTTTGATTGAGGAAGGAATGCTTCCCTCTCTCCACTGCTGCGAAGTGTGATTGAGGGGGAGGGTTGCTTCCCTCTCTCCACTGTTGCTTGTCAGTTTGTTGTCCTTTTTTTTTTTTAATACATCATCCATCTAAGCCATTCATTCAACCTAAGATCAAGGGTCAACAACACAACTTCCCAACTTCCCACTTTTCACCAAACTCCCTTAATCCCTTTTCTATATATATATATATATATATATATATATATAGATTTAGGTTCATGTGAGAACCACTCCTTCAATGAGAACCATGAGAACTATCATGTGAGCCATTAGATCATAGTATTCAATCTCATTCGTTGGATCCTTCAAAATTCTTCAATCCCATCAATTAATCACAATTGCTTGAGCCTTCAACCCGTAAGGTCGTAACTCCTTCTCCTTCTATAAAATTCTTCGACCCGTAATCCTTTAATCCATAATTCTTCAATCGACCATTGAATCCGATTTTCAATCCATCAATTTTTCAATCGACTTTTTTTCAATTCATCAATTTATCACAATTGGGTATTGAACCTCAGTAACCTAAGTAACTTTTAATTTTTTTTTAAATTAATTATTTTATGAGTTAACTTATTCGATTAAATTCATTATTTCATTACAATAGTAATAGTATTATCGTCGGCAAATATAACTGCAATAATCCAAGTTATCGTTTTTTTTTTTCCAAATTTCCTCATTAACTTAGGAGTTCATCTAAAATATTGTCCTTTAATTTCTTTTTGTACGGATTTTATATGGAATACAACACTTCTTCTTCAAGCCCTACTCGATTTAATTTCCTTTTTCAATTTTAGCGTACCATTTTTCAATTTTAGAGTACCGTACCCTTTCTTAAATTTATCGTACCTTTTTCATCTTTGGCGTACCCTTTTTAAATTTCAGCGTACCCTTTTTCAATTTCAATTTTAGTGTACCCTTCTTCAATTTAGCGTACCTTTTTCGAATTTTAGTGTACCATTTTTCACTTTTAGCGTACTTTTTTCTCAATTTTAATTTTAGTGTACCCTTCTTCACTTTTAGCGTACCATGTTTCTATTTTAGCGTACCCTTTTTCAATTTAATTTTAGCGTACCCTCACTTTTAGCGTACCCTCACTTTTATTGTATAAACGAAATATAAACCAAGCTAACATTTAATTCTACCGTATCCTTTCTCAATTTTAGCGTACATTTTTTGTATTTTGGTGTACCCTTTTTGAATTTTAGTGTACCTTTCCTCAATTTTAGCGTACATTTTTTGAATTTTGGTGTACCTTTCCTCAATTCTAGCGTACCCTTTTTCAAGTTTTAGTGTACCCATTGTCAATTTTACCGTAATGATTTTAATTCTAATGGATGTGGATAAATATTAACTTTGACGTACCCGTATGCAAGGACAAATTTATCAAACCTAGATATTGATTTGATAGTATTTAAACACAAATATTCACAAATTTCATAAAATAGGTACACAATCGAACCCTAATTTCACAAAAGCCCTAATTTTACAAACTCTCAGCTACTAATTTTACAATAATTACAAATTTTACAAGCCCTAATTTTACAAATTTCTAGCAGTTAAGGAAACCGCCGGATCTTGACCAATTATCTCCCCTTATTCGTCATTCTTCTTCTTCACTATTTAAGTTTGAGGTCATTGTTCAATTTTGATCGAAATACAAACCCAGTCAGTCGTCTGAGTATAAATCAGCTTATATCATCTCATTAATTTCACAATTTCAATTCTAATTACATTGAGAAAAACATTAGTTTTGACGTATGTAAGGAAATTTAATTAATGTCGATAATACGTGATTAGATGAACAAACCTTAATTTCACAAAATTCCCAATTTTATGTAACTCAACAAATGACTTGCGTAAAGAATGGCTTAGAATATATTTTTGGGGAATTGATTGATTGTTGAACTTAGAATGACTTAGCAACTCAACAAAGTGTCAGGATATATTTTTTGGTAAAGAATGAGTCAAATGACTTGGGTGGGGATGAATTTCAATTAATTTATGTTGTTGGATCTTAGAAGATCTAATGGTTATGAGGAGTTCTCATAGTTCTCATTATTGCATAGGTTCTCACCTTATCTTGACTCTATATATATATATATATATATATATATATATATATATATATATATAGAGAGAGAGAGAGAGAGAGAGTAAGGCTCTTATGAGTCCTTCTCTATATATGAGTCCATGAGTCCTCATCTCATCCGTTGGATGAGATGAGGATGGATGGACAAGATGCATCTAATTAAAAAAAAAAAAAAAAAAAAAAAAGAGATTTACGTTCCTAAAATAACTCACAAGAATTTAGGAAACAAATAACCTCCTATCAATCACACGTTCATTTTTCATTCACGTTCATTTGCTTTCCACGTTCATTCACACCTAAAAACCAAAAAACCCTTTCTTCATTCACGCTAATTCATCGTTTTTGATCTCGAAATTCTGCTACAATGGATTCAATGACCGCATCATCGTCTTCAACGGTTGATAAGCAACTAATCGATTATAACAATGGTGAGTTTCAGTGATTCATTAACGTTTTTATTCGTTTTTTCTTCACGGATTTCAATAGTAATCGCGTCATATCAATGTTTTTGCTTTAAATCTGCGTTTTCATATCAATGTTTTATCGCGTCAAATTGCGTTTTTTTTTACGTCGATAGTGCTTTCATTGACATTTCGACTTTATTTGCGTCCTCTTTGCGTATTTTGATTCATTGCGTTTTGATTCATATTTTCGTATCAATGGTATTTTGATATCTCGATCTCCATAGATTACATGTCTCTATGGTTTTTTTCAGGATTTTCCCTGATATCCAGTATTACTATTTTTTTTGGTTTCTATTAACGCAGATTCGTCGTTGAAGTAACATGCCTTCTGAATTAAAGTAACACTTACTTGTAATTACAGTAACACAAATGAACGGTCAGGAAAAGGGTTTTGATGATATGCTGGAGTAACGTATTGTACACGTTAGGGTAACACAACTTATCAATTGTAGTAACACAGTATTTGCATTGATGTAACGCTGTTTGATTCTGTGCAGGTAGCTGCGCCACAGATGCGAACGCACAAGACAACACTGGAAAAGGTGGAATTTAATTCGTTTGATTAATAATGGATTAATATTATGGTTCATTGATATTATTGTTTCACCGATATTATTGTTTTGCTTTATGTTGAAGCATACATGGCATTGAAGTAACACAAGTAATGAATTAAAGTAATACCTAACTGTAATTAGAGTAACACAAACATGTAACACTAAAAAAGGGTTCTTAGCGTTGTCGTTGGAGTAACATCCTCTTAGAGTTAACGTAACGCAACTTATGAGTTACAGTAACACTTATGCCTATTGGCGTGACTTTTCTCTCTTTTTGGCAGGAAGCATTGGTAAAGAGCCGAATGCACAGGAATGGTGCAGAGATGTGGGTGAGGTTTTCACTCCATACATGGAGCAGGTATTCTTGACAATTGATGAGGCAGTGGAATTTTACAAAATCTATGCGCTGGCTTGCGGTTTTGATGTGAGGAAGTACACTACGAAGCGATGGCACGGTGGTGAGATAAAGTCGAAGCTCCTAGTCTGCAACAGACAGGGTTATACGAACTCTGTTAAAGCTGTTAACAATACACCTGCAGCTGTGAAAGTTGTTAACGATGTAGATGGGGAAGGAGTTGTTGTGGACGCGATTAAAAAGAAGACGAAAGTCCGTCGTTGCGGGTGCAAGGCAAGGATTAGGCTGTTCAATAAAGGAGGCATTCTCAAGATTGATAGGTTCCACATCGGCCACAACCACGAACTAATCTCACCGAAAGACAGAGAATTCCAGAAGCTCTCGAGGAACCTGACAAAGTACCACAAGCAAATGATCTTGAATAATTCGCGGGTATGGAGTAACACAATTTTTTTTATAGAATGACATGTGAGTAGGTCGTAACAGCTTGATTAGACCAATGTGTGCATAATCTAGTTACTTTTGCTAAAGTAACACCAGTGATACTAAACAGTAACACCTGGATTAGACCATTATAAGTGTAACACCTGGATTAGACCATAGGATAACACCAGTGAGTCTATAGAGTAACACTGCTTAAGTACAAGAGTAACACAACTGGTGTATTAATGTTATATTGCTGCGACGCTTGATTCTTATTTACAGCTGAAGATCGGCGCAACGCGGACATACAACATGTGCAAGGAGCAGGTAGAGGGATTCGCAAACGTGGGTGCGAGCTTGGTTGACTTCAAAAACTGGGGGGAGAGATATAAAGTGCTTCCTACATGAGAGGGACGGTCAGCTATTCATCGATCGATTCAAAGACATGGCTAAGAATAGGAAGGGTTTCTATTTTGACTACGACCTGGATGAAGATGGGAGTGTGAGCAAGATTTTCTGGGCTGACGGTGAGGCGCGGCGTAACTACCAGTTATTTGGGGATGCAGTTTCGTTCGACCCAACGTACGGGACGAACAAATATAAGATGATATTCACACCGTTCACAGGCGTTGATCATCACAAACGATCGGTAACCTTTGCTGGCGCTCTGATAGCGCACGAGGATTATGAATCGTTCGTCTGGGTGTTTGAGAGATTTCTGACTGCAATGGGAGGTAAGGAGCCGGGGTATATAATTACCGACCAAGATCCGGGCATTATACCAGCGGTGAAGAAAATGTTTAAGACGGCGCTACACCGTTTCTGTATGTGGCATATCTTGAACAAGGTTCCTGCCAAATACGGTGCAGCCCGGAGTGACTACCAGGATTTTTTGAAGAGACTAAATGCTATAGTATGGGATGTGGAGATTGATGGAGACGAGTTCGACGCGGAATGGTGTGACATAATGGAGGAGTTCCATGGGGGCGATGACGAGTGGTTTTCAACTACATACTCCATCAGGGAACAGTGGGTGATGGCATATTGCAGGGATTTGAAGATGGGCGGCTTAATGCGAACCACGCAAAGGTCGGAGAGTGAGAACAGTTTCTTCAAAAGATTCGAACAAAAATCGGGGACGTTGGTCGAATTCTGGATGCGATTCGAGAGCGCCATGGACCAGCAACGGTATACACAGAAAAAACTCGACAATGACAATGCACAAGCTTCACCAAAAACAGCAACCCACCTGCCAATTGAACATCACGCTTCGAAAATTTACACCCACGCCGCATTTGAAGAATTCCAGGAGGAGGTGAAATTTTCTGTGGGTACTTGCAGCGTGAGGGACTTCCTTGAGAAGGACGGGATTGAGGAGACATTGGTTAGGGATTCTACGAGGGATAAGGAGTTTACGGTCAAGTATATATCAGGTACTCCTTAAAATCAATCATTACTCCTTAAAGTAACACCGGTCGTTCCTTACTGTAACACATAAAATGCTTTGGAGTAACTGGGGATGGCATTTGGACATCTGTGTTGTAAACGCTTAAAAGTAACACAGACCATGAATTAAAGTAACATTTCATATTCCAAAAAGTAACACTTTCTGCACTCCATTACATTTTGCAAACCATTATATCCAATGTATTTGCTGTCTCTGCTGATTCAAAGATTGGATGTGAATCTGTCCAGGTACGTCTGGATCAAGCTGCACATGTCTGTTGTTTAATTTGCGAGGGATATTGTGTAGACACGTAATCTGGATATATTCATCGAAAGGGCTGACCACTATACCCGAAAACATGGTAACCAAAAGGTGGACAAAGGAGGTTGTTCGCACTGCTCGTATCAGTGATGAAGGATTAGACGGCGAAAACACTGACATCATCGACGGAAAACAGATAGAGATGTCGAGATTGTGGTCGGAAATCCATGAGACAATGGGACTTCTAAGGGCAGGAGACAAGGCAGATGTGGAAAGCTTGTGCGGATTAATTCGGGAGTTCAGGTTGCAGAGGCAGCCAGTTTCAGGTGGGGAGAATATTGGCAAGACACAGGAACTGGAAAATATGCTTGGTTGTACGACCTCTGAAAATATCACGATACTACCTCCTAAGATTTCTAAGACAAAGGGAAGTGGAAAGCGGATGTTGTCAAGCAAGGAAAAGAAGGTCGCACTTTCTAGAAAGCCGAAACGCATGTGCAATAACTGCAAGCAGATGGCGCACCACGACAAACGAAACTGTCCAAATCCTTACGCAGAACGACACCCTAAACAGCCTACCAAGCAAACCAATGATGCGGATGACGAGGATGATGTAGATGAAGACATCGATGGAGAGGAAACTGAAGAAGACACCGATGATGAACAAGAGTTTTGATAATACTCAAGTGTCTTTGACATTATAAGAATTTTTTCTTTTTTCCTGGTTTACAGTAACACTATAAGAATTCTTATAGTGTCTTTGACATTATAAGAATTTTTTCTTTTATTCCTGAACACATTTTTGCAATTAACACTATATTTACTTAATACGTGTGTTTTTGGTTAGAGTAACATCTCATGTGGGTAGAAGTAACACTATTCATTTGTTACAGAACAGAAAAAATGCATCGAGGTAACTGAGGACAGCAGTGTTGTTCATTCATTGACTGAGTACATAATTTGTTCATTAAAGTAACATACTTAAAGTAACATAATTTGTTCATAAAGTACCAAAACCGGTATTAATCACTTAAAGTAACATAATTTGTTCATTAAAGTAACACACACAGTGCTTCGCTATAACACACAAACTGTGAGACCAAGAAAAATTGTTACTTTCAATAATTCCCATAGTAACACCAATAGTGAATTAGAGTAGCAGGTGAAGCTGGTCATTGTAACAGAGTTTCGAAGCTTCTATGTATTGGTGATAGTGAAAAGACTAATGTAATCAGACAGGTTAATTAAGAATAGAATCCATTAAATCGTAGTTACAAAAGAGATGACATGGTTCAGTAGACACGCTATTTTTTTCGGCCCTTTGTTGGCTTGCTCTTCGGACCATCGATGATTTTCTGTCTAGTGATCTCATACTTGGCTACGTTGTCCAACAATTGCGCTCGCACATTGTTTTTGTCTCCCAATAGAAGTGTTGCTGCAAGTTGGACCACCAGATATCGTCTATTGACCTTCCTCTCAAGGTCTATGTGGTGGAATGTACGGCCCTCGTACATTAACATGTGCATCATGGTGAAAATTCCCGACTCGTCACATGTCACGCCTGGTTTCTGCCACGTAAGCTTGACCTCATTAAACTCGAAATTAATGATATCAGCTGCATCAGGGACTTTGAACTTATCGAGGAAATCGCTGATTGTTGACACCTGTGTGTACCCACAGCAACGTTAATATGTGAGAAACAGATGGCCGTATGCAATAATAAATATTAGAATATATATACTAACCATTATCATTGCGGCCTTGTACAACATTGTTTCTTTCACGTTCGGGTAAAGTTGGTGGTCAAGGAGATCTATTGTCCTTTTCTTACGGTTGATGCACACGCATGAGTAGTAATAATCGATGTTGATCGGGACAAATATGAGATCAGCTTCCAAATTAAGACAACGACCACACTTCCTTTTAAAAAGACTGAGATGGGACATCAATATGTCCACTGCCCGCGTGGATGGGGCGTCTGCATCCTCGTCAAGCATCCCATAGAGGCAGTCCTACAAACATATTCAAAGTTTCTCAGATTGGGTTCAACTGTGAGGAAGTAACACATTCACTACGTATCAGACTACTGCCATTCATGTATAGCAAAGACGCAGATTAAGGTAACACGTCTCCTACATTACAGTAACGCACTTTCATCTTTAAAATAACACCATCCAGATGTTGAGGGACGTGTATTCTCCTGGAACCTTGGTCATAAATATATATATATGTACACAAATGCAACAGTAATGCGTACCGTCTGTCGTATACCGAAGTATGCTGTCGTAGGTGTCTCGCCCGAACCAGTGGCAGGAGGTGGAAGCCTGTTCAACAGCATCGACCAGCATTCGATGATGCACGACTGCATATTCTGACCCGGTAACATTGAACGTATGTCATTCCGCTCAATTGTAGCTAGGAGTGAATAATTTGCAACCTCCTCGCTGAAGGAAAACAAAAAATACCTCGTTAAAAAAACTGTTTTAATATTCACCCATTAATGTTAAAGTAAATGCGTACCAATTTTGAAGAGTTGTAAGCTCCACAAGGCTGTAGTCCACGACGTCTTTGCGACGGACGGGAATCTTACTTAACAACGTCCTGTTGCTCAATAGAAACGGTGACAGCATGGGAGAGTTTGCATCTTCAACGCCACAATCAAGTGAGCAGCCAAGTCCGTCACCCTCACCACGGTTTCGGCTCTTCAGAACGGAACTTGTCCGCGTTGAGAAGTCAGAGTCAAGCACCGTCTCTGCGACAGGGGTTTTAGGGGTTTTAGGGGTTTTAGGGTCAGATGTCGACGGTCGTTCATCATATTCTGTCCCGCCTGCCCTCTTGACGGTACCCCCGGCCGACCCAGCAACACTCGATATAGTTCTCTCGATGGCGATATTCGCTTTATCGTTTAGGAACTCTCTCACCCTCGCTATAACCTCATCTCTGTCCTTATTGTTGTCACACAGGATCAGAGTCGCCGCAATCTCCGCTCTATAGAGGTTGTTCGCCTCCATTGTGCCAAGGCAACATTCGAACGCTTCCCCCCTGTACAGCATCATGTGTATCATGAGGTAGACACCACAGTCGTTCGCCGAGAAACCTCCGCCCTGCCATGCGAATGGGACGTTGACAACAGGGAAGCCCGCGACATCCGATCCCCTGGCGATACCTTTTCTGACCATGTACTTTCCCATTTCCACAGCCTAAATCATACAAAAAACAACAAAAAAAAATAAGACGGAAGGTGAAATAATGTCCGATTATATATCAACACAAGTTAACTTACGGCGATTTTTGCCATCCCGACATATGGCAGACTTTCGAATTCCTGTTCTTCGTAACTCCTGTTGTCTAGGTACTCAATCTGCTTTGACAGGAAGTTGATACATGCACAGCTGTAGTGGTCGTTGTTGTCCGAAAGCACCGGGACGAATACCTGTTATTTGGTAATTAAGATTATGGCGATTATTGTTAAAGAGCTGTAATGAAGGGTAATAAAAGAGTTTCATATAGACGTACCAAGTCAGAGTCTAGGTTTATGGTGTCTTTATTCACTTCGGTCCAAATGTCCCAGAAGTTGAACAATTCATCGCCAACGTCGACCTTTGCACCACTCTTTGTGCCCTTCCACAGCTTCATTACTGTCTTCTGCATGACACATGTTGAAGTAACAGTTCATGATCGTGGTAATAAGAAAGAGTAACACTCATTGTTAATTAAAGTAACAGTTTGAAACCCTTACAGTAACGCCTGTTATTGTGATAGAGTAACAGTATTAATGTGTAAGAGTAACACTAACTATGGATATAAGAACAATGAGTAACAGTATACACAGACCATACTCATTGTGAATGTTCATTCCTGATGTGAAATAAAACCCATGATAATGGTTATTATGAATGATCATTCAAGACATGTTAGTAACGCTATTTGTTGATTGTGTCGGTGTGATAAAAATAACAGAGACAAGCTTACGCTGTGGCTAACGCCAAAGAAGCAGCGTGATGTAGGACGTGGCGCAGTCTGACTCGCGTCGAGGCTGTTAAGAAGTATACACCAGGTATCGATAACAGCGTTCGACAGCTGCTGCCCCGGCTGGAGTGTCGAGAGCTCATCACGAGGGACGTTGAAAAAGTCGTCAACCCTCACCAGCATCTCACTAAAAAGAATTTGAATGAATTAAAAGACAATCGATAAAAAAAATAACATAGATAAATAGAATCAGGTAAAGAAATTAGATCACTATTGAAAACATACTTCGCACTGTACTTGTCATTGTTATAAAAGACGTAATCCATTACGTCTTTCCGAACACTCAAAACCGACTTGAACAATGTACTATTTCTGACAAGAAAATCGGATACTATTATCTGGTCTGGTTCAGGGATTCCACATTCATAAGAGCATCCAAGCTTCTCATCGACAACTTGCATGCAATCTAAATATTTTTCAGAGTGGAGAAAGTAAGGATGGAAGACCTTCCGTCCATCGACTTCCACCCACAGAGGCTCAATAACATTCGCTTCATCAATTTGGTGATCCCTTTCCTCCGAACCACCGATAACAGCCTCAACCATCTCCGCCGTCGTGTACAGTTCGAAGTCGGGACAGCCTCGACTCTCATCAGCAGTGACAACATCCTCAACCCCCGCCACATTTGTACGCATGCTCGCACCTGCTGTTTGAGTGGGCTAGCCTGTGAATGCAGGGCCTTGGGTCGCTGCGTTCTTCGCACGTGCGTACGCCTCACACACTTCATCGACCGTCCGGTGGAGCTCTTCTCCACTCCAGAAGTCTTGCGAGGCCTGTGACGGAACGGGGTCATCGTTCAGTGGTTTGCCGGATGTTATTCTTCTGAGTTTGGAAGCGGCTGATATCCACCAATCATGGAATGCAACTGCATTCCTTGCCATCATGAGGTACAATTCATGTACCTCCTGCATCAAGAATAAACAAATGGTTTTAGTTCGGAGGGTTGACTGTAACTTATTATTTGTATTAAAGTAACACCACTGGTTCATTAGAGTAACATGTGATCAACATTAAAGTAACACATATGGTAGTTAGAGTAACACATTGAATTTATTGATGAAAAATTTTATTACTTACATCAACCGCCTTAGCTCTTAGATCAGCGTCATCCTCAACGCCATCTGCTAGCTCGATGTTTATGGACTTCCCAGATTTGTGCGCGGATGATGTTGGTGCATTCGTTATCCTCAGCGGCACCCCGTCATCCACCACCTCCTCGTCCACCACCTCCTCAAGTAGACAACGGGGGTAATTCACCTTTGACTTGGTAAGACGACCAAGGCCACCACCAACAAATTCCCCATACAACCTATCTAGCATCCGCTCGCGATCCCAATGCTTAATAAGCGGCAGATCGTGCGGACAACGATGATCACGGTACTGGAAACGGTGAAAGTATGTGATCATCAAAAATGGCAGACAACCGAGAAGGTATGTCGGTTGCTGAAGAACATAGTCTTGACAGGCTGCAGCAAGCCCATCCAATACAAGAGTGCACCAATCATAGTTCCTTATCTGCTCTACATTCTCCACACACCTCAGCAGACTTAGATCAACGGTGTAATTCGACGTTGGATTAAGAAAAATAGACATGCTGTACAGAACAAACAATCTACAAAAGTCATCCCCCCCGTGAACGTCCTTTTGCAGTTTTTCCAACAACAGAGACAAAGGGATCGTGTCGCTTGCAGTATGAATATTGAACCGATTCCTAAATGCCTGTTTCAAACTGACGACATCCTCCGCCAGTGCTTCCTTCGACCGACCCATTGGGAGCAAGTCAGCGGGGTTCGGACCGTATGGAATGAGGAAGCAATCGTGGACATCGTGCTTCGTTACCAAGAATTGATCGCTTTTCCTTGGTAGCCTGAAAATCAACGTGTCATCCGCGAAAAGCGACATGAACTCGACTGCATACTTACCGGGGAAACTTTTGAGTCGCATTGAAAGTAGGCCCCCAAAACCTATTCTGATGACAGAATCCCGCTGCCGATCATTGAAGTTTGACATTAACTCGATGAGGCTCTGTGGCCTACACCTGAACTGGATCTTCTTAGCTACAACAACTTCTTCTTCCTCCGCTTCTTCCTCCTGAAAAGGGACAAACATAAAGATAATTAGGCTGTTCAACTGTTGTTAGACCTAAATATGCACCACTTAATGGGTGAACATCAACAATACTAATGACTGCAACTGACCTTCTCCTTGGTTTGCCTCCTGCTTTTGCCATCTGTGGCACGAGTGTTTCTGGACTTGTCACCTCCTTTTGCCATCTGATCAAAACATACAGCTGATACGCGTCAAAGTAACATAAATATAGACCAGGGAGTAACAAACTGCAAGCACAACTGTTAGATTAACTAAAGTAACACGTCTCCTAGATCACAGTAACACAATTAGTTCTTCAATGTAATACCCTTGAACTGACCTTCTTAGCTACAACAACTTCTTCTTCCTCCGCTTCTTCCTTCTGAAAAGGGACAAACATAAAGATAATTAGTATGTTCAACTGTTGTTAGACCTAAATATGCACCACTTAATAGGTGATATGTATGATGAAAACCCACTCAACAATACTAAATGCCTGCAACTGACCTTCTCCTTGGTTTGCCTCCTGCTTTTGCCATCTGTGGCACGAGTTTTTCTGGACTTGTCACCTCCTTTTGCCATCTGATCAAAACATACAGCTGATACGCGTCAAAGTAACATAAATATAGACCAGAGAGTAACAAACTGCAAGCACAACTGTTAGATTAACTAAAGTAACACGTCTCCTAGATCACAGTAACACAATTAGTTCTTCAATGTAACACCATAAGTGTCACAATAACACCATAAACTGCAAGCACAACTGGTAAGCATTAAGGTAACACAAAGAAAGTGTTAGAGTAACATAAGAATTAGAATAACAAATCTACATAATTGAGTGTACCAGATTAAGATGATAGTTAGAGTAACACCTCCTCTGCATTACAGTAACACATTGTTGTCTTCGAAATAACACCAGATTACACGAAACAAATGAAAACCCAGATAATGATGCTAATGTTCGCTGAAAAAAGTTAATTATAGGGCATAAACAAAACAAGGTTAATCAATCAATAATGAATTCAATTATACGAAACAGATGAAAACCCAGATAACGATGATAACAAAAAATTAATTATAGGACACAAAACACAGCAAGGTTAATCAATCAATAATTAGCGAAAAAATTAATGAAATCAGACAATGATGATAATGTTTGCTGAAGTTAGAAAGCGGCTCGAATGTAACCTTGCTCGAGTTGACAAGTGAGCGATTGAGTTCAGTTGAACGATAGGGTTGAGTTGGTGATTGAGTGCTCGAGTATGCTTAGAAGCTTCAGTTGGCGAAGCTTCGGTTGGCGCTACGTTGAGAGATTGATTTGAGTTTGATTGAGTGTAAGGGTTTGCCTGAGTTGAGCGAAGAGTTTGAATGAGGTGAAGTTGAAGGGTTTTCTGCGTTTGAATGATGTGAGATGAGAGAGAGGATCAATTGGCGGTAATCTAGGGAGGAGGAAGATTTTTTTATTTTTTTTCCAAAATTTGTTAGTTACTACCTTAATTACAATATACAATCTCAACCATCCATCTTGTTTAGATCAATGGCTAAGATTAGGACTCATGGACTCAAAAAAAATTAAAGGACTCACTTGATCTTTACTCTCTCTCTCTCTCTCTCTCTCTCTATATATATATATATATATATATATATATTAGAGTTTTAAAAATATGAATTCGTCTATGATTAGTTTCCATAATTTTCAATTTCCATAATTGAAAAAAACCCTTGGATGGAAAACATAAAATAATATTATACTCCATACTGCTACCAGTTGCATGTACAATCAGTTGTTGAGCTTTTGTGTATATCTACTGAGCTTATACAAGTTTATGAGTTGAGTTGTAAGTTTTTTTAGTTTAAACATTCATGTGATTTAGCTCGATAATTTTATATTTAAAAAACTATAAAGTTTACAACAAAATTTAAAAACTTTGTGATAACACTCAAAATCATAAACCAACTCATTGGTTCTGTTTCACTCCACATTTTGGAAAGGCGTGAAATCTATCGGTCTATCACCCTTCCTCTAGGAATCTCTTACGAGTATTATTTATTTATTAAAAGAACAACCATGGTAGTGTTGGTGACATCAACAATTAGTGAAGAATTGATATAGATTGATGTCATGATGACTATCACCTTGAAAAAACAACTCTTTGATATGTTTATTTATTTATTTTGCTTAATAACAATGGCCATGTTTGGTAAACAGCGGATAGATAATAGCAGAACCAGATTTAGAAAGCAGATTTGACTAGCAGAATTAATTGACAGTTTTGACCAGCATATATATTTAATTAGCAGAATATTTTAAGTAGTGTTTGGTAATTAGCAGTTTTAAATTAGCAGATTGTTTGATTGCTTTGTAAAATGACAAAAAAAGACATAATTTTTTTTTCATTAGATATACGTCAACATATATCACACTAACAATTTTAATAATTAATATCGTCGATTTCTTACCTTAGTCATTAAAGTTGAACAAATATTATGATATTATCACAGAGAGTTGATATTTCTAGAATTTCTTAAGTATCGACCGGAGACAACGCAATTCAATTCATCAAACATAGATAACATTAAATTAAAAGTAATGCTTCATGAAATTGTATAAAAGACTAAAAATTTATTCAATTGAAATAATCAAAAATTAATTAGTGCAAGCTAAGAACTCATTGCATATCAAATTCATGCACAAAAAAAAAATAAAGAAAAAATGAAGATGAATCTTAGAATGATGAATTCATGAAATAGTTGAAAATAATGAAAGTAAGGTTTGATTTGAAAGTGGTAAAAAGGTAAAAAAAAAATCTAATCCGCTAACTCAATATGCTGCTCCTAGCAACATATTGTAAAACACCATATTGGACCCCAATATGCCATTACAATATATCATTTTTTTATTTTGCTTTCACACTTTCTTTCACATACTATGAAATGAAAAATTTACAAATAACTTTTAGTCTAAATTAAGTAATTAAGTAATATACCCAATTTATACATTGATAAACTAAATAAATAGGTCCAGAATCAAAAATAATGTACTTCCTTCATTTTTTTTATCTTCCCATTCACTTTTGGCACAATTTTTTTTGTAATGAATACAAAATGATAAATTTAGTAAATATTGAGAGTAGAAGGGTAAAATGTGTGTAAATATAAAAGAATAAAGGTATAAAGTGTTGTAAATAGTAAGGGTAGTATGGTAAAAATTATGGACTAAAATGGAAAGAAATGAAATGGGAAGATAAAAAAAAAAGTGGCCAAAAAAGGAAATTTGGAAGATAAAAAGAAAATGGAGGAAGTAGCATAATTTCTAATACATTCAAAATTACAAAGGAAAATATAAATAGGTCAATACATATTAAAGATAAAATGTACTCCGTACAATGTGATATAAATTAATTCTTTCAGATCTGGAAATAAATCAATCATCACCGAGAATTTCAAAATTGTTAAATTATAACTCGGCAACAATTACGGCTGCCACGTTTTTGTCTTTATTAGGGTGGCAACATGTAAGCTACCGGACGTTTTAACTTAACAATTTTTTTTCGATTACGAGTTGTCGTCATTCGGAGTTTATTAGGGTGGCATAAAGGTAACTCATCTATTATTTATAGATGATTACACTAGATACCGTCAAACCAATAACGTCGGGGTGACAAAACGTAACTACAAAGTAACTTTTGGTCAAACTCTATAAATTGATATTCATCATCGTCAATCCCAATCTACATGACCAAAAAAACGTATTAACAAAAATCATAGTACTAAAAATAAAGATGATATTAAATGCTAAATAAAGATCAGTAACATAAAAATAACAGGTAAATAAGTTAACTTCTGAAGTTAACTACTCATGAGTCACGAGTCACGACCTATTACCCCCACTAATATCATTAACTATATTAATTGCTAAATAAAGATCAATAACATAAAAATAACACCTAAATAAGTTAACTTATGAAGTTAACTATTCATGACATATGACACTCATAGTGATATCATTAACTTCTGGAAAACCAACATCATTAACTACCCATGACCCCCACAAAAAAAAACCGCCTTTCTTAAAACTCATATGAGACCGTCTCACGATAATTTACTGTGAGACCTTTCAGATAAGAGGTGGTTACTAAATTTGTAACCACTTCCTATGTGAGAGGTCTCACGGTAAGATTACCGTGAGACGGTCTCACAAGAGAGTTACTGACAGCAGTAATTTTCATTCAAAATACCAAGAAAATTACGAGTAATATCAAAATGTTACCAGAAACAAAAAAAAAATATTGTACTAATTAGTAAACTAAAAAGATGAGTATTTGGCGTTTATTTGAAAGAAAGAATTGTTCGAAAATGAAAAAAGAAGAACTTAAGCGACAAGGGAATAGAAGACTATGTATCTTTAAAAATACTATTGGTTGTTGAAGAGGTAATTACATGAATTGACAAAAAAATTGAAGTATTGAATGATGAAGAGGTAATACGAGTATTAGTTGTATGAGAGTGGAGACTGTTGAGTAAGCGTAAATCGTTTGATGCATTAATAGTAGATTGTTGATTTGTTGGCTTGGGTTATTAATGATCATGTGGCATGAAACTACAACTATGATTTTTTTGTTCAGAAAAGAGCGCAGTACATCGCATGCGAGAATCGAACCCCCATTTTCTCGGTCGGAATAAGAAAGCTCTGACCACTTAAGCTGAAATGACATATGTTGTATTTAGACCTATCAAACGGGTTAGGGCGGTAGGATTTTGGGTTCGGGGAAAATACAGGTCAGGTGTATTCCGGGTTTGGAAAACACGGGTTTCGGGCCGGGTTTCGTGTCAATACGGGTTATTAACGTATAAAAACTTAAATACTTTTTCTTTAACATAAATACAATTTTATTCTTAATTCCATCTAATTTGATACTCCCTCCGTCCACTATTTATCGCCCCACTCCATTAAAATACTCCTCGCATATATTCATGGAGTGGGGCGATAAATAATGGACGGAGGGAGTAGTATATATGATATTAGTAAGAATAAAAATGTTTTATTTAATAATACTCCGTATATATTTTAATATACATTGATAAATATTAATGCATTGATAATTTTAAATATATAAATACTCCGTATTTCGTACTACTATTTTTGAGAAAATTTTCTCTATAATATTAATACGAGTATTTTTTGATTTACCTATTTCGGGTTGGGTCACAGGTCAGGCGGGTTTAGACTCAGAATATTCAGGTCGTTATTAGGTCAAGTCACTTTCGGGTTCGTAATTTACAGGCGGGTTTTTTCAGGCAACTTTTTTGGGGGATGGTTTTGGGTCGGATTGGTTTTAATTTTGACAGGTATGGTTGCATTATTAATCTATGCAAAATTTGCATAGGTTAAAACTAGTTATAAGTCATAGGAGTATGACATCAATTATCTTGGAGGTCTTCAAATCCAACATTCTAACATGTATACTTGCATTTCCACATGAAAATGGACAACACTGAGAGTATATATCGTAGGAGTAGGTTTTAAGGTTCATGTACGAATTAAAAAGAAACTATGTGGGTAAAATTGGTGGTGACCTTGGTATAATAATCCTCTGAGAAAGATGAGATAAGAGTATAATTTATGCTTGAATTCCTTCTGGTCTAATCATGTTTTGTACTTCTCTTGCTGGGTGACGACTATTAACAATGTTTGCTTTATCGCTACTGTTGGTTGATATTGTGTCCACCGAAATTCCAAGGGGATCTCCGTCAATTTCCTCCAACACAACCACCAGGTTCTCGGCTGGTTTCAGAAAGGATCGCGGCACATGGTACCTGCCAGTTAACATGTCACATTTGCCATTAGCAGTTAGCAGACAAAAGTAAATCAATTTGTGAGGCTTTGACCCAAAACGGACAATGCAGCACTATCATGGACCGTGGACACCAAGAACAGAGGCCCAATACAAGAAATACACGTTTATGTGCATAAGAAGTCGTATGTAAATCCGTGGTCCGAGAGGGGATTATTAGGATGCAAACCAACAGCTATAATCGTACGTCCACCTTTGGGCAGTAGACCAAAAGTAAATCTGTGAGGCTTTGACCAAAGCGGACAATATCGCACTACTATGGACCATGGACACCGACGAACAGAGGCCCAACATAAGAGACGCATAACAAGTGGTATCAGATCCTAAAAGTAAATCCATGGTCAGAGGGGGATTATTAGGATTCAAACCAACTAATCCCTCCGAGTTCCTATTATTGTCTCACTTTCCTTTTTGGGTTGAGTTTGATTTTTCTCTCACTTTCCTTTTTAGATCATCAAAGTGTGGTTCACAATTAGTCTTCCATTTCTCTCTCTTCCTTCTTCTTTTTTGACAATAATAGGAACTCGGAGGGAGTACTATAATAGTACGGCTACTTTTGGGAAGGAAACCAAAAGTAAATCCGAGAGGACTTGCCCAACGACAATATCGTACTATTATGGACCATGGACACCGATGAACAGTGTGCCAACACGAGATATAGAGGCTTCCGCACATAACACTTATCCTAATACTCTTACAGTCATTCTATACAACCTTCGTTTCTTTTTTATTTTATTAAATGTCGATTACTTTTGGTGGCACTCTGTGCAATAAATTCCTTTGAACACCCTTGTAGGCAGATCTAAACTAAGTTTAACTTTGTCCAGGCTTAGGAGAATATCATACAAAAGGGGTAAAAAGCAAGAGACGAGTAAGAAAAGGGGCTTACGATGTTTGTGAAGGTATTCCTTTAGATGTAAGCATGGAAACCCAGTAACGACCAATGCTCTGTCCATTGATCCAGGCTTCCCCTTTCCTCATTGTACTTAGATTCAAGACAACTGGGTCATCACCATCTGGTGCATCAAAAGAGGCCTGAAATTTCCAAGATTACATGATACAAAGTCAAACGATGCCTAGGTCACTTGCATTCTTTGAAGTATTCTATAATCGTGTGTTCTAGAATAACTGCACTATTTTGTGAAAAATTCTCGATTTTCACCTGCCAAAATTTCAAGTCTAGGTGTTACATCCATGACTAGCTGTCATGGAGGGCTCACATGCATCACTAACAAAGACTACAACAAAATTATCTCAGTAACTCAAGGACATACATCACAAATGATGAAGAAGCAATCTTACTTTGTGCCAACAACACAGAAAAACTGTCTCCAATTATCGACCCAAATAAAAGTCGCACCTAGAATTGTACTCAAGAACTGTTGCTTCTTAATCAATAAAAGCACAACAATTTTGCTCTATGAGATACAACGAAATAATATTGATGGCACCATAGTGTATTAGTGTGTTAGTTGTTGGATAGCCATGCTCACCTTAATCCATGTGAGAGGTTGTGTTGGAGAGGTCTCATGTCCTCTCCAAACCACATTGTCTAAATTTTCCTCTTGATAAATTTGCAAGTGTTCTCCTGTTAATCCAATCTGATCAAACAACAAATAAAGCCAAACTGTAAGTACCTTCTTAGCATCATTCTAGAGCTTGTACTATATACCTACAGTACTATGGTACACAGACTCGGCTATTGAACAATAGAAAACTTGGATATTGACATAAATTGTCATGTCCATAACAAGTATATGATGGATGTGCAAAATGCAAACTACAGAGTATAGACTAATGCCGGTAAATAAAGCATTCAAATCTGAGTAACATTGAGTATGTATCAGTATCACTATGAATGATTATTTAAATGAGTAGAGACTTCAGGCGGTACAAAAATAAACCTTGTATCCCCATGTGTAATTCGCTGTCAGATTGTAGACATCTTCTCCATTGCATCTAATAAGTACTTCCCGCAATCCTGCAAACCTCCTCTCCAGAAAAGCTCCTGAATCCTTAATACATGAAATACACAAGGTTAATATTACCATTACCTTGTTTATTAAAATGAGATGGTTTGAAACTCATGCATTAGTTACCTACCGGAAGTCCAACCATCACACTCAATATAGATATATTGTTGGTTTCATTATCTAATTTTACTGGAGTATCCAGACTGAAATTCTTTACATCATGATTTCCATGTGAGCCACCTGTTGTAAATATTATCAGAGAGAAAAATTAGTGTGTATCGCACATTAATCTACATTACTAGAACATTTATTCATCAATGACTTTTATGTGAGACCAACTAAAATAGTTGTGAGCTATATAGTCCTCATTTAATAATTTGAAACCCTTCATTATGCTCATTGTATATTACTTCCACACTTCACTTTAGTAGTGTGTTCTGTGTTAACGTAACACTCTTTTCTAGCAGCCATAACGCGACACCATGACACATAATTTAGGTCAATTACATTAACATTTTTTTCCCGAAAGGTGGAAAAAATCACGGCATCATGGTATGCACATGAGCCGATGCTTCTATTGAGTCTAAGTAAAAGCATCACCAGTTCCTTAAAATATCAATTAAACTATACCAGCATAGATTCCATTCACAAAGGCATGAGCAGCATGTGCATAAGACAGAACATGAATTGTAGGCTCACTGCAGGAAGAATCAAGTTGAAACCTGCACAATCCACAAAACAAATTCCCATGAAAATAAATTCTAGACTAGTATAAACTTAAATTTACATTAATATTAATCATGGGCAGAAAGAATGTTGTTTCTGGTGTCTTCTCGGTGCCCAAAGACTCCATGTCCTTGAGTGTGGATGAGCCATTGATATTACTCATACAAAGCATTTACCTGACAGTGTACCAAAGATAATCTGATTCATCTTTGGTAGCATTCATGTGCTCTAGTAAAGCATCTGCCTCAAAAGAACTGTCCGAAAAGTACGGTGAAATCTCGTTGTATGTTTCCCATGATTCAGACGAGTTCAATGCTATTTTTGATCTCGAAGTTCGCGTGCCGATTTCTGTTGTTACCTGTTGAAGAAAACAAAATAAGTGAGGCAAAGACTACACTTAGCCTGTACAAACATTATGGGTGATCAGTTAATTGAGTAGAGCTGGCAATCACATCACTTGGGTTAAGACGGGTCTTATTGGGTTCGAGTTTTTCCAAGTCAGTATCACCCTTCAAGTCGGCTTAGGTTTTATAAAATCTAGACCTCATGGACATTACATTACCTTTGCCGTGTTGAAAGTTACATTCAGACAATCTGGAAGGATACTGATAGACCTGGGAGGAAGCTGGTATGAATAGCTCTGAAACTCGACCGTTGCAATATTTCTGCTGTCATTGTTTAACAGAAATGCAGCACAATCTCCAGATACTACTTGGAAAACATATGCCTGGTAATAAGACGCACAAAAAACAGCCCTAAGATGAACTAGCTTTTATAGCCAAGTACAAGCAGAATCAAATGACAAATCAATACCTGTTGAAGTTTCCCTAGAGAAAGGGTGGAACGTTGCCCTGCCAATAAGGTTTTTGAGCAAGCTTTTATAGCCGAATGCATTTCTCTAAGGTGGCCCCATTTTGGTTGCCTTAGAAGACCTACAAAAACCCAGTAAAGTCCGTGCATATCCATTCTATTAGATTTGTCTGCTACTCAGCATCATAACCGCATTGGAGGTGTTTCCCACTTTTTTGGTGCAATAACCATGGTAGGATTGCTACTGCTGATTCTAGAAATCAGGCTGAAAACGTTATATGATACAGAGTATCATGGATCGTATCTAAAAATCACTCACCATATTCATCAAGTGGTGCTTGATCATAGTAGCCAGTTATAACATATGCTGAAGATGTTCTCCCAAAATTTGTTCCTCCATGGTACTACAAATAATGTCAAACCTTAATTAAGATCATATGAACAGTATCAGATCAAATTTATCTATTGTAGTGAGCAAATGTCATTTTCCCTCCGACCTGTATTTTCTAATGGTTTGTTTCTATGATTATTGCATATGAAGAAAAAAACAGCTGACCCCGAGTCACTGATTTACTTTCATGCAGTTAAAAATGCAATGAAGTACAAACATACATAATTACATACCATGTAATAATTTACATAACATCCATTATTTGCAATGAAAAGTGAAGTCTGAAAGGCAATATCTTCAGCTGACCTTATATATGGCGGTCCTCCAAATACTTGGTAGCTGTCAAAATCAGGATAGTTATATAAATTTCAGGTCGCATTGATCAGTACAGACTAACTCTGCATCAAAACATCTAAACATTAATTTCTAAAGAGTCGAACATGTAATAGAAGCGGTAATAAGAGTTCAGATATGAGATGGCGTTGATTTTGTGGACCTCAAACAATACCTATATTAGACTGTCCAACCTAATGACTTGAATAAGGTTCTATTTTCCTTCTACACTTCACTTTACATTGGTTTCATATTGCTCATTTCTTTAAACAGTCGCATTGGGCAGTTACACTCAAGTAGAGAAACTTAAGCATTTGAAAGTTCTGTAAGGTTAGCTGCTGAAAACCTCAAAACTTTTAACATCAAGCATCTTCTGTTGTCATCTTAAGTTTGTAGACTGCAAATTACTCATTTTCCTAAAACCCAAAGCAAACTGAAATGGAATACTAAAAGAAAGGGCCTAAAATTCACATACAAAGATGTCCAGTTTTCTGTCCACATGGATGGCTTATTTGAGGAGTTTGGTCCTGTGAAAGTCTCCCCACAATTCATCCCATTGCAAGTATTAATCTGCAAATACAAAGAATTACTGAAGTGATCCCATAAAACTTAAAGAGTAAAACTCATCCGCTATGTCACTCAGTCTCAACTAGAAGTATCAGCTATGAATAGTGTGCAATTGTCTAACTTGGATAGTTTTGGAAACCAGAAAAAGCGTTATGAAACCAATCCATTCATCCCGTATTAGTAAATAAAATGTGGAGCACATGCGTAATTGGTTGGTCTCACGTGTTACTCAAACACATTTAGTATCCCCCATGGGTTCATATCCAAGTATCAAACTTATTTTACGAGAAAGACGGACTTTCTGTTTTAAAACATAAATGGAATGTCTTAATACTGTAATCGTTCACGGCTGTCTATATAAGACCTGTGAACGTGCATTAACATGAGGAGTCGGAGTGTCATGGCTCATAAACGTTTTATAGAGGAATCCTAGAAAAATGTAGCAATGAACGAACTAACCACTGGATCAGGAGCATCAGCTTGTTTACACATTATCCAGGGAACACCAGTCTGCTGTTCTACAGCCATTTTTGCAGCCCATTGAACATAAGACCTTCCTTCGTCGCCAAAAGCTGCTTCAATGTTTTGATATTCATTTTCAATCTATTTAAGATATAGTTTTTGTGAATTTGCAGGTAATATACTATTATGTACTATCACTTGATCAATGTGTATAAAAGCACCAAATATTGTACTGTTACCTGTGACAATATTATGGGGCCTCCTTGTGAAGCATATAAGTTCTCTGATTTCATGAGGTTTACTATTTTTGTCGTAAAATTTTGCATGTATAACTACAAATTTAGGAAAAGAAAAAATATTAATTTTGTCTAGATCAATCAAATCAAATAATGAGAATCGACGAAAGAGATGTAGAAATTTACTTTGAATGGTTCATTATCTGTTCTATATGAAATGCCAGGGATGTCATGCAACCAAAATGGAAATCCCCTGCAGCATAAAGCAAATCCTCTTACCAAATATGTTCGTCACAAACAAGAAATTTTTAGTCAATGGAAACAATAAACTTTGGAGGGAGGGACCGAAGGAGTACTATATTTATAGCAAGTAGAATGAGATACACATACAATCTATCTACCTATATACGAGTACTTAAAAGTGTAACTTTTTCAGTGAAATCGAAGAGTGTAACAATTACAAACTATTCAGGGTCGTCAAATGAGTGGCCATCTTCTAAAAGTCAAAATGAGGCCCCACATAAGAAATAAGTCTCTTACAAAATCACACGATCATGTATTTTATGAATTAAATTTCAAACGAGTATCCTGAATGACTAAATAGTATCATACCACTAGTTGTATGTACAAATACCTCGAAGTTGTTGAGCTTTTATGTATACTTACCGAACTTATACAAGTTCTGAGCTGAGTTGTAAGTTTTTGAGCTTAAACATTTATGTGATTTAGCTCAACAACTTTATACTCCCTCCGTTCAAATCCAAAAGGTACATTTGTTTTTTCACACTTGCCGAGACACGTTTTACACCGTCAATATATTTCGTTTTACATTAAAAAAAAATTATAAAAATTCGATATTTTTAATCTACTCATAAAGACGGATCAAACAAGATCTCACATAACTATATTTTCTCTAATAGATTGTCAAGAATATTAATGATTTTCTTGAGTTGTGAATAGTGTCCAAAAGTGAAGCGTACTCTTTGGATTTGAACGGAGGGAGAGCTTGGATTTGAAAACTTTGTGTACAACCTGGTTGTATATAATAAAATATAAACGGACCTCAACCATCACCTTAACCAAAGGTCAGGAGTTCGAATCATGGCAACCCCAGTATCTCGAACTCTCTTTGGGGAAGCCTGTGCACACTAATTAATCACTCTTCCATGGTTTCAGAGCCAAAGGTCAAGAGTTCGAATCATGACAGCCCCCAATATCTCGAACTCGCAAGGGAAAACTCAGGACATGGTCCCAATTGTGCACACTAATTAATCACTCTTCAAACCCGATGGGCATTCGAGTGTGCGTAATAGAATATAAATGGGCCTGAAGCATCGCCTTTTAAGGTTTTAGTTGGATTGGTTTCGTAACAATATAATCTACTCATGTCTAAATATAACTATTGTCATTAAAAAATGTGTTTTTGCTAATTACACCGTTCATTAATTTTTCCTTAAAACTGCCCCAAAAGTTGACAAAAAATTAGAAATTGCCCAGAAGTTGCCATTATTCATTTTTCCGGGGAGAATCCTTTTTTGGACGAAATTGTCCTTCCCCGTAATATTCTCTTCCATTTAATGGATTCCTATCATAAGTTGAATTTATGTGATTAGTATTCTAATCAAATGGAATCTTATATACGTGGGTATAGTATTTTAATCAAATAGTAGGAATCCAGTAAATGGGAGCGAGTATTAGCCTCCCTCCTCTCCCTCCGTCATTCATCCTTTCTTTCCCTCGTTCACCCTACACAAAATCCCTAAATCCCAACCCATAACCCTAATTTTTTCCCCAAATTGAATCCCCTTTTCCTCACCCATCCTACATTATATTTGTAGGGAGGCTGCTCCTCCGACAATGACATCTCCAACTTGAACCCTAGTATGATAGTATCCCTGCTCAATCCTATGTAAAAAAATAGTAGGCGTCCGAAACTATTTTTTATTCGTATTCTGACCCTAACTTGTATTCTTCCACGATTCGTATGATTCGTATTCTGACTCAACCCACCCCACCCGTTTGATAGGTTTAGTTACGATACAACTGAACAATGCCCAGGCTTGAAAGCTAGTAATGACATTATTTTGAGAAAGAGGCTCTGGAAGCTGCTGCAAGTAAATATGAAAGGGCGTACCCATAGTTCCATTCACTTTCGATGTATGGACCGATCCTGAGGCAAACATACAACCTCTGTGCTTGGATTTCCTTGATGAACTTCACTAAGTCATATCTCCCACTGAAATCATACTGTTTCAATAATGTTATTAGAAAATGATTAGCATATACGAAGTAGTATAAAGATTCTTGTTTTTGACGAGAATAAAGGTCTTAAATTTGTGATGGGTGAAATAATATTCCTTTGGTTTAGATAAAAACAAACCATTTACTAGATCCTAGATTTGCTTTATCTACCCTGCATATTATTTGACCCATCACCAACTTGTTATGCAATTATCTAGGAAAGTTACTCCTGAGGTGGAACTAAAACAAACGGAACAATTATACCTGACCTGGTTGGGGTTCATGAACATTCCAAAACACATATGTTTGTATCACATCCAGTCCACCTTCTTTAGCCTTTGCTATTAACGATGCCCACATCTACACTTGCTCATTTCATCCAAATGATTTAAGTGATTAAACAAGTAATAATATGATACTACTACGTACTTCGTACATCATGATCTACTACAATATTCAAGGGTGCGTGTTTTACCAAAGATGTCTCAACCTAGGTAATAAAGGGAAGGGTTTCACGAAAAGAAAAACTAACTGTATAGGTTTGTTTAGGTAAATTAATGAAACCTTTACCTATTTGAGTTATTAGTAAAATGGTTTTTCTAACGTGTGTCCAGTGGACACACGTTAATGAGTAAGTCTCGTGATACTTTACTAAGAGACTAAGTACAAATGTAAGTAATAGTGATACCGAACAGAAGTAGGTATGATGCGCGTATTTTATATACACTTTTTATACGTTTTATACGCGCATTCTCATGTTTATTGAATAGTGAAAACTATTATTTTGCCCCGAATTGGCTGCTTTGTGGTTGTATTGTCATTTTGCAGAAACGGAAGACAAAGGAGCTAAAACGAACCAAAACCGGGCCAAAACGAAGCTGGAAGGAGCTGTTCGCTGAAGCGAGCGATAGTCGACCGACTATTAAGATAGTCGGCCGACCATGACGATAGTCGACCGACTATTACTATAGTCGGCCGACTATTCTGGAGCTGCAGAGATCAAGTTGATAAATAATTAGTCGACCGACTATTACAATAGTCGGCCGACTATTCCCTGGACCGCGGGCAGGTTTCGTGATCAGCAAGAAATTTCCTAAACCCAAAGGAGTTTCCTAAACAGTTTTTAACTCATTTTATCTGTATAAATAGGACTTTTCAGCCACATTAGAATTAACTTCTACACAACTCCCACTTCTCTTTAGATTTCTTTTAGACTTCTCTTTCATTATTCTCTAGTTTAATTTCTTCCTAAAACTCGGTTATTGTAAGAACTTTTGGATTCGAATCGCCTTCATTCATTCGGTAATTTTATTAATCTTTCTTCCTTCTTCTTTGATTGATTTATTAATCGGTAATTTTATTCGTCATGTTTAATCTAGTAAATTCTTTTATTAATCTTGTTGTTCTTAATTTAATTATGAGTAGCTAATTTCCCTCGCTAGGATTTAGGGGATCTGCGAATTGAATGTGGTCGCTAAATAATTTATAGATCTGTCAATAATATTGTGTCTGAGTTGTCAATTGTAGCATTTAATTGAGATTAATTGATTAAGTCGACGTAATTGATTAATTGAATTCGGTAAACTTGAAAGATCGGAAGCCTGGTAAAATTAGACCTGCTACAACACATTAGTATGCCCTAATAAGATCGGAAGCCGTTAGAAGCATGCTAGGGTGAATAGCGGACCGGAATGACCTTTTCAATACCCCTTAGACCAATATCTGCGACAGACCTGTGATTTAGACCGTGACCATATGAGATTCGTAGTGAACCGACAATCCTAGTTTTCTCTCCATATATTTATTCATCTTAAATTCATCTTATTTTATTTTAGTTATTTTTTTCCTTTTAATTCTCTTTCCTTCACTACTTTAGTTTAGATAAACAAAACATAAAAACCCCGAGTGTTACTTAGATAGACTTTAATTACGAGTAGAATTTATTTGTCTCCCTGTGAATTCGATCCCGACTTCCCTAGCTATATTTTTAGTTAGACCGTAGTTGGTTATTTTTGATAGGTATACGACTAGCTTATCAAATTTTGGCGCCGTTGCCGGGGAGGCGGTTAATTTTACTTGTTTTTTTAGTTTATCTTTTGTCTCAGGGAACTTTTGTTCCTTGAGACGGTTCTCATATTTTCCTTCTTAGTTCTGTGTATGCCCAGGTCTAACAGGTCCGAGATTCATCCTTTCGATCCCGAACCCGAGAAGACTTTACGAGCTAGACGGAGTTTTTGGAGGGAAATTCGTCAAGCGGAGAAATCTAACCCGCCTGACCCAGTTTTCGCTAATCTGGAAGCGGAATATTCGTCCCACGAAGAGGACAACTCTAGCACTAAATCAGACGCCGAGTCAGATATCTCAATTACAATCATGCCGCCGAAGCTTTCCACTCACTCCGAGCCGACTCAGGCTAACATCCCGAAAGGATGGAAGCTACCGACTCCTACCACAGGCTCTTTCGAGATTCGTCCTGCTTATATCAATTTAGTGGAGCGAAATACCTTCTCGGGCAATAAAAACGAAGACCCCGGGCAGCATATGGAAATATTTACTGATTATTGTTGTTCGATTCCAATTGCTCCCGGGGTAACACAGGAACAAGTAATGGAAGCCTTATTTCCATTTTATCTTGCAGGTCCAGCCCGTAGATGGTATCGAGACTTGGATAAGGCATCAGCAAACATTAATGACTGGAACTCGTTAGCGCTTGCTTTTTATAAGCATTACTACCCTCCTCAGCGCACTAATTAGATACGGAGTCAGATAACCAGTTTTAAGCAAGGACCATTGGAAGATCTTAACGAAACATGGACTAGATTTAAGGATCTAGTCCGCTCTATTCCTCACCACGGATTTGAACCATGGTTTTTATGTAATCAATTTTATAACGGTTTATTTGATGATAATCGTGCTATTCTTGATGGTGCAGCTAACGGACGTTTCCAAAACAACGTTGATGATGACAAGGGTTGGAAATTGATTGAGGAGATGGCCACGCATCGAGCCGAATATGGAAATCCGAGGGGTAGTGTTCGGGTAGCCGCAGCGGAAACCAATGAGATTATGGCTCAATTTGATCATCTTCATGCCCGTCTCGATAAAATCCAGAATCCACCTCATAGGAACGAGTCAAATCAGCAAACTGTCCATGCCATGATCAAACAGGAGGCAATGTGTGAGCGATGTGGTATCGAAGGCCATAGCGCGGGGGAATGTATGACCGGGATGGAACAAGTTCTAGCTTTTCAACACTTCAAGCAAGGTAATCCCTATTCTAATTACTACAATGAGAGGACTAGGGAGCATCCGAACTTCAGTTGGACAAGTCAGAATGTGTTGAACCCAGTTCCTCAGCCGAAGCAACAAGCTTATGTTCCGCCTCATCGCGGACAACAACAAGGCTTCCAAAAGCCTCTAGCTCTTCCACCGCAAACTCAACCTCTTGCCATTCTTCCTCCACCGCCCGTGACTCCGACTCCAGTTCCTAGTGAATATCAGGAATTGAAGAGTATGATGCAATCTCTTATGATCCAGATGCAGAAAAGTGACCAATCCAAAGATGCACAGATCAAGATGTTGGAGACGCAGGTGGCGCAGCTTGCCACAAATCAGTCTGCTAGGCAACCGGGCACACTACCGTCGCAGCCGGAAAAACCGCACGATACGGCCAACGCAATTCAGCTTCGTAGCGGCCTTACTTATGACGAGCCCAAGATGCCTAGCTATCGTAATTCTGTTATTGTGGATGATGTAATTGAGGATGTAATAGATGGTGATGTATCGTTAAAAACTGCTGAAACTGCTGTGAATGACGAACTGGTCAATAATAGTCGACCGACTATTTCAGATAGTCGACCGACTATCATTGACAGATTAACAGAAACTGCAGGTGAAGAGGATAATAGTCGACCGACTATCCCTAATAGTCGACCGACTGTTAATAGTAGTCGACCGACTATCCCTGATAGTCGGCCGACTATTCCAGAAGCCAAATCCAGATCCGAAACGGTTGCTGCTGATAAGCCGTCTGATGTTGCAGTGGAAACGGGTGTTCTACAAGATAAAGCTGCTAAACAGGTCAAAATTCAAGTTCCTTTTCCTAGCCGGTTGAAGAATAAGAAGGTCGAGAACCAGTTCAGTAAGTTTATGGAGGTCGTCAAAAATCTCCAGGTAACCGTTCCCTTCACGGAATTAATTACCCAGGTACCCTCCTACGCAAAATTTATGAAATATATTCTGACCCGTAAGAGGAACTTTAATGAACATGCGACTATTGCTTTTACTGCTGAGTGTAGTGCTCTAATTCAAAATAAGTCTCCACCCAAACTGAAAGACCCGGGTAGTTTTTCCATACCATGCACCATAGGCACCCATGTAATCGATAAAGCTTTATGTGATTTGGGTGCAAGTGTCAGTGTCATGCCCTATTCAGTTTGCGAGAAACTAAATATGGGTCAGCTTAAAGTCACAAGTGTGACTGTTCAGATGGCTGATAGGTCGGTCAAACGTCCTCTAGGAATCTTAGAGGATGTCCCCGTTAGGATAGGTAAATTCTTTATACCTGTCGATTTTATTGTTCTAGATATGGCTGAGGATACTCAAATTCCTATAATTTTAGGTAGGCCGTTTCTACATACTGCGGGGGCCCTCATAGATGTCAAGCACGGACGCTTGACTCTAGAGGTGAGGGACGATAAAGTGACCTTTAACTTGGCTAACACATTAGCTAAGCATATGATAGAAGACACATGCTATGCGCTCGATATCATTGATGATGCTGTTTTTGATGTTTGTATGGGTTCCCTGAGTAGGGACCCACTTGAGGCTTTGATGTGTTTAGACACTTGTGAAGGTGATGAGCTTAATGATGATGTTGTGTGGGATATGCTAGGATCTACACACTATATATCGGACCATGTATTTCGAGACGATTCTTCCGTCATCATAAGTAATAAGGTAGAAAAGAAGAAGTCCACTGCGAGGAATCGTTTCAAGGTGAATGACCAACATCACCATATTAAGGACGAGAAAGGAGGAGGAGTCGAGGTTTTGCACCTCGATACAGTCACCAACTGAGCAAAGTGACTACGGTCGTGCGGGACCTTAAACCAGCGCTGACCGGGAGGCAACCCGGGTTGTAAAACAATTGTACCTGCATTTAGTTAGTTAGAGCATATTTAATTTTCTGCATTATAGATTTTGTGAGGGTGAGAACGAGGGCCTAAAGGTTTGAATTGAGTTTTGCAGAGAACGGGCTGCTGACGGAAAACTGGAACTGGTCAACAATAGTCGACCGACTATTCTAATAGTCGGACGACTATTTATATAAGTCGGCCGACTATTCTGGCAAAAGTCGCGCACCTTGGATGACAATTTCCGTCACATAAGTTTTTTTCTCTCTTTACTCCAGTTACTTTTAATTTGAAAAATAAACTCCTAAACCCTATTTTCTTACTCCTCCCACCTACCTCCATCCTTACCTTCATCTTCTCCATTTCAAACCTCCATCTTCATTCTCAAATCCCTACCCATCTCCTTCTCTCCATCCCTTTTTTCTTCTCTAATCTTTTCATCCTTCCTATTTTCTCGTCTCTATTAAAATTGTAACTACTTTCCGGCCATTCAAGTAAGTTTTCTTGTGTTGATTTTCTTTTTTTCTTCCGACTAACTGCTGCGCTGTACGTTCTCTGCTGTTCGCCGGAGTCGCTGACTATCGGAAAAGTCGGGCGACTATTCTAATAGTCGGACGACTATTGCGATAGTCGGGCGACTATCGTTCTGTCGGGCGATTTGTTTTCGCGTTTGCTGGGTTTCTGTCGCAGTACTTCAGGCTGCTTGAATTTCAGATTTTCGACTTAGTTTGTCTCAGATTTATGCTATTACTCATTTGTTCACCCAAATCAATTGATTTCTTTCACATTATCATGTTTTTACCCAAATTTCAGTCATGAAATTAGGGTTTTGATTTCAATTGATTTGGGGGTTTTTTGTGTGAGTAGTACACTAGTCTGAATTCTGCTATTTCAGGTCGAAATGGATGCAAAAAGACAACGTCGGGGGAGCACAAGACGTCGGACCGACATTAGCCGGGAGTCAGCGCCAACTCAGGATCTCGTTCCATTTCCCGAGGAAGGCATACCGGAATACCCTAACATTCAGTTTGCCTCAGCTGATCAGAGGGAGCGTTTTATCCGGTTGGCAGCTCTTAAGGTAACCCCGACACGGTTCCTAGACCGTGAACTCTTGGGCAGGTTAGGCATTTATCAGCCTGTTGTTGACTTACTTAATGGTACGGGTATGAGTGGGCTAATTTATATGCTAGAATTCACATATAAGGGTCTTACTCTTGAGTTTTTTAGTAGTTTCAATTTTTTAGTGACATGAACTGGGACACACCTTGCATTTTTTTTAGACTCTTTAACACGAGTTTTTCTAGGACCGTTCGCGAGTTCGGTCAGCTTTTAGGTGTCACTAGCGAAGGGGACTCAATACATCCCCCTCGCCGTCTAGCCAATGAAATCTGGTCTTGCATTACTGATCGTTTTACGGGTCGTAAGCGGGGCAACGAAGTCCATCACCCGGCCATCCGATACTGGCTTCGTCTGATAGGGTGCACCATTTACGGACGTACTGAGCCGAACAATGTTAATGCTGATGAGTTAGAGAGTCTAGCGGGCTATCTAAACATCGATAGCGAGCGGCCATATGTCATGAATGTGGCCGCCCTTGTTGCCCACCATTTCCAACATATCGGAAATGGGCTTATTTCTGTCATTCATTGCGGGGGCCTCGTTTCCCACATCGGTCGTAGGCTATTTCCGGACTTCCCGTACGAGGAGGAACCTATAGGACACGATCTTCCATCTGACGCGCGACTCGAAAGTCGCCTTTTGAACTTTTCTGTCCTTAGGAGTCTTCATTGGCTAGGTCCTGATTTGCGTTGGCGCATAGCAAAGGATGAATCGGTTATCCTCCCTTACAATCTACCACCTCTTACCCCCTTCCCTTATCTCCCCTTTGGTCATGAACGGGACCCTCCACCGTATCCCTCCTATCTGCTACCACTTAGGAGGGATCTTCAGACCCCCGACACACTTCGCACCCGAGACGGGTGGACCGTCCCGACCTCCTCGACAATCTCGAGGGGGTGGCCGATCGACTAGCCATGCATCACATACACCATCTTTTGCGGCTGGACCTTCGGTCCCACCACGGCCTCCTTATGCATATCCATATACTGATTATTCTGATGTGCCTGCATATCCTGCCCACTTCGTGCCTCCTCCGCCATATGTTACACCTACGGTCCTCGACCAAGCGGCGGTCCCTGGAATGCTTAATGAGTTGTGCCACCGGATGGCAACGGTACAGCTAAATCAGGCACTTGCCGATTTTCCATGTTACAACAATGGAGTACAGATCGGCTTGATTTCTTCTACAGGTTGGCACCCGACTTACTACACCTACCCCGAGGGAGGATATGGTAACAATGCCGGGAATGAGCAAAGAGATGACGAGGAGGTAGACGACGATGATGGAGATGACGATAGTGGAAGTGGTGATCAGGAGGAGAGCGGTGACGAGAGCTCCGATTAGGACGGTTTGGGGAGGTCTCCAAATGTATATATCTTGTAAGTAATTCTTCTTTTTTCTTTTTGCACTTCCATCGTTTCTCATTCCTTCCCCGTATCTATTGTTGTCTCTTATTGTTTGCTGTACACAATGAAGGCATTGTGTGATTTGGTTTGGGGAGGGTATGCATCTGTCTGTTTTCATCCATCTGCATATTTCTTGCATTTCCGCATGCATTAAAAAAAAATCACAAAAATATGTTTTTGCATTTAGTCGAGTCTTAGTTGAGTCGGAATGCTATGTAGCGATGATGATATTGCTTTCATGTCTTCATTTAGTTGCTTATGCTAGTGCGCCATTAGAATCTTTGTATATAATTACATGCGGCATTCTTGCATCTTTGGTTAACAGTATTGAACGAATAAACTTGACTCATTGTTGGCAAACTACTCAGAATTTGTAAGGAATTAGAGCCTTAAACTGATGACATCCATGATCAGTTTTCTTTAGGTTGAGATTAGTACTCCTTATGAGACATGTAATATTAAACTGCATAAGCATGACATTCGTCTCTTAGGTACCTGTACGTTTTTGACTCGTGGTTTTGACATGTGCGAAAAAAAAGGCAAATCCTTTCTTTTAATTAATCCCCATGAGCCTCACATAGCCAAATTGACCTGTTTGACCCGTTTTTCAACTACATGCTATATATTGCCTACCCTAGTCAAGCTAGTAGATTAGTTGAACGGAATTATTTTTTTCGGGTTGATTGTGGCACCGTGATGATTGAAAAAAAAGGGAATTGAAAAAAAAAAAAAAAAAAAAGTTGAAAAAGAAAAAAATCAATGAGAAAAAAAATCTTGAATGAAAAAAAAGAAAGGAAAGAAGAAAAGAAAAAAAAATGAAGTGAAACTAGAAGAAGAATGTGTTTTTGCTATGAAAAAAGAACTGATCTCTCTAATTTCATAGTTATTGGTGAGAAGCGATTTTTATAAGGCGCTTGTTATTATCCCTAATTTCTTCGACTAGAGTTTGGTGAGAACGGAATGAATTTTATGTTGATTGTAGTTGTACTAGCTTGACTTTTACCTCCTCATATCCATATCGTTTTGCCCCTTCTTACCCGATTAGCCTCACTTTATACTATATGTAAGTCCTTGGCACTTGTCATTACCCGATAGAATGCGTATGTACGGTTATTAGAGATTGATTTCATGTTAGATTGCATGCATGTTCTTGTAGGTCGCAGTTTAGGTGAGTGCTTTATTTTTTCCACTTTTACATAAACTCACAATATCACCCGATTTGTGTGATGAGCGATCCGTGAGAGTCCGACATAGACGAGTCTTGCAAGGTTGAAGGTTCAGTACTGTTGTCATTGGTCAAGCTTGTTGTATGTAGTTGTTTACATTTATTTTAATCGTTGCGCATTAGTTTGGGTGACTTTGGAGCATATTCCGCTATGAGCTATATACATTCCATTAGGATTGAGTTATCGTTTTGTGCTTGCTTGAGGACAAGCAAGGGTTTGGTTTGGGGAGATTTGATGCGCGTATTTTATATACACTTTTTATACCTTTTATACGCGCATTCTCATGTTTATTGAATAGTGAAAACTATTATTTTGCCCCAAATTGGCTACTTTGTGGTTGTATTGTCATTTTGCAGAAACGGAAGACAAATGAGCTAAAACGAACCAAAACCGGGCCAAAACGAAGCTGGAAGGAGCTGTTCGCTGAAGCGAGCGATAGTCGACCGACTATTAAGATAGTCGGCCGACCATGACGATAGTCGACCGACTATTACTATAGTCGGCCGACTATTCTGGAGCTGCAGAGATCAAGTTGATAAATAATTAGTCGACCGACTATTACAATAGTCGGCCGACTATTCCCTGGACCGCGGGCAGGTTTCGTGATCAGCAAGAAATTTCCTAAACCCAAAGGAGTTTCCTAAACAGTTTTTAACTCATTTTATCTGTATAAATAGGACTTTTCAGCCACATTAGAATTAACTTCTACACAACTCCCACTTCTCTTTAGATTTCTTTTAGACTTCTCTTTCATTATTCTCTAGTTTAATTTCTTCCTAAAACTCGGTTATTGTAAGCACTTTTGGATTCGAATCGCCTTCATTCCTTCGGTAATTTTATTAATCTTTCTTCCTTCTTCTTTGATTGATTTATTAATCGGTAATTTTATTCGTCATGTTTAATCTAGTAAATTCTTTTATTAATCTTGTTGTTCTTAATTTAATTATGAGTAGCTAATTTCCCTCGCTAGGATTTAGGGGATCTGCGAATTGAATGTGATCGCTAAATAATTTATAGATCTGTCAATAATATTGTGTCTGAGTTGTCAATTGTAGCATTTAATTGAGATTAATTGATTAAGTCGACGTAATTGATTAATTGAATTCGGTAAACTTGAAAGAACGGAAGCCTGGTAAAAGTTAGACCTGCTACAACACATTAGTATGCCCTAATAAGATCGGAAGCCGTTAGAAGCATGCTAGGGTGAATAGCGGACCGGAATGACCTTTTCAATACCCCTTAGACCAATATCTGTGACAGACCTGTGATTTAGACCGTGACCATATGAGATTCGTAGTGAACCGACAATCCTAGTTTTCTCTCCATATATTCATTCATCTTAAATTCATCTTATTTTATTTTAGTTATTTTTTTCCTTTTAATTCTCTTTCCTTCACTACTTTAGTTTAGATAAACAAAACATAAAAACCCCGAGTGTTACTTAGATAGACTTTAATTACGAGTAGAATTTATTTGTCTCCCTGTGAATTCGATCCCGACTTCCCTAGCTATATTTTTAGTTAGACCGTAGTTGGTTATTTTTGATAGGTATACGACTAGCTTATCAAGGTACAATTACCATAAAAGAATATACAAATATAAAGAGGATACGCTTCTTATAAAAACAGATACAAAACAAAATTGTCAGTTAAGGGTACGAATAAGACATGGAGTGGTACTGAAAAGTGGACTCTCAATAAGTTATTGAGAGACCGTATTTTCCAAGATTTTGTGCACGTTAATAAGCCAATTAAAGCAACATTTACATGAATATCGTCTAAGTATGCTAAATATAACTTAATATTTCAATTTATCATGATAATATTTATGTTAATGTTGCTTTAATTAGTTTATTAACGTGTGTCCAGTGGGCACACATTAGAAAAACCGTATAGAAATAAAAATCTCATATGAAGATTATTAGGAGGATTATTTAATAATAACATGATAAGACTGTCGTGAGACGGTCTCGCAAGAGAATTACCGTTTTTAGGATGGAGGGAGTATACGGTTATACGCTCTACATTTTCCTCAATTATGTTTTTTTTTTATGTGAATTTTAAACTTCAATATTTTTTTTTCAAATGATGGAATTAATTCAATTTCATTTTCTTAAAAAAAAAAATGTACAGTACTCATCTAGAGAGTATTAAAATCGTTGAAAATGAAGAAAAGTTATACTCCCTCTGATTTTTTATTATCTTCCCTATTTCTTTATTGGGCTGAAATATCCTTTCTTCCCTATTTACATTTTGAGCCATCAACCTGTGGTCTAGAATCACCCTTACATTTCTCTCTTTCTTTCTTTTATTTTGAACCACACATTCCTACACCCTTATTTTCTTCCTCAAAACCAAATGGGTCGGAGGGAGTATGATATGGTTATTCCATTGTAAATATTAAAAGTGTGAGAATTGCATGTACTCCGTATGAAGTTAAATTTAGTTACCATTATTATGTTGATTGTTCCGTAATTTGAAACTTAAATTGGATAAGGATAATGAGCATAATTATGTGGGTGGGTGGGTCATTTTCTGAATCAATTAATCACTGTAATGTAAGATGGAGATACTAACCTGGGGAGTGCTACGAGGATAATGAATGGAACCCGAAAACAGAAGTTTCCTTTGACCACCAATTATCATAGACCTTCCATCGTATGTCACCACTTCTTCTTCTCCCTTTCCCTTTCCCTTGCTTCCAAACATCACCACCACCATTATTATTATTATTACAATTCTCACACTTATTCTTCCTTCCATTATTTCTTTTCTTTTTGATTTTATTGATATTTCTTTACAATCAACAATAATACGTACTGTATTTCTTTGATTTCATTCAACTCTCACCATACTGTATTAGTATATACTATTTATATATGACACATTTATTTTCTGAACACAAATATACGAAGAGTATGACAGCTCCATTCTCCTTTTATCACAAATTTTAAGAAACTGTACATATGTGTAAGAGTTACTCCCTCCGTACCGCTAACATCTTTCCACTTCAATATTATATCTTCACACATGAATAAAAATGGGAAAAATTTTAGTGGTACCGAGGAAGTATACTGTATTTGTTTATTGATATCAAATGTAGGATAAATTATGATGTTTTTGTAAATATTTAAGATTTAAAATATTTTTTTTTAATACATACTCTATATTAAATTAATGACTAAAATGAAAATTGAGAACTTAGAATTGAATGTCCAAAAAAAATAAGGGAAACTTCGTCTTGAACTAATTGAATACTCCCTTCCATCCAAATAATCTTTGACATAGAATTTTTCTATCATTTTTAAGAAAAGTTATAAAAGTAAGAGTATTATTTATAAATCAAATGCCGTTATGAATCCACCAAACTTAAAATAATTAAAAAGTTGTGACATTTTATGTAAATAGAGAAAAAATATACGAATTATAAAGTAAAATATTTTATCAAAAAAAGAATATTAAGAATTGATTGGATTATACTCAATATAATATTTATACTCGTAAAAATAAAAAACCACCCATAAAAAATGGCAGAGGCTATTTACACTTTCTTTTGTCTCTAATAATATAGGCTGATTAGGTAACTGCCTTTTGTAGTCACGGGTTTGGTTACAACTTAAAATACCCACCAAAAAGCGTTCAATGTTTTCACATTGCCAAGAATATTAATGATAACTCCGATTTGTGATAGAAATATCCGTCGTATTGTTATAACTGGTCGAATATTTATTTATATAAATAGAAAAAGATAAAAAAAATTATTATGCCCGAAAAATAATGATTTGTCATGAATAAAATTTGATCTGTTGTACACTACGATGAATAATTCATTACCAAGAATACTAGATCTAGTATGAATCTGAAATTTGGAACTCTTTTCTGTATAAGGTCAATAATGGATCGTGTAACCGATATAATTTCTACTATCTATCTTGTCCTCTAGCTAATACTAGCTCATACTCCCTCCGGTTTTATTTATTATCTTATTTTAATATAATATACCTCATATATATTCATCAAATACGATAACAAATAAAAATAGAAGGGAGTATATGATTAAAATAACAATTAATTTGGTTTTTTTGCAATTACACTTGTGAAAGATAAATAAGAAGCATATATTATATATTAAATTCTAATGTGAGAGAGGAAGAGGAGAAGGTCCGAGAAAAAGTTCGAAAGAGAAGGTAAATACTCAGTACTAAATACTAACCTTCCATTGCAATTTTCGGCTTATTGGACACACTATGATGAATTTGTCATCCGCACGTAACGAGTTTAATTTTGTCACTAAACATTTCTACAATAAATTCATTTCGTAGGAAACTCTCTGTAAATCAATTAAAGGATTATATAACCAGGTGTACATAGCTCTATGTACAGCTGGTTTTAGGATTTTGAGTTTTACAAAGATTTGAAGTTTTGGTGTAAATTTTCTGAGCTTTAGTGTAAAATTATCGAGTTAAATTACATGAAGGTTTAAGCTCAAAAACTTACAACTTAGCTCAGAAACTTTTATAAGCTAAGCTCAATAAATATATATAAAAGCTCAATAATTTTGTCCTGTTGTACAATGCTATTGTACAACCAAATGTATAATACTATTTTCCGTGTAAATCTATATATGGTTTAAATTTAGGTTGTAGGTCTTCCGTCTTCTACATGAATAATAATTTGTTTACCTTTATTAAAAAGAATCATAAATAATACGGAGTAGGAAAGTAAATCAATTATCAAGACCGAAAGCGTAAATGATTGTTTGACTAGCTATATACTCCTATTTTATTCTTCAAAATGATTATATAAGTTAGACCATCTCCAACAACGCTAGTTTCTATCATCAAAAAGTTGATGAAGACTTCATCAAGTCCTCCAACAATAATGAAGTATCATTTATATGACGATGAAGTGAAGCTTCAGCAAGATATTGATGAGTTGAGCGTTGAGCATAAGAGGTGATATAATTTATTAAAATAATATATTGTGAGAGCATTGGAAAAGGTAGGAGGAGAGAGGGACGAGAGGTGTGCAGGGTTGGTTTTTTTTTCGGCATTTTGTTTTAACTTTTTTGTTAAGTAAAATTATTACATAAAAATTATAAAAAAAATATATTAAAATGTTTGTATTTTTTTCTCTACATTTAGAGTCCACTATTAATAATATTTGGAATAATTTTTTTTGGATAAATAAATAGTTGATGAGGAGCGTGAATAGTCATGGTTGGAGGAGAGTTTTTGTTAGTAACTGAAAAGTTGATGGATGGTGAGGTGGATGCACCATAACGAGGGAGTCTTGAGCATGATTGGAAATGCTATAAGGCCATGTCCAACAATGCTCTACAATTACTCATCATCCTTCCATTTTTCCTCTTTCTCACTCATCTACTTCACAATCAAAAAATCATTCCTCCATTCATACTCATCTCTTTTTCATCATCTTACTCTCTCTCTCATCATTTATCTCTCTTAGGGCAATAGCAATGAGGTTAAATAAGAAGTTACATACATCTTAAGACCATCTCCAACAATGCCCATATACCCTTCATCATCCTTCCATCTTTCTTCTTTCTCACTCATCCAACTCACAAAAAAAAAACACTCCTCCATCCATACTCATCTCTTCTCATCATCTTACTCTCTCTCATCATTTATCTCTCTTACTTTTTAATACTCCACCACTCCACTATTTTTTATTAATTATGAAAATAATTTGTTAACTAATGTAATTAACAAAATCGAGTACGATAATTAAATTTGTTAACTAATGAATTATTTGACGGAATTTGCGAACTGTAACGAGGATAAGTATCAGAATAATTGTCGTAGTTATTGTGAAATTGTTGGGAAGGATGAAAATTTTGTGTGTATTGAGAATTATATTGACGGTTTTGATAATTATTTTGGTCATAACCTGCATAATTAGGCCGGGCTTGATAATTATTTGGATTATATTGTGAGTTTTGATAACTGCCGGAGTTACCGATATTTGTTTGAGGACCCATAAAACTTTCGTCTCTCATTTTTCGAAAAACTTCTAACATTTGTTGTTCTAAATTATTATCACTACTACTATTTGTAGACACCCGCATTTTGCCTGCTAGTGTCTATAGCAGTTCCCGACAAAATACCCGATGATGATTGGACGTCAACATGACTTAATACGCTCGAATACGGACTCGGAATCAACAGTATCCGACGTGGGCATTTAGCGGAGTGAAAATCTCTCAAAACCGACTTCAAAACCAGGCCCAGTGGGTCGTTCCCAATAAAATGAGACTAATTTGGGCCAAAACCGACACCGGAAATAAAACCGTCTTTTGGCGACCGGGTCAAAACCCGGTCAAAGATGAAGCCGACACAAAAATCAGCCAAATTCAGCTTCTAGAAGCTGGCGCCAAGTCTAAATTCAAATAAAAACAAACAAATCAACAAAGTCAACCCCTTCCTAAAATAGCTCGATTTGCTTGATCCACTCGATTGAGTGGATAGACCCACTCGGTCGAGTGGAGCGCCAAAAACCGGGTTTGGCCCGTTTGCAAGGGCACTCGATCGAGTGCACTAGGGCCACTCGATCGAGTGACCCTAGGTCGTGGGGTTCTTCTATAAATACCCCATCAACCCATCACATTATACAACTTTTGACATCACAATTTCAGCCATCTTTTCATCACATTTACATAACATTCAACCCTACATTTCTACTATATTCAACCTATACACTCACATCCTCTCTACACACACATACATACAATCAAACTCGAGATCAAAACTCGCCAAAGACCCGAGAGCATCCTCTCCCTAACCATACACACCCTAACTCACCCTACATATCTCGACACTCCCGCGCTCACGCCGCTATTACGAGTCCGTTTCCGAGGCCATTAAGCAGGTAGGTTGAGGGTGTAATTCAAACCCCCGTTTCTTTTTCTCCCTTATCTTTTTACCGTTTATATATATATATATATATATATATATATATATATATATATATATATAGGTTCACATAAGGCCAACAACTCTTATAAGTTCATAAGTTCCAGTGTTAAAGTTACACAAAAGGTGCTTAAAGTTACACGAGATGAGTGTTAAAGTTGCACTTTATCATTTGAAGTGATAAAAGAGCTGAATGTTATAGTTAAATATCAATTCTGAAAAAATGCAACTTTAACGTATGTCATCTGTAACTTTAATATAGACTTAATTACATATGGTGAACTTATTCGATCTCTTCTATATATATATATATATATATATTATTATTATTATTATTATCATTACTAACCGCTAACACTAACCTTTAATTTTGTCATACTAACTTTTTATTTATTTTGTATACTAACATTTTATTTATGTATCCTAACACTAACTTTTATTTTTGTACACTAACACTTTAATTCCGTATTCTAACATCTAACATTATTATACCGTGTATATATACATACTAATATCAAAATCTCGATTTCGAATACGTTTGACTATGACGATCGCCTAAAGTCCATCTAATTCCTTTACGAGTAACGACGGAGGTGGCGCCTTTTCGAGGAGCGCCGCCCCAATGTACTCAAGGACATGATGTGATCGTGATCGGTCCTAGTTGAACGTATTTGATCCCATTTCGATGATTAGCACGGAACCCGTTGATACGAAAACCGACATCACATAATCCGAAAGGATTAGTTTCGATGTCGTGACGTAGAGGGATGCAATTTCGTCACTAATCAAACTTTTCGATCACATAATAACATATTTCATAAAATCCCGATAACGGTCTCATAATCGTATAATACACGTTTATGACATCGAGAACCGAGTTGAATTTAAATAATGAAATATTTTTATTTAACTCGGTCAATTATCGAATTCAAACAAATAAAAATGAAACGAGCCATGCCTCGTACAGGGGGCACTCGATCGAGTGTCATGGGCCACTTGATCGAGTAGCACCCAAAAATCTGGACAGTAGCTACTTTAAAGACACACTCGACCGAGTCAGACCATGACTCGATCGAGTGGGTCCTGTAGCCCAGAAGTTCGAGAGCTTCAATGCAACATCTGAGCCTCGTCATTTTTTTACGACTTTTAGTCGACACGTGCATAATCAATCACGTAATTCTAATTTTCAAAACTCATGCATATCACGACACTTAAAATGACTTTGATCGACGGTCTCGCACTATTAATTTTGTGTCGACGACTCTTTAGTCGTATCCGACACATAATTAATTTAGACCCCATTTCTCGAGGTGATAAGTCGGGACAAGGCATCGAGGTTCGAGATCGGGTTAGCACTACGCCTAGGTCTCGAACCTCCGTCCTTTGATTAATATGCAATATAATGCGTAATTAATTAAGGTTCGTCCGTCTAACTAATTCACGATCTAGTGTGCATTTATTATATACGGGTCTTTGGCGGGTCGTGTATTTATTTATCACTCTTCTCATTTTATTCTATTATTCTATTTTATTGCTCGTTGTATTGTGAATTCCGGGTTGTATTCCGCCCGTGGAATTTGTAATTTATTTACGAGTTTTCTATTTTCGATGTTTGCCATTTATTTATTTAAATGAACATCACATGCTAAATCACTTTGACGTGAATCAAGATGCATTAAATGACGTAGTTAACCAATAACTCACATGCTTTAGCCCGAAAACGCTGTTTGCATATCATTTAGTCATTTTACTAGCGCACGCACACGAACACGAACGATGTCTTAGTAGAGGCCGCCATGTGCGGGCGGGGTTGGGTGTCCTTAGTGGGCTTCCAAACACGTACCCTCACCCCTTACTCAGAACCTTTGGTTTCCGGATGTCCGAAACCCTTGGCGCACGAGAGTCATTTTATATACGAATTGAAAGCCGGTGTAAACGGTATCGATATAACAATGCAAAGGGACGAGCCCCATAAACTCTGAAATCGAAGTGGGCTTACTTTGTGTATAGCCCATGACGACATAGAGTGGGCTCGAATGGTTCCGAATAACCACAAAATTCGGTGGCGACTCCATTTTGACTTAAATTTCGAACCCGAGAACAATCTTACCACGAGATTCATTCGCCTACCCAAACCCGCGCGTGGCCGCGTCGGGGTGGACCTACGTCATGTCCACAATTTGGCGACTCCGCTGGGGATACCTGATGTACCACATGTCATCGGGGTTCCTAGGGTGAGACTCGAAGAGAAATCGTTCGTAGATTAGTGTGCGCGCATTAGTTTAATGATTCATGCATAACCCAAATTTGCCCGGGCCGGTTACTTGTGACCGACGTCCCACTATACCACGGTGCATTTCATGGGTGCGCTAAAGACATCGATGGTGGAACTCGTCTCGGTTTCGCGGCATGTCCTAAGACCAACTCGGCTTAGGGAGTCCGTCCATCACACAAGAAAGCCATCGTTGTTGGTATAGACCCTATTTTGACCGACCGAGACTTAGTGTAAAGCATACATAAGTGTCGTTATAATGCTTGTTTGACTACGTGCTACTTGGTTTCCGTGTCATTTTTTCAAAAACCGTCATTTCAAAATTGCATCTTTCCAAAAATACCCACTTTTCGAAAAACCCGAAATACTGTCCATTTCGGGACCCGTCTTTCCAAAACGCCCAATTTTGAAAAACCCGAAATACCGTCCGTTTCGGGACTCGTCTTTTCAAAATATTCAAATTCAAAAACTCGGAATGCTGCCAAAATTTAGACTTACGATTTGACTCAAAACAAGCTTTTTTTAGCCGGCATGCTATCCATTTCAATTCGAATTTCCGATCCACCATTCGATTTTTGAATTTTCAAAATTCAATTTCAATTTTCAAATCTTCGTGATGCCATTCGCGATTTTCAAATCCTCGAGATTCCATTCTCGATTTTCAAATCTCCGAGATGTCGTTTCGATTCTCAAATCTTCGGGATCTCATTTTCAATTTTCAAATTTTCGGAAATTTATTTTCGATATTCAAATTTTCAAATTTTCAAAAATTCAACTTTTCATAAAACCGATCCTGTCGGCATGCTGCCAATTTCAAAAGACGGGACCGTCTCCCAATTTTTTTCAAAACGCGAATTTACTCGCAACCATTCTAACATTTCAAAATGCTCGGTCCTATTGTGTAGACACCCACATTTTGACCGTCAGGTGTCTATGGTAGGTCCCACCAAACACCCGATGATGATAGGATGCAAACATGCTTTAATGGACTCGGATATGGGCTCGGAATCATGGACATTTGGTTTAGGTTTATTAGAGAGTACAAATCTCACAAAACGGACCTCAAATCCAGGCCCAGTAGGTCGTTTCGAGTCAAATGAGACTAATTTGGGTCGATTCCGGCACCAGGGGTAAAACCGTCTTTTAGCGACCGAGTCAAACCCGGTCAAAGATATTTTTTCCCGAGTCACACGAGCTGGCCGTGACACTACACGGCTGATTCGGACTCAAACACCAAAAAAATCAGCCTTCACAAATATTAAACAAATCCGTTTAAGGATAGAATTCGATCTCAAGTAGGAATTCTATCCGGAAACCGAATCAGACATCGACCGAGCATCAAAATACTCGGCCGAGATACCCCAGGACAGCCGAAATACCTCCCCACCAGCCGAGACTTTTGGCTTCTTCACTAAGAAACGAGAAGTTTATTCCCTTACGAACTCTCGTATTTCCTATCCAAACCGGTGTTTCTTGTCACACAAACAAGACCACCTCGATTCCTATAAATAGGACCTTATATCCGACACAAAAGACAACAGTTTTGATACACAATATTTCAGCAACTCATACACGATTATTATAGCAAAAACAATCTCGAAATCCACATCCGAAGGAATCCCGAAATAGTGTCCAAAAACCGACGAATCCGTCCCGTCACCCGGCCGAACCCACGCCTCGCACACACACACAAAAATGCTCCAAAAACCGACACCTTAACTCACCCGCATCATCTCGACGCTCCCGTGCCTAAGCCACCGTCCGACGAGCCTTATACCGAGAACGCAAAGCATGTAGGTTGAGGGTGTAAATCAAACCCGAATCTTCTTCCTTTCTCTCTCTTTTTCTCACGTTTTTTTCTTCTTTTTTTAGTTTTCGTCGGTTGTTTCATATTTTAATACGGGTCGTTCATCGCATATATTTTTCTAATATCGATATTATCAAAAACTATTTTCATATTAACAAACATTATTAAGATGCAATATCAATTCCGTAGTTGAATGTTGTAACAAAAATAATTTAATCAAAACTCGACGATATAAAATCGTTACATCTTTTTCTTTTCTTTTTTTCGTTCAAACTTTTATTTTTATCTCTTTTTTTTACAAAACCCTCTTTTTTTTTAATTCATTCCGAATACTCGATATCAATTTCATAGTCGAATATCGGGTACGACGAATATCGAAAACATAAATCGAATACAAATTAATTCATATTTTGTACGCGATTTATCAAAATTAGCAATTTCGAACAAAAAAAAATATAAAATCGAACAGACCCGCACGCGAGTCGCGTCACGCCCAGGCGACTCGCGCACGGGCATGAAATCCGAGTCGTTTTTTTAGCTTTCTTCGTTCGTTTTATTTTATTTATTCCGGAACGATTTCAAAATCTATATCTTTTCTAAAACTATTCCGAATATTTAATATTGATTTCGTAGTCAACTATTAAATATAACGAATATCGAAAATATTAGATCGAGTGCGAATTATGCAATATTTGTACGCGGTTTAATAAAAACGTCGAGTCTTCAAAAATAGTCTCAAAAATCAGACCGACACGCAACTCGCCGGCATCCCGGGCGAGCCGCGCGGCCGGCTGCCTCGACACCTCCTTTTTCTCGTTTTTTTATTATTTTTCGAACTTCGTTTTTTTATACAAAACATCGTTTTTAACAATATTTTCCAGATTTCGATTAATATTTTTTTTTTCGATCTCGTATATTTATTTCCTATATTATTTTCACAAGCCGTTACTAACTCGTTTTCTCGTGTTTGTAGCTTTTTATTTGTTTTTATCGTTTTATTAGACTAAAACGAACTCACATGCTAAAATAACTTTGACGTTATTAGTTTAATATGCATTAAACGACTTAGCAACCCACTTTATTTTTCTCACATGCTTAGGAAAATAATGTTTGCATATCATTCAACCATCGAACTAACCCGTGTACACCAAAAACGAACGATATCTTAGTAAAGGCCGCTAAGTACGGGCGGGGTTGGGTGTTCTTAGTGAACTTCCCAACACGTACCCTCACCCCTTACTCAGAACCGTGGTTTCCGGATGTCCGAAACCATTGGCAACGAGAGTCATTCAATATACGATTAACCGCCCAGTCGACATCGGTATCGATATGCAAAGGGACGAGCCCAATAAACTCTGACATCGGAAATGGGTTGTATTTTGTATACGGCCCACTACGACATAGAGTGGGCTCGAACGGTTCCGAATAACCACAAAATTCGGTGGCGACTCCTACTTCGATTTAAATTTCAATTTGACCATCTCATATGGAGATTCATTCGCCTCCCCAAATCCGCGCGTGGCCGCGTCGGGGTGGACCTATGTCATGTCCATAATTTGGCGACTCCGCTGGGGATTAACTGATGAGTCACTTACCATCGGCATCCCTAGGGTGAGACTCGAAAAGAAATCGTTCGAATAGTAATGTACACGTTTTAGTTCAATGGGCCATGCATAACCCAATCTTTCCCGGGCCGGTTACTTGTGACCGACGTCCCACTATACCACGGTGCGTTCCTACTTGGACCCACTAAAGACATCTATGGTGGAACTCGTTTAGGTTTTGCGGCATGTCCTAAGACCCACTCGGCTTAGGGAGTCCGTCCTCAGTACGAGAAAACCATCGTTGTTGGTATAGACCCTATTAGACCGACCGAGACTTAGACTAAGAGCATACATGGCGTCGTTATACTGTTTCCGTGACTACATGCTACTTGGTCCGTGTCTCATCCTTTTTTTTTCAAAAAACCGTGTTTTCAAAAAAAAAAACTTGCATCTTTTTTCCAAAACTATCCATTTTTCAAAACCGGAAAGCTGCCGAATTTAGGACTTATGATTTTAACTCAAAATAGCCTATTTTTAGCCGGTATGCTGTCCAATCCTTTTCAAAAATTCGAAATTCTCGGCCCGATGACACCTTTTTTTCGATTTTCAAAAAAGATCGGGCCATCCTACCCGACTTTGCTCAGTTTTCAAAATTCAAATCCTCTTTTCAAACCTTCCTCTTCTTAGGACTTCCCGTATTTAGCAGTGTCGGGTTTTGTCATAAGTAGCAAGAGTCTATAGCGTCGAAACTCCGTCGATCTTACATCACGGGTTTCCACCCCATCCCAAGTCCTCCTTATTAGTCTAGGCACGGCCCATCTACGTAGGACAAACTCCTACAAAGGGAAGCCCACTTACACAATCGAGTCCAAAGTCTGGGGAATAGCTCACACGTAGGTCTTTCTTCGAACGGGACTAGGCCCACTATGCCGAAATCCTAAAGAAAGCCCACCGTCCATGAGTCACCCGTCTAGGAGTTGGTTTTTAGTCCGTTTCCGAGTCTAGTCGTTTTTCTCGGGATGCACCTTTCGATCTGGGTCCGATTCTGATTACACGGTGTTCTTACAGACAGGCCACCTCACACCCGAACCATGACTAAGGACGCTATTGATCAACTGAACACTTCGGTGGCCAAGATCCAAGAGCAACTTGACCGAATTGGGGTGATCAGATCGCCATTGTTACCCGGGTTAGCGCCATCGAACAGGACAGGCCCAAGGACGGAGATGAAGCTCATGGGCCATTAGCCGAATTGACTAGCGCAGTCCTCAAACTGCAAGAGCAAGTCCATTTGTCGACCCACAACTCGATCCATACGGAGAATGCTCGAAGTTACTCTCCCTTGACCGACCAATTGCCTGCCAATCTCAATTTGACGGGCCTCCCGATGTTCGACGGAACAGAAGACCCGGTATTACATATCCGGGCCTTCAAAGAGTTTATGGCCCTGAAAGGAGTCAAGTCAGACATGTTCAAGCATCTGTTTGCCTCCTCGCTAGAGAAGCACCCGAGAGCCTGGTTCTATAGGCTCGATTCCAAGAAATACAAGTCTTGGGACGACGTAGCAACGGAATTCGCCCGGAACTACGCCGACAATACGGAGATCCAAACCACCATGCGCACCCTGGAAGTAATGGCCCAGGAACCAAAGGAAGGGTTTACAAAGTACCTTCAACGCTGGAGGGCTGAAAGTGTCAAACTGGTCGATAAGCCCAGTGAAAAAGTCCTAGTTGAAGCCTTTGTCAAGAATCTCCTGCCCGCCTACCGGATCCATCTCCGGTACGCTATCATACCTAGCTTCGCGGTCCTAATCGAAATGGGAACGAGAATCGAGGATGATCTAAGGATGGAAAGCCTCACTAAGGCCTCCACCAAAGGATACCAAGGGGCCAGCTCATCAACAAGCAAGCCCACATCCACCGCTGCCACTCGTAGCATTTTTGACGAGGTAAATCTACTTGATAACCCGTCCAAGAAGAATACGCCACCCCGAGTGTTCACCGACATAGGTACTACCTATGCGAATGCCTTACAAAGGCTTTCATCAAAAGGCCTCATCGCCCCGATAGGCCCAACACCTGACCCTCCAGTTGAGCGTCGCTCCAAATTCTACGATGCTCAAGCCTACTGCAAATACCATCAGGGTAAGGGACACGATACCGAGAAATGCTGGAAACTGAAGCATCTTATCCAGGATCTCATTGAAAGCGGGAAAATCCCTTTACCCGGAGGCAAGCCCAACAATAAGGACAACCCGTTGGCCACTCACGCTATCTTCCGCGGAGAGGTTATAGACTGCTCACACCTCATTTCCCCGTTTACCCCACAAATCAACGGGATCTGGTGTGACGATGAAGACGACGTCTATCTCACTAAGGGAGAAGCAGTCCTTATCACATCCGAGGAGATCCTGAAGGTTAAGTCCAAAGCCTTAACCAGCAGTCAAGCCCTCATCATCACCGAACCATCGCCCAAAACGGAGGTTGTCCCGGAAGAGCCACCAACTACTGAAAAGGCTTTGGTAAAGCAGCTGAGCAAGACTCGAGTTGACCTCTCTATATGGCAACTCCTAGTTAGCTCTCAGGAACATCGAGAGGCACTCACTAAGGCCCTCGATCAAGTAAAGATCGACTCTATAGCTACTCCAGCTGAAATGGTAGCCACGGTTCTGCCCCACCTAAAGGGGAAAGCAAAGGAAGAAGGCCCGCTCATCACCTTCTCCAATGCTGATCTGCCATCATTTGAGCCAGCCCACAACATGGCTCTCTACATCACGGTAATCTGCCGTGGAAAATATCTGCCCATGACCCTTATTGACGACGGGTCTGCAGTCAAAGTCCTTCCCTTAAGGACCGCCAAAGCCCTCGGTATCACCGAGGCCGACTACATTCCTACAACCCAAACTATCCAGGCTTTCGACGGGAGTCCAAAGTCCGTAGCCGGGGCCGTAAAACTCACTATCATAACGGGCCCAATAGAGAAAGAGCTGGAGTTTCAAGTGATTGACGTGACCTCTTCCTTTAACCTTCTTTTAGGAAGACCCTGGATCCACTCGACCAGGGCTGTGTCCTCTACTCTGCATCGGAAGATCAAGCTACCTTTGCACGATACCGTCATCACTCTAGAAGCCACGCCTATGACTGTGGCCAACTGCAACACGTCGGGCCGCACCGATCTTTGGGGGTTCGACTTCATAGGGGCCATCGAAGAAGAATACCTTTTCCGACCCTACTTTACTGTTAGCATGGACCAGATGTTACAAAATCTGGGCTTTTTACCAGGGGTCACATCAAGGCCCGATCTCCCTGCAGGAAAAATCCTTGAAGTCCTTGACAACGGGAGAGTTCAAACCAGTCTGGGCTACACCTTGACCCCGGAAAATATGGGCCAAACCAGAACCGGTAAAGTCATCTTCGTCACGCCGGTGTTCGAGTCCGTCCAAACGGGCCTATATCGGCCTCCAACCACACGCCCTGGGACCCACTTGGCCCTGGTTTGCAACTACATACCCGACGACATCTTCGCCCTTGTCCAGTCCGAAGATGCTAAGAATGCTGAGCCCGCGCTGGGGCTACTTTTCGGGGAAGAGCTCGCGACCCCGACACCGAAGGAGGAGCTAGTCAGCCTCATTCTCCGCAGCCGCACCTTCGATCCATCCAAACTGATCTCGGATGTTGGATCCGGAACAGGTAAGAGAGCCTGGAGAAAGACTGTCAAGTGGACTGACAGTCAAGGAAGGACTTTCAAGCTTATCACAGGGGAAGGAGAAATGCCAGAATCTGAGTCTGAGTCTGAGTCAGAGTCTGAGATCGAGTCTAGTGAGTCCGGTGCTAGGGTCGGTCCTGTAACTTCCCCTCTCCCTTTAGTTTTTCCTGGTGTTTCTGGGTCTGTCCCGGGCACCCTACCTATCCCGCCACTGACTAGCGATCAGATGGCAGCTCTTTTCGAGCCTTTCTCTCAATTTATGAATAATAACAACCGTTCTGCTTACGACTTGTCTCATTTTCAAAAATTCCTAAATTTTCAAAATATTTTATGCAATGACATTGAGAAACCCGACGAGCAGGTGACCTTACCTCCACATCTGATCGAGCAACTAGAGCAGAGGGAATCCCGCAATCCGGTAATCGAAGAAACCAAATCTATCAACGTGGGAACAACCTTAGAACCTCAGATGTTTAAGATAGGGTTATCTCTAGATCCCAGGGAGAAACAACAATTCATAGACCTCCTTCAAGAATTCAAAGACATCTTCGCATGGTCCTACAAGGACATGCCGGGGATAGACCGCGAAATAGCCGAGCACCATATACCGATCAAGGAAGGGTTCAAACCGGTTAAGCAGAAACTCCGACGCATGAGGCCCGAATGGTCCCTTAAAGTCAAGGAAGAAGTCGACAAACAATTCGAGGCTGGGTTCATACGAGTCTCCGAGTATCCAGATTGGGTTGCAAATATCGTACCGGTCCCTAAAAAAGACGGTAAAGTGCGTGTCTGCGTGGACTTTCGGGATCTTAACAAGGCGAGCCCGAAAGACGATTTCCCATTACCACACATCGATATACTGGTGGATAATACAGCTGATCATGCCCTTCTATCATTCATGGACGGGTATGCCGGGTACAATCAAATAAAAATGGCAGAGGAAGATATGGATAAGACCACCTTCATTACACCTTGGGGTACTTATTGCTATACCGTCATGCCATTTGGTCTCATTAATGCCGGGGCCACCTATCAACGAACCGCCACGACTTTATTACATGACATGATGCATAAAGAAGTGGAAGTTTACGTGGACGATATGATCGTCAAATCCAAGGACAGGGACGGTCACATCACCGCCCTGAGAAGATTTTTCACCCGATTACGCAAATACAACATGAGACTAAACCCTCAGAAATGCAGTTTCGGGGTAACCTCTGGCAAATTACTGGGTCACATCGTCAGCCAACGCGGTATCGAAGTCGATCCAGCTAAGATCAAGGCCATCACCGAGATGCAACCTCCTAAGACCGAAAAGGAGATAAGAGGTTTTATCGGAAAAGTCCAATATATCAGTAGGTTCATTTCAAAACTAACCATGGTGTGTGAACCGATCTTCAAAAAGCTGAAAATAGGGGAACGGTTACTATGGGACGACAAGTGTCAAGCAGCCTTTGACAGAATCAAAGAAATCTTGTCTTCACCGCCGGTCCTGATGCCACCTCAGCACGGTTTACCTTTGTCATTGTACCTAACCACGACAGAGACAACCATGGGGGCTATGTTAGCTCAAATGGTCAACTCCGAAGAACGAGCAATATACTACATCAGCAAAAAGTTTTTAGAGTACGAGTGTAAGTACACCATGCTCGAAAAGACGTGTTTAGCACTGGTCTGGGCCACTAAAAAGCTCCGACATTACATGCTCAGCTATGAGGTACAGGTACTGTCAAGGATGGATCCGATCAAATATCTTTTCGAAAAGCCCATTCTCAACGGCAGAATATCAAGATGGACCCTGATGTTGGCAGAATTCGATCTAAAGTTCGTACCACTAAAAGCCATCAAGGGCCGAGTAGTAGCCGAATTTCTCGCTGACAGTCCCGTAACCGAAGAAGGACACACCGACACTTGGTCCTTCCCGGATGAAGATATTTTCCATACTGACACCGAGACATGGGATTTATACTTCGATGGGGCATCCAACTTCCGAGGATTTGGGGTCGGAATCCTCCTAATCTCGCCAAGAGGGGAACATACTCCCGTATCTATCAAATTGGACTTTGACGTCACCAATAACGCCGCTGAGTATGAAGCATGTATCCACGGGCTACAAGCCGCCGCCGATTTAGGGGTCACAAACCTCCGAGTACACGGCGACTCATCACTGGTCATTAACCAAGCGCTCCAAAAATGGAAAACCCGAAATGCCAATCTCGTGGCCTACCAGGCACGAGTAAGGGATCTCGAGAAACAATTCCAAAAGGTAGAATACATATACCTGCCTCGGGAAGAAAATCAGTTCGCAGACGCACTTTCAAAACTGGCGTCCTTACCAAATATTCCCGATCATATGACCAGCATGCCGATTTGCGTCGAAAGACGATCCGAGCCAGCATATATCCATGACATCGAGGATATCGAGATACCCGATCCCGAGCCATGGTATAAAGCAATCCAGACATATTTGACAACCGGGGAGTATCCACCCGGGACCGATAATCGAGCCAAAAAGGCTTTGCGTAGGCTAGCAACCCAGTTCATCCGTACTGACGACGGACAACTCTACGAAAAGACACCACAGGGGGCTCTCCTTTTATGTGACGACAAGGGCAATGCTGAAAAGGTCATGGCCGAAGTACATGACGGCGAGTGTGGTCCTCACATGAACGCCCAGATGCTAGTCCGGAAGATCATGAGACTTGGATATTACTGGAACAGCATGGAAACCGATTGCCAGCTATATGTCAGACATTGCCATAATTGCTAGATTTTCGCTAATGTACAGCACATGCCACCATCCCTGCTGTATACCATGACGTCACCCTGGCCATTTTCAACGTGGGGAATCGATATAATCGGAAAGATAAACCCCTCGGGAACCGGAAGACGCTGTTTCATTTTGGTAGCAATCGACTATTTCACCAAATGGGTCGAAGCAGAATCCTACCGTATTCTCAACGCCAGCCACGTTGCCAAATTTATCCAAAACAAGATAATATGCCGATATGGGATCCCTCATGAATTCATCAGTGACCACGGGACCCACTTTCAGGCCGAGACGGCAGCCTTGTTAGCCAAATACAAGATCCAAAGACATACGTCTTCACCCTACCGACCCCAAACCAATGGAGCGGTAGAAGCAGCTAACAAAACCATTGTCACCATACTCAAAAAGATGGCTGACAATTATCGGGACTGGCCCGATAAGATACCATTTGCCCTTTGGGGATATCGAACCTCGATTCGTACTGCGACATGGGCAACACCGTATTACCTTACATACGGGATGGAAGCGGTCCAACCTGTCGAGCTGGAGGTACCGTCACTCAGAATCCTACTCGAAAGTCAAGTACCAGAAGCCGATTGGGTTCGAGCACGATATGACTCGTTAGTACTTCTAGACGAACGACGATCTCGGGCTCTCAATAACATACAGATCTACCAGAAAAGAATCCAACGGGCTTTCAACAAAAGGGTAAGGCCCCGGAATATCAAAGAAGGAGATCTAGTTCTCAAATCCGTACGAGCTTTATTACCAGTAGATCCAAGGGGAAAGTTCAAACCTAATTGGGCCGGACCTTATTTGGTAAAGAAGATTCTATCGGGTGGAGCGGTAATGCTAACAGATCTGGACGGGAATGAGTTTGTCAACCCAACTAACCTGGACCAGCTGAAACGTTATTACCCTTAAACCCGTTTCTCTCAATGTCATTTGCAAAAGTTTATTAAAAACATCTTTTCAAAATAAACTTTTTAAAGACAAGTCAAAAGCTAGAATTACTTATTCTACTGTTGTAAACATCTTGAATCAATAGTCTTGATGTATTTCGAAATTGCAATTTAAAGTCTGAACTACGTTTGGTTTGATTCCGCTATTTGTGAATACGTAGGCAGCCCCTCAAAAGGGTACAACCACTGCAATCGAAAAAAAACAGGAACGGTTTCTAATAAACTTTCTTTATTTATCTCAAAAAAAATTCAATTACAAAAAAAAATCCAAAAAAAAACAACACACAAATAGTACTAATATTAAATAATAAAAAAAATCTAAGGCATTTTTCCCTTTCCCTTTCCCTTGTCCTTAGTTTCTTTTTCGGTCCACCGACGTCGACGTGGAGGGGAACGCTCCCGAATCACCAAGGGAATCTCCTTGACCCGGGCTCGTTTCTTCGAACTGGGCTCCCCGGTCACCTCGGTCGGTCCTTGCCGGACCCGTGCCCTCTCAGGTAGCCGTTCCCGCGGCCCAAGCCTGTCTCGGACCGCTAGCTTAGGTCCGAGCCTTCTCTCTAAGTCACTAGCACCAGTCTCTTTAGCTCGAGTCTTAGTCTTTGACTTAGAACCTGACTCCGGCCCGACAAAGGTAGTTGGAGTTTCTTCTTCAAAGAACCATCTATTATCCTTCATCGATTCTCTACGGGCTAAGTCAAAAGCCTCATCAGTCTTTAAAGCTTCACGAGCCTCTTTGGATTCTTCAGAAGCCCATTTAAGATATGATTCAGAAACCCAAGCGGTCTGACAAGGGCGAGGTATAGTCCACGTGACCCGGGTAAACCAGCGTTGTAACCATGTGTCACACATAGCGTCCGTCAATTGGGCCGAAACGCTAATAATTGCTTCAGTTTCGGGGATCTGCTGAAATGAACCAAACTGCCTTAGAAGACGATCTGGGTAAATATGGACGGTCCAGTCCAAGGACAAAATCACCAGGTAACGGGCTTTATCTCTTTTAGCTAGGCCCGTCATCTTCGAGAGAAACCACCAGATCACGTTCCATCTAATCAAGGGCCCGCCATGAAATTTTAACTCTTCATCCCAATACTTCCGATTTATATGATGATTGGAGCTGATTCGTCGAGACCGTGAGCCTATCTGACAGCTTCGATACCTGGATATGCTCGTCGGGGGCTCTATAATTTACAGGCGCTCGGATAACCAAATCTGCAAAAATTTTCGAAAAGTCAAAAACTTTTGAAAAATAAAAAAAAATTCCGAAAAAATTCCCAAAAAAAAAAAAATCGGAAATTCAAAAAATAAAATTTCGGAAATTCGAAAAAAATCAAAAAAAAAAATTTCGGAAATTTTTTAAAAAATTTTCGAAGAAAAAAGAGGTCAAATACCTGCAGAAGACGAATGCCGCCCGTTAGTTGCCGATCTGGATCAAGTCTCCTCGCATCAAGGCCCATGATGATCTCCCTAGTTATCAGCCAGGCTGGGCTATAACCTGCCTCCATTTGATCCACTATGCTGATTAGCCTGATTTCGCCTAAACATGAGTCAGCATCCATCCGACCTTCGAAAGCGTATCGATGCAGCATACAGAAGGCAAAGGCCCTACGCCTGTGGATAGGAGAAATTCTGGGACCATTGGGATCCATAAATTTATCAGCCAAGTCAAACAGGGAAACGGAATTTCCCTTCACCATACGGGAAGTCTCAGCATGAGACAACCCAAGAAAGTCCCTTAGCCTCCTCCTTGGATCAGGGTAAAAAGGAGGAATAGCAGGATGAGCATTGGGGCACCAACCCCCTATGGCAGCAATCTCTTCGGGAAGGGGACACATTTCTCCCCGGGGAAAAGCAAAAACATGATGGGTAGTATCCCAAAAGGTCAAGCAAGCATCCAGGAAATGAGTATCCACCTTAAGTCGCTGAAGCGGGAACAAAGCTACAATTCCCATCTGAGTTAGCTGGACCTTATCTCCATCTCGAAAATCTTGGGCCCACGCGTGAAGCATCGCGGTCAGATGTTCGATACCCATGGCAGAAGGTTTTCTTTTATCTAAAAAGTCTAAAGGGATTTTTAAGATGAGAAGGAAATATTTCAGGTTGGAATATGAGAAAAATTAAGGGCAAGAACTCTCCATTTATAATAGAGAAATCTCCTCTCCTAGTCACCCCTGGAATAGGGATTTTTGCGATATTCCCTACTTTACCTAGGCATACAGGCCTAACCAGAAGATTTTAGAAATCCGTGTCAGAATCTGATCAGGAATTAGGTCATCCCAAACATTCCTTTTTCTTCCAAAATTTTTCAAAAATTTTTTTCCGCCATTTTCAAAAAAAAAATTCGGTTTTTTTTTTTTAAAAAAAAAAAATCAGCCAAAAATCATTTTTCTCCCCCAGCACGAGTCGATATTTTATCTGTATGTTGCATGCAAAACAGACAGGTATCCCAAGACTCCTGGAGAATTCTCAAAAGTTCTCAGTGAAAATTCAAGCAACATTTTCGCTGAGGAATCAGATGTATCAGTAAGAGGTACATCCGCAGCTTCTAATAAAAGCTCCCACGCAATTTCAAGATGGAGATTGTCTGTAAACAAACAAATCCAAGACTTTTTTAGTAGAAAGTCCCCGCGCCGTTATCAACATCTATCCAGGTATGATTTCTATCCTATGGCTGGCGAGCCCTTCACGCAAGTCTAATGGACTCTAAAGGACCCGATCGGAAGTCTGCCAGGTCTTAATCCTCGATTGGCCTAGTAGCTACTCTGAATTTCGCCTTATCCAAGCCTCAATCAGAGTGGGGGCTCTGTAGACACCCACATTTTGACCGCAAGGTGTCTATGGTAGGTCCCACCAAACACCCGATGATGATAGGATGCAAACATGCTTTAATGGACTCGGATATGGGCTCGGAATCATGGACATTTGGTTTAGGTTTATTAGGGAGTACAAATCTCACAAAACGGACCTCAAATTCAGGCCCAGTAGGTCGTTTCGAGTCAAATGAGACTAATTTGGGTCGATTCCGGCACCAGGGGTAAAACCGTCTTTTAGCGACCGAGTCAAACCCGGTCAAAGATATTTTTTCCCGAGTCACACGAGATGGCCGTGACACTACACGGCTGATTCGGACTCAAACACCAAAAAAATCAGCCGGAATTCGATCTCAAGTAGGAATTCTATCCGGAAACCGAATAAGACATCGACCGAGCATCAAAATACTCGGCCGAGATACCCCAGGACAGCCGAAATACCTCCCCACCAGCCGAGACTTTTGGCTTCTTCACTAAGAAACGAGAAGTTTATTCCCTTACGAACTCTCGTATTTCCTATCCAAACCGGTGTTTCTTGTCACACAAACAAGACCACCTCGATTCCTATAAATAGGACCTTATATCCGACACAAAAGACAACAGTTTTGATACACAATATTTCAGCAACTCATACACGATTATTATAGCAAAAACAATCTCGAAATCCACATCCGAAGGAATCCCGAAATAGTGTCCAAAAACCGACGAATCCGTCCCGTCACCCGGCCGAACCCACGCCTCGCACACACACACAAAAACGCTCCAAAAACCGACACCTTAACTCACCCACATCATCTCGACGCTCCCGTGCCTAAGCCACCGTCCGACGAGCCTTATACCGAGAACGCAAAGCATGTAGGTTGAGGGTGTAAATCAAACCCGAATCTTCTTCCTTTCTCTCTCTTTTTCTCACGTTTTTTTCTTCTTTTTTTAGTTTTCGTCGGTCGTTTCATATTTTAATACGGGTCGTTCATCGCATATATTTTTCTAATATCGATATTATCAAAAACTATTTTCATATTAACAAACATTCTTAAGATGCAATATCAACTCCGTAGTTGAATGTTGTAACAAAAATAATTAAATCAAAACTCGACGATATAAAATCGTTACATCTTTTTCTTTTCTTTTTTTCGTTCAAACTTTTATTTTTATCTCTTTTTTTACAAAACCCTCTTTTTTTTTTAATTCATTCCGAATACTAGATATCAATTTCATAATCGAATATCGGGTACGACGAATATCGAAAACATAAATCGAATACAAATTAATTCATATTTTGTACGCGATTTATCAAAATTAGCAATTTCGAACAAAAAAAAAATATAAAATCGAACAGACCCGCACGCGAGTCGCGTCACGCCCAGACGACTCGCGCACGGGCCTGAAACCCGAGTCGTTTTTTTAGCTTTCTTCGTTCGTTTTATTTTATTTATTCTACGGAACGATTTCAAAATTTACATCTTTTCTAAAACTATTCCGAATATTTAATATTGATTTCGTAGTGAACTATTAAATATAACGAATATCGAAAATATTAGACCGAGTGCGAATTATGCAATATTTGTACGCGGTTTAATAAAAACGTCGAGTCTTCGAAAATCGTCTCAAAAATCAGACCGACACGCGACTCGCCGGCATCCCGGGCGAGCCGCGGGGCCGGCTGCCTCGACACCCCCTTTTTCTCGTTTTTTTATTATTTTTCGAACTTCGTTTTTTTTATACAAAACATCGTTTTTAACAATATTTTCCAGATTTCGATTAATATTTTTTTTTTCGATCTCGTATATTTATTTCCTATACTATTTTCACAAGCCGTTACTAACTCGTTTTCTCGTGTTTGTAGCTTTTTATTTGTTTTTATCGTTTTATTAGACTAAAACGAACTCACATGCTAAAATAACTTTGACGTTATTAGTTTAATATGCATTAAACGACTTAGCAACCCACTTTATTTTTCTCACATGCTTAGGAAAATAATGTTTGCATATCATTCAACCATCGAACTAACCCGTGTACACCAAAAACGAACGATATCTTAGTAAAGGCCGCTAAGTGCGGGCGGGGTTGGGTGTTCTTAGTGAACTTCTCAACACGTACCCTCACCCCTTACTCAGAACCGTGGTTTCCGGATGTCCGAAACCATTGGCAACGAGAGTCATTCAATATACGATTAACCGCCCAGTCGGCATCGGTATCGATATGCAAAGGGACGAGCCCAATAAACTCTGACATCGGAAATGGGCCGTATTTTGTATACGGCCCACTACGACATAGAGTGGGCTCGAACGGTTCCGAATAACCACAAAATTCGGTGGCGACTCCTACTTCGATTTAAATTTCAATTTGACCATCTCATATGGAGATTCATTCGCCTCCCCAAACCCGCGCGTGGCCGCGCCGGGGTGGACCTATGTCATGTCCACATATTGGCCCACTACCAATTTCAGGATCGTCCTCTCAATTTTCAAAATTCAATCATTTTTCTAAAACCTTCCTTATTATAGGACCTACCGTAATCTGTGTGTCGGGTCTTTTCATAATATGTCGAAGGTCTATAGCGTCGAAACTCCGTCGATCCTACATCACGGGTTTCTTCCCCATCCTAGTTCGCCTTATCCTAAAGGCACAACTGACCAACACGAGTCATACACTCGTAAATGGAAGGTTCGTAAACACTCGAGTCCTAACTAGAAAGTCACACGCAATTTTCCCTCCGACAGGACGGTCCCCACGACCTTTCCTAGGGGAATTTTGTCCATCTTTCAATCCGTTAGTCGAGTCATCTCAAATCGAGAATCCTTTAACTTAAGGGTCTACCTTAATCACAGGGTCTATCCTTATCCAAGTCAAGTCAAGGGTCTCTAGCGTCGAGACTCTGCCGATCTTACATCGCAAGTTTCTTCCCTTACCCCGTCTGTCTTTCCTCGAGGCCGAGTCAACCTTTTACAAGGTATAGCCCTGTAGCTAAAGGTTCGTGATCTTTACATCTAAGGGTCACTCGTCCATCACTCGAGTCTTAGCAAAACCTGCAATCTCACTCAGGGGCTACCCTTCAGCAGAGTGGTTTATCACGGTTGCTCTAAGGGTCATGTCTTACACGTGTTGTCTCACGTACTCCACTTTTGAGTCACTTAGATGTCACACCATCTGAGTCCTATCAGAGTCCTCGGTCTCACTCGGGGGCTACCCTTTAGCAGAGCGATCAATCACGGTTGCTCTAAGGGTCATGTCCTACACGTGCTGTCTCACGCGTGCCATTTTCGAGTCACTTAGATGCCACCCCATCTGAGTCCTATAGAGTCTTTTGCGTCGCTCGGGGGCTATCCTCCAACCGACCAGTCAAACACGATCACCCTAAGGAGTACCTTACGTTCATCATACACCGGCATCCTTATAATGCCTTCTTCGAGTCGTACCTATGCTACGAACACTCGAGTCTCCTAAAGGTTTAGGTCGCCACGGTTGGTCCGAACACGTGACGCGATCAAACACGGTCACCCCATTTTCGGACTCACCCTCACGTAGCTCAAGTCTCTGGGTCGAGTCCAAGCCAGGGTCGTTACCTCGTCTAGGTCAACGTTTGAGTATCCCGGTCCAAGAGTCTTTGTCATCCCATCACCCCGGGCCATGTCTAGTTTGACTCCCTCTCTTACACTTGCGCAAAGTTGAGTTTAGGCGAGTCGTGGCACCTGTCATTTTCTCCAATCAAGGACCTTACCAAAAAAGAACATATACCAACCGAGCATCCAAAAGTCTGGATTTGATTCGAGTCTAAGTCTGCGTCCGAGTCTAGGATACCCTACATCCTCATTTCCAAATAAGAGTCAGAGTCAACTGTATTCTGTCCTCTTTTCAAATTCAATAAAATCAGCTTTGCTATCTCTCATATAAGCTTCCCTTATGTGTTTCCGAGAACATGATGAACACCATCATACACTGTGGGCACATGCACGTGACTGTTACAGGCACATCTATAATGGCTGTAGGAACCGAGACCCATGTTTTCCTTTACCTGTTCCATGTCTGGTATAGAAAGCCACGAAACTACCCCTAGTAGGAGCGGTCGAATCCTATGACAAATCTAGGTGGTCTCCTAGTTTGGGTTCAAGACGGAAGGCAAGCCCATTTCCCACAATAAACACCCCTCCAATAAGACTAACCAATCCCTATCTTAGGCGTTAGTCTGACTTGATACCAAAAATACCCAACTCGGGACGATGCTCCCACTAAGCCTGTTCGGAATTATGATGACAATACCGAGATCCAAACCACCATGCTTACCATAGAGTACTCCACCGCGAGTTGCACTCACACAAACACCAACTAGGCTCACACCTTACAAAGGTTTAGCTCCACAAGCCTAATCCAACCGATGGACCCACCCCCATATCCACCCACAACACCATAGGAGGGGATTACCGTGAAAAAAAAAAGAAAAAAAGAAAAAAAGAGTTGGACAAAAAAAATCAAAAGTCCAAAGAAAAAAAAAGAAAAAAAAAAGCAAAAGGCCCAAAACAAAAGAGCCAGCCATGATCAACATCCCTCGACCAGATATGGCCAATCCCTTGACCGGGGCACGGTCAACTCAAATGAAGAATCCCGCGACCGGGGCTAAGAGGTCAACCCAAAAAAAAAGTGAAAGTCCCTTGACCGGGGTACAGTCAATTCAAAAATTATTGATGTCTATACCATCAAATAGGGGAGAGACAATCAAGCTGGTTAGCTAACACCACATTTAGCCTCCCCATATTACAACCCTCAAGACCTTCCCGAGACCTAGGCTAAGAGACAACCCGGAATTTTGAGGATTCTAGCTCCATAGGATACACCCTAACCATTAGGGCCAAACATGGAAACCAGATCCTGCATTATCAAACCTGCCTGATCGAAATCCGAGTCATTTTTACTCGACTTCCCTCTTTTCTACCACATTGCAATACCTTACCCTCGAAGCCTTAGCTCCACAAAATCGAGCTCCAGATTTCGAATCATCAAAGCCACTTACGACCTAGCTCCACATTTCCAAAAAAACATCCAAACCAGTTACCAGCCCCAAACACGGGAACTCAACCTGCGGTCGGCACAGAACATGCCCAAATAGTTCACACCATCTCTGGGGGCTACCCCGGAGAACGCTCACAGTCACAGGATCAACATCCTAACTGTTCTACCCCTTTGATCAAGACATCATTGGGAACACACCTAGCCTACACCATCGTTGTGGCTAGTTACACATAAAGCCCTAATAAACTAGGCACCATAACATATCTTCCAATCCACTGAACTACGGCTTGGTTTGATTTCACTACACGTGAATACGTAGGCAGCCTTTCAACAAAGGCACAACCACCCACATTGACACAAATTCAAAAAGCACCGTCATTCCGGTCACGACACTGTCATGTTCTTAACAGTTAGCTTTGTCGTCCTGGGGGCTTCTCTTAGGCAGAAGTTCTCCATCCACCCACATAATCCAAATACTTTCAAAAATCTAGCCACCTTTCTATAGTGTGTCCTAGTACTCGGCTCAGTCAAAGACGAGAATCCGTCAGGGACTCGAAGTGACACCCACTTTGGGAGTGTACCCCAAAACCAAAGATCCAAAAGAACATCAGTCTACAGCATTGCTACTGCTAAGCCTTGTCCTGCAGGAACAGTCTCATTACAGACTACTACAATTCCCCTATATCACACCCTTCCCATTTCGATGTACGATCGTGTTGCCACTCGCCTAGGCTATGGATTAGCGCAGCTTAAGAGTCTTGTCGTCTTAGGTGGCCCACCCCCCTACCGAGTTACGGTCCAACCCTTCAAGATTCTAAGTCGTGTCTGTCAACTCGTCCTGTCACGTCCAGAGTCGAGTCTGTCGAGTCTGTCGGTATGTCTCTCTTTTCAAATTCTTGCTTTGTAGTTTGCAAAACTTAGCCATTTGATAAAATCCTTTTCGACAAGGTCAAATTTCGGTCTATTTAAACTGCAAATTTCTTTTCTACCCCTTTCAACTTTGAAAACCTATCTCCTAGAACGTGAGTTGCTTTCAGGACTTCGATTTCAAAGTGAAGCAAAAATCATTTTCCCCAGCGCAAGCCAGTCTATAGATGCTAACTGCATTTCCTATGTGCTATCTTGCTATATACTATGCCTGCTATTTCTGCCATCTAACATTTCAGGTGCCAGCTAGTGCTTCCCAACGGAACATCAAAGGCGGTGTTTCTCCTGAAATGCTACATGCAAGTTGTCATGTGTCAGCATACGGGTACACCCAAGACTTCAGAAGCAAGTCCCCGCGCAGCTACTTTACTCCCCAACACGAGTCAGTGTTTTGCCTATGTGTTACATACAAGTTGTTATGTGTCAGCATACAGGTACACTCCAGACTTCAGAAGCAAGTCCCCGCGGAACTATTTAAATTCCCCAACGGAGTCAACTTTCCCCGGTATGCTACATCCAAGACGTGATGTGTCGGCATACGGGTACACCTACGCCCCGAAAGGCAAGTTTTACTCCCCACGGAGCATCATCATCAGGTCAGGTACGACTCAAGGCTTCAAAAGCAAGCCCGTACAGCTCACATATTTCCCCAGCGGAACGCCCGAGGCGGCATTTTTCCCGAAATGGTACGGGATGGGCCCACATATAGGCACGCCCAGGACTTATGCTACAAGTCTGACTCCCCGCGGAGCTATCATCATCAGGACAGGTATGACCCTCTGCTTATGGCTGGCGAGCCCTTCACGCAAGTCTACTGGACTATAAACGACCCGACCGGAAGGCTGCCAGGTCGTAATCCTCGATTGGCCTGGTAGCTACTCTGACTTTCGCCTTGTCCAAGCCTCTGTCAGAGTGGGGGCTCTGTAGACACCCGCATTTTGCCTGCTAGTGTCTATATCAGTTCCCGACAAAACACCCGATGATGATCGGACGTCAACATGACTTAATACGCTCGAATACGGACTCAGAATCAATAGTATCCGACGTGGGCATTTAGCGGAGTGAAAATCTCTCAAAATCGACCTCAAAACCAGGCCCAGTAGGTCGTTCCCAATAAAATGAGACTAATTTGGGCCAAAACCGACACCGGAAATAAAACCGTCTTTTGGCGACCGGGTCAAAACCCGGTCAAAGATGAAGCCGACACAAAAATCAGCCAAATTCAGCTTCTAGAAGCTGGCGCCAAGTCTAAATTCAAATAAAAACAAACAAATCAACAAAGTCAACCCCTTCCTAAAATAGCTCGATTTGCTGGATCCACTCGATTGAGTGGATAGACCCACTCGGTCGAGTGGAGCGCCCAAAACCGGGTTTGGCCCGTTTGCAAGGGCACTCGATCGAGTGCACTAGGGCCACTCGATCGAGTGACCCTAGGTCGTGGGGTTCTTCTATAAATACCCCATCAACCCATCACATTATACAACTTTTGACATCACAATTTCAGCCATCTTTTCATCACATTTACATAACATTCAACCCTACATTTCTACTATATTCAACCTATACACTCACATCCTCTCTACACACACATACATACAATCAAACTCGAGATCAAAACTCGCCAAAGACCCGAGAGCATCCTCTCCCTAACCATACACACCCTAACTCACCCTACATATCTCGACACTCCCGCGCTCACGCCGCTATTATGAGTCCGTTTCCGAGGCCATTAAGCATGTAGGTTGAGGGTGTAATTCAAACCCCCATTTTTTTTCTCCCTTATCTTTTTACCGTTTTATATATATATATATATATATATATATATATATATATATATATATTTGTATTATTATTATTATTATTATTATTATTTATTATTATTATTATTATTATTATTATTATTATTATTATTATTATTATTATTATTATTATTATTATTATTATTATTATTATTATTATTATTATTATCATCATTACTAACCGCTAACACTAACCTTTTATTTTGTGCATACTAACTTTTTATTTATTTTGTATACTAACATTTTATTTATGTATCCTAACACTAACTTCTATTTTTGTACACTAACACTTTAATTCCGTATTCTAACATCTAACATTATTATACCGTGTATATATACATACTAATATCAAAATCTCGGTTTCGAATACGTTTGACTATGACGATCGCCTAAAGTCCATCTAATTCCTTTACGAGTAACGACGGAGGTGGCGCCTTTTCGAGGAGCGCCGCCCCAATGTACTCAAGGACATGATGTGATCGTGATCGGTCCTAGTTGAACGTATTTGATCCCATTTCGATGATTAGCACGGAACCCGTTGATACGAAAACCGACATCACATAATCCGAAAGGATTAGTTTCGATGTCGTGACGTAGAGGGATGCAATTTCGTCACTAATCAAACTTTTCAATCACATAATAGCATATTTCATAAAATCCCGATAACGGTCTCATAATCGTATAATACACGTTTATGACATCGAGAACCGAGTTGAATTTAAATAATGCAATATTTTTATTTAATTCGGTCAATTATCGAATTCAAACAAATAAAAATGAAACGAGCCATGCCTCGTACAGGGGGCACTCGATCGAGTGCCATGGGCCACTCGATCGAGTAGCACCCAAAAATCTGGACAGTAGCTACTTTAAAGACACACTCGACCGAGTCAGACCATGACTCGATCGAGTGGATCCTGTAGCCCAGAAGTTCGAGAGCTTCAATGCAACATCTGAGCCTCGTCATTTTTTTTACGACTTTTAGTCGACACGTGCATAATCAATCACGTAATTCTAATTTTCAAAACTCATGCATATCACGACACTTAAAATGACTTTGATCGACGGTCTCGCACTATTAATTTTGTGTCGACGACTCTTTAGTCGTATCCGACACATAATTAATTTAGACCCCATTTCTCGAGGTGATAAGTCGGGACAAGGCATCGAGGTTCGAGATCGGGTTAGCACCACGCCTAGGTCTCGAACCTCCGTCCTTTGATTAATATGCAATATAATGCGTAATTAATTAAGGTTCGTCCTTCTAACTAATTCACGATCTAGTGTGCATTTATTATATACGGGTCTTTGGCGGGTCGTGTATTTATTTATCACTCTTCTCATTTTATTCAATTATTCTATTTTATTGCTCGTTGTATTGTGAATTCCGGGTTGTATTCCGCCCGTGTAATTTGTAATTTATTTACGAGTTTTCTATTTTCGATGTTTGCCATTTATTTATTTAAATGAACATCACATGCTAAATCACTTTGACGTGAATCAAGATGCATTAAATGACGTAGTTAACCAATAACTCACATGCTTTAGCCCGAAAACGCTGTTTGCATATCATTTAGTCATTTTACTAGCGCGCGCACACGAACACGAACGATGTCTTAGTAGAGGCCGCCATGTGCGGGCGGGGTTGGGTGTCCTTAGTGGGCTTCCCAACACGTACCCTCACCCCTTACGCAGAACCTTTGGTTTCCGGATGTCCGAAACCCTTGGCGCACGAGAGTCATTTTATATACGAAAGCCGGTGTAAACGGTATCGATATAACAATGCAAAGGGACGAGCCCCATAAACTCTGAAATCGAAGTGGGCTTACTTTGTGTATAGCCCATGACGACATAGAGTGGGCTCGAATGGTTCCGAATAACCACAAAATTCGGTGGCGACTCCATTTTGACTTAAATTCCGAACCCGAGAACAATCTTACCACGAGATTCATTCGCCTACCCAAACCCGCGCGTGGCCGCGTCGGGGTGGACCTACGTCATGTCCACACTATTATTATTATTCAGATTATTATAATTATCCATAACTAATATTATAAAGAAATAAGTTTAATTTTGATTTGTATTAAATGTGATTAACAAAATAAAATAGAGAGATGAAGAAGTAGTTTGACAATATCACTCAATATTATACTCTATTTATAGAGAAAAAAAATTTCCAATCTAGATATTTATTTATTTTTTTAAAAAGAATAAAAAAAAATAAAGTTTTTCATCAAAAACATAAAACATATACAAAAAGATAAAGAAATTAAAGGGAATGAATATGGGCATGCCACATGTCAATACTTGATTGGTTAACAGAATTAATAAAACATAAAAAAAAAACTAGTACTCAAGCTCAGCGTAACACTCGGCAACAAGTTGATGAGTGAAGTGCTCATCAAAATTTTGATGAAGCCTCATCATTGTTGGAGTGCATGCTGAATGCTTCACCATCCCTATGATGATATAAACCATCAACGTTGGAGGTGCTCTAAGGAACTCCTTACCCATTGTTCCACTAAATAAGGAGCTCCTTATATGAACTTGGTTTCTAAAACAAAGAACCAACTTCATAAGTTGATATTTGTGCATAATTGAATAAAATAATGAATAAAAGAACAATTAGTCTCATTAAAAAATTGTTATGGAACTTCATCATTGATGAGAAAATAAATGGGTTTCATATGTGATAGAGTAGGTTGATGTGGCCATAAAAAAATATGGTATGGAACTTCTGCCATTGTTATTGCCCTTACTTTTAAATACTCACCATTCCACACTTTTTTATTAATTATGAAAATAATTTGTTAACTAATTTAATTAACAAAATCGAGTACGTATAATTTAATTTGATTGTTGGACTCGGTTTTCAAATTTCGTACTCGGCTGTTGTCTCGGACTTTTTAATAAAACACAACAATTTATTTAAAAATATAAGTGCGAAAGACAATATTACATTACCTTTAAAAATAAAAATACGAAGCATGCGTAGAAATACGAAGCACACATAAAAATACTATGCACGCATAAAAATACGAAGCACACATAAAAATACTAAGCACGCATAAATATACGAAGCACACATAAAAATATTACTACTCCGTCACTTTCGAATCGGCTCATGATCCCCACCGTAATCGTCATCTGAATTGTCCATCCAGCCGTCTGGGTTTTCGTCTTCTTGAAGTTCAATTTTCTGGAGCCGATCCTCCTCTGTCGTAATTTCTTCATAGATAGTCCAGTAGTAAACCTCTTCACGTTGAACAAATGTTCCTCCTCTCCCAGACAAAAGGTCTCTTAAAACATCTTCAGCAATCACTTTGAACAGCCTACGAATCATCGTAACTATTTCACTTTGTAAGAAGGTAAGCTCTTCATTTTTAGCCGTCCATGTCTCTGAAATATTAAGCATAAAGTAATCAACATATGCATATACCATAGACTTTCATACGGAGTACATACATAGTAATATATAGTAATAGTAAAAAATTATACCAAAAGTATTGTTCAATGTCATTGGAGAACTAAGTACTGCATCAGCATTTCCAGTAATTATACCATGTAGTTTGGTTAGGGCCGGTGGACTATTTAATAATAACGTATACACGCTTTCTGTTACGACTAAATTGAGACGAGTACAAAAGTTGCGAGCTTCATCCCTAATCTTATTGATTTTCCACTGAGTGTTTCCAACTTCCTCATCATAATAGGCAGACATGTTATATATTTTAGTTATTTTATGTATGAGAGAAATAGGTGTGAGGAGGTGTAGTACGAAACCGTAACTTATATATAGAGCTACGTAATTATTCATTTCAATATTTTTTTTCCTGATTTTCAATTGTCAATAAAAGCATATGTCAGAATTTGTAGTAGAGTCACTTCAATTTTGAATAAATGATTTTGAATTGTCTTGTCAAGATAATGTATGTCGGAATTGAGTAGTGTATAGTCACTTCAATTTTCGTATCTTATCAATTAAAGCATCTGTCAGAATTTTTAATAGAGTTGTCAATTTTTGAATAAATGATTCTGAATTGTCTTGTCAATATAATGTATGTCGGAATTGAGTAGTGTATAGTCACTTCAATTTTCGTATCTTACCAATAAAAGCATCTGTCAGAATATTTAATAGAGTTGTCAATTTTTGAATAAATGATTCTGAATTGTCTTGTCAACATAATGTATGTCGGAATTGAGTAGTGTATAGTCACTTCAATTTTCGTATCTTATCAATTAAAGCATATGTCAGAATTTTTAATAGAGTTGTCAATTTTTGAATAAATGATTATGAATTGTCTTGTCAACATAATGTATGTCGGAATTGAGTAGTGTATAGTCACTTCAATTTTCGTATCTTACCATTAAAGCATCTGTCAGAATTTTTAATAGAGTTGTCAATTTTTGAATAAATGATTCTGTATTGTCTTGTCAACATAATGTATGTCAGAATTGAGTAGTGTATAGTCGCTTCAATTTTCGTATCTTACCAATTAAAGGATCAATTTTCGTATCTTATAATGTATTTTATATTACAATTCACTTAAAAATAAGAGTACAAAGCGCAATGTTACTATTCATTTAAAAATAAGAGTACGAAGCACAATATTACCATTCATTTAAAAATAAGAGTACGAAGTACAACATTACCATTCATTTAAAAATAAAAGTACATGATTAAAAAGAAAATAACATAAAGGTTCAAGACTCATCACCGTAAAACCTAAGATTCTCCAAATTTCTGCCAAATATTTTCAATTAAGTCCGCCCGGAGTTCTTGATGGCCCCTTAAGTTTCTTATACGAGTTCTATTCTGAATGTACGTACTTATTGAAGCCGTGCATCCAACTTCATATTCTGGTTCTTCCACGGTTGCATCACCTTCCTCATTTCCATTATTAGTAAACTCATTTGGATCGTAGTTGGCATAATTCTCTCTTTCGTCCTCAACTATCATGTTATGGAGTATTATACAAGTGGTTATGATTTTTCCCATTCGTTCAACACTCCATGTTAGTGTCTCTTTACGTACAATTGCAAACCTAGCTAGTAGGACCCCAAATGCCCTCTTTACGTCCTTTCTAGCCGCTTGTTGACGTTCAGCGAATAGTTTGTCTTTCGGTGTTTGTGGTGGTGGAATTGATTGTATAAATGTTGACCATTGTGGGTAGATACCATCGATTAAGTAATACCCGGTGTTGTACTCATGCCCATTAATCGTATAGTTAACTCGCGGAGCTCTTCCATTCATCATATCATCAAAAATAGGAGAACGATGGAGCACAGTTAAGTCATTACAAGATCCTAGAATCCCAAGTAACGAATGCCATATCCAAAGATCTTGAGAGGCTACGACTTCCAAAATAACTGTAGCTCTACCACTGTGTCCTTGGTACATTCCTCTCCAACCAACTGGACAGTTCTTCCACTTCCAATGCATGCAGTCAATGCTCCCCAACATTCCTGGGAAACCACGTCTATTACCGATATAGAGTAGTCTTTGCATATCATCAGCGGTAGGGGCTCTTAAATACTCTGGACCCAGTCGATCTACAATTGCATCAGTGAAGCGCTCTAGCGCAGCTGTTGCGCTAGACCCTCCGAGCCGAATGTATTCATCATTCCTGTCTGCGGCTTCCCCATACACTAACATATGTAAGGCTGCAATGCACTTCTGTAAAGACGACAGACCACTTCTACCGGTCCCATCCGGACCAGGGTTGAAAAATGAATGATATGATTCGCAAACCTCCACTAATCTTAGAAAAACATGTCGGTTCATCTGGAAACGACGACGAAACAGATTTGGTGGATAAGTGGTATTCGGAGCAAAGTAGTCATTGTATAGTTTTTGATGACCAACTTCGCGGTTCCGCTCAATGTATCTTCTCGGACCTCTTCACCTTCGACTTTGTTGTGCAACCATTTGTGAGATACGGCCGATACATGCATCAATGTCCCGCTCTATTGCTTCGCACTCGGTATCATCCTCACTTGAAGATGAAGAAGACGAAGATGATGAAAATTCATAAAGAGCATCCATTATTTTATTGTGATATTTGTTGTGATATATTGTTGTTGGATATAAAATTCAAGTTGTGATATTTGTTGTTGGAATATTTAACATTGCTCAATAAATAGACATGACTCATTACTTCCTTAGTATGATTCCAATACCCACAATAAATAGACAATGCATAGAAAGTTGTGCCACACAACTTGCAAAATATTGTATACCACACAAGTTGGACAGCTAATTGTACTACACTATTTCGACATATAGTCAAGTCATATCATGCAATAAAGTAGCTCACTTTTGAAAAAAGAAATGTTATGTTAAACATTAGTTGATAAGACAGTACGTACCAGCTTTATCAAAGTTACTTTCACACAATACGAATACAGAATACACTGGTACGCAAAATACAGTTACCAAGACTAAACTTAAATAAACACAAACATAAAAAAAATACTTAAAGTAAAAACATTAACCATAAACAGAAACATAAAGAAATACTTAAACTAAAACATAAACATATTTAGTTCTAGCCGCAAACATAAACATAACTTCAAACTAAAACATAAACGAAATTTTAAATAAGAGACACTTGCAAATACTTCATAACCGTTCTTCTAGTTTTGTAATTCGTTGAAAAGCTTCTGCTTCCATGCCTCTTCTTGTGGGGTTAAATTGTTCCTTGATGATAAATCGTGAAACGCCTGTCATTTCCACATCATCGCATCGTTCTTGACCTTCTGTTCAATAACAGCAATCTGTTTATTTTTCGCGTCAATATGTTTATTCTTCGTTTCCATTTTCTGTTTAGCAAAATTTACCCTCTTTCACTGCAATTCTGCATCGGCCTCCTTCCTATTCCCATGACGGTCTATACTTTCAGCCAAATACGCAATCTCTCCAACTTTGATCTTCCCCTTCGTCTTCTTTGCTGCATTTATACCTTGCGGACGTTGACTCCCGCGTCCCTCACCTTCTTCAGCGCTAGTTGGTGTAGAAAAACCACCGTCATTTAGGCGAACTCTCTTATCACTTCTGGCAGAGTCTGGGTCGCTTCCAATGACAGGGTGTAGAGTCTAGCGATCTTATAAAATACTCTAGAGGAGGAGTGAATAGAGTATTTACATCCTTTTTTAAAATTTTAACGATTTATTACACCTAAACCTTATTATGAAAGGTATAGTGTAATATTACGTATTTAGTACGGCTAATTAAATGAAGTCACGATTTATTTGCTATTATACTTACTACTAAAAAGTATAAGTATAAGAAATAGCAAAGATAATTAAAATGCGTAAAGTAAATAACACGAGCAATTTTAACGTGGTTCGTCCCAATTGAAAAGCCTACGTCCACCGGTGTCTTTATTTATAAGAATACCTTCTCCGGATTACCTTACAAATAAATGCTCTCACAATTAACTCTAATCGTAATAGTGAGAGTGATGTGAAGCACTCGATTTGAGAGATGTTAAGCTCTCGATTTGTGGGATGTTAAGCCCACGACTGTGAAGGATGTTAAGCCTTCGGTGAGAGGGATGTGAAGCCCTCGGTGATTGAACGATGTGAAGCGTTCAAGGTCTTAACGAGATTAATCGTTCGATTGAGCAAACCACTACTCGACCCGTATACTTTACTATACTTCTAGTTTACAATATTTCTCTAGTTAATATTACAATTCAATTGTCTAGAGAGAACAGAGAAACTATATGACTTTTATGTATAAACAATAGAACACAATTTAAATAGCCAAGACTTTTTCGAAACTTTTTGCAAAAACCTTTTAAATAGAAATGTAGTGAACTTTTGCAAAATGAAGAACTTTTGATAGTGAAAGTCGTATTTTGCCAAGAGGTAGAGGTGGATATATATATATATCCGCAAAAGTGAATAATTTTATCAAATAAAATAAAATCATTTGATGGAAAATTTCCTTTTGAGATATAGTTAATTGGTAGGTGGAGATTTCAAGAGATCAAAGAGTTTGGTAGGTGGAGATTTCAAGAGATCAAAGAGATATCAATTAAATCAATTTAATAAAGTTTCCTTGTTTTAAATGATTCATTTATATTTTACAAAGTAAAATATCTTTGAGGATCATTTTTGAGACTTTGTTATTTTGGTAATTGAATCTGCCGAAATCCAAAATGATATTTTAAAAACTCATTTATAAAATTTCTTTGTAAGTCTTGACTCGTGTTTAGTCGCTTAAAGACGTGAGGTTAATATAACCTTGTCATATGATTTCCTTGTTCCCTTTACATTTAGATCCTAGACTTCACTTCCTCGTGTTTCTTCTTCCATCTTATATGAAGCCTTCTTGAATCATGTCTTTGTCTTGTAATACTGAAAAACATATTTGCAAACTACCAAGTAATACTCATGACACTTATCTTGACATAATCAAAACCAATATAAATATAATCAAGGCATAAATATAAAACCGTAGGTTCCACACAGGGGTATCTGGATCTGTGTTCTTCTCACCCATAGACATATCGTGTCTACTGTTAGTACTCTGCTTCCTACTAACCCTCATATTAATATAGCCTCCAACAACTTCATGCTATTTATGATATTTTCTAAGCACCGTCCATACACGCTCATCTTGAAATTTTCCACCGCGAGCCTCATTATAAAGTGCATGAGCTTCTTGAATGATGTCTTCTTCCTTGTACCTGCTTCTGCCCTTCCTCCGAACAGCTTCTTCGTAACATCCAACCCATTTCATGACAGCGGTTGTTACTCGTCGAAATCGACTGCGCAACATGCCTGTAGTACGATGCATGATCTTGTCAGGGTTAGCTTCACGTGCTTTTTCAAACAACTCTCCGACTTTCACCCATAATGCATCTTTCTTTTGATTAGTTCCAATGATGTTATCAGTTGAGTGCCTCATAAACGAAGATATGTGAGCTTCATCCTCCTGAATAGACCATATATTTTTCTTCCTTGCTGAACCAGACGGTTCACTGGCCCTCACAGATACCTCAACTTCATCGCTTTCTTCAACTACGTTGTCCCTATCACACTCTGAAGTTTGAGATAGGTTGCAGTTGAACGAGTTATTTGATGGGATTTGCGAACTGTAACAAGGGTAACTATCAGAATAATTATTGTAGTTATCGTCAAACTGTTGGGAAGGATGAAAATTTTGCGGGTGTTGAGAATTATATTGTGGGTTTTGATAATTATTTTGGTCGTAACCTGCATAATTAGGTCGGGTTTGATATTTATTTGAATTATATTGTGGGTTTTGATAATCGTCGGAGGTAGCGATATTTGATTGAGGACCCATAAAACTTTCGTCTCTCATTTTCGAAAAACTTCTAACATTTGTTGTTCGAAATTATTACTACTATTATTATCATTATTCAGATTATTATAATTATTATAGTTATCTATAGCTAATACTACCCAATATTATACTCTATTTATAGAGAAAGTTTTTTCAAACTTATATATTTTATTTTATTTTTTGAAAAAAAAATTAAGATTTTTCATAAAAAACCGTAAATAGTTCAAAAGAAATAAGAAATAAATAGATTGAATATGGCTTGACAAGTGTGAAGTCCCTATTGGGTACTAAATTAGAAAAAAAAAGTACAAGCAAAGTCCCGTCAAGCAACTCAGCGGAAAGTTGAGCCTCATCACGCTGCTCACAAAGTTGACGCACCAAAATCTCCCACAATCACGGTTGAAGAGCAAATTTAACCTATCATCATCACAATGATGAGATACCAAGTCATTGTTGGAAATGGTCTTAGAGCATCTCTAACAATGATTTCTCTTGTCATCATCAACATGATGAAGACTTCGTAATGCCTTCCAACCATGCTCAAGTATCATTAAGAAGTTGAGGAGCGTGGTGAGCGTCGAAGAATAGCTTAGTGGTGCGCTGAGACCATCTCAAATTCTCATATTTTTTAAATTAATTTTAGTAACCAATAGGGTGCTGACACGTGGCAACCCACTTTTTTTTTTTTTTTTTTTTTTTTTTTTTTTGTATACGGTTTTGGTTTTTGATCAAAAACCTTTATTTTAAATTTTTTATTTTAAAACAAATATCTAGATTGGAATTTTTTTCCTCTATAAGTATAGAGAATACCGTAGTATTACGGTATCATGATAGAGATCTTAAAGATTAAGAATAATATGTTAGGAAGATTACGGTATATTGTAATATACCGTAATCATAATAATATCAAAAATTAGAGAATATGTTATATTATCTAACATATTAGAAGATACTATGATATTTTCGTAACCCTATAAATATGGCGTTATTGTAATTGTTTGAAGTATGAATTCAATAACACAAAACCTTTATTTTATCATGGTATCAGAGTCTCTCAATTCTTGAGACCTAATTATTACGCTTCCGCTGCCGTGCTGGTGGGTTGATAATATATGGCACCCACCGGCACGGATCTACGATTTTCTCTTTTCTTGTAGACAATTCAAAAAATAAAAATTACTACGTACTTTATTAGTTGAAAAAGAAAAAGTCCCCTACTTTGAGTTAAGATGAAGAAATACGGCTCTCCCTGTATCGCGAGACGGGGTTATCCTTGACTCGGTGAGTCAGGTTATTGTGTTGGTGAACCCCCTCTCGGTAAGTCAGGTAACCTATGAAAAAATTGAGTTGAAAGATCAACTCTTGACTGGCGAGTCTGGTTACGCACCGATTGACTGGTGAGTCCGATTACGCACCGATTGACAGGCGAGTACGATTATGCACTAAAATACTGGCGAGTCACGCACCAAAATACTGGCGAATTACACAATTATCTTGGCCGACAGGTCTGATACGTTATAGATACGCAACGTTGATGGAAGAAAATTAAGAAGAGGGAGAAAGATCGTTTTTTTTTCTTCTTGATTTTTTTACTATGTGCAAACTCATGGAATTTTGTTGAAATTACCATGAGTTTGAGGGGGGATATAGAGGATACCGTATTATTACGGTATCATGATAGAGATCCTAAAGATTAAGAATAATATGTTAGGAAGATTATGGTATATGGTAATATACCGTAATCAGAATAATATCAAAAATTAGAGAATATGTTATATTATCTAACATATTAGAGGATACTGTGATATCTTCGTAGCCCTATAAATATGACGTTATTGTAATTGTTTGAAGTATGAATTCAATAACACAAAACCTTTATTTTATCAATAAATAGAGTATAATATTGAGCAGTTATGACACATCACTTCTTCTCTCTAACATAATATTTAATACAAATTAAAATTAAATCTATTTCTTTCTAATATTAGCTATGAATAACTATAATATCAATAATCTGACTTATAGTAATAATAATAATAATAATAATAATAATAATAATAATAATAATAATAATAATAATAATAATAATAGTTATAATTTCCAAAACCAAATGTAAGAAGTTCTTCGAAAAATGAGAGATGATAGTTTTATGGCTCCTCAATCAAATATGGCTAACTCTGAAAATTATCCAAACCCACAATATTACCACAATAGGTATCAAACCCAACCTAATTACGCAGGTTATGACCATAATAATTCTCAATACCCCCATAATAATTTTTAAATGAATCGTATGTGTGCTTCGTATTTTTATTTTTAACGTTATTGTAATATTGTGTTTCATACTTCTATTTTTAAATAAATTATTGTGTTTTGTTAAAAAGTCTGAAACAACAGTCGAGTATGAAATTTAAAAACCGAGTTGAATTATCAAATTAAATTATACGTACTCGATTTTGTTAATTAAATTAGTTAACAAATTATTTTCATAATTAATAAAAAAAGAGTGAAATGATAGAGTATTAAAAAGTAAGAGAGATAAATGATGAGAGAATAAGATGATGATGAAGAGATGAGTATGGATGAAGGAATGTTTTTTTTTTGTAAGGTGGATGAGTGAGAAATAGGAGATGGAAAGATGATTAGTGATTTTGGACTATGGTTGGAGATGGTCTTAGTAACTCATTATCGAAAGATTGGAAAGATAAGGGGACAAACTTGGATAGGATTCCAGCTACTATATATTCTCTCTCACATAAGCTTGGCGTATAAGAAAGATTTAGCTACTATATATTCTCTCTCACATAAGCCTGGCGTATAAGAAAGATCATAAAGTCTTGGGAGACACGGTCTCTCCATAAGTTATTGAGAGACGACTTGTGAGTACCATTTGATATATTATTCGTACCTATTTTATTATTATATGTACCTCTAAGTGACAATTTTGTTTTGTACCTATTTTTATAACAAGCGTATCTCTTTTCTGTTTGTATACTTTTTTATGTTAAGCGCACCTATTTTTATTAGCTTTGGTACCATTGTTAGTAATGATCTCTCAATAAACTTAAGAAAGACCGTCTCTCAGTAGACCTACTATTGCAAAATTTTGAGGAAAGTCTTAAGATTATTAGTATTTTTGAGAAGAGTATTGGTAGTCTTGACTCATGTGGGGTCTACCAATATTGACTCACGTGGAGTATTAAGTTGAGTATTGAATTTTAAAGATTCAACATAATACTTTTGTGGAGTCGTGACTTGTGACAAATATTTCTCGACATACGACACGATAAATTGCTCTCATTTATACAAATTTTTTTCTTTTCAACAATATTTTGGTCAACAATATCCAATTTGACGGAAGCGATAATTCACGATCAATACCTGAATTTTAAACTGGTATACTTTCAAATTACTATGCTAATAGGGTTAGGTTCTTCAAGAATCATACACGACTTCGCACCGATCAAGACATCATCAAATCCAACACGACTTGGTGGAACACATTTGGACTCGTTTCGGAGAAGACGCTAGTTAGATAATATTTTCATTTTTAAATTAGTAATCTAATATTTTAAATTTTATTGATAGACTACTTATAATTTGTCATGTATGTTATTTTATATCATATGTCAACCTAAATCAATATAGCTAAGACCATGTATGAAAAAATAATTATTAAAATATCAAAAATTAATATAAGTAAAGCATAATTAAAATATCATAAATTATCCAGATCTATAATATGAGCTTAAACCAGAAGATCGTCTACTCGTCTTTTTGTATATCTCACACGAAAATCAACAAAAATAAAATAAAACAAGTTCATTTTTTTAATAATAAAACTAGTTTCTTTGTCGCGCGCGATGCGCAGATGGCTAGGTACGATTCGTGTATGTATTTTGATGGCGCATAGTGTTGTCATTGATTTTTGAATTGTTGGCATAATTCGAACTGTTGTTTGAGGTTTTTTTTCTTTTTGCCATACGTTTATAATTCTAAGATGAAACTATATACTAATCTAGGAAGTACGCGTTATAATATCATCTTGCACAAAACAGTCCGATGTAGTACAAAAAATGGTAGTCTTGGCTTTTTTCCCGCCATTCAAAGTAAGGTATGAAAAAGAGTCGTAGTTGTAGGTACACTAAACAAAACCACGAAATTAAGTGTGTTATACAAATTCATAAAAACATATTAGTGGGCCACCTCGATATGTTTACCGCTTAGCAACGCTGAAGCTATCATGTAATGCCCTTTGTATCTCCTTAGGCGGAAGTTCATCGAAGTTGTACCCATCACTTTCTTCAGGAGCACTCTCAACGATCTCTAAGTTTGGAAAGTCTTGTAATGCATGTTGGTTGATGTGTACCATTGTTCTAGCAACCTCATTTGTAGTCAAGTGGCACCTACATCTCATTGAGATTTCGATATGATCCCTAAAAACACTTGCGGAACCATTATGATGTGTTGTTCGTAGTACTCTAGTGTATTGTACCTTCCACCCCGGTTTATCCGGATGTAGCAAGAACATCTGCACACATCTTTTGCATGCAACAGCCACGTTAAGCTTGTCATCGATGCAGGCGAGTTTTCAAATATATTTCCCATAATATCTTCATTGCATAGAACTCTTCCTGCTGAAGAGCATTGCCTTCTGTGCAGAATGTTGTTGTGGTTCCGTTTGTATAAGTACGACAAGTGTCGTATCTGCCTCTGCCTGTTTTCCGATACAGTTGCTACTCTATCACTGTCTTCATTGTTCACTACCCATCCTCTGTATAAAAGCTTGATCTTGTTTTTTAATTGTAAACTTACATCATTTATGTTTACGTGAACCAATTAGTCCGATCAGACAACATATCGGTACGTAAATTACAAGACCAAAATGAACACACTCAAAACACTTGATAATTTTATTGAAGAGTAGCTTATGGAGTAGTTTCTGTAAGTAGTGTAATGCGTTGACAATATTATTCTACAAGCCCGGTATAAATACCATAGGTAATACCTAGGTACAATGAATGTGGTCGTCATACTAATTACCGACTCATAATGACGGTAAATGAAGAAACTATACTAATTACTATCATATTAACTACGATATACTAATTATCATCTAATACACCCCCTCAGTCAAAACGGTAGTTTACGGATGTTTTGACTGGACCAAAAGATAATTGCAGATGTCGCTGAAGATGAACCAAGTCAACCTTTTGACGTCGGAACCGCAACTATGTGCCTTGAACGTATGTCGTCTCGAACTTTCGCGCTTGCCGAAAATAAAATAAAAATGCTAACAAATCTAATAGTGCACGAGGCCGAAACGGCAGGTCGTGACACAAATAGAAATAAAACGGTGTACGGGCGCGTGGCAACCCAAAAGGCACCACAAACTGGAGCAAAGCTCAACAGTATAAATTAAAAAGAAAAGAAAAAAACGGTAAATGAAGAGACTATACTAATTACTACTCCCTCCGTATTTTTTTATATGACCTTTTACTTTTTCGAGGTGAGGCTTTGATTTTAATTTTTATGTAAATATATTATTCCAAAAATTTTTAAAATTGCACCATAAAACTCCTTACGAAAAGAGCTTTCAAATGAGTATACATTTCATAATATTTTTTCTTATATTGTGAGAGATATTGAAGAGAGAAGGAATTGTCTCGAAAAGTGAGAATGACTTTTATTAAAAAACAGAGGGAGTGTCATATTAACTACGATATACTAATTATCATCTACGGAGTAATAAATAATCGGAATTGCTATTTCATACACGGAGTTTACTATGTTGTAGACATTTTGTCACATATTTTTCCGTATTTGCCCTTCTTTCTAAAAAAATCCTCTTTAGTTTCTTTCTACTGCTACACCTAGAGAAATTAAGCAATCACTCCACGATTATCGATCGCAATTATTCGACATATAATGGATTTCGTTAATTTCTAATTAATACTTTAATTTGTGTTGTTAATTATCTTGTTAATTTCTAACTATTTCTTTAATTATATTGTTAATTATCTCATTAATTAGGGTTTAAAATTTTTGATATTCCAATCGACGATGGTTCATTGGTTGCACAATTGACGGATCTGTGAAAGGGTGGATGTTGGGGTGGTTGTGAGTGGCGGGTGGTTGAGCGTGGTGGATGTGGTGTTGCGGGGTCATCGAGCGCGGTGATTATGGGTTGTTGTGGGTGAGGGTGGTGATGTAAGGGGGCGGGGATGACGGTTGAGGACGATGATGAGAGCGGCTGCTGATGGTGGTAGTGTAGGGGGTGGTGATGGTGGTGGGAAGGGCAGGGTTGTGGATTGGAGGTTGCGGTTTTCATTGTACAGTAACTTCTTTTAATGGGGTTTTCATGTTTTCTCTCAAATTGGAGAAGGGAAGGTGAGAAGTGGGAAGGGTATAAGCGCAAATTGCGTGTACAACGTAGTAATTTCCGTGTATGAAATAGCACGTCCCATAATAATTATATACTAATTATCATAATACTAATTTCGTTAATACTCATGTTATATATAATGCTAGTCTCTATTTATGTTTCTTATAAAAAAAAGCGTTCTCACAGAATTTATCGATAAAAGAAGATATTATCTAGCCTTGAGGAAAGAGAACGGTAGTGCTTTGTAGAGCACGACTTCTAGTAAGTAAAAAAAAGCTACAGCCTCAGATAGGCAAGAAGGACACAAATAGCAAACAAAAAAAGATGTACATCCAAATGAAAGTGCACAGCAGGAATATCCACGTCCTAGATCAAAAGAGATACAAATTTTCCTCAGTACATAAACAAGTTAAAGTATGTTCAGTGAGATCGACAGTTTGGCGGAGTTTTCATCAGCTGCTGTTAGCTTAATGAATACTCCATATACACAAGTCTTCGCTGAATGTGTAGGTATTTCGCTTGGCAACTTAGATAAATTTAAAAGGTTTCTATTAAGCAACATCAAACATCGAGATGAAGCTCATGATTTTGGAGTAATTAGATATACACAACAATGATTACTGGTATAGCTATATTCAAGTGTTCATCGTAGCAAATCAATAGTTGTTGATTTGCTTTTGTATGCAAGTATTTCATTACTATATTTTTTCTATAGAAAATATTTTGAATTTTTTTGTCAAGAAACATTATCTATTGTCAATTTTCTGTCGTTCAACAATATTTACTTATTAAATTTAATGTTAATGTGTTGAAGAGAATATGATAAAGTGCAAATAAATTAAACGGTACAATTCTCAATGCAAATTAACAATGTGAAACGCTATGACTTGAATTGGTTTGAGCTATATCACCTGACTTTAGTGTCATTCCCAACAAAACCTCAATCCACTTCGCCTCCTCCACATGCATCCCCTTCTCCTTTCACTCTTCCTCATTCCTTTCCTCAATCTCCTCCTCCTCATCATAAATTCATCCTTAAATATGACTTTCTTTTTTTCGTCTAGCTCACAGAGTTTGATGTCAACTCCTTTTACCCAGCCTCCTCGTGCACTCCTTTTTCTTCTTCTCCCTCCTGCCCCTTCTTTTCATGTTTCTCCTTCCTTGTCTACTCAGATCAATTTTCCTCCTCCTCCTCCTCCACTTTCTCTTATCCTTCTTCTCTCCCCTCCTCTTTGTCTCCTTCTCCTCACCATCATATAAAATTCATACTTAAATATGAGTTGTTCTTGTCATCTAGTTCAGTGAGGGTGTCGTCCCTTCAACTGCTTCTACCCCTTCTCTCGCAGTCCCTTTTCTCCTCCACCCCCTCTACCTTAATGCTCTCTCTTCCCGATTCTACTTGCCAATCTATTAAGATTAGTCCTCCACATTCACTTGTTTCACATCTTATGCCTTCCCCTTCCTATTCCTTTTCGGCATCCTCATCATCATTATCTAGAATCGATAATTACATGATTTGCTTTTGTTATCTAATTTAGTGAATGTGTTCTCCATTCAGCTCATTCACCCTCTCTTCTTCCTCTTTCCATATCTCCCCTGGTATTCCTCTTTATCCTTACCGCTCCCCCTTCTTTCCCCACTTTTCATCTTAAATATGACTTGTTTTTGTCATCTAGTGCAGTGAGGATGTCGTCCCCTTAACTCCTTCTACTACTCCTATTTTTAATCTCTTTCTTCTCCCTCTGATGTTCTTTCTCTTCATGTTCCTCTTCTCATCTACTAAAATCAGTTTTCCTCCTACATCACCGCTACCACATTCCCTTCTCCTTCCCATTTCCGTCCTTCTCCTCTTCCCCATCATTTAAGATCAATACTTAAATATGACTTCTTTGCATCTAATTTAGTGAGAGTGTCATCTCCTCATCACCTTCTACCCCTACCATTTTCACCCCTTCTCTGATCTTGCACTCTCTTCCTCTCTCCCCCTCTTCTAATGCTCCTCTTATTCATTTTCTTACTTCTCCATCAATCTACTAAATCAATTTTCATCCTCCTCTACCTCTTCTCACATTTGTCGGCCTATCTCGACCACAATCCTCTCCCTCTACTGCTCACACCCCCACCCCCTTAATTCTTGCTCATACGTATACCCAAACTTTTGCGACCATACCTATCAATATTTGTGGACATGACATAGGTCCACCCCGACGTGGCCACACGCGGGTTTGGGGAGGCGAATTAATCTTCATATGAGAATGGATCGAATTGAAATTTAAATCGAAGTGGAGTCGCCACCGAACTTTGTGGGAGTTCGGGCCCGTTCGAACCCACTCTATGTCGTAGTGGGCCATATACAAAATACGGCCCATTTACGATATCAGAGTTTATTGGGCTCGTCCCTTTGCATTGCGATACCGATACCGTCACTACCGGTTATCGTGTATTGAATGACTCTCGTGCGCCAACGGTTTCGGGCATCCCGGAAACCGAGGTTCTGAGTAAAGGGTGAGGGTACGTGTTGGGAAGCCCACTAAGGACACCCAACCCCGCCCGCACATTAGCGGCCTCTACTAGGATATCGAATGATTTTCTAATACGCGTGCTAGTAATTCAGTTGAATGATATGCAACGTTGTTTTCCCTAAACATGCGAGAATTTGAAAGGGTTTCTATGTCGATTTAATGCAAATAATTCTAACGTCGAAGTTGAATTTTAGCATGTGGGTTCATTTTAGTACAATAAAATAAACAAAGTAAATCGACAAGAGAAACAACAAACTTGTTAGTAACGGTATAACGATAATAACTGTTTGCGGATAATGTAATATGGAATGATGTAAATAGAATGATGCATGGTTTTGAAAGTGGTGTTTCACGTGATAGATTAGACACGTGTTGACCTAAGTCATAAAAAAACGTTATCGAGACTAGAGAAGTGTTATAGGACTAACGGTTTTGTCGTGATAAGGCTACTCGATCGAGTCATTGACGGACTCGACCGAGTGGTCCTCGGAGAAGGCTTCTGTCCCGCATTTTATACTCTACTCGATCGAGTTACTGGCGAACTCGACCGAGTATACTGCCGCTCGACCGAGTCATTGCGAAACTCGACCGAGTGGTGGTCGAAAAAAACCTTCTGTCTCGATTTTTGGGGTGCCACTCGACCGAGTGGGCTAGGCACTCGGTCGAGTGCCCCCTGTACGAACTATGATTCGCTTTGAAATTTTGTATCGACTTCGAAATTGCTTTTTGATTTTGATAATTTGACAACTTTGTCGAATCGGGCATAAATATTGCTTAATTTATGCTCGATTCGTGTGTATGATACTCGTCATATCCAACGTGCGATTATTGAATCGTCATCGGATATTAGAGCGAGATAAAAAAAAAGGTTGTTATAAGTCGTTTTTTAAATTAACCAAAACGATACAAATTTCCTCCGCGTTTATAGCGTCGCATTAATTCTTGTCGAATTAGATGACGTCTATTTTAGCATCAACGCGAAATCGTGCTAGTTAAAATTATTTGACTAAATCGTTTAGATTCAACATCCAATTATTGAATTGGTATCGAATCTAATAGATTGACCCTTTGCTTTGAATTGAAAGACTTGATTCCCTCGGCTTCCCAACATCGTAATAAATCCCTAAGGATTATGTGATGTCGGATCCACGTCAACGGGTTTTGACCCTTATAAAAAAAAGCTATTTGTTTTAGAAAAAAGTTTTGAAATTGACGGAATACGCGATGAATGATGATGCGAACAAAAGTAAAAAGAGGTTAACGCTTAAGTTGACTTGCTTCAATAATCAAGGGCTAGGGATGTCGGGATAAGCGACCGGCAACGTTAGGTGCAATACCCTTGTATATTCGGGTTTTCTTATTCCGACATCCTTCGCACTCGACACAAATCCACAAGTATTTTAAAGCTTTTAATACTAGTAATTATTAGCGATATTATAGACGCAATCAAAATAAAAAATAAAAAAGAACGATGACAACGACGACGGACGACGCGAGGAAGAAGAGAAAGGAGAAAAAAAGGGGGTTTTTGCACCCTCAACCTACATGTTCTTGTTCTCGGACGGGACTCGTAGTTGTGGCTAGCACGGGAGTATTGAGTATGTAGGCTAAGTTATGGTGATTAGGGTTTGGATTCCTAGATGCTAGGGTTAGGGTTTGAGTGTAGTATCGATTAGGGTTTTTTTAGGGTTGAAAAAGTTGTATCAAGATGTTCAAGGTGTGTTGCATGGAGGTGTTTATATAGGCATAGCTTAGCTATGCTCCTCCGGTTAGGGTTACTCGACCGAGTAGCCCCTTGACTCAGTCGAGTGGCCCAATCGTCTGCAGCCGGGCTTGAATGAGGGCCCACTCGATCGAGTGGGCTGAGCACTCGATCGAGTGGGTCAGCTTGATCGCACGGGTCCAATGTTTTGGACCTCGAGATGGGTTTTGTATTTCGGCTGAGTTTTTGATGTTTATGTGGCTGTTGTTATGTGTCTCGGAAACGGCTTTGACCGGGGTTGACCCAATCGCTAAAAGTCGGTTTTATTTCCGGTGTCGGTTTTGACCCAAATTAGTCATGTTTGATTGGAAACGACCCACTGGGCCTGAATTTGAGGTCAGTTTTGTGAGATTTGTACTCCGTAAGTGCTTAAGCCAACAGCTAATGGTTTTGAGCCCATATCCGAGCGCGTAGAAACACGTTAGCTGATAAGTGTCATTTGTAGTGCCTATTTCGTAGTGTTTTGGTCCCATTTTCCTTGTAGAATCGCTCCTTGGGAGCGGTTTAGGGGCTTCTTATGCTTCCTTTAGTTCGTTTCAGGTTCCCGAGACCGAATTGGAAGAGTTGGAGCGATTCCGACTCTATACATACACATTTTTGGAGCCAATGGAGTAAAGGAACGATGACTCGATGCCTTGGAATCGACCCCGAAACCTTGGGACCCAATCCCGAGCCTCCGAGACCTGATCCCGAGTCCCGAGAATCGATGGGAAGCCCATGAGAAGCAAGGAGGGACCAAAAAGTTCATAAGGGAGGCCTACAAGACCCATTCCGATCAGGAAGGCCTCATACCGTTCGGGATGGGGTGCACAAATGAGGAGGCCACTGACCAGGGCCCATCCCGATCGGGATGGTGGCATCCCAACCGGGACCGACCTCGTCCCGACCGGGACCACCCCGTCTCGGCCGGGACGGGTCTGCTGCAGCCCGCCTTCTATTCTTTTCTTCTCCCTTTCATTTGTAACCCTATATATACTCTTCCCTTGTTATGTAAAGCTTATGCACTTTTATATCCTTAAAACCCTAGACTACGTTAGGTTAGATTAGATTAGATTAGTGTAGATTAGTCGGTAATTAGTAGTTAATCATAGTTTAGTGCTTGTATTAAGGGAATTCTTCAAGATCCATCCAAGATTGACAACCTTGGGGGTTTGTTTTGGGTTTTCTTCATTAATGCAAGTTTTGTTCTTTCTTCTTCCTCTAGTATGGTAATCTCTTCTTCCTTTTTATTCTTAATCTTGTTTATTCATCCAAGTTTGAATCTTTAGTTGATTTTATTGTTCTTAGTTCATTGTTATTACTAGTTTGTTTATGTATGTTTGGTTTCTTATGATAGATCTTCTTGTTCTTGTTAGTTGTAGTATAATTATGTTAGAGTAGTGTTCTTGCTAGGGTTAGTAGGGTGATTAGGGTGTTAATTGGGTGATTAAGGGTTTGTTGGAGTTGTTGGTGGAAGATTTGGGTTTCCTCTTGTTTGATGCACATCACATGTTTGTTGAATTGCTTGAATGACTAAGTATGTACGAATGCTTGTTTTCTTGCCTTTCTCTTGTGGGTGTTAGTTTGTTGTGGGTTCGGTCCCCTCACTAAGTTGCGAGAGCCCGGTGAGGACGACCCCTAGGCCGGTCTAAGTAGCGAGAGCCCGGATTCGACCTAGGACCATAGCGCGCTAGAACCCCGTTTGTGTTGTGTGTCGCCGAGATGGGTTCTAGGTGGAACCTCTAGGCGGGTCTAAGTTGCGAGAGCCCGGACCAACCTAGATCACCCTACTACCTCCTTCGCTCTAGTCCTCCCTTGACCATTCCGTTACCCTTTTGACCCCGACCTAACTCTAGCCCGTTTTCTTAGTTTGTTCCTCCTTAGCCATAGTCATAGTCTAGCCTTCTTCCCTCTCTACCATTCTCTAGTTTAGCTCGTTGACTTAGTCTCGTATTTAGGCGACCTTAGTCTAGGCTATACATTACCGTCCCGTGGATTCGACCCGACTTGCCCTATCTACCGTAGGAATAGCCGGTTATTATATTGATGGTAGGGATTTGTCGTGGAATCCCAAACGTCAATATAATAACCGGCTATTCCTACGGTAGATAGGGCAAGTCGGGTCGAATCCACGGGGACGGTAATGTATAGCCTAGACTAAGGTCGCCTAAATACGAGACTAAGTCAACGAGCTAAACTAGAGAATGGTAGAGAGGGAAGAAGGCTAGACTATGACTATGGCTAAGGAGGAACAAACTAAGAAAACGGGCTAGAGTTAGGTCGGGGTCAAAGGGGTAACGGAATGGTCAAGGGAGGACTAGAGCGAAGGGGGTAGTAGGGTGATCTAGGTTGGTCCGGGCTCTCGCAACTTAGACCCGCCTAGAGGTTCCACCTAGAACCCATCTCGGCGACACACAACACAAACGGGGTTCTAGCGCGCTATGGTCCTAGGTCGAATCCGGGCTCTCGCTACTTAGACCGGCCTAGGGGTCGTCCTCACCGGGCTCTTGCAACTTAGTGAGGGGACCGAACCCACAAAAAACTAACACCACAAGAGAAAGGCAAGAAAACAAGCATTCGTACATACTTAGTCATTCAAGCAATTCAACAAACATGTGATGTGCATCAAACAAAAGGAAACCCAAATCTTCCACCAACAACTCCAACAAACCCTTAATCACCCAATTAACACCCTAATCACCCTACTAACCCTAGCAAGAACACTACTCTAACATAATTATACTACAACTAACAAGAACAAGAAGATCTATCATAAGAAACCAAACATACATAAAACAACTAGTAATAGCAATGAACTAAGAACAATAAAATCAACTAAAGATTCAAACTTGGATGAATAAACAAGATTAAGAATAAAAAGGAAGAAGAGATTACCATACTAGAGGAAGAAGAAAGAACAAAACTTGCATTAATGAAGAAAACCCAAAACAAACCCCCAAGGTTGTCAATCTTGGATGGATCTTGAAGAATTCCCTTAATACAAGCACTAAACTATGATTAACTACTAATTAACGACTAATCTACACTAATCTAATCTAATCTAACCTAACGTAGTCTAGGGTTTTAAGGATATAAAAGTGCATAAGCTTTACATAACAAGGGAAGAGTATATATAGGGTTACAAATGAAAGGGAGAAGAAAAGAATAGAAGGCGGGCTGCAGCAGACCCGTCCCGGCCGAGACGGGGTGGTCCCGGTCGGGACGAGGTTGGTCCCGGTCGGGACGCCACCATCCCGATCGGGATGGGCCCTGGTCAGTGGCCTCCTCATTTGTGCACCCCATCCCGAACGGGATGAGGCCTTCCCGATCGGGATGGGTCTTGTAGGCCTCCCTTATGAACTTTTTGGTCCCTCCTTGCTTCTCATGGGCTTCCCATCGATTCTCGGGACTCGGGATCGGGTCTCAGAGGCTCGGGATTGGGTCCCAAGGTCTCGGGGTCGATTCCAAGGCATCGAGTCATCGTTCCTTTACTCTGTTGGCTCCAAAAATGTGTATGTATAGAGTCGGAATCGCTCCAACTCTTCCAATTCGGTCTCGGGAACCTGAAACGAACTAATGGAAGCATAAGAAGCCCCTAAACCGCTCCCAAGGAGCGATTCTACAAGGAAAATGTTGTATATTCCCCTCTCCTCTTCCTTAGAGTACTTGTGCTTGTATTTGTGTTTTATCTCTTGATTTTGGTAGTTTTGTGATATTCTTGTAATATTGGATTTTTGATGAGCGATGTGAGGGAGTGAATTTGATGTTTACTTTGAGTATATTGTGATAGGTGAAGTGAAGGTGACTCCTAGAAAGGAGTGGTTGATGATGGAGTTTGGTTGCGAGCGAGGAAGTCGGTTTTTGAAGCTTATGATAAGCTTTTGGGCTTGGGGAAGCAAAGAAGACTCATCCAGACCGGGAAGAGGGCTTCCCGACCGGGAAGGATGAGGAATCCCGACCGGGAAGGAGCCATCCCGATCGGGATGAAGGTGCAGAAAATCGGACTCACTGGAGTGCGTTCCCGACCGGGACGAGATCTTCCCGATCGGGAAGGGTTTATCAACCCGATCGGGACCATCCATCCCGACCGGGATGGTCCCCTTGACTCCACCCATCCATTATACCCCCTCCCAACCTCCCTACTCCTCCTTACTCCTATCATATGACCCGTACACCTCACCTTTCACCAGATCCACATCAAATCCCACCCCCCTCACACCATTACTACCTCTACCATGCGTTTTACCGAGAATGAAGCGGAAAAGCAATGATGAGGACAAGCAAGCGCCTTTATTGATCTATGAGACGATGGAGAGAGTGAGTTGTTAACCTATGGTATGGCAACTATCCTTTCTTTTCCGTTTTTGTTGTTGCTTGTTTTCCTTTGTTTATTCCCTTCCCTTGTACACTTATGTGTCTTGATGTCATGGTGGCCTTCGAGGCCTTAGTATGGTTGCTCCCGACTCCCGATGACGTGATTACATCGAGAGTCATTTTCAAAATCCAAATTTTTACAAGATTTTCACTTTCTTTTTTGAGGATTTAGTCGGATTTAGGCGGAATCCGGGCTAGGTGACTTGATTACACCTAGCCCTCCCCTCCCATTTCCTTTTATTTCCTTCTTTTTATTTCTTCCCCCATCCATATCTTTTCTTGTCTCGGCCAATGGTGACTTGACTACACCCCGGCCGGACACCTTCTACCCCTTTCTTCACTTTATTTTTGATTTTTAGCTTTATTTTCGTAGTTTCTCTTCTTTTTCTTTTGTCTCTCCGCACACTACGATTGAGCATATGAGGACATTGTTCGATTTAAGTGTGGGGGAGCGATATTCTATCGTAGTTAGTTTTATTTTCCCTTTTTTCGAAAAAAAAACCTTTAAAAATCCTAAAAATTTGAAAAAATTTCACAAAAATCAAAAAAGATTTTCTCTTTTGTGCTTTCATTTTGTGTCTTTGTGTCGTATATTTGTTTGTGTGCGTGTTTTGCCTCCCTTTTTCCTTATAGGTCGCTTAATCACCGCTAGCTTTGGAGAGCTTTCAAGACACCAGGTAACATCTTTTCAACCCTTTTTTTTCCTCTTTGTTTCTTATGGAGTTTGGAGGAGATATGTGTTGTGGTGTGCTCGGGTGGAGCTTTGTAAAGTTTGTGGATGATTGGTTGCTCATTTGGAAGTTCGGGGTGGTGTTTGTGTTTTGTTTGTGTTCGTTTTGTTGTGTTTTTGTTTTGTTGCTTTTGCTTCTTTTTCTTTCGTTCATTTTCGTCGTGTCTTTGTTTTGTGTTGTGTTGTGTGTCTTGTGCGTAAACCGTTTTTCAAAAACCCGGTTTAGAGGCTAGTGTGTGAGTGTCTATTTTTCCCTTCCTAGTTGTATAAATCGAGTCTTGGACTTTAATCTAGTAGAATGACCCTGAATCAATGAGTTCGTTGGTCCTTTACCTTGAGTCCACCTAGCTTACTAGGAATTTACTGCGGGATTTGCACCTTTGACCATTATGACCACCCACGGTGTGAAAAGGCTTTGGTTACCGAGTCTCGTCCCTTAGGTGACCGTGTTTAGGATTGTTTGATTAGTCCAAGTTCTCCACTTTTTGTGGGTTTGAAAGGGAATGCGCAACCCCGACTTACCCATTCACCTACCTCATACACATCTCCACACAATAAAATGCAAATTGTTGATTCTCTCTTTTTTGTTACACATTGAAATGCCAAAAATGCCAAATCTTGCCAAAAAGGGCAAAGAAAAGAAAAAAAATGAAAGAAAGAAAAGAATGAAGAAAAAGAAAAGGCACAAAAGCCAAAAGAAAATAGAAAAGAAGAAAAAGAAGGGCATGGCAAAACAAAGCAAATATGTCAAAAAGAAAGAAAATGCCAAAAGAAAACCCGTCTCACGAAAAGAAATCCCCACAAAAATAAGCCTTTTCCGACTTTTGCCGTGAAGAGCCTACCAAAGGACTGAGTCCCGAGGAAGGATGATAGCGGCATTAGTCGGTCTTCCCTCATTTTGCATATTTCCACCTTTTTACTTGGACTAGTTAGGCGGTCTTGGACACGGGACGACCCTCACTACTACAAAACATCAAATAGACAACTGTTTTTTTTGCAATAGACAACTGACTTACAACAGTTGAGTAGTTTGGAGTTGTATATTACTCTGAGCATAGGCATCTGTTTTAGAACAGTTGTCTATTGGTTAATAGACAATTGTTTTTCAAAACAACAGTTGTCTATTATGTATATAGACAACTGTGTTTTTAAAACAACAGTTGTCTATTACGAATATAGACAACTGTTTTTCTAAAACAACAGTTGTCTATATACATAATAGACAACAGTTCCTCGAAATACGTACATATAGATATGTGCTTATATACGTCTACATATTTTATGTTTTTTAATAATTCCGAAATACGTACATATTAACAAATCATAAAAAAGGAATACCATAGCAAATAATTGAACAAATAAAGTTACATTTTTATAAGATCCAAAATCTAAAAGATACATAAAATCATTATCCAACATCCAAAATCCAAAAAGTACACATAAAATCATTATCCAATGTCCAAAAGTACCTAAAACCATAATCCAACTAACTTCTTGTCCACATAAGGTAATCCGATGCATCATATACGACTAATTATTAAGAAAATAATCCGCCCATAATCCACTAATCTCGTCAATATCTTCTTGAGAATATGACATCATATCGTTGAAATGCTACAAAATCAATAATATAAATTAACTAATTATTTGTTTCAATTATGTGCATAAAACAAATGATTGAAACAAGAGAAAGTGTGAAAACTCAGTCTTACCTCATTGTTGGTTCTCTTCAAATCAGAACGAGGGATAATTTCAATCATATATCTCATCATGTAATAACCGCACTCTGTTTTCCGAGCATGAAGAGCCGACTATATTGCAACAAGCATAACAAAGTGTAAGAGTCATACAAATGAAAAAAAAAAGTTTTTCGCGGTCATATCATACATTCTATATAAAAACATTTTATATAAGATCCAAGGGGGCTAGATTTCCCATTTGAACGGAGTTTAATTCCTCAATATACTGATACACTCAGATATGGGGTTCAGGAAGTATGAAAGTAGTATCTTCTTACCCTTCCTTCAATGTTAATATAGCCGTGTGGACAACATCGTCAAGTTCCATGTCTTTAGTGTACCTGCATCATTTACTGTGTTTGTATCATTATTTCTTTAAATTATAACTTGAGATGTATGTCAACTTAGTCAGTGTATCGTCTTAAGACAATACCCAATAGTCAATTTGTCGGATCTTCAAACAGAAAAACAACACCGTCTTGTCAGTGAGTAAGTCTAAGCCTGACTATCTTGTTGAGATATCAAATCTCTAATCAGAAGCTCTCACACCAGAAGTTGTGTGTACATTATAGATGACGTTAATTTAGAGCAGGTGAGTAGTCTCCAAAACTAACTTGTACAAAGAAAAAGACTCCAAAAATAATAACAAAAGAGAGCTTTATTAGGTTATTTGACAGACCTACGGGTTTTTACCTCTTCTCAAGAAATGTTTTCGCATTGGATACATTTTTGCCCATAGCTGACGCTTTCCATGAGAAATATGAACCAGAAGGATCAACCTGAAACAGTGACCAACAAACCATAGCCACTTTCAGCTCTCAACGTCTGGTATTATGAGATAAAAATAGGTGATGATTTACTCGTTTTCGTTAGGTTTACTTAGTAATTTGGCCTGACCAGATAATTCTCTTCTATCGAAAGGTCATTAGTGATATGAACGGTTTCCAGTTAAGATGGTTTTTACAATCGATTAAAATAAATGAAGACGAGGATAGTTTTAACTCAAACTAGCTAGCTAGATGGTACGTAGTGAACAGAAGTAGAATGGAATAGTAGGTTGGTTGATTTGATTTGAAGATGATATATGCACCAAAGCGGGGCAACAGTAATTGAGGACTAAAAATGGACAAGTAAACCTACATTGAATTGCAATCTGACGCAATTGTTGATGGAGCTACTATCTAATGTGATCATTATTAGAATTTAAGAACTATCTACTGTGAACATTAGAATTGAAGAACATGTACAGTATAACACTATAAATACCTCAACTTCTTAATAAATTTTTATCAATAACTACTAAAACAAAAACAAAAAATTAAAATTATAGTAATGGCTTCACTAAATTATACTCGTATACTTGTATTAATCTTAATATCACTCTCTTACTCTCTAGCAGCTGATCCTACAGCACAATGTTGCCTAAGCCTCAAAAGAGCAGATTTGTATAGGTTTACCAAGATGGGAGTACTTGCCAAAGCCTCAAAAGAGCAGACGGATAACATTAAGTAAAAGGCGACCACCGAATGTATTCATTGCTTTGTATTTGACCATTTAAGATACAAAAACTACACACATCGTAAGACAAGTAAAATCTACCATATGTTCGAATAATGATACTCCCCTGTCCCCTTTTCGCACTTTCTCCATCCCAAATTGGTTGTTCCCTTTCTATTTCAATATCATCTCAGATTCTTGGATTCTATAGCCATTTTTTAAATGTTCCCAAAATAGAAAGAGGACAATACAAATGGGAGGGAGGCTAGGGTATACTCAGTACGAGTACTAGATATCTACATCATGAATGAGCCAGCGTAACTAAGAAGGGCAATGCCAATAACAATCATGATTCTAAAATCTCTCCATCATTATATATTATATACATGGATTAACCAAACAAAAGAAACACAAAGACCTTATAATTATAATAGCACTAGAGTGCAGAGTACAAACTTTGATCAATTCCATTACATAAGAGGTGATTTTTTAATTCTCCAGCATCAGCCAAAACATTATTTCCACATTTAACACATGGACAATAAATTTCATCAACGTTTTCTGCATGATCAATAGCATATGTAACAAACTCGTCTACCCCCTTCTTATATCTAGCATCCAAACGATCAATAACCATCCATTCCCGATCCATTCCAAATCTTTGTCAATCACCTACTAGTAATATATCACTAGCTCATTAGAAATAAAATAAAAACAAAAGTTACTTGCGGTTGAGATTCGATTCTTACTAATTATATAATCCGTTCATACTCAATACATGCTATCAAAGACATTTCACACTTCAACTAATATTTTGAGGAACATTAGAAATCATTTATGTACTCCATGGGAAATGGTGTTCATATATATGTGCATATGGCCTACCCGTCAATCCATTTATATCATTTAAATCGTTGAAAGTTAGCTTGCGAATCCCCATTGTTACTATATAAGAGGGTGCAAGTGAAAGTAATGCAAGAAATGGGGAAGAAAGTGGGATTACTAGGTCTATGGGCAAGCCCATACGTTAGAATGGTGAAGATTGCCTTAAAACTTAAGGGCATACCCTACGATTACAAGGAAGAGAGTTTGAGGAAGAAGAGTTGTTTATTGCTTCAGCACAATTCTGTTTACAAGAAAGTGCCTGTTCTTGTTCATGACGGTATGCCCATTTGTGAGTCATTACTCATTCTTGAATATATTGAAGATACTTGGAACTCTCCTCCCCATTTTATGCCTAAATGTCCTTATCACAGATCCACAATTAGGTTTTGGGCTACTTTTATCCAAAAATAGGTACTCCAATTTCCTCTCTAAAAACTTTGAGTAAGTTGGTTCATCTAACAGAAAACTTTTGTTTGGATTCTAATGCGTTAGGTTGGTTCGACAAATCATTTTTCAATTTGTTTGAAAACCACATCTCGATAATGACTTTGAAAACGCATAGAAGGAAACACTGGCTCATTACGGTTAACTTCTATATAAGATTGTATGTTCAACATCTTAATGGGTGATGCGGGGTAGCCTGCCTATATCAACAGGCAACAGCAACCTTGTGTTATTAGAGGTGCACGGTTGTTGTTGTTTACACCACACAACAAAAACGCATACATCTATCATTAGGTTAAGGATGTCTAATTACTCACTAATTCATAAAAGTAATACTAAAAAAAAGGAGGATGACATTTTTTCTTCATCTTATCAACGAAACAACGAAACACTCAGCAATTTTCTTTTACTAACAAAAGTAATTCATTAGTCTTATTCATCTTTCTTTCTTTGTCTTTTTATTTTACTCGATTGCAATTTTAGTGTTATTTTTGTGTATAAGAAATACTAACGAAACAACGAAACACTCAGCAAACGAAACAACGACGAAATATGATGGAGTAAGGGTGATTACCAGAGACGAAACTCGGAAGGGAGGAAGAACAACGACAAATAGAGAAGAAGAAGGACGAATAGGCTTCAAAATTAGGGTTAGAGCGACGAAGAGCGACATGATTGAGCGAGGAAGAGGTTCAAAATTAGGGTTAGAGGAATAATTGGGGATCTGGAATAATTTAGGGTTAGAGGAAAAATTGAGAAGATAAGGTTGAGCGGGAAAATGAAAACTTTGATGGGGATGGGAAGCTTACAGTGGAGCCGATCGAGTTTGATAGAAATGGCGTAGTGGGCGGGCGTTCGTAAATCGAGAAGATAGAAATGGCGTAGTGGGAAGCTTAGAGGAAAAATTGAGAAGATAAGGTACCATGTAAGCTTACAGTGGTCTGATTGATTTGTCGAAATGGCGTTCGTAGAAGTATTATCAATTCTATGAGTCTCGGTTCATAAGCCGGATCACAAAATAAACACGTAAATCATAAATCATTACATAAGACAGTCTCACCATAAGTCGAAATTCCGTTGTTAAAAAAAATCATACTGTAACAAAGATCAAAGTTTGTATCATGTAAAAATCTGAGTGAGTTTGGGGTTACCTCTAACGTCGATGCATGGCTGGGGAGCCGTGAGCGGATACGTCGGTCCTCGACGGTCCCGTCTCAAGAAATCGTACCCCAAATTTATTACCAAAAAATCGTCTCAACTCGATCTTCGCTTCGCCCGTACATGAGAATGTCCCATTATGTATGCGGTTCCCGCCTCTCGTGCTTCCATTAGATCCTGAAAAAATTAGGGATCTGAAAAAATTGGGATAATTGAAGTTGAGTTAGATAGGTTGAGAAAGTGATATGGATCGGGTAAATGAGTTGAGAAAGTGATATGGGTTGAGTAAGTGATATGGGTTGAATTACACTTATTATTAGATTACTTTTAAAAAAAATTGAGAAAGTGATATGGGTTGGGTAGTAGTAACAACCAATTTTTAGTGGTCCTGAAATTAGAATAGACAACTGAGGTTAATTAAAACAGTTGTATAATATATAGACAACTGATTTTATAAAAATCAGTTGTCTATTATCAGATAAAGACAACTGTTTCTCAAACAAAACAGTTGTCTATGTATTATACATCAGTTGTTAAGAATATCTGATGTCTATTAGGAGTTGTCTATTTGATGTTTTGTAGTAGTGCCTCTTGGCTCACGCTAAAGAGGGCGGGGTCTCACTTACCTACAGTGTCGACTAACACCGTGGTTCATCCTTTTTCCATTCCGTCGATCGTCCCGTAGTACGTTTTTAGAAAGTTAGGAGGACCTAGGTAAGTTACCAACGTTTTTATTGCTTTATCATCATACTATTAGGGTTTAGTCCACCTTGGTTTGTATTGCTAGCTTGGGAACGTTGTCACTTACCTCGAGTCCTAAACCGGTGTTTCTTTCACCACTTTTAGAGGGAAGCGATATTTCTTTTGTTTTGGGTGCAACCGATTACGTGTTTGTTGGTGTGTTTGTTTGTTTGTGTGTTTTGTGTCCGGTTGCATTCACGGTTTTGTCGCAAGACCCAACTTGCCTTGCGGAGTGCACTTGTCCTCTAAGTGCACTCGCGTGAGTTGAAGGGGCGTAGGGTGCGCTAATACCCACTCGGATAGTTTAGTAGTAGTATGTGCTTACTCGAGGGCGAGTAAGGGTTAAGTGTGGGGGAGTTGATAAGTGTCATTTGTAGTGCCTATTTCGTAGTATTTTGGTCCCATTTTCCTTGTAGAATCGCTCCTTGGGAGCGGTTTAGGGGCTTCTTATGCTTCCTTTAGTTCGTTTCAGGTTCCCGAGACCGAATTGGAAGAGTTGGAGCGATTCCGACTCTATACATACACATTTTTGGAGCCAACGGAGTAAAGGAACGATGACTCGATGCCTTGGAATCGACCCCGAGACCTTGGGACCCAATCCCGAGCCTCCGAGACCCGATCCCGAGTCCCGAGAATCGATGGGAAGCCCATGAGAAGCAAGGAGGGACCAAAAAGTTCATAAGGGAGGCCTACAAGACCCATCCCGATCGGGAAGGCCTCATCCCGTTCGGGATGGGGTGCACAAATGAGGAGACCACTGACCAGGGCCCATCCCGATCGGGATGGTGGCGTCCCGACCGGGACCGACCTCGTCCCGACCTGGACCACCCCGTCTCGGCCGGGACGGGTCTGCTGCAGCCCGCCTTCTATTCTTTTCTTCTCCCTTTCATTTGTAACCCTATATATACTCTTCCCTTGTTATGTAAAGCTTATGCACTTTTATATCCTTAAAACCCTAGACTACTTTAGGTTAGATTAGATTAGATTAGTGTAGATTAGTCGGTAATTAGTAGTTAATCATAGTTTTGTGCTTGTATTAAGGGAATTCTTCAAGATCCATCCAAGATTGACAACCTTGGGGGTTTGTTTTGGGTTTTCTTCATTAATGCAAGTTTTGTTATTTCTTCTTCCTCTAGTATGGTAATCTCTTCTTCCTTTTTATTCTTAATCTTGTTTATTCATCCAAGTTTGAATCTTTAGTTGATTTTATTGTTCTTAGTTCATTGTTATTACTAGTTTGTTTATGTATGTTTGGTTTCTTATGATAGATCTTCTTGTTCTTGTTAGTTGTAGTATAATTATGTTAGAGTAGTGTTCTTGCTAGGGTTAGTAGGGTGATTAGGGTGTTAATTGGGTGATTAAGGGATTTTTGGAGTTGTTGGTGGAAGATTTGGGTTTCCTCTTGTTTGATGCACATCACATGTTTGTTGAATTGCTTGAATGACTAAGTATGTACGAATGCTTGTTTTCTTGCCTTTCTCTTGTGGGTGTTAGTTTGTTGTGGGTTCGGTCCCCTCACTAAGTTGCGAGAGCCCGGTGAGGACGACCCCTAGGCCGGTCTAAGTAGCGAGAGCCTGGATTCGACCTAGGACCATAGCGCGCTAGAACCCCGTTTGTGTTGTGTGTCGCCGAGATGGGTTCTAGGTGGAACCTCTAGGCGGGTCTAAGTTGCGAGAGCCCGGACCAACCTAGATCACCCTACTACCCCCTTCGCTCTAGTCCTCCCTTGACCATTCCATTACCCCATTGACCCCGACCTAACTCTAGCCCGTTTTCTTAGTTTGTTCCTCCTTAGCCATAGTCATAGTCTAGCCTTCTTCCCTCTCTACCATTCCCTAGTTTAGCTCGTTGACTTAGTCTCGTATTTAGGCGACCTTAGTCTAGGCTATACATTACCGTCCCCGTGGATTCGACCCGACTTGCCCTATCTACCGTAGGAATAGCCGGTTATTATATTGACGGGTCGGATTTCGCGACAAATCCCTACCATCATTAGCGTCCGATCATCATCGGGTGTTTTTTGGAAACTGCCATAGACACCTGGCTGTCAAAATGCGGGTGTCTACAGAGTCCCTACTCTGACTGAGGCTTGAAGAAGGCGAAAGTCAGAGTAGCTACCAGGCCAATCGAGGATTAAGACTTGACAGACTTCCGGTCGGGTCGTTTATAGTCCATTAGACTTGCGTGAAGGGCTCGCCTGCCATAAGACAGAAATCATACCTGAGCTGATGATAATACCTCCGTGGGGAACTTGGACTTGTCGCGTAAGTCCCGGGTGCGCTTATTTGTGGGCCCATCTCGTGAAAATTCCGGGGAAAATGCCGCCTCGGGTTATCTGCTGTGGAATTGGACTTGTCGTATAAGTCCCGGGTGCGCCTGTATATTGGCTCATTCCGTGTTGATTCGAGAGAAGATGTCGTCTTGGGCTTTCTGCTGGGGAGATATGTGAGCTGCACGGTCTTGGGTCGTACCTGTATAAGTTACACAAAATTTTGCATGCAACACGTAGGTAAAACACATATGACTCGCGCTGGGGAATAAAAATGATTTTTGCTTAGTTTTGAAATCGAAGTCCTGAAAGCAACTCACATGCTGGGAAATAGGTTTTCAAAACTGAAGTGGGTAGAAATGAAATTTGTAATTTAAATAGACCGAAATTTGACCTTGTCGAAAAGGATTTTCTCAAATGGCTAAGTTTTGCAAATTTTAAAATGAGAATTTGAAGAGAGAGATATACCGACAGACTCGACTCTGGACGTGACCGGACGAGTTGACAGACACGACTGGACTCTCGAGGGGTTGGACCGTGACTCGGTAAGGGGGCGGGCCACCTAACAAGACTCTTAAGTTGCGCTATTCCGTAGCCTAGGCGAGTGGCAACATGGTCGAATCCTCGGAATGGGAAGGATGTGCTATGGGGGGATTGCAATAGTCTGTAATGAGACTGTTGTAGTCTAGTGCTCTCCTGGATTTTTGCTTTTATGGTACATTTTCAAAGTGGGTATTGCCTCGAGTCCTGACAGATTCTTGTCTTCGACTGAGCTGAGTACTAGGACACACTACAGAAAGGAGGCTAGATTTTTTTTGAATTTATCTGAATTTTGTGAGTGGATGGAGAACTTCTGCTTAGGAGAAGCCCCCGGGACAACAAAGCTAGCTGTTGAGAACATGATGGTGTCGTGACCGGAATGATGGCGTTTTTTTTAATGTGTGTCAATGTGGGTGGTTGTGCCTCTGTTGAAAGGCTGCCTACGTATTCACGCATAGTGAAATCAAACCAAGCCGTAGTTCAGTGGATTGGAAGATATATTATGGTGCCTAGTCTAATAGGACTTTGTGTGTAACTAGCCATAACAATGGTGTAGCCTAGGTGCATTCCCAATGATGTCTTGATCAAAGGGCTAGAATGGTTAGGATATTGATCCTGTGACTGTGAGCGTTTTCCGGGATAGCCCCCAGAGGTGGTGTGAACTATTTGGGCGTGTTCTATGCTGACCGCAAGTTGAGTCCCGTGTTTGGGGCTGGTAACTTGTTTAGATGTTTTTGGAAATGTGGTGCTAGGAAGTAAGTGGCTTTGATGATTCGAAATCTGGAGCTCGATTTTGTGGAGCTAAGACTTCGAGGGCAAGGTATTGCAATGAGGTAGGAAGGGGGGAAGTCGAGTAATAATGACTCGGACTTCGATTGGGCAGGTTTGATAATGCGGGATCTGATTTCCATGTCTGGCCTAATGGTTAGGGGTATCCTATGGAGCTTGAATCCTCAAAATTTTGTGCTGTCTCTTAGCCTAGGTGTCGAGAAGGTCTTGAGGGTTGCAATGTGGGAAGGCTAGATGTGGTGTTAGCTGACTATCTTGATTATCTCTCCTCTATCGGATAGTGTTGATAAATTTTGAATTTACCTCGGTCAAAGGGTTTTCACGGTCATGGGTTTTCGGAAGTTCTTTTTGATCATGGCCAGCTCTTTTGTTTTAGGCCTTTTGCTTTTCCTTGGACTTTTTTTTTTGTCCAGTTTTTTTTTTGGTCAGACTAACACCTAAGGTAGGGATTGGTCAGTCTTATTGGAGGGGTGTTTTATTGTGAGAAATGAGCTTGCCTCCCGTCTTGAAGCCAAACTAGGAGACTACCTAGACTACCTAGATTCGTCAAAGGACAGAATACAGTTGACTCCGACCCTGACTTTGACTTTGACTTTGACTTTGGAAGAAATAGCACATCCTAGACTTGGACTCAGACTCGGACTTAAATCAAATCCGGACTCTCGGATGATGTTGTCATTAGTCGTCGGCTTCTAGGACTCGAGTTGATGTCCAGTATAGCCTTCAGCAGAAGCTTCACCCAGATCTTCATTATGTCGAAGATCGTCTTCAATCCTAATGCCCATTTCGGTAAGCACCGCAAAGTTCGACATGCCGACATACCTAAGATGGACGCGGTAGGAAGGTTGGAGGTTGTTGATGAACGCCTCCACTAGTGTCTTCTCGTTGGGCTTGTCTACCAACTTCACACTTTCAGTCCTCCATCTTTGAAGGTACTTGGTGAAACCTTCTTTGGGCTCTTGGGCCATAATCTCCAAAGTACGCATCGTAGTCTGGATCTCGGTATTATCAGCGTAATTCCGAGCAAATTTAGTTGCCACATCATCCCAAGTCGGGTATTTCTTGGAATAGAGCCTGTAGTACCAGGCTTTGGGGGTGCTTTTCGAGGGAGGAAGCGAACAGGTGCTTGAACATGGTGGACTTCACCCCCTTGACAGCCATAAATTCCTTGAAAGCCCGGATGTGGTGGACCGGGTCTTCATTTCCCTCAAACATCGGTATTCCCGTGAGGTTGAGGTTAGTAGGTAGCTCGTCATTCAGAGGTGAGTAGGAACGAGCGTTTTCCGTATGGATCGAGTTATTCGTTGACAAATGGACCTGTTATTCAAGTTTGCGAACGGCGCTGACCAGTTCAGCTAAGGGCCCAGTGGGTTCAGATCTAGCATTAGGAGTCCCTTTCTCCAGGGCACTCAAACGGGTGGAAAGGGTTGTTTGGTTGGTCCTGATAGCCGTCAATTGGGCTTCAAGCTTAGCTAGGGAGGCTGCCAATTGGTCCAAAGTTTCTTGCATTTTCTGGCGTCTGGTTTGCGGTGGCCTGTCTGTAGGAATACCGCGTAATCAGTAAAGTTGCTTCGGAACTCAAATTCACCAAGGCATAGGAAACAACGCGGGAGGAGAAACGACTCCATTTTGACTCGGGTTATACTCTTCTAAGATAAATGTGTAGGGTGCGATTCTCGGAGTGACCATGATTAATCGCTCCGTCGGAGAATAGCCCCCAAGTGAGACTAAAGACTTAGATAGGACTCAGACGGTGTGACATCCAAGTGACTCAAAAGTGGGGTACGTGAGACACGTGTAAGACATGACCCTTAGAGCAACCGTGGTTGATCGCTCTGCTGAAGGGTAGCCCCCAGTGGGATCGATAATTTTGTTAAGACTCGAGTGTCGGACAAGTGACCCTTAGACGTAAGGACCACGAACCTTTTGTTATAGGGCTATGCCTTGTAAAAGGTTGACTCGGAAAAGACACCTAGACGGGTGACTTATGAAAGGTGGGCCTCCCTTAGAATTCGGAATGTGGGCCGAGTCCTGTTCGAAGGAAGGTCCTTGTGAGATATTTCTCAGACTTTGGACTTGAATGTGTAAACGGGCCCTCCTTTGTAGGAGTATGTCCTACATAGGTGGGCCTTGCCTTAGTCTAATAAGGCGGACTGGGATAGGGAAGAAACTCGTGATGTAAGATCGACAGAGTTTCGACGCTAGAGACTTCGACGACTTAAGACACGACCCGACACTGCTAAATATGGGAAGTCCTAAAAGACGAAGGTTTTGAAAATGATTTTTAGAAAAAAAATCTGAAAAAACGGTAGAGGGGCCCGATTTTTTCGAAAATCGGAGAAATGTACCGGGCCTCGATTTTGAGAGTTCGAAAATATTTTCGAGTTTTGAAATGGGCGGAATATCGGCTAGAAATAGGCTATTTTGAGTAAAATCATAAGTCCTAAATTCGGTATACGTCCCGGGTTTTTGAAAAGTTGAATATTTGAAATTTTGAAATTTGAATATCGAAAAAAAAAATTCCGATAATTAAAAAAAAAATGGAAACGGGATACCGAAGATTTGAAAATCGAAAACGGCATCTCGAAGAATTGAAAATGGCATCTCGGAAATTTTGAGAATCGAAAATGGCATCTCGAAAATTTGAAAATCGCGAATGGCATCATGAAGATTTGAAAATCGATATTGAATTTTGAAAATTCGAAAATCGAATGGTGAATCGGAAATTCGAATATTGAAATGCATAGCATGCCGGCTAGAAAATAGGCTTGTTTTAAGTCAAATCTTAAGTCTAATTTTCGGCACCTTTTCGAGTTTTTAAAAATTGAATATTTTTGAAAAGATGCATTTTTGGAATGACGATTTTTGAAAACGACACGGAAACCAAGTAGCACATAGTCACGCAAGCATTATAACGACGCCATGTATGCTTTATACTAAGTCTCGGTCGGTCTATAGAGGGTCTATACCAGTGCACATAGTCTAGACGTTGATCGGGACGGACTTTCTAAGTCGAGTTGAGCTTAGAACATGCCGCGAAACCCACTCGAATCGACTATGGAAACCTTTGACATATCCATATTGGAGTACATCACGGTATAGTGGGACGTCGGTCGCGAGTATCGGCCCGGGAAAATATGAGTTATGCATGAACCTTAAAACTAAAACGCGTATTGTACTAGTCAAACGATTTCTATTCGAGTCTCACCCTGAGGATGCCGATGGTAAGTCACGCATAAGTTAATCCCCAGCGGAGTCGCCAAATTGTGGACATGACATAGGTCCACCTTGACGCGGCCACGCGCGGGTTTGGGGAGGCGAATGAATCTCCATATGAGAATGGATCGAATTGAAATTTAAATCGAAGTGGAGTCGCCACCGAACTTTGTGGGAGTTCGAGCCCGTTCGAACCCACTCTATGTCGTAGTGGGCCGTATACAAAATACGGCCCATTTCCGATGTCAGAGTTTATTGGGCTAGTCCTTTTCAATTGCGATACCGATACTGTCACTACCGGTTATCGTGTATTGAATGACTCTCGTGCGCCAACGGTTTTGGGCATCCGGAAACCGAGGTTGAGTAAGGGGTGAGGGTACGTGTTGGGAAGCCCACTAAGGACACCCAACCCCGCCCGCACATTAGCGGCCTCTACTAGGATATCGAATGATTTTCTAATACGCGTGCTAGTAATTCGGTTGAATGATATGCAAATGTTATTTTCCCTAAACATGCGAGAATTTGAAAGGGTTTCTATGTCGATTTAATGCAACTAATTCTAACGTCGAAGTTGAATTTTAGCATGTGGGTTCATTTTAGTACAATAAAATAAACAAAGTAAATCGACAAGAGAAACAACAAACATGTTAGTAACGGTATAACGATAATAACGGTTTGTGGATAATGTAATATGGAATGATGTAAATAGAATGATGCATGGTTTTGAAAGTGGTGTTTCGCGTGATAGATTAGACACGTGTTGACTTAAGTCATAAAAAAATGTTATCGAGACTAGAGAAGTGTTATAGGACTCACGGTTTTGTCGTGATAAGGCCACTCAGCTCGATCGAGTCATTGACGGACTCGACCGAGTGGTCCTCGGAGAAGGCTTTTGTCCCGCGTTTTATACCCTACTCGATCGAGTTACTGGCGAACTCGACCGAGTACACTACCACTCGACCGAGTCATTGCGAGACTTGACCGAGTGGTGGTCGAAAAAAACCTTCGGTCTCGATTTTTGGGGTGCCACTCGACCGAGTGGGCTAGGCACTCGGTCGAGTGCCCCCTGTACGAACTATGGTTCACTTTGCAATTTTGTATCGACTTCGAAATTGCTTTTTGATTTTGATAATTTGACAACTTTGTCGAATCGGGCATAAATATTGCTTAATTTATGCTCGATTCGTGTGTATGATACTCGTCATATCCAACGTGCGATTATTGAATCGTCATCGGATATTAGAGCGAGATAAAAAAAAGGTTGTTATAAGTCGTTTTTTAAATTAACCAAATCGATACAAATTCCCTCCGCGTTTATAGCGTCGCATTAATTCTTGTCGAATTAGATGACGTCTATTTTAGCATCAACGAGAAATCGTGCTAGTTAAAATTATTTGACTAAATCGTTTAGATTCAACATCCAATTATTGAATTGGTATCGAATCTAATAGATTGACCCTTAGCTTTGAATTGAAAGACTTGATTCCCTCGGCTTCCCGACATCGTAATAAATCCCTAAGGATTATGTGATGTCGGATCCGTCAACGGGTTTTGACCCTTATAAAAAAAAGGTATTTGTTTTAGAAAAAAGCTTTGAAATTGACGGAATACGCGATGAATTATGATGCGAACAAAAGTAAAAAGAGGTTAACGCTTAAGTTGACTTGCTTCAATAATCAAGGGCTAGGGATGTCGGGATAAGCGACCGACAACGTTGGTACAATACCCTTGTATATTCGGGTTTTCTTATTCTGACATCCTTCGCACTCGACACAAATCCACAAGTATTTTAAAGCTTTTAATACTAGTAATTATTAGCGATATTATAGACGCAATCAAAATAAAAAATAAAAAAGAACGATGACAACGACGACGGACGACGCGAGGAAGATGAGAAAGGAGAAAAAAAGGGGTTTTTGCACCCTCAACCTACATGTTCTTGTTCTCGGACAGGACTCGTAGTTGTGGCTAGCACGGGAGTATCGAGTATTTAGGCTAAGTTATGGTGATTAGGGTTTGGATTCCTAGATGCTAGGGTTAGGGTTTGAGTGTAGTATCGATTAGGGTTTTTTTAGGGTTGAAAAAGTTGTATCAAGATGTTCAATGTGTGTTGCATGGAGGTGTTTATATAGGCATAGCTATGCTCCTTCGGTTAGGGTTACTCGACCGAGTAGCCCCTTGACTCGGTCGAGTGGCCTAATCGTCTGCAACCGGGCTTGAATGAGGGCCCACTCGATCGAGTGGGCTGAGCACTCGATCGTGTGGGTCAGCTGGGTCGCACGGGTCCAATGTTTTGGACCTCGAGATGGGTTTTGTATTTGGGCTGAGTTTTTGATGTTTATGTGGCTGTTGTTATGTGTCTCGGAAACGGCTTTGACCGGGGTTGACCCAATCGCTAAAAGTCGGTTTTATTTCCGGTGTCGGTTTTGACCCAAATTAGTAATGTTTGATTGGAAACGACCCACTGGGCCTGAATTTAAGGTCAGTTTTGTGAGATTTGTACTCCGTAAGTGCTTAAGCCAACAACTAATGGTTTTGAGCCCATATCCGAGCGCGTAGAAACACGTTAGCGTCCGATCATTATCGGGTGTGTTTTGGAAACTGCCATAGACACCTGGCAGTCACAATGCAGGTGTCTACAATATTTCTACACACTTCCCTAAAATATCTTCTACTATACTCTCTAATTAACCTCCATAATAGGTCTGCTTATTTTTCCTTGGATACCCGTGACCACAACCTACCTTTTCCTAACTCCTCTTTCCTCACTTACGCGCCTCCTTCCCCTCAATGTTACTCTCCTATCTAATTAACAAATTTCGGATGACCAACCTCAAATACGCTAAACCGACACAACTTAATCGATGAGGGTTGCTTAATTAAGGTGTTAATTGTTGAGATACAAGTACTACGAAGGATTTTATTCCGGTTAATTATACTCCCTTTGTTCACTATTTTTTGCCCCAGTTTATTAAAATACACCTCACAAATAATCATGAAATAGGGCGAAAAATAGTGAACGGAGGAAGTATCATTTTAGTATTTACTAAAGTATTACTTTCTCCGTCTCGTTCATTTGTTTGCTTTCGATTAAAATAATCTTCACAATAAATATAAACGACAAACAAATGAATAAAATAGAGGTTGTATCTATTTAGTGGTTAGTAGATCTTAATTATTGCGAGTAATCATGATTTCTTGAGAAATTAAGTGCTCCTATGTATATTTTCATTTTATAGTGGCAAGAAAAAAATAAGAATTTGTAGGGGAAAGTCAGACGGATTGTCAAATTTATAAAGTAAAGCAGTAAGTTGGGTCGAGGGAAAAAAATGAAGTTGAGATTTTTTGAAAAAGAAAGTAAAGCTCAAGCTATTTGATCTTCATCTTTTTACTTTACTTTCGAAAAATCACTCAAGGTCCATAATCCACAAACCTTGATCTCCATAATTCCACCACCATAACAATCGTATTTACAGCCACCATAAGAGTTGATATATAAATGAACTCGATATCCAACACTTTGAGTTTCCTTCAATTTTCAGGTAATTTTGGTTCTGATTGTACCTTGATTTGTTATGAATTTTGTTAGGTTAAAATCACAGCAATAAAAATGCATTATACAGTAACCATAAGGAATAAAGAGGTAAATGTACAAACAATATCCAATGCAACCTTCCAACTATATATAGGGAAGAAAACTCACATGGGTGACACATATAATCCAAAAGCAAATATGTTTCCTACAATGTAGGAATGTTTCAAAAATCAGATCTTTACATCAGATTATCGAACTTCAAAATCTACAGTTTTGCAAACTGCACCAAAACTCAAAAGACTCCGGCTTTTGTCCGGTATGAGATATAAGTTCCATAATTGAATTATTTGGGAGGAATTTGATTGAGTTTTAGGAGAAAGAGGAGAGAAATTTTAGGTTACTTAGGTTAAGGGGAAGGGTAGAGCGTGGAAACACGAGCAACATGTGTACATGAAAGAACAACTACAGGAAAAAAAAATGGTTCCTGACATGAAATTAACAAATGTCAAAAGAAAGATGGAAAACAACCACCTTTCCAATCGATTTTTTAATTTAGAGCTTGAGATAAAGCAGTTGCAATCTCTTCAGAATCACCAGGAGACACCCAAAGCCCAAAGGCAATGACTTAAACAAGACAAATAGAAAGGAAAAAAGGTTAGGGCAGTTGAACAAAGCTCGAACATTAATGAACTCTCTTCAGCAACCACTAAAGATGAAGCTAAAATGGGAGGTACCTCTTAATCCAGAAACGGCGACTTGAGCAGTATCAGCAACAGACAAATGTCGTCTAGGAAGAAAAAGCCACAACTTGATTTTGTCACCTAGTTCAGTGAGGGTGTCGTCTCCTTAACTTCTTATAGTACCTCCATTTTTAATCCCCTTCTTCTCTCTCTGACATTCTTTCTTTTCATGTTTCTCTTTCCTCGTCTACTAAAATCACACTTCTTCTCCTGCACCACCTCCACCATTTTCCGTTCTCTTTCCTTTTTTTTCCTGCACCACATTCCCTTTTCCTTCCTCTAGTCTTTCTTTACTTCTCCTCTTCCTCATCACTTAAGATCAATACATAAGTATATCTTCTTTGCATCTAATTTAATATGCGTGTCTCTTCTCATCTCCTTCTTCCTCTACCATTTTCACCCCCTCCCCCAATCTCGCACTCTCCCTTCTTCTCTTCCCTTCCTCCAATGCTGCTCTTATTCATGTTCTTACTTCTCCATCTATCTAGTAAATCAGTTTTCATCTCCCCCTGCTTCTCTTAACATTTTTCAACTTATCCCATGCACAATTATTTCCCTCTACTGCTCGCACCCTCACACCCTTGATTCCTGCTCATATATACCTATATCCAAGCTTTTGTGACCATCCCTATTAATACCTCTACACACTTCCCTAAAATATCTTCTACTATACGCTCTAATTAACCTCCATAATAAGCGTGCTTATTTTTCCTTTGAAACCCTCACCGAGATCAATCAATCCTTTAATTATGCAAACAAAGTCACTGCACTTTCTTGTTTTGAGATTAGTAATTGTTTGGGATTAAGATTTGTATTTTTTGTAGTGATGACATGGCATGTCGTGAGTGGGCGATCATGAAAAACAAGGATCAAAGGCTAAGATTAGTGAGGGTTGTTGGATCAAGTGGGTTAAGAAACACAAATGAGCCTATTGAGAAACATATCCCACGTGCAAGAGAACAAGTCAAAGAACCACCTCCTATTTTCATGGAACTTCTACTGAAGATCAGGAGCAGAATCTGGGGGACGTTGGCAGCAGGAACCCTAAAGGAAGATGTCTTTATAAAGGAAATGAGACTTCAAAAAAAGGCATTCGACATATTCCAAGTATACCGCAACAAAGAAAAATCACAAGTTATTCCATATATTAAATATTTTGAGCTAGAATACTTGTATTTTTTGGTACCTTCTCCGCTTTCTCGATCATAGTAAAATATTGGTGGGATTTCGACTCCCCCCGCGGTTTTTTCCACATTGGGTTTCCGCGTCACCAAAATCTCTTGTGTCATTTTTCTCTATTTTTGTCATTTTCTATTTACAAGTATCATTGCGACATCGCTAATCTATAGCTATAAACCGATCACTTTAACCCGCTACCTAAAATGATAACCCGGTAGATTTTTTACCAAAACAAATTGGCGCCCACCGTGGGGCAAAGTGATCATTTCCTATACCCAAATCTCACAAAAAAATAACTTGCATATCATCATGTACGGATCCAGCCTGAATCCCTTCAGCAGCTAGGGAGCGTCAACTCAGCCTTCTGAAGGAGGGCCTCTCTCAGCACTAACAGGGCCAGTTCTCACACGCCTCATCCAGGCGGTTCCCATCAGCCTGACACCATGACCTACGTCTTTGTCATCTGAGCCCCCTCAGACCTCTAAGGCATCAGGAGCATCCAACTCTTCCAGATCTAGCAGGGAGAGTAGTCCTGCCAGAGCCCTAGCCCAAGGAGGACCACCTGGAGATACTCCCTGAAGCACGACACCACAAGAACCGATGCAGAGCATGATCCAAGGAATCAACACCCTGCGCCAGGCGATGGAGACCCTGTAGAAGGACAACCAGGACCTCAGGGCCCAGATCTCAACGGTGATTAAACCTCAAGCCGCACCAGTTCAGCCATCCCCGGGAGTGCTGTCCATAGTACCTGAAGGAGGAGCAAGCATCCTTGGAGAGTCAGATACCAGCAGGAGATTGTAGACACCCGCATTTTGACTGCCAGGTGTCTATGACAGTTTCCAAAAAACACCCGATGATGATCGGACGCTAACGTGTTTCTACGCGCTCGGATACGGGCTCAAAACCATTAGTTGCTAGCTAATGCACTTACGGAGTACAAATCTCACAAAACTGACCTCAAATTCAGGCCCAGTGGGGTCGTTTCCAATCAAACAAGACAGATTTGGGTCAAAACCGACATCGGAAATAAAACCGACTTTTAGCGATTGGGTCAACCCCGGTCAAAGTCGTTTTCGAAACATACAAAAAACCGCCACACAATCATCAAAAGTCCAAGTCAAACACAAAACCCAACAAACATCCAAAGGCACGGTCCAAGAAGCCGACCCGCGCGACCCAGCTGGGCCACTCGATCGAGTGCCCAACCCACTCGATCGAGTGGGCCTTATTCAGGCCCGACTGCAGACACAACGGGCCACTCGACCGAGTCAGTTGGTTACTCGGTCGAGTAACCCTAACCGGGGAACCCTAGGCCTTGCCTATATAAACACCCCATGCAACACAACTTTACACATCTTTTATCACTTTATCAAAAAAACCCTAATTCTACAACACTCAAACCCTAATACTACAAACCCTAAACCTAGCTTTAGGAATTCGAAACCCTAACCACCACAACTCAATTTACATACTCGAACTCCCGTGCAATCCGTCACTACGAGTCCCGTTCGAGCATAAGAAACATGTAGGTTGAGGGTGCCAATTCCCGCTCTTCTCTTCTCCTTTCTCCTTCTTCTCGCGTTATGCCGTCCATGTCGTCATAGTTATCTCTTTTTTTTTTTTTTTTTTTATTCACGTCCTAATATCATTAATAACGCTAGTATTCAAAGATATTAAAATACTTGTCGATTTGTGTCGACTATGAGGGATGTCGGAATCAGGAAATCCGAATATACAAGTGTACCGCACACAACGTTGCCGGTCGCTTATTCCGACACCCCAATTGCTTGATTATTGAAACAAGTCAACTTAAACAATAATTTGTTTATTTTCGTTTGCATCATTATTCCAATCGCATATTCGCATCGATTTTCAAAACAAGAATTCTATTTTAATAAGGGTCGAAACCCGTTGACGCGGATCCGACATCACAATCTCTAGGGATTTATTTCAATGTCGGAGAAGCCGAGGGAATCAAGTCCTCTAATTCAAGCAAAGTGTCGATCCGTTAGATTCGATACCAATTCCATAATTGGATGTCGAATCTAACGATCTAGTCAATTTAATTAACTAATGCGATTTTTTTCGTTGATGCTAAAATAATTGTCATACGATTCGCTAGAATCACGACATTATTAAACGCGGAGAAAATCTATTCATATCGCGATAGTTAATTTAAAACGACTCAAAGCAATTTTTCTTTTATTTTCACTCTAGTATTCCATGTCGATTCAATAATCGAATATGGGATATGACGAGTATCGAGGTTAAGTTTCGAGTATAAATTTCACAATATTTATGCCCGATTCAACAAACTCATCAAATCATTAAAAATCAAAAAGCAATTTCGAAACCGATACAAAATTGCGAAACGAACAGCAGTTCGTACAGGGGGCACTCAACCGAGTGCCTAGCCCACTCGGTCGAGTGGCACCCCAAAAATCGAAACAGAATGCACTTACGACCTCCACTCGATCGAGTCTCACAGTGCCTCGGTCGAGTGGCGACGTACTCGGTCGAATTGGTCAATAACTCGATCGAGTAGGGTCCAAAAACATGGGACAGGAACCTTTCCAAAAGTCCACCCGGTCGAGTCCGTCATTGACTCGATCGAGTGGCCCTCTATCACGACAAACGCGTGAGTCCTATATTACTTTCTACTTTCGATAAAACTTTTCTACGACTTAAGTCGACACGTGTCTAATCAATCACGTGAAAATTTCACTTTTCAACACTTTATATCATCTTGTCTACATCATTCATTAATTTGCAAACAGTTATTATTCGTTATACCGTTTACTAACCGTTTGTTATTTTCCTTGTTGATTTTGTCGTTTGTTTTAATGTACTAAAATGAACCCACATGCTAAAATTCAACTTCGATGTTAGAATTTATTGCATTAAATCGACATAGAAACCCTTTCAATTTCATTCACATGCTTAGGGAAAACAACGTTTGCATAAGCATTTTCACCGAATTACTAACACGCGCGTATTAGAAAGTCATTCGAGATCTTAGTAGAGGCCACTAAGTGCGGGCGGGGTTGGGTGTTCTTTGTGGGCTTCCTAACACGTACCCTCACCCCTTACTCAGAACCTCGATTTCCGGATGCCCGTAACCGTTGGCGCACGAGAGTCATTCAATACACGGTATCTGTATCAAATGCAAAGGGACGAGCCCAATAAACTCTGACATCGGAAATGGGCCGTATACAAAATACGGCCCATTACGACATAGAGTGGGTTCGAACGGGCCCAAACTCCCACAAAGTTCGGTGGCGACCTCACTTCGACTTAAATTTCAATACGATCCGTTCTCATATGGAGATTCATTCACCTCCCCGAACCCGCACGTGGCCGCGTCAGGGTGGACCTATGTCATGTCCACAATTTGGCGACTTCGCTGGGGATTAACTGATGCGTGACTTACCATCGGCATCCTCAGGGTGAGACTCGAATAGAAATCGTTTGACTAGTACAATACGCGTTTTAGTTTTACGGTTCATGCATAACCCATATTTTCCCGGGCCGGTACTCGCGACCGACGTCCCACTATACCGTTGATGTACTCCAATATGGATATGTCAAAATGTGTCCATATCGATTCGAGTGGGTTTCGCGGCATGTTCTAAGATCAACTCGACTTAGGAAGTCCGTCCCGATCAACGTCTAGACTATGTACACTGGTATAGACCCTCTATAGACCGACCGAGACTTAGTGTAAAGCATACATGGCGTCGTTATAATGCTTGCCTGACTACATGCTACTTGGTTTCTGAGTCGTTTTCAAAAAACCATCTTTTTTCAAAAATTGCATATTTTTTAAACTATCCAATTTCAAAACCCGGGACGCATACCGAATTTAGGACTTATGATTTTACTCAAAATAACCTATTTTCTAGACGGTATGCTGCCCAATTCAAAACTCAAAAATACCTTCGAACTTTCAAAATCAAGGCCCGATACACTTTCCGATTTTCTCGAAAAAATCAGGCCTTTCCCCCAGTTTTCTCGGGTTTTCAAAACGATCAGTTTTCAAAACCTTCCTCTCTTTAGGACTTCCCGTATTTAGCAGTGTCGGGTCGTGTCTTATGTTGTCAAGGGCTTTAGCGTCGAAACTCCGTCGATCTTACATCACGAGTTTCTTCGCCATCCCAGTCCGCCTTATTAAACTAAGGCAAGGCCCACCTACGTAGGACATACTTCTACAAAGGAGGGCCCGTTTACATAATCGAGTCCAAAGTCTAGGGATGTCTCACGTGAACCTTCCTTCGAACAGGATTCGACCCACCCGCCGACTCCTAAGGAAGGCCCACCTTTCACGAGTCACCCATCTAGGTGTCTTTTCCGAGTCATTTTCTTTTTTTAGTCTTGTTCGGGATGTACTTTCTATTCCGGATTTGGGCTAGTTTCTGATCATGCGGTGTTCTTACAGACAGGCCACCCGAGACTAGATACCAACGCAAGATGGACAAATTGAAAGATGCTCTAACCAAGATCGAGACTCAACTGACTGCCATCCAGGCTAACCAAGCGATTTTATCCACCCGCCTGAGTACCGTAGAGAAGACGGTCCCTGTTGCAGGATCTGAGCCCACTGGGCCCATAGCTGAATTGATCAGTGTTGTTCGCAGGCTCGAGGAACAAGTTCACCTATCAACGAACAACTCGATCCACACTGAAAATGCTCGTTCCTATGCACCTTTGAACGACGAACTACCGGCTAACCTCAACCTTACGGGAATTCCTATGTTTGAGGGTACTGAAGACCCGGTCCACCACATCCGGGCTTTCAAGGATTTCATGGCGGTCAAGGGGGTGAAGTCCACCATGTTTAAGCATTTATTCCCTTCTTCCCTTGAAAAGCATCCCAAGGCCTGGTTCTACAGGCTCGATTCGAAGAAATGCAAGACCTGGGATGATTTGGCGACCGAATTTGCTCGGAATTACGCCGACAATACTGAAATCCAGACTACAATGCGTACTCTGGAAGTCATGGCCCAAGAGCCCAAAGAAGGGTTCACAAGATATCTGCAAAGATGGAGGGCCGAAAGTGTGAAGCTGGTCGACAAGCCCAGTGAGAAGGTCCTAGTGGAGGCTTTCGTCAAGAACCTCCTCCCATCCTACCGGGTGCACCTCCGGTATGCTATCATCCCCAATTTCGCTATCCTTACTGAGATGGGCACAAGAATCGAGGATGACTTAAGATTAGAGAGCCTGACTAAGGCCTCTACCAAAGGGTATCAAGGGGCCAGTTCATCTACAAACAAGCCCACACCTGCAGCTGCAGCCCGCAGCATTTTTGATGAGGTTAACTTGCTGGATACCTCGTCCAAGAAGAATATTCCAAATCGGGTATTCACAGATATAGGGACTATCTATACTTACGCCTTACAAATGCTATCTTCGAAAGGCATTATCCAACCAATAGGCCCGAATCCCGAGCTTCAAGTGGAGAAAAGGCCCAAAAGCTACAATATCCAAGCCTATTGCCAGTATCACCGAGGTAATGGGCATGACACGGAAAAATGTTGGAAGCTAAAGCACTTGATCCAAGATCTAATCGAGAACGGGAAAATACCGTTGCCCGGGGACAAGCCGAGCAACAAAGAAAACCCGTTCAACGCCCATGCTATATTCACGGGGGAGGTAATCGACTGTTCTCACCTCATTTCCCCTTATATCCCACAAATTAACGGGATATGGTTCGATGATGAGGAGGATATCTACCTAACCAAAGGGGAAGCTATCCCCGTCACCAGAGAAGAGGTCCGAAAAGCTAAGTCCAAAGCCTTAGCCACTAATCACCTCGCCACCGCTGGGCGCGCCACTCCCACACCCGTCACTGAACCTGCCAGGACGGGATCTACTCTTGAAGAGCCAAGCAATGACACGGCTTTGGTCCAACAACTGAAGAGGGTTCGAGCTGACTTAACCATATGGCAAATATTAGTTAGCTCACAAGCACATCGGGAAGCACTGACTAAGGCTCTCGATGAAATCAAGGTTGATTCATAGGCTACCCCCGCTGAAATGGTAGCCACTATCATGCCCTATCTCAAGGGCAAGTCCAAGAACGAAGGCCCACTCATAACCTTCTCTGAAGCTGATCTGCCACCGTTTGGGCCCAATCATAATCTGGCCCTGTACATCACGGTCATCTGCCGGGGCAAGTATCTCCCGATGACACTTATCGATGACGGATCCGCCGTAAATGTACTTCCTCTAAGGACCGCTAGGGCCCTCGGCATCACCGATTCCGACTATCTCCCGACAGCACAAACTATCCAGGCTTTCGACGGAAGCCCAAAACCGGTAGTTGGGGCCGTTAAACTGACAATCATAACGGGCCCAATTGAAAAAGAGTTGGAATTTCAGGTGATAGATGTCACCTCGTTATTCAACCTCCTGCTAGGAAGGCCTTGGATCCATGCAGTCAAGGCCGTATGCTCTACCCTCCACAGAAAAGTCAAGATGCCGCTCAAAGACGGTATCATCACACTGGAGGCGACCCCCATGACCGTGGCTAGCTGTAATGCCACAAGCCGGGCCGAACCGCGAGGATTCAACTTCGTGGGTATGATCGAGGAGGAATATCTCTTCAAGCCTTACTTCACCACTAGCATCGACACGATGCTACAAAACCTGGGTTACCTACCCGGAGCCACCTCAAGGCCGCACCTTCCGGCAGGGAAGATCATCGAGGTCCTGGACTACGGAGAGTCTCGGCTCGGATTGGGATATACTATGAGCTCGGAGAATGTGGGCCGGGCCGATGCAATCAAGTTCGTCACTCCCGTGTTTGGGGCGATCCAAGTGGGCCTCTACCAACCCACCATCACATATCCCGAGACCAAAACGGCTCGGGAATGCAACTTCATCCCTGATGATATATTCACCATCGTCCAGGCCGAATCCGAGAAAGGTGAAAATAATGCCGAGCCCGTGCTGGGACTCCTATTTGGAGAAGACAAGGCCGTCCCTGCTCCAAAGGACGATTTGGTCAACTTGATCCTTCGCAGCGATCGGTTCGACCCAACCAAGCTAATCACCGAGATCGGTGCCAACACCGAGACAAGGGCCTGGAGGAAGACCGTCAAATGGACCGACAGCCAAGGACGGATCTACAAGCTGACCACCGGCGAGGGAGACATGCCGGATACTGAGTCCGAGTCTTGGTGCTAAAGTCGAGTCTGTAACTCCCTTTCCCTTAGCCACTTCCACTGAGGTCTCGGGGCCTATCCCAAGACCTCTCCCTATCCCGCCACTGACCAATGATCAGATGGCAGCTTTATTCGAGCTATTTTCAAAATTTACCATTAATAATAATAACGAAAACCATTCTGCTTAATGATACGGGTTAAGTCGCGTCACCGATATCAAAATAATCCTAAATACTACTAACGGGTAGCTAGCGGTAGGTAGGGTCGATTCCACAGGGAGGCAGGTTGAATATTATAGGCTAGTCAATTAATCTATCGAGTCACGATTTATAACGATTGGTTGGGTGGACGACAGTCTAATAAAATCTAAATAAAAAAATGAATTAATCCAAAATAAGAAAAGCACCAGAGTTTCGGATCACCACGAATTAAAACAAGCATACATACGATTTTCAAATAATCAGTTAAGACGAGTTAAAGAATATCGACACGGTCCTCTCGGATCACTAGTCATCCTAGAAATCACCTAACGGGCTCTCGCTACTTATTAGGGAGTTCTATCGATTACAACGAGTCTAATCCGTTCCAGGGTTTCGATCTTAGGTAGGGATTTACAAGATACAAATAATCAATTACGACCTATAATTAATTATTTGTCGTTATAATATTGCAAGAGCGATTTAACTCGTAAAGGTCGATTATTAAGTTATCACATATAAACTCGGTTTAATTCGTAGTTCACCTAAATTCTAGTGACGGAAAGATTAGCTACTCATATTTACAATAATAATGAAAATAACAGAATGAGACATGATGAAGACGGAATAATAAAACTAAATAAAGAGGAAGAAGAAGACAGGATGAATAAAAATTACACTAGATAAGAAAATCTAAGAAAAGATAATAATAATAAGAAGAAGAGTAAATACAGAAAAGATAAGAAAATCAAAAGTTACAGTAGATGAGAAGGAGGGAGATCAAGGAAGAAGAGAAAAATTACCGAGATTGAAAATTGCTAGAATAAGACGGAGGAAATAAGAATAATAATAATAACCCGAAATAATAAATACTAGAATTTGAGAAACTAAATATTTACAGTGATATCTAAACTAAACTAAAGAAGATGTGTTAATGGAAGATTACTAAGGAAAAAGATCCCGAAGAAGAAGATTTACAGTTCTATTTATAGTGCTCAAGTCCTCAATAATTGTCCCTTAATGCCCTCCTTAAACTACCCCATTAACTTAGGTAGTTCTAACTTAGGTAGTGGAAGAACTGAAGATGCGTAAGAGGGGGAGTAGTGGGTAACGTCAAAATAGTTGAATTAATCTTGGAGTAGTATCCCATCCTGCAGACTTGGAATTTGTGCTGGTAGACTTGAGATCCAAGTCTGCAGACTGAGTTATTTAGTCTAGGCCTCCAACGGACTTCTTCTCGGTCTACAGACTGTTTGCTGCACTTTCTCAGTCTATAGACTTGTTTCCCAGTCTATAGACTTGTGTTTTAGTCTACATCTTGCTTACTTCCTTCTTCTGAGTCTATAGACTCACAGTCTAGTCTATAGACTTCTTCCTTCTTCTTGGTTTACAACGAATCGGTTTAAGAGCTTTAAGATTTTTGATGCAATTTTTAGCTCTTTTAACTATTCGGTCTCGATTATTTGCAGAACAACAAAAGAATACCCGAGTAGCACATATGAGAGAAAATAACGTAATCCGACTCCTAAAAATAATAAAACGACACGGAAATGCGTGCCAAAATAGGTGAAAAATCGAATAGGAACGGCACGCATCAAATCTCCCCAAACCGAACCATTGCTTGTCCTCAAGCAATCAAACACAAAATCTATAGGAACGGTATACAACTCAAAGCTATTTACACCAACTACACTCGCTACAAAAACTAACTCAAGCTAGCGACACTTAGAAAACATGAACTGACTCAAGCTATGGCATAATCAAAAGAATAACAGTGAACCGTCAACCTTGCTAGGCTTATCATTGTTGGACTCTCGCGGTTACACTCTACTCTCATGAAGGGGATGTGGAATATAAATGTGAGATAGAGAGAAAGAAAGATGTTCGCCTAATCTGCGACATATAAACACATGCATGCAATCTAATGTGATGACAATCTCTACCAATCATTTGCACATTCAAACTAATCGAGACCAAAACACATATCGAGGCATAAAATGGTGAAATGGGATATGAATTTAAGTGACGGGTAAGAAAGGATTATAAATATGGGAGTGTGGAGGTAATAGTCAAGCTAGTCAATTCCAAACTTCCAAATTATACTGCCAAAAATCCCAAATCACAAAACAGATAAAATCAAGCCGATTAAGGACGGTATCCACCATATCATGCTTATTTCACCCAAGTCGAATCCATAATATTAACACAATGATGTATCGGAGTCCACAATTCAATTCTTTTTCCACTTTTCTTTTATCCTTCTTTTTCTTTTATTCTTCTTTTTTTCGCTTTTTTTTTTCATATATATACAAGAACCGAAACATATATATACACCAAACCGACTTATCTCAACTAAATATCAATATCACCATGACTAGCTCGATTAGGGTAGGCAATTTAGGCTTGTGGTTAATTTTGTAGTGAAGGGATAATTCGATTTTTGAGTAAAAACGAAAACGGGAAAGGGAAATAAAAGGGGAAAAGGTAAAGCCTCAATACATACTATAGTTATGACCCGAATGCACAAAGACTTAAGAGACGGACTTCACACTTGTGCAAATTGATGTTACATGCGAAATAGGGAGAACTACTCTCATTCCTAAATAAACCGATCATGGATGTCATCGGTTTCATATGGCTCTAATCCTCAGAATTTAAGTAGTTTGCCGACAATTTAAGCCAAGTTTATTCGTTTACTGAAATTACAATTGATATATGCCATAACTCAAGACTCGATCAACTAAACTAAAGTATCACAATGAAAAAGTTAATAAAATGAGAAAAGAAGAGGCAAAAGCATTTTCATCATTGTTGCTTAACCCGCTCCGACACCTAATATGACTCAAAAATTGAAAAAAAATGCATGCTGAAATGCATAAAATATGCAATTACTGCAAATTAGTTACCCTCCCCAAATCAAATAATACAATGTCCTCATTGTATACACAAATAAGACAACAGAAAGAGGAAATAGTAACTAAATAAGCATATCTAAAGAGTGAGTGATAAGGAGATACTGATATGCTCAAGGAGGTTCCCCAAACCAAATTCTAGTCATTGTGTGATTTCGACTCAGGTGCAGACTCCGTGATGACCTCGATTTCCGTGCCGGCATATTCTGTCTCGGTGTGTTCCATTGTACCTGCAATGCAGAAAGACACTCCAAAAACACATGAAATATAAAACCAGAATTTAGAACCAAATACGCGGCCCTCCGTATTCAGCTATAAGGGCTGAATCGGCCAACCCCAATCAATCCACAGTGAGTAGGCTGGGCGCCGGAGAACCGAACGACGTAGGAATGAGAAACGAGCGGCGAAGGACTGGACTGGCGATCGGAATTAGGTGAGGACCGGTGGATGCAGAGCGACGGCAGAGTGGAAGATAGAGCGGAAGAGTGGCGGTGAAACAGATGACCATCGGAAGAAGGTGGAGTTCAGCCGAGGGATGAATGGAGGGCGGAGGGTGGTGGACACTCGGCAGGGGACTGAAGGCGGTAGAGCAGTACGACGGCGAAGGAGCTGAGAGGACCGACGAAGAGATTGTCGGCGAAGGAAGGAGGCGTATGACCGGAATCAGGACAAGAATGACGGAGGCAGAGTGGCGGAGTGGTGGACGGAGATTACAGGTGATGATGATGATGATGCGCGGTGGTGGAATTAGGGGGAGATAGGCGCGGCGAAGTCAGGGTGGGTTCGGGGAGGGTTTGTTATGGTATAGAGGGCAGAGGTCTGTGGTGAGTTGGGTAGACTTGGGATTAGGTCTGGGTAGATGGAGTTGAGTCTGAAGACTGGGATGTTCAGTCTAAAGAATGGGTAGATGGGGTTGAGTCTGTAGACTGAGATCTTCAGTCTGGTATATTTCACTAAACTCGGTCTGGTATAGTGTAACTCAGTAATCCCTGCACATCGACTTGAGATAAATATAAATATCCTCGTTCTCACTCAATAAATGCAAACGACATTATTTATTTACAAAAACTAGAAAAAATACTAAAAACAAAAATACCCGGGTTGCCTCCCGGCCAGCGCTGGTTTTTACGGTCCCGCACGACCTTGATTCGGTAGCTTCATCATTTTATTTTAAAAAATGAATCAACGCCCTCAGTAGCATGTCATATTCTCGGGCATAAGAAATATGAAAGCATATATAAGCGCACGATAAGATGTTAGCAGCATAAATTGAAATTATAGAACGAGACATCTTATCACTAGCTGGCAGACCAAATCCCATCTGAAACACCAAACTAATCTCCTCGTCAGCCAGACATAAGAAATCAGTGTTAAAACCAAAACACAAAGTGTCAGTGTTCATAGAAATGTGGTCAGAAATTAATGGAAGTGAGGCCGATAAACACGGAGGAGGAAAAAGAAGTGGAACGGAAGAAACGAAGGACAAAACCTTAGAAGAAGAGGCGATAACGGGTAAAGAAATCGATGGCTCCTCTACAATGTCATCCTCGTACTCGTTCCATTGAACCTCAATATTTTCCTCGAACGTGTCATTGTCGTATTGATCCCACTTGACCTCAAGTTCCGAATCAAAAGGTTCCTCACGAACCTCATTACATAGATTCTCGCAAAATGGTTCCGCGAGACTCGTGTCATAACTTCTGTCACAGCCTAGTTCACAGTCAAAACAAGGATTCTCAAAAATATTCACGTCACTAGTCTCACCTACGGGTTCATCACTGGATAAATAGAGTGAAAAATCGGGTTTCACACTTTCTTCAGCTAGCCAGTCGAAGTAATCTACTGCCTCTTTGTAGGACTTGCTTTCGAAATCCTTACACGTAGAAATATACATAGGCCTTAGTAGACTCCGTCATACCCTTCAGAACGGTAAGGACAAGTGTTTCAATCGTGAAATATTTTCTTTTTAGAGAGCCAAGCCAGCTGCAAAACCGTTGTATGTAAGCTCCAAAAGTCTCATCGGACTCCTGCGGAAAATCTACAACAATTCTCATAGAAACAGTGAGATCGATCTCAAGGAATAAAAATTCCCCGAGACGAGAGATAAATTAGTTAACTAACAAATAAATTTGCGTTGCCTCCCCGGCAACGGCGCCAAAATTGATACGGGTTAAGTCGCGTCACCGATATCAAAATAATCCTAAATACTGCTAACGGGTAGCTAGCGGTAGGTAGGGTCGATTCCACAGGGAGGCAGGTTGAATATTATAGGCTAGTCAATTAATCTATCGAGTCACGATTTATAACGATTGGTTGGGTGAATGACAGTCTAATAAAATCTAAATAAAAAAATGAATTAATCCAAAATAAGAAAAGCACCAGAGTTTCGGATCACCACGAATTAAAACAAGCATACATACGATTTTCAAATAATCAGTTAAGACGAGTTAAAGAATATCGACACGGTCCTCTCGGATCACTAGTCATCCTAGAAATCACCTAACGGGCTCTCGCTACTTATTAGGGAGTTCTATCGATTACAACGAGTCTAATCTGTTCCAGGCTTTCGATCTTAGGTCAGGATTTACAAGATACAAATAATCAATTACGGCCTATAATTAATTATTTGTCGTTATAATGTTGCAAGAGCGATTTAACTCGTAAAGGTCGATTATTAAGTTATCACATATAAACTCGGTTTAATTCGTAGTTCACCTAAACTCTAGTGACGGAAAGATTAGCTACTCATATTTACAATAAGAGCAAATTAATAATTACTCCCTTCAAAGTTGTTCTTATTAAAATTAAATCCCTTTTAAAAAAAATTATTATTTAACAGCCAAAAAGATACAAAAGTTCAAAATTTACTTGCAATTGTACACTCTGGCACGACACTCCGGTGAAATTGAATTTTTTACCCTTTTTTTGCCTTTTAATACCCAAACTACCCCTCCCCTTTATATGCTAATTGAAATCCCATTAATTTATCCAAAGCCATATAATCTTCAATCTCATCCCACACCAACTAAAACCGATTCTTCCATACCTCATCCCACATCATCTTCCGTCTTGTTAATTCTTCCAAATTAAGCTTGTTTCACAAATTTGGGTTTGGAAATGGGAATGAAGAGAGTGAAGGGGAAAGAGGTTCAGTGAGGTGATGATAGGCTGAGGGGCAGTTTGGTCAAGTTATTAATGAATTGGCCGGATTTTACCAATGCAAGCAAATTTTGAACTTTTGTATCTTTTGGGCTGTTAAATAATAAAAAAAATTCATAAGGGAGTAAATTTTAAAAACCGCAACTTTGAAGGGAGTAATTTTTAATTTGCTCTTACAATAATAATGAAAATAACAGAATGAGACATGATGAAGACGGAATAATAAAACTAAAATAAAGAGGAAGAAGAAGACAGGATGAATAAAAATTACAGTAGATAAGAAAATCTAAGAAAAGATAATAATAAGAAGAAGAAGAGTAAATACAGAAAAGATAAGAAAATCAAAAGTTACAGTAGATGAGAAGGAGGGAGATCAAGGAAGAAGAGAAAAATTACCGAGATTGAAAATTGCTAGAATAAGACGGAGGAAATAAGAATAATAATAATAACCCGAAATAATAAATACTAGAATTTGAGAAACTAAATATTTACAGTGATATCTAAACTAAACTAAAGAAGATGTATTAATGGAAGATTACTAAGGAAAAAGATCCCAAAAGAAGAAGATTTACAGTTCTATTTATAGTGCTCAAGTCCTCAATAATTGTCCCTTAATTCCCTCCTTAAACTACCCCATTAACTTAGGTAGTGGAAGAACTGAAGATGCGTAAGAGGGGGAGTAGTGGGTAACGTCAAAATAGTTGAATTAGTCTTGGAGTAGTATCTCATCCTGCAGACTTGGATTTTATGCTGGTAGACTTGAGATCCAAGTCTGCAGACTGAGTTATTTAGTCTAGGCCTCCAACGGACTTCTTCTCGGTCTACAGACTGTTTGCTGCACTTTCTCAGTCTATAGACTTGTTTCCCAGTCTATAGACTTGCGTTTTAGTCTACATCTTTCTTACTTCCTTCTTCTGAGTCTATAGACTCACAGTCTAGTCTATAGACTTCTTCCTTCTTCTTGGTTTACAACGAATCGGTTTAAGAGCTTTAAGATTTTTGATGCAATTTTTAGCTCTTTTAACTACTCGGTCTCGATTATCTGCAGAACAACAAAAGAATACCCGAGTAGCACATATGGGAGACAATAACGTAATCCGACTCCTAAAAATAATAAAACGACACGGAAATGCGTGCCAAAATAGGTGAAAAATCGAATAGGAACGGCACGCATCACTTACGACTTGTCTTATTTCCAAAATTTTCTCAATTTCAAAAATTTTATATGCAATGACATTGAGAAGCTCGACGAACAGGTACCTCTGCCTCCGTATCTGATCGAACAGCTCGAACAAAGAGAGTCCCGAGACCCGGTAATTGAAGACACCGAGTCCATCAACGTGGGAACCACTTTAGAGCCCCAGATGCTTAAGTTAGGCCTATCTTTAGATCCCAAGGAGAGAAAATAATTCACAAATCTCCTCCAAGAATTTAAAGACGTCTTCGCATGGTCCTACAAGGACATGCCGGGGATAGACCAGGAAATAGCTGAACACCGAATACCCATCAAAGATGGGTGCAGGCCGGTAAAGCAGAAGCTCCGAAGGATGAAGCCCGAATGGTCTCTCAAAGTCAAAGAAGAGGTAGATAAACAATTCAAAGCAGGCTTTATACAAGTGTCTGAATATCCAGACTGGATTGCAAACATCGTGCCGGTACCCAAGAAGGACGGCAAGGTGCGGGTATGCGTGGACTTTCGGGACCTAAACAAGGCCAGTCCAAAAGACGATTTTCCGTTACCACATATCGACATATTAGTGGATAACACGGCCGATCATGCCCTTCTATCATTCATGGACGGGTATATATGCCGGATACAATCAAATTAAAATGGCAGAAGAGGATATGAGTAAGACCACCTTCATTACACCATGGGGTACTTACTGTTACACCGTTATGCCATTTGGGCTTATCAATGTCGGGGCCACTTATCAACGGACCGCCACTACTTTGCTACATGACATGATCAGTGGACGACATGATCGTCAAGTCCAAAGATTGAAACGGGCACATTTCGGCCCTAAGAAAGTTCTTCACCCGGTTACGCAAATACAATATGAGACTGAACCCTCAAAAATGCAGTTTCGGGGTAACGTCGGGCAAATTACTGGGCCATATCGTTAGCCAACGCGGCATCGAGGTTGACCCAGCCAAAATCAAAGCCATCACCGAGATGCAACCACCCAAGACCGAAAAAGAAATAAGGGGGTTTCTCGGGAAAGTCCAATACATTAGCCGGTTCATTTCAAAGTTAACCATGGTATGCAAGCCCATTTTCAAGAAACTGAAGATCGGGGAACGGGTGCTATGGGACGACAGATGTCAAGCGGCTTTCGACAAAATCAAGGAGATTCTGTCTGCTCCGCCGGTATTAATGCCACCTCAACCCGGTATGCCTTTGTCGTTATACCTAACAACGACCGAGACAGCCATGGGGGCTATGCTAGCCCAGACAGTTGATTCAGAAGAACGGGCTATTTACTACATCAGTAAAAAGTTCCTCGAATACGAATGCAAGTATACAATGCTCGAGAAGACGTGCCTAGCATTGGTTTGGGCCACTAAAAAGCTCCGACATTACATGCTCAGTCACGAGGTACATGTGTTATCCAAAATGGATCCTATCAAGTACCTATTCGAGAAGCCCATCCTCAACGGCAGGATGTCCAGATGGACTTTAATGTTATCTGAGTTCGATCTCAAGTTTGTACCATTGAAAGCCATCAAAGGTCGGGTAGTAGCCGAGTTCCTCGCCGATAGCCCGATATCCGAAGAGGGCCACACCGATACTTGGGCCTTCCCTGACGAAGACATATTCCATACCGATACCGAGACATGGGATCTGTATTTTGACGGAGCATCCAACTTCCGGGGATTTGGGGTCGGGATTCTGCTAATCTCGCCACAAGGGGAACACACCCCATTATCCATCAAGTTGGACTTTGACGTGACCAACAACGCAGCCGAATACGAAGCATGCATTAACGGGTTGCAAGCCGCCGCTGATTTAGGGGTAACAAACCTCCGGGTCCACGGTGATTCATCATTGGTCATCAATCAAGCACTCCAGAAATGGAAAACTCGGAACGCCAATCTCGTGGCTTACCAAGCACGAGTAAGGGTTCTAGAGAAACAATTCCAGAAGGTGGAATATATCTACCTGCCCCGGGAAGAAAATCAATTTGCAGATGCACTTTCCAAATTAGCATCCCTGCTAAATATACCAGACCATTTTACCAGCATGCCAATTTGTGTTGAAAGACGGTCCGAGCCGGCTTATATCCACGCCATCCAGGATATCGAGATGACTGACCCAGAACCTTGGTATCAATCCGTCCTAACCTACTTGGCAACGGGAGAATATCCCCCGGGAACTGAAAACCGGGCCAAGAAGGCCTTGCGAAGATTGGCGCCCCAATTTGTTCGTACAGACGACGGGCAATTGTACAAAAAGACGTCACAGGGGGCTCTCCTCTTGTGTATCGACAAAATACAGGCCGAAAAGGTCATGGCCGAGGTACACGATGGTGAGAATGGTCCGCATATGAACACCCCTATGCTAGCCCGGAAAATCATGAGGTTCGGGTATTACTGGAACACCATGGAAACAGACTGTCAGTTATATGTCAAACACTGCCATAACTGTCAGATCTTTGGCAATGTACAGCATATGCCGTCTTCCTTATTATATACCATGACATCACCATGGCCATTTTCGACATAGGGGATTGACATAATTGGGAAGGTGCATCCTTCCGGGACGGTAGGTCATTGCTTCATTTTAGTGGCCATCGACTACTTCACCAAATGGGTCGAAGCCGAGTCATACCATGTCTTGAACGCCAAGCATGTGGCCAAATTCATCCAGAATAAGATCATCTGCCGATATGGGATCCCATACGAGTTCTTCAGTGATCACGGGACCCACTTTCAAGCTGAAACCGCTACTTTGCTAGCGAAATATAAAATTCAGAGGCATACATTTTCGCCCTATCGACCCCAAACAAATGGAGCGGTAGAAGCGGCCAATAAAACAATTGTCACCATACTTAAAAAGATGGCTGAGAATTACCGGGACTGGCCCGACAAAATACCCTTTGCCTTGTGGGGGTACCGAACTTCAATCCGCACCGCAACCGGTGCTACTCCATATTACCTGACATATGGAATGGAAGCAGTCCAACCGGTCGAGCTAGAGGTGTCATCTCTCAGGATTTTACTTGAAAGCCAAGTACCTGAAGCAGATTGGGTCTAAACCCGATACGATTCGCTGATCCTTTTAGACGAACGGCGATCCCGGGCCCTCAACAATATTCAAATATATCAAAAGAGGATCCAACGGGCTTTCAACAAAAGGGTCAGGCCCAGGAACATCAAAGAAGGGGATCTGGTCCTAAAATCGGTTCGTGCCTTACTACCGGTTGGCCCAAGAGGAAAATTCAAACCCAATTGGGCTGGGCCATACTTAGTCAAGAAGGTCCTATCAGGAGGAGCGGTGATGCTAACAGGCTTGGACGGGAACGAATTTGTCAACCCAACCAACTTGGACCACTTGAAGCGCTACTACCCATAAACCCTATCTCAATGTCATTTGCAAAAATTTATAAAAATTTGTCTTTTTATAAATTTTCAAAAATTATAGACAAGTCAATAAGTTAGAATTAACTATTCTACTGTCGCACATCTCGAATTAATAATCTTGATGTATTTCGAAAATTGCGAAAATCAATCAAATTTTGAACTACGTTTGGTTTGATTCCGCTAATTGTGGATACGTAGGCAACCCCTCAAAAGGGTACAGCCACTGCAAATAACGAAAAGACGGGAACGGTATTCAATAATATGTCTTTTATTAAGTCTCGATAAACTCGGGAATTACAAAAAAAAAAAAAAATGCCGGAATCGGCAAACAACAAACAATCACACCAAAAAAAATAGTACTCCCTCCGTATCTATATGTTCGTCCACTTTGTTTAATATATGGGTGGAGTATTATATTGAAAGTGGACGAACATATAGATACGGAGGTAGTATTAATATTCAAATAATAAAATAAAGGAGACTAATATCCGAGCGTTTTGCCCTTCCCTTTGTCCTTTGGGTCACGAGGAACCCGAGGTCGCCGGGGCGGGAAAGAGCGTTCCCGAATTACAAGGGGAACTTCTTTAGCTCGAGCTCGTTTCCTTGGCAGCGAGTCCTCTGTCGTCTTCGGTCCAAGTCGAGCCCGTACGTGTTCGGGCAGTCTGTCCCATGGGCCAAGTCGGTCCTGCACGGCTAATCTTGGGCCCAGTCTCCTCTCCAAGTCAGTCCGGGGGCTCACCTTCCCCCAAGCACCTTTAGCGCTAGACCCTTCAGTTTGAGTCTTATTCTTCTTCTTTTGATTTGACCTTAGTCGGACCATAGCAGCCGGGGTGTTTCCTTCCTCAAAAAAGTCCCTATTGTCTTTAGCCTGCTCCCTTCGCAGCAAATCAAAAGCTTCATCAACCTTCAGAGCAGCTCGGGCTTTGGCATCGCCTGCTTTAGTCCACTTTATATATGAGGCTGAAACCCAAGTCGAATGGCGAGATCTGGAAACAGGCCAAGTGTGCCGGGTGTACCATCTTTGCATCCACGTATCGCACATCACATCAGTCAGTTGGGTAGGGTCACTCACAACTGCTTCAATTTCTGGTATCCGTTGAGCTCGTCCGTACTGCCTTAGTATGCGATCCGGGTAGAGATGAACCGTTTGCCTGAAAGACAAGCTTACTTGGTAACGAGCTCTGTCCCTCGGGTCCAAGCCGGTCCAAACGTAGATGGGCCACCACGGCACTACCCATCGAACTAGCCAACCACAATGGATTGATAATACCTCGTCCCAGTATTTCTGAGTAATCTGGCGAGAAAAATCAATGGCCCGTCTCCTCGTCATCAGTTGGTTATGGCGGTAATTGCTAGCATCAAGGGGAGGATCTATCACTGATAGCCTCTCGTAAAGCCAAATCTGAAAAGGAAACAAAAGTATGAGATCCCGAGACGAAATAGGCGTCCGCCGGATGACACTCGATCGAGTGCCAGGGTGACTCGGTCGAGTGGCATTCCTGAGAGCGAACAGGGGGCTTTTTTACGAAGGCACTCGATCGAGTGCCAGAGTGACTCGATCGAATGCCCGCTGCAGCAGTAAAAATCTCGAAGAAGAATAAAAATCAAGAAATCGAAAAAAATAATAATAGAAAAGCCGACATACTTGCAGCAAACGGGTACTTCCGGTGAGACGGACGGATGAATCCCTCTTGCGATTGTCCAATCCTTGGATTATTTCGCCCGTAATCAGCCAAGTCGGGTTGTGCTCCGTCTCCATTAAATCAACCACGGTCAAGAGACGGATATGACCCATACATGATAACAAGTCCATGTGACCCTCAAAGGCATAAACATGGAGCATGCAAAAAGAAAAGGCCCTACGGCTGTGAATTGGTCTCACCCGGACGTCATGCGGGTTCATAAATTTCTCAGCAGCTCATTATGGGAGAGGCCTAAAAATTCTCGAAGCTTCCTCCTCAAGTCGTCGACCGAATACGGGACGGCGGGTCGAAGTATTGGGTTCCATCCTCCTACCGCAGCAATCTCCTCAGGTAAAGGGCAGACTTTGCCCCGAGGAAAGGCAAAGACATGATATATGTCATCCCAGTAAGATAAGCACGCATCCAGAAAGTAGCGATCAACCTGCATCTGGCGAAAACGGGTACAGCTGAGTAATACTCGTCTGGTTGAGAGCCACCCTATCCGTGTCCCTGAAGCATCGGGACCATTCTTGCAACATAACAGTCAATCGATTAATACCCATGGTTAAAATTCTTGAGAAGAATAAGGAGCTTTCTTTATGAGAAGGATGATTTGTGAGGAAATTATGAAGAAAGTCAAAGACAAGGAGGGCTATATATAGCATCAACCTTACAACCTTCTTTCCTAATCTCTTCTTGCACAATAGTTTCCTAATCCCAAACGGAATCAACCCACAAGCCTAGTCTCGATATTAGCATGGAAACATTCATCACGAACTTTCCTAATTTCTTTAGGAGTCAAAAATTCAAAAATTCAAAAAATTCAAAATTTCAAAAAAAAAAATTCCCCATCGCGAGTCATTTTACTACCTACGTGTTGCATGCAAATTTTATGTGACTTATACAGGTACGACTCAAGCAGGGACATGCAACCCACTAAATCTCCCTAGCGGAAGCCCAAGGTGGCATTTACACAGGGATGGGCCCATATACAGGCGCACCCGGGACTTATACGACAAGTCCAATTCCCCAGCTGATAGCCCGAGGCGACATTTTCCTCGGAATAGCACGGGATGGGCCTACACATAGGCACACCCAGGACTTATGCGACAAGTCCGACTCCCCACGGAGGTATTATCAGCAGCTCAGGTATGACTCATATCTTATGGCTGGCGAGCCCTTCACGCGAGTCTAACGGACTATAAACGACCCGATCGGAAGTCTACCAGGTCTTAATTGACTTGGTAGCTACTCTGACTTTCGCCCTGTCCAAGCCTCCGTCAGAGAGGGGGCTCTGTAGACACCTGCATTTTGACTGCCAGGTGTCTATGACAGTTTCCAAAAAATACCCGATGATGATCGGACGCTAACGTGTTTCTACGCGCTCGGATACGGGCTCAAAACCATTAGTTGCTGGCTAATGCACTTACGGAGTACAAATCTCACAAAACTGACCTCAAATTCAGGCCCAGTGGGTCGTTTCCAATCAAATAAGACTAATTTGGGTCAAAACCGACACCGGAAATAAAACCGACTTTTAGCGATTGGGTCAACCCTGGTCAAAGTCGTTTCCGAGGCAAACAAACAACCGCCACACAATCATCAAAAGTCCAAGTCAAACACAAACTCAACAAACATCCAAAGCCACGGTCCAAGAAGCTGACCCGCGCGACCCAGTTGGGCAACTCGATCGAGTGCCCAACCCACTCGATCGAGTGGGCCTTATTCAGGCCCGACTGCAGGCACAACGGGCCACTCGACCGAGTCAGTTGGTTACTCGGTCGAGTAACCCTAACCGGGGAACCCTAGGCCTTGCCTATATAAACACCTCATGCAACACAACTTTACACATCTTTTATCACTTTATCAAAAAAACCCTAATTCTACAACACTCAAACCCTAATACTACAAACCCTAAACCTAGTTTTAGGAATTCGAAACCCTAACCACCACAACTCAATTTACATACTCGAACTCCCGTGCAATCCGTCACTACGAGTCCCGTCCGAGCATAAGAAACATGTAGGTTGAGGGTGCCAATTCCCGCTCTTCTCTTCTCCTTTCTCCTTCTTCTCGCGTCACGCCGTCCATGTCGTCGTAGTTGTCTTTTTTTTTTATTATTATTTTATTCACGTCCTAATATCATTAATAACGCTAGTATTTAAAGATATTAAAATACTTGTCGATTTGTGTCGAGTATGAGGGATGTCGGAATAAGGAAACCCGAATATACAAGTGTACCGCACACAGCGTTGCCGGTCGCTTATTCCGACACCCCAATTGCTTGATTATTGAAACAAGTCAACTTAAACAATAATTTGTTTATTTTCGTTTGCATCATTATTCCAATCGCATGTTCGCATCGATTTTCAAAACAAGAATTCTATTTTAATAAGGGTCGAAACCCGTTGACGCGGATCCGACATCACAATCTCTAGGGATTTATTTCGATGTCGGGAAAGCCGAGGGAATCAAGTCCTCTAATTAATTCAAGCAAAGTGTTGATCCGTTAGATTCGATACCAATTCCATAATTAGATGTCGAATCTAACGATGTAGTCAATTTAATTAACTAATGCGATTTTTTTCGTTGATGCTAAAATAATTGTCATACGATTCTCTAGAATCACGACATTATTAAACGCGGAGAAAATCTATTCATATCGCGATAGTTAATTTAAAACGACTCAAAGCAATTTTTTTTTTAATTTCACTCTAGTATTCCATGTCGATTCAATAATCGAATATGGGATATGACGAGTATCGAGGTTAAGTTTCGAGTATAAATTTCACAATATTTATTCCCGATTCAACAAACTCATCAAATCATAAAAAATCAAAAAGCAATTTCGAAACCGATACAAAATTGCGAAACGAACAGCAGTTCGTACAGGGGGCACTCGACCGAGTGCCTAGCCCACTCGGTCGAGTGGCACCCCAAAAATCGAAACAGAATGCACTTACGACCTCCACTCGGTCGAGTCTCACAGTGACTCGGTCGAGTGGCGACGTACTCGGTCGAGTTGGTCAATAACTCGATCGAGTAGGGTCCAAAAACATGGGACAGGAACCTTTCCAAAAGTCCACCCGGTCGAGTCCGTCATTGACTCGATCGAGTGGCCCTCTATCACGACAAACGCGTGAGTCCTATATTGCTTTTTACTTTCGATAAAACTTTTCTACGACTTAAGTCGACACGTGTCTAATCAATCACGTGAAAACTTCACTTTTCAACACTTTACATCATCTTGTCTACATCATTCATTAATTTGCAAACAGTTATTATTCGTTATACCGTTTACTAACCGTTTGTTATTTTCCTTGTTGATTTATCGTTTGTTTTAATGTACTAAAATGAACCCACATGCTAAGATTCAACTTCGATGTTAGAATTTATTGCATTAAATCGACATAGAAACCCTTTCAATTTCATTCACATGCTTAGGGAAAACAACGTTTGCATAAGCATTTTCACGGAATTACAAACACGCGCGTATTAGAAAGTCATTCGAGATCTTAGTAGAGGCCGCTAAGTGCGGGCGGGGTTGGGTGTCCTTTGTGGGCTTCCTAACACGTACCCTCACCCCTTACTCAGAACCTCGATTTCCGGATGCCCGAAACCGTTGGCGCACGAGAGTCATTCAATACACGGTATCCGATAATGTCGGTATCGGTATCAAATGCAAAGGGACGAGCCCAATAAACTCTGACATCGGAAATGGGCCGTATTTTGTATACGGCCCACTACGACATAGAGTGGGTTCGAACGGGCCCAAACTTCCACAAAGTTCGGTGGCGACTCCACTTCGACCTAAATTTCAATTCGATCCATTCTCATATGGAGATTCATTCGCCTCCTCAAACCCGCGCGTGGCCGCGTCGGGGTGGACCTATGTCATGTCCACAGAGATCCACCAGAACAATCCCCTCTAAACTGGTCACCAGACTGGAGTTCGGATTGGCACCGCCCAACGGAGTCATCGAGCCTCAGGGACTAGGATGTCTGTCCTATGATCACACACCCAACAAACAACAAACTACAGGCAACACTCTCTCTGATATCGAAAGGCAGGAAAGGTGAATTCTTGATTTATTTGAGTCATGTCGAGTTTCGGTCCTCTTTTGACCAAGTGGATGAATTCTTTCAAGAAAGGTGAACTTGAAGAATTATTAGGTGACGGTTTGTCTGTTGTTACATCATTAAAGCAAATTAAGGTGGAAGATGACTTTTTAAACGCGTGTTCGCACTTTTGGAATGCTAAGTATCACGTATTTGCATTTCCGCGAGGTGACGTGTGCCTTTGCCCAAGGAGATGGACGCAATTGGCGGGCGGCATTCGTTTCACCCTTCTATCCCGGTTCAAGGTGGTGTTCCCGTGGAGCGGTTTCGTCAGTTTTTGGATATTCCTTTGCCGGAAGAGGCCGAGGTTTCTTTGGTGAAGGTGATATTAATTTGGAGCGCCTTGTTATGGAATTCTCACGGAAGGATGCTCATGGTGTTTCACCTCTAACTCGCAAGCGTGCTCTTAGCATTGCGATAGTGTGCTACTAGTTGTTCGAGGATGCATCGGTGCAAGTTGGTTGGTGTAACCCTCACGTCATTGACGTTGTAATGGAAATGGAACACGGACGTTCACCCTCTTGGGTTATTTTGGGTAAGATTATAATGGGTCTCGACACGCGCGCACGCATTCATCGTGCTCCGTTTCGCGGCACTAGAACCATTTTGCAAGTACGTTATGGTGTAACTTTTGACTTTATTCGAAGCTGTCCTAGTTGGAAGTTGTGACATTGTACTGTGTTGTATCGTGTTCATGCAGGTTTGGCTACAGGTGAGACTACGTCTAATCGAGCCACCTCGGCTCATCGAAGGTTACAACTGCAACAGACTTGCCATACAGAGCGTAGTGTCCCTTCGGGATTTTAATGGCACCGAAGACGAATGGTTTCTCGTCTGCATGCCGATAAAGGGATCGTTATTAGATAGATTGTCCCATGGTGACATGTTAAGAGATATATTGGCCTTCTTTCCTTATCGTCGGCCCGTACTATGCGAATTTTGTCCTTGAGTGCATGTGTCTATGTTTATCCGGACATGTTGATGCACCAAATGGGGGAGGCACAAACCATTCCCGAGATTGACACTATTGTTATCAATTCTCATCCGTAGGGAAATGATGCCTTTAGGGAATTTGAAATGACTTGAAGACAGAGGACTATTCATGTCGTCCCCGAAGTAAACACTCGATGGACATCTCCCTCTTATGCTCGGTGGAGGGTTTGCGAAGATCCGACTGAGCGGGAGTGGTTAAGGACCGTGGAAATTACGAAGCTACAGAATAAGGCAGCTATACTGGCTAATGTCGCTAAGCGCCCGACCGATGACAGTGTTACCGATCCTAATACCGTCAATCCGTCCAAGCAGGTCAAGACGAACAAGACCCATATTAAAGACGTAGATGTAGAAGACGCGTGGGATTGGTTGCGCCCACAACTGGCTAAGAAAGTGAGTGCTTGTATTCGAATGCACAGGGCCTCGCAGGTGTCCGAGCAAACCCTCTCCGATGCCTAAGTCAGTCCGTGTATGCGCTTGATGAACCTTATTCGTGAGGAATAAAGTGGCGTTTTTAGAGTGAGAGTCTAGTGAGAGAAATCAATTACCCCTTAATGAAGGAAAATAAGGAGGTATTTATAGGTTTTCACAAGAGAGAGAAACAGAGGGGGAGACATGTGAGGGTGTGTGCCTCACACATGCCCCTTTACTTTAGGCTTAACGCCTTAATTAAGAGGGTCTGCCTCACCCAACCTGGGGTCGACTAGGCAACCTGTTCCGAGGTCAGGGAAGTTGAGGATACCCCTCCCCCCTGGAAGGGATGCAGGAGGATTCGGCTTGGTGTCCGAGGGCCGGGTCTCGGACCTCGGACTTGGTGAGAGGTAAATGGAGCTTTTTAGGAAGACCCAGAGGGCTGACACGGTCGGGTCCGACCAATTATCCACGCGGCAGGCCATTTCAGGGCTCAGACTTCTATCAGGGTCGGGTCAGTCCCAGGCCTAACTGGTGGGCGACCCGGGATGGGCAGCTGACCCCATCAAGAGTCATAGTCTTATCACGATATTTTGAAAATAGTACAGAGTAATAAACATTACTTGTATTTTATTTTTAGTATGAGTTGGGCCGGGTCAAAATTTTGTCAAATTCATGGCCTAAACCTGATCCAAAAACACTCCGAATTTTTTAGGACCGACCCATGACTTTGTTGGGCCATGATATAAGGCTCAAACCCTTAAAAAATGCGGACAAGGTCAGGCTGAGGCTAGGTGAGCCATTTGATCGCCTCTCATTTGCCTATTACTTCCCCGATTTTTATTTATCTTCCCATTTAACTTTTGGGTAAAAAATAAGGGTATAAGAATGTGTGGCTCAAAAGAGAAGAAGAATTTTAGAGTAATGTAAGGGTAATTTTAGACCACATATTGAGCACCCAAAATATAAATAAGGAGGAAAGAGTTTTTCGGCCCAATAACGACACAGAATAACAATAAACGTAGTAGTGTACTTGACAGCTGGACTACTTGTGGAAGAAAGCATTTGCCATCAAGCTTATCTACCAATGTCAATGGCAATGGCAATGGCAATGGCTACACCAATGACAAACGTACGTACCAGTCACTGAAAGCTCAAACAAACATCAAGCACTCACCACGCTGCTCTCTAATGGCGTTCAACCTCACTCGCGTTTCCCGCCACTTCCCCTTCTCCGCTTCCCTTTTCTCTCCCTTTCCTTCCCCTTTTCTCCCCATTCCTCGCCGTCTTTCTTTCCGCGCCAAACACTCACACCTTTCGCGCTCTCTTTTGACCTTTTCTTCCTTCAGAAACTTCACCGTTTCCGCCTCTGCCACTCGAGGTGAGTTTTCATTCACGCATTTCTACCACCAGCTTCTGTGCGTCACTTCATTTTGTATTCAACTGCTAATTTCTCCTCTTTTTAATCATTTGGGCGGACCTCGTTACAGATTGAACTTATTTGCTAGAATTAGGGGCAAATTCAGGATTAAAATTTTGGGTTGCGAGTGCATTATATTTGCTTACTATACATAAAATGTGTCATTTTTATGAACTTTGGATAGCAAAAGTCGATAATTTTAACCGATGTTTTTAAGTTTGGATAGCGAATGCTACCTTGCTACTAGCTAGAATCCCCCTGCTAGAAAGTGAAATTTTGATACTTTTGGAGGATAATATGTTATTTTTGGATAAATTTGGAACCTGAAGTCCTGAAACAGCTACATACCTTTGATGCGGGTTGTGTGAGGTCTTTGTGGGATTTACGTGGTTTCTCAATGTGATTTCAACACTATGACAGGTTCTATCGTAGGATGGCAATATCATAGGCCAAGTTGCTATCGGTTCAACATGAGACCTGTGTGGTATTCATTCATATTTTAGCTGTGTCAGCTAACCCAATCAGGGTAAAGGAGGATACTAGTTGTTTGAGGTCTTTGTGTGATTTTCCGACTAATACGTCATTTCTCTATGTGGAGGTATTTTCCATGTTCATTGACTGATCAGTTTTGCAAACTGTTTATTCTTTCTTCTAAACTTCAGATTGGGATAATCCTCCTGGAACAGGTGATGAAATATATGATGTGATTGTAGTTGGAGGAGGACATGCCGGGTGTGAAGCTGCACTTGCTTCTGCTCGTTTGGGGGCAAAAACTCTTCTTCTCACACTAAACATCGATAGAATTGCATGGCAGGTACATTAACTGATATCCATTTGTCCCTTGAGACGATGTCACATTATATGTCATATATTGTGAAACTAACAACGACAGAATCACATGGCATGATAAAGTAGTGTTGTTAAATGCTCATAAGTGACTAGGAAATAAAAGGACACGATGCTAGATATATCATATATTATATCTGGCTGGATAGTATGATGGTATTCTAATATTCTGTCATTGGCTCGAGTATCATATATGTGGCTTCCCAATTCCTAAATTAGAGTTTACACCTATTTCTGAGGACCTGGGTGCATAGGGCGTGTGATGGTATTTTTATCTTCTATAGCTGGCTGGATAATAGTGGTCTTTTGTCTAAATCATTTACTGTTTTTATCTTCCTCATATTTCATTGCCAATTTTGCATTATTGCTTGATGGCTATTTGGTAAACCGAGCTAGATGCCATTTTGTTAGTTTCTGCTCATCTTTAATCTGTCGACTGTTCCCACAATCTCAAACTGTTTCTTCGCATTGTTTGTGCGACACAATGTTGTCAAGTCATGGAGATGTGAAACACTCGGGTTAGAGTAAGCATGTAATTTTATGTGATCCACAAGTGCCCTCACTAAGAGTCTGTATGCAGCCCTGCAATCCTGCAGTCGGTGGCCCTGCAAAGTCACAACTTGTACATGAAGTTGATGCACTTGGTGGGGAGATGGGAAAAATAACTGACAGGTAGTTCCTCTAGATAAGAAATGTTGATAATTGCAGGCGGATATTTTTTATTGTTCGTGTTAGTGCCTTCATAAGTCTGTTGAATTTGTGATTACTTGGTCATTTGTTCTTGCTTTGGTGATTTGTACTAGGTGCTATCTCCAAAAGCGTGTCCTAAACACATCAAGAGGCCCCGCAGTACGAGCATTGCGTGCACAAACTGATAAGAGGGAATATGCTATGCTGATGAGGAGTGTAGTTGAGACGTAAGGGTTTAACTAGATGCTTCTTTTGCTTGTTATATCTTCTTTGTTATGCCAACAACATCATGACTGACTGCATTGAAGAAGAGAATTTAGCTTGTTTTATTTAGCCACTTATGTGCATGTGCATGATTTATATTTTGTTTTTTGTTTTTGTTTTTGTTTTTGTTATGTTACCTTTTTTATATATTTTACTTTGACATAACCTCGGTGGAAGATTGCGTGTTTCATCAAGTTGACCTACTTTTATCTCAATTCAATCCGATGACCCATTTGTCATGGTTAAGGACCCTTAGATGGATAGAGCCTTTACTCTGATCATGGTTCTATCCTTAAGTTTTTACCCACACAAGTTCCATGCTTCCCATGTTCATAAGGATAGGGGAGTGGGGGAGAGGAGGATATACCAAATATCATTTTGAACAAAAAGAGGGGCTTAGAGAAGAATTTGGCTGGCAAGTTCACTGCATAAAATTCCTTAAGCAACAGTATTGCAACAGAGTATTGATCGGCCAGTGGTAAATTTGTAATTTTATACACTGTACTGGGTCTATTGGCGCATTACCTCAGCTGTTCGTCATTTTTATGTATGAAGGTGATATTATTTTTTTAGCTTAAGTATTCCTCTTGTTTACAATTTCAGCACGGACAACCTTTCAATTAGAGAGGCTATGGTGACAAATATCATTCTTGGGAAGAATGACAATGTCGAGGGTGTCTGTACGTTCTTTGGAATGAACTTCTTTGCACCTTCAGTGGTTCTCACGACTGGTACATTCATGAGTGGCAAAATTTGGGTTGGCCGAGCCTCTATGGCAGCGGGACGTGCTGGCGAGTCAGCTTCTCATGGGCTCACTGAAAGTCTTCAAGCTCTAGGCTTTGAAACAGATAGACTGAAAACTGGAACTCCAGCACGTGTTGACATACGTACTGTTGATCTCACCAAATTAGAACCTCAACCTGGCGATGAAGAGGTCTGGTCATTCAATTTCATGTGCATGTTCAATTGTTCAAAATTTCTATTACAAAATACGGAGTATTCACTAAGTTATTACTTGGGTTTTAAGTACTGATGCATTTTCGTCACGTACGACAATTTGTCATGAAGGCTCTTTTTATAGTTTCGATGCTTTATACTGATCTTGAAATTGGCGATTCTGCAGGTCGGTTGGTTTACCTTTGATCCCGAGTTTCACGTTGTAAGGGAGCAGATGTGTTGTTATTTAACACGGACTACAAAGAGTACCCATGATCTAATTCGGGAGAATTTGCATGAAACTCCAACTTATGGTGGATGGGTAGAGGCAAAAGGACCTAGATATTGTCCATCAATAGAGGATAAGGTAACTTTCACAGCTTATAATCTGCATGACAACTGCTTCCACTTCCCCCTTCCTGGATTGGAAGTTTTCTAGCTCCAGGGGATTAATAGAACAAGAATGCAGAGATCTATACAGCTTACGTTTTTGACGAATATGATTGATGTTTATGTTTGTCACTTCGTGTGGGAATTTTGGTTTGGGCGTCTTTTGAAACTGAATGAGTTTCTTAAATTACTCCGTATCAAAAAGCTATTCAACACACTACTTACATTGCTCTTGGCTTCATGCTTATGATTGTATTTTACTGTGTTTCTCCAGGTCGTTAGGTTTAAAGACAAAGAGTCCCATCAGATCTTCCTTGAACCAGAGGGCCGAACTGTACCTGAGTTATATGTACAGGTATGTCGTTGCTAATTACTTCCTTGCTTCTTTACATGGGTACCCAATATGTATGTCTGTAAATTATATTGTACTCCTGGGAGCCTGATGCACATTATGCTTCCAAAGCAATTTTCATCACATCTGTAACACCAATTTTGCACCCCCTCTCTTTGTTTGCGTTTTGGACTTTTGAGCACCTCATTATCTTCTTGGAATCACCTTGTAAAATTGATCTCTGTTGCTTTACTTGTTTCTGGCTGATTTGATGACAATTGTTGGGCTTTTTTTAAATGAGCTAAACACTTGGTCTTTAAGAAGTGGAAATTCCTGGGAAAGTCCACTTGAAATTGCAAGCTTCTTTTAGGCACCTTGCTATTGTCTAATTCTTCCTCATTTGTTTGGTAAAATCCTATGAATATTTTTCAGCTCTTATTACATGTTGAAACAACATTTTTTTGCAGGGATTTTCAACTGGTTTACCGGAGAGACTGCAGCTACCAATGTTGAAAACATTACCCGGACTTGAGAACTGTACTATGCTGAGGCCTGCTTATGCTGTGGAGTATGATTACTTGCCAGCTTATCAGTGCTCCAGATCTCTAATGACCAAAAAGATACAAGGCCTTTTCTTCTCTGGTCAGATAAATGGAACTACCGGCTATGAGGAAGCTGCAGCTCAGGTTTTATATATTTTTATTCCCTTTACTTCTGTTTTCAGCCATCTCAGGAGCTGTTCTTGTAAATGTGTCTGCTGATATATCTTACAAAACCTTAACTATATTCACAAGAGGATTCTAAATGTCCTCAAAACTGACCAGCATCTTGTTTCCTTTTTTTTGGGCAGGGGATAATATCTGGAATTAATGCTGCCCGACATGCCGATGGTAAATCTCTTATTGTTTTAGAGAGGGAAAGCAGCTATGTAGGTACTCTGATTGATGATTTGGTTACGAAAGATCTTCGAGAACCTTATCGAATGCTAACAAGGTATTTGAATCTACGAGATATTTTGAGCTCTGAACAGAAAACAAAATATGGAAAACTATGTTTCTTGCATTTATCGAAGTTTTTTTCTTTTTCTTTTTCGTGTCAGCCGGTCAGAACACCGCATGCTTCTCCGCTCTGACAACGCTGATAGCCGTCTTACTCCTCTTGGTCGTGAAATTGGTTTGATTGATGATAGACGTTGGAAATTATACCAAGACAAACAATCACGGATTACGGAAGAGAAGAAACGATTAAAAACTGTCAGGATATCAGGTTTAGGCTCTTTTCCTTCTCTTTTATCCATCTGATTACTCTTAGATGTGAGGAAATCATGCGCAAGAGATCGACTTGAGTCAAACGCTGGCATGTTTTTTTTATAAAACACTAACAGCCTTTTGAAGTTTTGAATTATGTGCAAGCCATGTAATTTTAGGTTTCTTATGATGTCCAGACCTCGTAAATGTCACCTTGTTATTATTTCATTTCTCTTGATTACAATGAAAAAGTCTGGACTACAATAGTCAACTCTTTCTTGCCATATGAGACTATCATTATGACAGAGGACCTTATAACAGATTAACAGATACAATTAAAAACTTCCTAGCTGGATAATGAGTTACTAAGAGTCAGGAGACGCGAGTATGCAGCAGTTATCGATTTAAAAGTCACAATATTTGTTGAGATATCAGTTATAAGCTCTAAATATTGTCTATTAGTCTTCAAAGATCTTTTTGGACTCATGTATTTTATACCTTTTCTTGTTTGATTTATTCTATACGGAGTAGTATTATTTATCTATTAAGCTGTCTTGTCGGCATCTTGATTGATTATAGCTTCTGTTATAGACAAAAGTTATAATCATATACTACGGTTAATATAATTGGGAAAGAAACGCTAACTCGCAAACTTGTTTGAACAAAAACTTATGGTTCCCGATTCTCTTATTCTGAAGTACTTTCAGGTGATGATCTTGCCTCTGATGTCACTCTTCTATCTGGTCAACCAGTGAAGAATTCTTCGACACTGGAGAGTCTTCTTAAAAAACCACATATTGAGTACAAACTTCTGGATAAACACGGGCTAGGCAATGAATGCCTATCCAAAATTGAGAAAGAATGTGTCGAAATTGATATTAAGTACGAGGGTTTCATTATTAGACAACGGCAGCAATTGCAACAGGTGTGTTTTTTTGGCTGTACTGTCTTATAAATTCCCCTTGAGAATCATGCCTTCTTTATTTTACTCATGTTTCTCCATCTTTGTTACTTATCCGTTTATTCTATCAATCGCTCATGTTTGATGCATGTTGCAGATGGTTCACAAACAACATAGACCACTTCCAGTAGATCTGGATTATTACTCGATGACCACTTTATCTCTGGAGGCACGTGAAAAGCTCTCCAAGGTATGCAATCGCTGATAACAATGTGTGATATACTGGTATTCCACCAGGGTAATGAAATAATAATCTTTCTGTTTTTGTATGTTATTTTTGGTCATTATATTTAGACCCCATGTCTTTCATAATCGTAAACTGTATACACCCTACTATGTCCCATAATATTTGGGCAAACTCAATCAGGATATTAGTTCATGAATATAGGAAAATCTCTCACCCTTGCTTTTCTCGTCGGTCTCGTGTTTTGTGTTTTTTTAATTGTTATCTGTTGCTTCAATGTCAAGAGTTTGCTTGCAGCTTTGCAGCACAAATAATCGGCCTTACAAACCGTCTCTCAACTAATCTCCGGGGATGGTCTTCGTTGGGATTAACAGTGCGCGGAAGCAATAAATTCAACCAACAATAAGAGAAATTAATAGACAATAAAATTATAATGGCAAAATAAGCAATAATAAATCCACTATGGTAAAGTGGGAATCTAAATAAAATAGAGAGATATATACAATGTTTTGTAGCTATCGTAATGTAACGTGATTATAATTCTAATCAAACGCTAAGCTATTTATAATACCACGAGGGAGATAATTGAAAACCAAAGAAAAACAAGTTTGTGACTCCGTTGGAAATGATCAATAGGCAAATGATGAGTGACCTTCTGAAACTGAAATCAAGGAATAATTACTCTATTATATGTATAGGTGCATATGATATGATTCTCATATGAGAATTTGTGTATGGTCAACGTCTTTTGTTGGGTTATCCTGTGAGTTGACAATTGAAATTTGAGATTAAGTTGGGTATGTGTACTGCTTTGAGTCCGTTGACCCCGTCCTTAGACCTGGGTATCTGAAATGCTGAATCATACGGACTACAGTATTATTTTTTAATTGAAAACAAGAGTTTCTGTAAGCGAGTTATATTTTGTTGCAGGTAAGACCACAGACAATTGGTCAAGCTAGTAGAGTTGGGGGTGTAAACCCATCTGACATTACTGCTCTCATGATCATCCTGGAATCAAATAAGAGGCAAGCCCAAGAACAAAAGAGACGTGAAGTGATGTCTTCATTAATGATCGAGTCTGAAAAAGAAACCTCCGAATCTCCAATGGCAGAAGCACTCAGCTCTTGACGTGTGGTAGCTGGTATGAGGACCCACAAATCGGAACAACTGCGTTAAGTTGTGCATTGTGGAAGTTTTTTTATTGGTGAACATTGGCTGGATTGGATGATAGGTGCCCAAGACAGTCTTACTGGTAAGAGTGTGTGTGTGCGTGAACATTTGTTATCATCATTTCAACAGTTACCAGGAGTAGTCATCCCGCATCAAAGCATATGCAGTACTGGCTACAAGCAATGGAGAAGTCAAATTAGTGATAAATAGGTGGTTCGTCCTAGTCAAAAGTACTCGTATACACTATTAGTTCATGTTTAGTTCCACATTTTGACTATTATTTACCTTTTTTTTTATCTTGCAAAGCTTTTACTTATGTGTTATTACTTGTGAGTTAACTTCATAAGTTATGACCTTTTTTTTCAGAATACTGTGTACTATTTACCTTCAAAGGTTTTCATCATCAAGCTCGGTAAGAGGAGATTGCGGTATCTATCTATCTATATTCTATACTACGGGGGTGTTTGGTAAATGACGGATCCGAAAAAAAATTTCATATTGAGAGTAAATAGCGGGTTTGATCAACAAATATGCCAATTGTAGTATTTGGTAAATGGCGGAATGTAATAGCATCCCCTTTCCACTAACCAAATAACAATCTTCCAAAATTTTCCCCCCTACTATCATATGGGCCTATTTTTGGGTCATTGAGTATATTTGGTTGGGCTTATATTGTCAAATAAATATCTACTCGATGTCCTACATATAATCTTACTCTCTTATTAAGGCTAAATATATGCTAAATATACGTTATATATATATATATATATATATATATATATAGGAGGGCTCCGGTGAGGCAGAGCAACTCCTTACACCCATAGAGGTAGCATTTGGACCATTAGATTAAGATCTGATCTAACGATCCAGATTAAAAGATTAAAAACACGCGCTGCTCCTCTCCACCTTCTAAAACCCTTATCATGTGAACACTATTACTTTCTCTCTCTACTCTGAAATTCTAAAAAACACGCGCTTCTCCTCTGCACTTCAATGGCTAGTAACTCTGCATCTTTAATGGCGACTGATTCTTCATCAAAGCGTCAAAAATTAGATACAAATGAAAAACTTTCAATTTCACCTTCAATTACTTCAGATTTAGGTCAGAAAATTTCTATTTATTTTAAAAATCAATTTCAGATTTTAAGTCTGATTCTTAATTTATTTATGCCGTGATTCGTTTTTTGAATGCAGTAAATAGTCAAGAAACAACTGCAACATGTTCAATGATGGGCGATTCTAATATATTAGGTAAAATATTTCATTAATTCATTTATTTTTCAATTTTAGTTTATATTACTTCATCAATTTAATTGTTCAAGTTTTCATAGAGACGTATCTTATATTGTTTGGTTCATATTTAAAGCAGTTGTTGTTTTGATGTACACAAGTTAATATCTGTTGTACATGTTGATAATGTTCATAATTAAAGCAGTTGCTGCTTTGGTGTATATAACTGAGTATTTGTTGTACATGTTGAGAATTGTTCATAGTTAAAGCAGTTGCTGCTTTGGTGTAGATAACTGAGTATCTGTTATACATGTTGATAATTGTTCATAATTAAAGCAGTTGCTGCTTTAGTGTAGATAACTGAGTATCTGTTGTACATGTTTAAAATTGTTCATAGTTAAAGCAGTTGCTGCTTTGATATACATAACTTAATATTTGTTGTACATGTTGAGAATTGTTCATAGTTAAAGCAGTTGCTGCTTTGATGTATATAACTTAATATCTGTTGTACATGTTTGGAATTGTTCATAATTTTATGTAGAATTTAATATTATGTGTTAAATTTACATGGATACTCCCGAACCTAAGCAAGATTTGAAGATGCCAAGTTGTTCGAAAGACTTGAAACCTTATGTGGGTCAAATTTTTAAGGATTTGGAAGAAGCATTTCAATTTTATTCCAAGTACGCAACTGCTGGTGGCTTCATTCCTAGGAAGAGTACTGGACGCACTAGTTGTGGTATTGTTAAAAAAAAGTACATTGTCTGTAATAAAGAAGGTGATTATGAACATAAGGGACAACAGCAAAGAAGGGAGATAACAAGAATTCTTTGTATGGTCAGAATCATCTTGGACAGAACATCTGATGGGAAATATAAAATCACAGAATTTATTGAAGGACATAACCATCCTTTGAACACACCTTCCACGATGATGCACCTTAAAAAGGCAAGAAAACTCACCATTTTGCACAAAAAGATGATCATTGACAACTCCATGGTGAACCAAGGTGCCGTTAAAACATTCAGAATGTTCAAGCAGTTCGTAAAGGGTTATAAGTATGTAGGTGCATCGAAGGTTGATTTTAAAAATTTTGGTAGAGATATAAAGAAGTTCATCAAGGACTCTGATGGACAGATGTTCATTGAGATTCTTATGAAAAAGAAAGCCCTCTGTGACTCTTTTTATTTCGACTTTGATGTTGATAATGAACAAAGGATCACTCGTTTATTTTGGGCTGACCCTATAATGATAAAGAACTACATGTTATTTGGTGATATGGTGTCTTTCGACACTACGTATAAAATGAATAAGTACAACATGATCTTTGCTCCCTTCACGGGTATAGATCATCACAAGAAATGTGTCACATTTGCTGCTGGCCTTGTTGAGAGAGAGAATGGTGAGAGCATTTCTTATTGCTAACTTTGTCATTTTTTTTGTTTTGAAGATAATACGTGATGCACAGAAGCAATTTTATAATACTCTCTCCTCAATGCACATGCAGGTAACGGCTTTGCTTGGCTGTTTAAAAACTTTATAAAGGCAATGGGAGGTACTTTTCCTTCATTCATTATCACTAATCAGGATTTGGGAATTAAAGCTGGGGTGAAGGAGGTTTTTGGAAGCCACACATTTCACAGATTGTGCATGTGGCACATCATGAAGAAAGTAACAGATAAAGTGGGTTCAAAAATATGCACTGAAACAGATTTTCTCAAGGATCTAAATGCTGCTGTTTGGGGTGAGGATGTAAACCCAACTCAGTTTGAACAGATGTGGCAGGATCTTATTACTAAGTACAATCTTGAGGAAAATGAGTGGCTTCAGGATATATTTGATATGCGAGAGAAGTGGATACCAGCTTACCACCGTGACCTGTTTCTTTCAGGGTTGATGAGGACAACTTCAAGGTCTGAGTCTGAGAATAACTTCTTCAACAACTTCACGAATCCTCATCTGACACTTGTTGAGTTTTACATGAGGTTTGACAGTGCCATTGATGCCCAAAGATGGGAGCAGTCCAAGCTGATTGCTGAATCTAAGAGCACTTTTGCTGCTTTGATCAGTCTATTTTCTCTTGAAAAACATGCTTATGAAATCTACACACGAACTGTCTTCTATGACTTGCATGAAGAGTTAAAGGCATCCATGTACAATTGTGGTGTTGATGAGATTGTAAAGGAGGATGTTGTTGAACATATATCTATACAAGATAACATCAAAAATAGGGTATATGTAGTTGACTATACACCTGCAGAAGAGAAAATTGTTTGTGCCTGCAAGATGTTCGAGCAGCGTGGATTGTTGTGTCGTCATGCTCTTTGGGTTTTGAAAGAAAGAGGTGCCAAAAGGATACCTAATTCATATCTACTTCCTCGTTGGAACAAGTTTGCAACATCCAAGGAAATGTTTGATGCAAATGGCACACTTCTTTCTGATTATCGGTCATCAGATGGAATAAAAACAAAGATTGCAGAATTATGGACTGAAATTTTTGATTGTGTGACTGTGGTTGAGAACAAGGAAGAGAAGGTGGATGAACTCTTAGAAGTAGTGAGAGCATTCAAAGAGAAGGTTGTGGAAGAAGGAACAAACCGGCGAAATGACAAGAGGTCTGAGATTGAGTTTTTGATGGGTGCCACTATTCCCACTGACATTAAGATCTTGCCTCCAAAACAGTGTAAAACTAAAGGTTCTGGAAGGCGACTTATTTCGTCTAAAGAAAAAGCCATGAAAGAACATAAGAAGCCTCCGGGAAGTGCAATGCTTGTGGAGAGATGGGATACCATGATTCAAGAAATTGTCCTGGCAAAGTTTAATCATAATACATTCTCTTAATGAAAAATGTGATCTGTAATCTTCCTCTTCCGTAGATTCAATAATCTTCAAATGTTCATTTTCTTCAGATCCAAGTTGAAAGCTGTGCAATAATTTTCTAGCATGCATATTGTTCGTCAAATAACATCTACATCTCTTGGAAACTTCAATTCCATCCCTACGAACAGTAGTCATTCCTTTAATATGAATTGTTCCCAATCTTCTATTATAATCTATATTCCATTTAGGTGCATCAGACCGTAATAGAAACATTTGGGACCACCTCTTGCAAACAATAGCCATGTTCGCTTTGTCATAATCAGAGGGAAGCCTTTGAAAGATTTTTTCCATGAAATCTTCATTGCACATTACTTCAATTGCTGATGAAAATCGTCTTCCATGTACTTCAACTTCATGATGATGATTATAAATGAAAAATAGATGATTAATTTTCTGTTCCTTGCTCTTATTAATGGTTGTTACTCTATCTTCAATTTCATTATTCTTCGCCCATCCCTTACACAATATTTTCATGGTATTATTAATGAGATGAAGAGAAAAAGGTGAAATAGAAAAATGTATAAACAAGTACTGTAAAAGATAGGGTACTGCACAAGTCTTTGAATTTACTGAATAGTCTTTGTATTAATTGCCTACCCCAGCTTGCTTTTTTACGCGTGGACATACATTACTTTACCAACCCCATCTCATACCTACCCTAGTTATACCTTCCCCACCTAGACTTTATTATGTCTTTAGATGGAATATGAATATATACATTACGTAGTGTAATATATACATTACATAGTTAAAATAGTGTTTGTTTTGGTGTACATAAGTAGATATCTGTTGTACGTATTGATATTTTTACATAGTAAAAATAGTGTCTATTTTGATGTACATAAGTTGATCTCTGTTGCACATGTTCGCAATTTATGCATAGTTATAACAGTGTATGTTTTGATGTACATAACTTGGTATCTATTGCACATGTTCAAAATCTGTAAATAGTAAAAGCACCGTCTGATTTGATGTACATAACTTGATATCTGTTGTACATGTTGATATTTTTAGATAGTAAAAATAGTGTCTGTTTTGATGTACATAAGTAGATATCAGTTGTACATATTGATATTCTTACATAGTAAAAATAGTGTCAATTTTGATGTACATAAGTTGATATCTGTTGCACATGTTTATAATTTATGCATAGTTATAACAGTATATGTTTTGATGTACATAACTTGGTATCTATTGCACATGTTCAAAATCTGTAAATAGTAAAAGCACCGTCTGATTTGATGTACATAACTTGATATCTGTTGTACATGTTGATATTTTTACATAGTAAAAATTAATTACAGTTTTCACATTGACGATATAAAAACATACAATTGTACTTGGACACGTTTGTCATTTAGGGAAAGGATGCTCTTGACCATCAACATTTATATTCTTTCATACTATACCTACACCAGTTATACCTTTCCCATGTATACCTTCTTTTTTTTCTAATTAATGACTTTTTGCCATTTACAGTATAAATTGACGAAAGCACACCCACAAGCACACCCACACCCACACCCACAATACATTCCTCTTTGCATTATTTAATTAGAAATAATTATAATTACTCATCAAGTACCATGCAAATAAATTCTTTAGCTGATTTGTCTTTAGTACCTTAGATGAATTAGTGCAAGTTAATGAACATATAATTTGCACCAATTCATCTGAGGTACTAAGGAAAAATTTGCTAAAGATTTTATTTGAAATGGAGTTGGGGTATTAAATACTCACAAAGAGAGTTTAGTCTTCTATGTTTTGTTGTTTTACTGTACATAATAGGTATAGCACTGTCAAAGTATAGAGTAAGAATATTATTTTAACCATAAAAAACTATTTTTAATATTCTAAAGTAATCATGAATTTTTCATACTCAACTACCCCAGGCGACTTTTCATTTCAAAATATTGATTATGGTATACTCTATTAAGTTGTAGTACATATTGAATTAAAGTAATGTTACATAACTTACGATTTGTTGTATATAAGTTGTACTGCACATATTCAAAGGTATAGCACTGCCGATTCTATATTTAAACTATTATTAATGGTGTGTTTTAAAATTGTTTTAATGTTAATGTAATTTATGTATATTAAAACAGTAAATATACTATGTAATAAAGTTATACTGTGTTGTACATAAACTTATACTATGTTTTGGTGTACATAAGTAAATGTGCGTTGTACATGATACATGTCTGAAAGCAGTGTTTCTTTTAAAGGATATATGTACATATAAAATGCTATACTTGAAGTACATATAGAGTATACCCACTCCGAAGTACAGTAATGATAACTGCAAAGTAATGATGAATTTTTCATCCTCGAGTACCACAGTCGACTTGTCATTTCAGAGTAAAGATGATTTTTGCATCTACTGACGTCAGTTGCATATACAAGACTATTCAAATTTTGTTTATATAAGGCAGTATATATATTAAATTAGAGACTTTTTTATTGTACATAACATACGACATAATTTATACGAGTACTGCACATAACTTTTTTGTATTACTTGATTATATTTTTTTTTTTTTTTTTTGAAATGAGTCCCTCCTCGGGCTCAAGCAATACTTCTTAAATCATAACGACTTGCTGCCTCAATGTGTTCTGGCAGGCTACCATCCCATCTAGACACCCCAACCGACCCCATACCCTGATGAGCTAAAAGGTGGGCCACCGAATTCGCTTCCCTACGACAAAAACTAAACGAAACAGCCTGGAAATGATCGCATAACAGGAATATATCAGCATAAACGAGATGAAGGTCCGCAGCGCCCATCGCACGTCGACTCAGATCCTGGACAATGCTCCAGTTATCACTCTCCACCTCAACCCGAGTCAATTGTCTCCAAAGAGCCTCCTTCAAGCCTGCAAGTATAGCTTCTGCCTCCACCATTTTACTAGAGCGGTCCTCTCGTTTCTGTATCGACACTGCCCACATCACACTGCCATTGTTGTCCCTACAGACTGCCCCAACACCATGTCCCACCCCCTGCACTGTTCCCCCATCCACGTTGATCTTATACATTCCATCTCCCGGTTTAGCCCAAATCCTACTGTCATTCACACTCCTCACCCTTTCCCCCTCCCCCCTGCCTTCCACCCCTGTTTTCCCCTGCCCGACATCAATCATCGCATCACCGCCACCGCCACGCCCCACCGCCACCTCAATCTCCCACTTTAAGTCGGCCACCCTCCTCACGACCTCCCTCGTTCCCCTTCTCTTCCCCTCGAATAACATCAGATTTCGCCTTTCCCATAAAGCCCAACAAGCCAACAGAAAGACTCCTCGTTCCTCCTCCCTCAGATCCCGCATCACCTGTTCTGCCCAATCCCTCACCTCCCTCTTCCCATTGTCCACCACCTCATCCAAGCCCAATTCTTCCCACACTTCTCTAGCCCCTCCACAACCACACACAACATGGAAACAACATTCCCTAGGACTGTTACAAATAGGACAAAACCCCGCAAAACCTGTCACACGTTTGACTATATTGAAATTTGTAGCTAACGAATTATGACAAAGTTGCCAGGCAAAGAGTTTAACTCGAGGCAGAGTAGGCGTACTCCATAGCGTTTTCCACACCCAATCATCCTTCTCACTCCTTGAGCACCCATCCTTCTCATCTGCATCAGACAGAAGATGGTAGGCGGACCGAACTGTGTAGTTTCCCATGTTGTCGTGCTCCCACATCCACGAATCGACAGGCTTAGATTCACAAAGGCGTATATTCCGAATTCTGGCCACCTCGAACGGAAGAAACAGGGCCTCCAGCTTTTCCTCATCCCATCGGAGCCCATCCTCGGTCAAAAGATTGGCCACTCTCAGCTCCAAATCTTGCCCTACCCGGCTAGTAATAACGCGGTGAGTCTGGGTATTCGGGATCCAAGGATCCAGCCACACAAGCGTGCTCCAACCATCCCCAATTCTTCGTCGCGCCCCTAACTGGACCACCTCCTTCGACCCCCAGATACTTCTCCATGAGTAGCTTGGGTTTGTCCCAATCTCGGACTCCAAGAAACCCCGGTCACAAAAGTATTTGCCTCGCAACACCCGAGTCATCAAGCATGTATCGTTCGTCATTAACCTCCACGCTTGCTTCCCAAGTAATGCCCGATTAAACTGCTCATAGTCTCGGAAACCCAGCCCACCTTTCCCCTTCCTTCGACATAACTCTTCCCAAGCCACCCATGGAATTTTCCTCTTCCCCTTCTCCCCACCCCACCAAAAAAGCGAAACCATGCGCCTGAGTTCGTCACAGAAGTTTTTTGGCAACCTAAACACACTCATAGCGTAGTTCGGGATCGCTTGGGCCACAGCTTTAATCAATACCTCCTTCCCTGCCTTGCTAAGGAATCCACCCCTCCACCCCTGTAATTTTTGAGCAATTTTATCGATTATGCCTCTTGTTATTCCCTTCCGCGATTGGCCCACCATAGTAGGCAGACCCAAATACCGTCCCTGATCCTGTACAGCCCTCACACCTAGCACCGTCGCCACCGCCCCCCGCCTTTCTGCGCTTGTCCCCTTACTAAACGACACAGTCGTTTTCTCATAACTCACCTGCTGCCCCGACACCAACTCATACTGGGAAATAATCTGCTTCACCACCTGAGCCTCCCTCCTACAGGCCCGAGCGAAAACAATACAGTCGTCCGCAAAAAACAAGTGTGTGACCATCGGAGCCAGCGGTGCCACCTGGATACCCCTAATACGCCCTTGTTCCGCAGCCCGCCGGATCAGGCTCGAGAACACCTCCGCGCACAGGATAAATAAATAGGGAGAAAGAGGATCTCCCTGTCTAATACCCCGCTCCGGATAGAAAACCTCGGACCTAGAGCCATTAACCAACACCGAGTAGCTGACCGAAGTAACACATTTCATCACATTGTCAATCCACGCTCTATGAAATCCCATTCTGTCCAGCACACACTCAAGGAAATCCCACTCGACTCTGTCATAAGCCTTTGCCATATCCAACTTAAGGGCCATGTGACCTCCCGACCCCCTCGAATTCTTCATGAAATGAAAAAGTTCAAACGCGACCAGAATGTTGTCCGTAATTAGCCTTCCCGGGGTAAAAGCACTTTGATTTTCCGACACAATCTCTCCCAAAAAATGCTTTAACCTATTAGCAAGAACCTTCGAGACAATTTTGTATAGCACGTTACAAAGGCTTATAGGCCTGAAATCAGCCATCGACGTTGGCGCACGTTTTTTCGGGATCAGGACAATGTTAGTCCTATTAAGCTCCGCTGGCATCTGTCCACCATTCAAAATGTTTAAACATAGACGAATAACTGACCTACCCACGATATGCCAATATGTTTGGTAGAATAGCGCATTCATTCCATCCGGCCCCGGTGCTTTCAATGGGTGCATCTGATTCAACGCCTCAACAATTTCAGCTCCCGTATACTCCCTGCTCAGTCCCTCGTTCATATCCCTCGACACACGTCCCTCAATCCCGTCCATCATGCTTTCCAAGTTTGTCGGCCGTGTAGATCGAAAAAGGTTGCTAAAGTAACTGACTGCCGCCTCTTTCACCTTCTCACTCCCTTCCCACACCCGACCCCCCTCGTCCACCACCCTAGATATAAAATTTTTCTTTCTCCGTTGCTTCGCCTTTCTATGGAAATATGCCGTATTACGATCACCATCCTTAAGCCAAAGGAGACGTGATCTCTGCCTCCAATATATCTCCTCCTGCCTAATCAATCTATTAATGGACTTCATCAGCCCCTTCCGCTCCCTGCCATTCCTCTCCGTACGTTCCTCCTCATTAAGTCTTGCGAGCTTTCTTCGTTGAGTTGCCAGCATCCGAACTATTTTTCCGATTTTTGCACCTTTCCACACAGTAAGATTCTGCGCACATTTAGACAGACACCCAAGAACGTCCTCATCCCCTGGGTCCCACGCTTGCCTTATAGCCTCCTCGCACCCCTCTTCACCCACCCAAATTTGCTCAAACCTGAACTTTCGCTCACTCGACACTGCATTCTCCTCCCTGGTATCAAGCACCACAGTAATAGGAACGTGGTCTGACCAGACTAAGGGCAAATGACGAAGCTTGGCGTACGGGAACACCTCCCTCCACTCCTCCGACACCACAGCTCTGTCAATACGGCTCTGGCGGTTGTGGTCTCCCACCTGGCCATTGTCAAAGGTGTATTCATAGCCCTCAAATGGTAAGTCACGCAAATCACAATCATCCAGGGCCTCTCTGAAGTTCCGCATCTGCCACTCTGCTCTCGACCCCCCCTTCATCTCCGTCATAAACAAGACCTCATTGAAGTCTCCAATGCATAGCCACGGTAAGTTCCCGTCCCTCGACAGAGTCCTGAGCAACTCCCAGGATAGATGACGGTCTTGGACCATAGGCCATCCATAAAACCCCGTAATCCTCCACCGCACCCCACCCGACCTAACCTCAAAGTCCATGTGATGGACAGAACTCGACATGAACAGCACTTCTACACCTTCCTTCCACATACACGCAAGACCACCCCCTCTGCCCATACTATCCACCTCCATCCCCTCATATCCCTCAAACCCTCTTCTTTCCCTCCTCCACTCTTCCCCACTAAGCTTAGTCTCACAAAAAAAAATAAAGCACGGATTCTCTCTACGGACAAGATTTCGTAAACCGCCTACCGCAGCCGGGTTGCCCAATCCCCTGCAGTTAAGGCTCAAAATTTTCATAACGCCCGGCGGGACTGAGTCTGCTCAGTCTCCGCCTCAGGTGAAGGAACACCCATCAATAACTTCAAACGCTTCCCATCCTCACTCTCCTCATCCGTTAACTCTTCTCGTCCCCTTTTCTCCCCTCCGATCATAGCATGCCCAGTTGTTAGGATAGGGTTCGGGCTCCTCCCCATCCTCTTCCACTTGCCCCCTTCTGTGGTCTTCGTCTTCTGCCCCCCATCACCCTCCTCCGTCATATCCCTAGGTGGTACCATAGCATCTCTGCTATCACTCACACCCGGATCGATAGTAGTCTTCTTGCTGATTGGGTCCGGTCGAGAGGGGTTAAGCGTCGTCACTAAGCCAATCCCATCTCCACCATCCCCTTCTACAACATCCCCAGCAGCCCCTCCTGTTTCCCATTGCATCACGTCCAACATCTTCGACCCGGTCCCCCGATTCTCCTTCTCCCTCTCAGCCTTCTTCCCAGTCCTCCGAACAGCTATTGCTTGCAACCTCTTAATTAGCGCGTCAACTGCCTCCTCCTCACGTACATGTTGATCAGACTCAGCGTCAGCCATTTGAGGTTTAGTCTGCATCTGTCGATTGTCCACTACCGTCTTTGTCGCCCTTCTGGGAGAGGCCCGCAGCGACTCCCCAAACCGCAATTCCCCATCCTCATATGGTCCCTCCTCACAGTCCTTCTCCCCATGCCCTAAGACCCCACAGCCATAACAGAATATTGGAAGTTTCTCATATTTAACCTCGAACTCCACATCTTTCCCGGACGCAAGCCGAACTGACACAGACTTCCCCAGCGGTTTGCGCACATCATGTATAATGCGTATCCTAACAGCTCTCTCCAACTCCGGCAATGGGGTATTATCCATCTCCGCAAAACGCCCCAACTGGTTCCCCAAATATCGAATATTATCCACGTTGTCCCGTCCCCTAGCCGGGAGATCGTAAACCCTAGCCCAGAATGGAACATGAAACAATGGGGTGTCGGACAGTTTCCCATCATCTATCGCATCGTTAAAAGCCCAAATAAATTTGTCAAAGTGCCACGGTTGATTGTCTAACACTTTTTCCTTATCTCTTTGATCAGTGAAACGAAACACAAAAATTTTATTGGCTGAGTCTATGAGATTACCAGTTAACGTACCTTTCGGATTCCACAGTCTCGTCATCGATTCTACTGCCGCCCTAGCATTGACCGCCTTTGACGCCCAAAGGCGACCAACCAGGATTGTCTCTCCCCCGCCCGAACCACCGGCATTCAAATCCCCAACATCCCACACATAATTCTCCCCATCACCCATGATTTGCTTTCCTTTGTCAATAGACATCACACCCTCACGGACGATAAGATTCCAGGCCAATGAAAGGAAAAAAATAGCGAGTCTCACGTTCAAATCAAACGTGAGAAAGAAGCCTTCATGCACAAGGAAGACGGCTTAGACCTAGGGCTTAGAGGAAACTCTCATAGAAACCCTAGAGAGAATAATGATGGATTCACGACTACTATTTCTTCATTATACATATAGACATTTTTTACTTGATTATATTTTCAGACATATAGACATTTTTTTTATTGCACATATTCATATACATAATTTATACGAGTACTGCACATAACTTTTTTGTATTACTTGATTATATTGATTATATTTACTTGATTATATTTTCAGACATATAGACATTTTTTTTATTGCACATATTATATATATATATATATATATATATATATATATATATATATATATATATATATATATATATATATATATATATAACTGTCTCTTTAGGTTTATTAAAATTATGTGTATCAAATCTTTAGATGACAAGCTTTGAACTACAATTCAGCCGAATACGTAACAAGTTCAAGGAGTAGCAAGCCAAGAAACACGTCAGTCCAAGTGAGCATCAATGGCCTCGAGGGTACATAAAAGAAATCAGACAAAGAAAACTAAGTACAATACATCATTAATGCAAAGTTGAGTACAAATCAGATTTGTCCCCTTAAGCGTGCTTCTCTTTAATTGTAATTGTCCTCACGTGTTGACCCATACATGTGACCCTCAAAGGAGGAAATGTGCTTTTGTATTACTTGATTAATTTCTTTATGTACAACATATAGTACCCTATGTACACTGAAAATTACTTTATGTACACTTCAAATTTTAATATCCTATGATGGTTAAAGCAATGTCCGTTTTGATGCACATAAGTTAATATTTGTTGTACATGGTGAAATTTGTACATGGATAACTAGTTGAGATATGTACATCTCATTTGGAATTATGTAAAATTGATAATCACCATTTCCATTCTTTACCACATCTACTCCTTTCTCTATGAACCTTAACAAATTGGGGGTATTGATCATATCGACTAATGTTTTAATGAATAGAGCATACTAATCATATCGACTGAACTGGAAGTTATTCACCAAAAATTGCATGCATACTCAGTACAGATCAGTACTACCAAGAACACATACGTCAAATACGTAATTAACATTCATACTATAATCAGTTCATTCCAAAATGTAAGTGATCAATAATTGCAGTACAATACATCCAAAGTAGGATTAGAATTACAATCCGAGTTAACAGTAACTGCATATGCACAAAAATTCATATGCTTGCAAAATAACATCCATATCCTAGGGTTCCTCGATCACTTACCTAGATCATCTTTTCAAGGGTAGAAGTTTGGGTAAATCTGCCACAAGGCCTCCAGGCAGATCTCATAGTGGCAGATTTCCGTCATGTCCGCCAAATATCCACCCTCTCCCCTCAACGTCAAGGGAATCATCCTGTAGTCTGTGTCCCTAGACAGATATTGGTCATCCATCCAAGAGGCAACCCAACAGCGAGGTCCGTCGTATGGATGAATCTGCATCCCCATTTCAGGTTTGCCTTTTCCGAAGTCTTCAAAGGCTCGTTGCAGCTTATACGCGTGGAGGTAGTTCTGATAACCGCTCTTGAAACAAATGACTGCAGCTCTGGTGAAGATCGGGCCATTTGGACTGGAAATCCACTTTAGCATAATCATCTCCACCGGATAACCCAAGGCTGTTAACCTGTTCCTTAAACCAGTTAGTGATCTACTAGTATGTAAATATGTACAGTATATACTAATCTATGTACAACAAAACTACCAGTTATTTAATACAATATGTAAATATTGTACTTAAATAATACAGTATGTATTAATCTATCCCAACAATTTATGTAACATTAAAACAGTATAGATTTATCTATTAATTATGTACAAAAACACAATTTATCTAATAAAAGCTTTGTATATGATTTCTTATTCAATGCATGTAAGTATTTATTACACAAATTAACCTGTTCCTTAAACCAGTTAGTGATCTACTGGTAACCTTGTTATCAACCACCTCAAATGGTAAATTTGCAATAATGCATTTAGGAGGGTACATCAGTTCTACATACATTTTTTTGGGTTTTTTTTTTTTTAAATTTTCAAAGTTTAACTACTCTCAATCTTAACTTGAGGAGTATATATATAACTGATTGAAAGTTCACTCAACCCCCTTTGTAATTATTACTTATGCAATTTTGAGATATTTATTTATTGCATGATAGACACGTTTTAATTCACCCATGAAATACCTCATTTACCAAAGTTAATAATTGTGTCTAATAGAATCCAGAATTTATGTGTGTACAGACTATTCACCTTTACTTCAATTTTAATTTATGTACTACATTTAACGCATTTTATACATTGGTAAATCACTGCCTTATACATTAATAAGTTTCTTTGTACATAATCTGTCTTATATACATTTTATACATTGGTCAATTCTTTGCTCTATACATTTTATACACATTTCACTCTCTTATACATTGAAATTTATGTACTACGAACCTTCTGTTTTGGTGCACATAATCTGTCTCAGAACATTAAAAAATTAAAAACTTGTGCTATAAAATCCCACATTCTCAACAAATTCTCAATTTGTCTCTCTGTTTCCCTCTCTTTTTGTGTGTCTCTCTCTGTATCCCTTTTTCTCTCTTCCTTTCTCAACAAAAGATGAATATTACATGTGATGGAAAGATATACGATATTAGGCAACAACATAAACTGTGGTTTGCTTCTCAAAAGAAGGAGAAGTTGCCTTTTATATTTACCGATTCTCATGGACCTATTTCAAGTCCATATGTTGAATCACTTGAAAAGGTTTTTGAAAATGAAAATATAATGGAAATAATTTTCAGAAAGGTCAAGCCTACTTTTAGAAAGAAAGAGTTTGCAAAATTGAGTCTTGTTTGCAAAAGATGGGCTCAAATACTTTTGGCACATCCTCATTCTCTTCTCTTAGAAATGGAGTACAGTATGAGTGTGCATGCAAGCATTAACAATGGATTACTTTCTCTTCATAGGAATGGTGTCTTGCTGTTAAAGGAATGCAGATGCTATCTGACTAAAGATTTGCTTTGTAGAGATATGCTACACTATATGCAACTTCGACTTGCATCTCCAGAAGATGTAGTTCATCTTCATGGTTCTTCTCCTGAAGATTTTCGTTGATCATCTACCTTTGCTGAATATCTGTTTGAGCCAACAAATTTTTATCCAGATATATAAGTGTATTTTGTTTTTTCCTTATATATGTAATGTTTGAACTATATGAAAGATGAATCTCAAGTTAATTTGAACTTATGTACACTTGTTATAAAATTATTTACTTATCATGCGTTTTTATATGTATTTGTACATAAGGCTATGTTTGACGGATTATGAGTGCTTCAGTAAACATAAATCTAATTAGAATAACTTATGTACAACAATTATAGAAATATGTACACCATGTTCACGGTTATTAGTATGACTAATATGTAAAGCTGATGTGTAAGTATGTACATATAGTGTATATAATAGATATGATATACATAGTTTATATAAATGACATACTTTATATACATAGTGTATATAATTGTGTTCAAATGCCCCATAAATTTAATTAGAACAACTTATGAGTTGATTCCAGTAATATGTAAGTAGATAAGTTATATACAACAATTATAGAAATATGTACAACCTTGGTTCTTGGTTATTATTATGACTAATATGTACAGTTGATATTTAAATATGTACATTATGTATTGATGACTAATATGTACTTGTTTCAATACGTACATTATTTTTAATATAACCGTGTAAAAGCTTTTTATATATATATACAACCGTGCCTTTTTCGATGTACATAAGTTACTATATGTTGCACATGTTGGAATTTGTACATGGTTATAGAAATGTTTGCTTTGATGTACATATGTACATTATGTATTGACAAAACTACCCGTATAAAAGTTTTTTGTATGATTTCTTATTCAATGCATAGACACATTGTATATAATAGATACGTAGGATATACATAGTTTAAAATACAGTGTATAAAATATTGACGTTAATAATAATAATAATAATAAAGTAGTACTCGGTATTATACACATTATTTTGAAATATAGTAATTGCTCATCATATAACATAATATCTGTTGCATAGTTTAAACATGATCTGTTTTGATGTACATAACATAATATCTGTTGTATTTGTCTATTTTTTACATAGTTAAAACAGTGACTGAATTGATGTACATAAGTTAACATATATTGTACATGTCGTTATTTTTACATAGTTAAAACAGTGTCTGAATTATGTGCATAAGTTAACATATATTGTACATATCGATATTTTTACATAGTTAAAACAGTATCTGAATTGATGTACATAAATTGATATCTGTTGCACATGTTCACAATTTGTACATTGTCAAAGCACCGTATAATAATAATTAATTAATAATAATAATAATAATAAAGTACTCCGTATTAGACACATTATTTTGAAATATAGTACTAGTACTCAGTATTCCACTACTCTAGGACGTATTTATGACGTATTAGGACTTTTTGAAAATGACGTATTATTAAGAGTTTGGAAATAACTATTGAGAATTCCTATAATCACTTCAACAGTCATTCAAGAGTTATTAAGAGTTTGCATAATTTGAACTATTTCACTTCAACTACTGAGAATTCCTATAATCACTTCAACTATTTCAAAAAGTGCATCACTTCACAACAATTTGAAAAATCAAGTACGGAGTAATTTTTGAAGTACTGTAATTTATATCGATCATCTTCAACGATTATTTGGTGAGTGATATGTTCTTGATTCTTTGCATGCCATAACTACTGGTTTTTCGAACGATTTTGTGAAATTTACAGTAAAGTAAAATTGCAATCTTTTATTCTTTGGAGATTAGGTCTTTTATTCGCGTTATTTATAAAGTACATATGCAGTTTTGTTTGTTATGTTTTTGATTTTTAGAGTGATTTTGTTGAAAATTAGGGTTAAGTAATTCACGAGACAAGATGAAATCAAACCTGGAGAAGACTGCACCAAAGAGGAAAAATGATAAAAAGGAGAAAGGTACAATTTAAGGTATTTGTGTATAATTTAAATTATGTACAATGAAATTATACTGATTTTGTGTTCTTTATTCGTAGCTGAATGTAAAAGGAGGCGAACTGAAGAAAAGGATACAGACTATGATAATTATGAAGAAACATCGGACAAACAATTATGTTTGATAACAGACGCAGATAAAGGTATATTCATTAAATAGACTACTATGTTTCAATATTGTTTGAAAAGAACTTTTTTTATTTAGTATAGCTTTAAAAATTTACATACAATTTGTGTTTGAAGTTATGTGCATTGTGTAATGCGTTATGAACATACAATTTACAGGTATTGCTACTAAAACTACAAAGAATAGGAGGAAAAGAGTTCTACATGCAACGAACGAACTGCCATCATTGAAGACACGCATGTCCCCTGATGGTTTGGTTAAATTTCTAAATGATTTGTCAGAGAAACAGACTGCAGATATTAAAGAATTAGGGTTTGGGGATTTAATTGATCTGAAAGTAAAAGAAGTCCCGTGCAAGCTTGCTCATTGGCTTGTTACAAATTTCATTTCTGATTCAGCCACATTTAAAGATAATACATTTGATGTGACAAATCTTGATGTACATATTGCAACTGGGTTTCCTATGGGACCAAACAAGATTGTCCTTGCATCATTTGATGACCAAGACATGGAATACAGAAAACTTCTTAATGAATGTAAGAATCAATTTGAAGGGTCAAAGGTTACGGCCACTGCATTGAAATCCATCCTTAGTAATCAAAAGGATGGAGGTGATCTCTTCAAAAGGAACTTTATAGTTTATATCTGTTCTTATTTTATAGAAGGTACCAGTTCTGCAACTCCAAGTTTTAGGATATTGAAGTCTTTAGTTGACTTGTCATTGGTACCTACATATAATTGGTGCGAATTTTGCCTTAATGCCTTCATTGAGGCTGTTGATATGTGGAAGATGAACACAGCAGAGAAGGAGAAGTTTTTTGATGGACCTATAATGGTCTTTGTGTTCATATATTTGCAAAGAATGCGGTACAGAAACAGCACACCAGTCCGTGCTTTCCCAACAATGCTGTTCTGGACACAACAGTCCATTTTAAAGAGAATAATGGACGAAGCAAAAAAATCGGGTACGTTTGGTAATGGTCTGGTTATCCCATTAGAGTCCCTTGATTGGTACAAGGGTGAGGAAGTAAAGGAAAGTATGAACAAAGAGGGAAAGGAAGAAGGAGATTGGTTACAAAGTTTAATGCTGAAATCTGTTGAATTCACAAAAAAATTCAAGGGGTTCAAAGATGCTATAAATGTTGCAAAGTTTGCCTCCCCTCAATGCAAACCAATAACAAAATTGGAAATGTTGACCAATGATTTTGTTGAAAAACTTGTGACAATAACAGAACATGAAGAATTTGGTAAGAATTTTTCTTCAATTGGTTTTATCCCCATTCATTTGTTATAATATGTTGAATATAGTACTTATGTTTCATCATTTGCTTCAAAATAGGTGAGGAGGAACAAAATGAGAAGAATCCAGAAATACTGCATATGATACATAAGATGGCAAAAGATCTTACTTTTGTGAAAAAGACTGATCTTGAAAAGGACAAGATAGATGAAATGAATACTGTACTACTTCTGGAAAATGTTGATACTGCAGAAGACATCAATATTCATGATGATCCTATTTCTAGTCCTGTTAAGAATGACGGTGAAGATGTGTTGAATGTTGATGCTGCAGAAGACATCTGTACAAATGCTCCTATTTCTAGTCCTGTCAAAAATGACAGTGAAATTATTTCCGAGGAAAATGAAGATGTGTTCAATGCGGACACTGTGGAAAATGTTAATGCTGCAGAAGACATCTGTACAGATGCTCGTATTTCTACTCCTGTCAAGAATGAGAGTGAAATTATTTCCGAAGAAAATGAAGATGTGTTCGATGTGGACACTATGGAAAATGTTAATGCTGCAGAAGACATCTGTACAGATGCTCGTATTTCTACTCCTGTCAAGAATGACAGTGAAATTATTTCCGAGGAAAATGAAGATGTGTTTGATGCAGACAATGTGGAAAATGTTGATGCTGCAGAAGACATTTGTACAGATGTTCGTATTTCTACTCCTGTCAATAATGACAGTGAAATTATTTCTGTAGAACAAAAAGATTTTTTGAATGCACATACTGTGGAAAGTGTTGATGTGAATTTGGAAACTTCTGTTGCAAATGTGCATTTGGAATCTCTTACAAATCAAAACAAGGAAATTGATACACTTAAAAAAAAAGAGATTGAAGCACAGCAAAAGGGAAAACAAGGAGATGTAGCAGTTTTCAAATCTTCTTTTATTAATAGGAACATCAGCTGTTTGACCTCTCTCAAAGCTCAGCAGAAATATGTGTCAGACTATGTATTTGCACCACGAAAGTCTTTGCAATAAGTCTCATTAATCTTTTAAACAAGTTTCATATTTGTTCCTGTTTTGATGTACATAAGTTGATATCTATTGAACATGTTCACAATTTGTACATTGTCAAAGCACCGTCTGTTTTGATGTACATAACTTGATATCAATTTGTGCATGGTTATAGCAGTGCCTGCTTTGATTTACATAAATTAATATATTTTGTACATAAGATTCATACCAGGTATAGCAAAACTAGTACACTAAATAATTTAATTTTTCAGGGATATTCTGTTTAAGTTTGGAAACATTGAACTTTCAAGGGGGGACTTGTCGATGATGGCAACCTGTGATACCCGAATCAATGAGTTAATTTTAAATTTCTAGTGCCTATTGATGAATGATTTGGAAAAACTATCACCGACATCATCTATCAAACGTGTGTATATGTCTCCTTTTCAAGAATATCAGGTAATGTTATGTATTCCATTCACATATGATAAAAACTGTTTTCACTCATGATTCTCTTCTAAACAATCACTACAATGTTTCAGGTTCCCACAAGTGAAATGGACGTTAATGATGTGCAACTGGTAATCAAAAAGATATTCTTTATAACTCTTATTTATTTATTTATTTAATCATTCATTCATTCATTGTGAGAACTAATAATGTGATTTTCTTCAAGGCACTTTTCTGCTTTAGATATTCAGCAGGTTATGTTGTTTACTGTGCAAACTCAGTCTCGAAGAAATTTGAGATGATTAATTTTGGGTTTCATGAAGGAATTAACAGCAAAGAGATTGGTCTTGGAGGTAAAGAGATTTATGTGAGCATACTCTAGGCATTAACATTACACATTCTATGTTTGTGTTTTTTCGTTCATTAAAATTTTAGGCATTTATATAGAAGTCTGTGCTCTTTTGTACATTAAAATTTATGTTATCTGGCCTGAATAATTGACTTATATTTTCAGAGTGGTTATTTGAAGGAACATTTCGAACATAAAATCGAATGGGTGAATGAGTTTGATACCTATGAGTTGATCGAATATATTCCAGATTTCTCTAAAGATTTGGAAAGTAACAATGGCATTCTTTCAATGAGAATCATTGAAACATACAAAGGCAATAAAGACAATTATGCCGAAGAGTTCAAACCAGTAAGTTAAAAATCACAACACATTCATCACTGATACTAATCTATATGTTATTATTTTCCAATATACTAATGTTATCATGTGTAATGATTATGTATATGTGCAGTCCACCATTTCATACAATGATTACGTAAAGATGATGACAGTGTCGTATTGCCACAGAATACTAACTTCAGACAGGAATGAGCTGAAGAATACTGTGTTGAAGGAGGCAAAAAAAATGTTGTATGTATCTGATAGCTTGCTGTTGATAAGTCATAATTTGACATACATAAATTATTATATATTGTTTCGATTACAAAGTCATATTCTGTTCTATGACTTTTATCAGCTTGGAAGTGGAAAATTTAACAACAAAAAATACAGCGATTCTCATATAGTTGAAAATTTCTTGAAAAAAGTAACAAAAAAGAATTTTGCTGGAAAGGGATTAGAGGACAAGCAGAAAGAATACGATGCCATGCTACGATCGTATAAAAGGTAATACATTCTACCCTTTCCATTGTTTTTGAAATCATTCATCATAATTAATTAATTTTAAGGTTATTACTCCCACGTTGTGTGTTGTTTTACAGCGAAATCTATATATATATATATATATATATATATATCATAATATCATATATACCGTGCATCATTAATAATATTTTTGTTTAAAGATTGACTAAATTAACGTCTAAATGTAGCCTCATGACTGATATGACAAGTATATTTTACAATCTCTATGATTTGTGTCAGTGTATACTAAATATCGAGAGTGTATATATAACAGCGGAAATACATTTTATTTTTGTAATAATCATGGCTGATATAAGATTGTAATTAAATATTATAATTGTAATCCCCTATTACCTAAAAGAATAAAAATTGCCTAAATTTTAAGCTCTCAATTTGGACAAAATCAGTATAACAAATAAGGAAAGAACTACACTCAATTATCAATCATATCATATAAAGAATACTTACGGGTTAAATATTTAAAAACTAATAATGGGTGTATGGATAAAAACAAATCGTAGAAATATAGTTGCTTAAATTTCTAACAACAATTAGGAACTATTTTTATGAACAAAGGATATATACTGAAATTATAAAGAATAACTACATCTAAACATCAAGAGTATAGAATTATACTCTATTTGAAAATAAATTTAAAGTGAATATACATTTCACAATTTACACAAATTATTCTTATGTTAAAAAATATATTTATAAGAGAAGTAATTCTCTCGAGAAATATGAATGACAAATAAAACATAGTAATTTTTTGGACAACATATTTCATTATATTAGTTGAAGTCGTTATCTTGATTAATTAGGTAATTTCAAATTATTTTTTAATATCCAAATACAATGATAAAAATCATGAAAAATTATCATGTTTCTAATTAAAATCTATTTTGTAAAAATAATTAACTAAAATAAATAAATTTCTACAAATACCATGCATGCACGGGGTCTATACTAGTACTAGATTAAAGCCCGTGCATCGCCAACTTAGTTATACTGGATAATTGTTACATCCTATGTGTAAGTCTAATCACTAATTAATTACTCCGTATCCTTTAACGGAATTGCTAAATCATACACGGACTTTACTACTTTGTACACATTTTGTCATTTTTTTTCCGTATTTGCCCTTCTTCTAAAATAAAACTTTCTAGGTTTTCCCTTCCTTTAAACCTAGATAAATTACACAAAATCGATAGCGTTATTGAAAGAGTCTGACAATTATCGAAGGCAATTCGTACATGGAACAAGTAATTTGACTTGACTGTCGTTAATTAACTCGTTAATTTCTGATTAATACTGTGATTATTTCTTTAATTTTGTTGTAAGTTAGGGTTTAACAATGAGTATGATTTTTTGGTTAGTGGTGATTGTGGTAGGTGGTTGTCAACTTTAGAGAGTGATAGTTGATGGTTGTCGACGGTAACGGTGGTGGGATGGTTATTCATGCCCGTCGACGGTAACGAGGGAAATTTATGTGGTTGAGCGTGCACCACTTATGGTTGTTGTGGTGGTGGTGTTAGTGGCGGGTAGTGGTGGACGGTGGCAGCAATCATGGTGGTGGGCAGGGAGGTTTATCGCCGCCTGGAGTGGTGGTGGTGAGCAGGGTAGGTGGTGGGGGTAAGGCCGTAGGAGGTGGCGGCAGTTGCTACGTTGTTTTATTTTGGGGGATTTTTTTCCTTTCTTTTTTTTAATTCTCTCCTAAAGTTATGGAAAAGGGGGAAAATGAGAAGGATAAAGACGGAAATTGCGTGTACAAAGTAGTAAAATCCGTGTATGAAATAGCACGTCCCTTATTTAATTGACAAATTATTATTTAATTAACCATTACATATAATTTTTTTTAACAAATTTCACTATTGTGGAAATAATAAAATGAACTCATAAGATCTTTTTTTGAGATAATACTTTGCAAATGTTGGTTGATACGCCATACTTGATATCTAAGGATTAAGGATGACATTAATTTACAATCATAGGATTGCTCCTTATTAAATTTATCACACTTTTTATACGTTTGTGGGACAATTATACTCTCTCTGTATCTATATGTTCGTCCACTTTCAATATACTCCGTAATACTCTTCACATATATTAAACAAAGTTGACGAACATATAGATACGGAGGGAATACTATTTATGCATAATAAATTTACCACATACTCTCTCCTATCATTCCTATCAATTTTCGCCTACTCTTTCTATCGCAGTCGATCATTTGTTTTCCTTTGATTAAAATATTTTTCACAAATAATATAAGAGGACAACAATTGACCGAGACAAACGGACAACAAATGACTGAGATAGAAGGAATATTATTTTTCAAAAGTTTTTTGTTTTTTTTTTGAACGAATAGATCATTTCATTAATAAAAAGTCATACGACATCTACAACTTATATCGAAATTGAACGGACACAATACTATAAATTTGAGTAAAATAAATTCTCGTTAAAATAAAGATCTCTCACTATAATTTTGATCTCCACTTCTGCACATCTTTCAAGATATTGTTGTTTAATGGTACATGTTTTCACAAGAGGGTCTTTGGATCTTCCAAGGTTTTGAAGAGAATTGATTTCATCTAACCTGATAGATTGTAGTAGTCAATCTGACATAGATTGAGATACCATATATATAATGAACGTTTGTGGTACTCATCTTCTGTGTCTTCTCCGCTATCATAAATTCAACATCTCTCCTAAAAGAGGGAGCGAAACTCATCAATTGATGGGGGCTAATCTCTCCAAAAGGATTGAACTTATTATAACTTGAATACTAATACTCATACTAATACTAAAATGATATAATTAGTTAAAATTGGGGGGCTTACCACCAATTAATGGTAGTAGCCCCAATTTTTTTTGGAGGCTATGGTTTTTTGGAAGGAGGAAGAAGGGTTTAGGTTATGAATTAATGGTTTAATTTTTTGGTTTATATCTAGGGACGAATGAATAGTCTTACTTATGATATAAATTTCTATCATTTACTATTTTTATATGTAATAGGTTCATCACTTAAGCTTTTTTTTGGTGAAATGTGAGTATTGCATTCATCAAAAATAAGGAATTACAAGGCATATTCTGTATAAAGTGGCATCAAATACTTCCAATATAAGGTTCCAAAACAATGGACCTCAACAGACAGTCTACTTCCAGCAACTGTAGCCTATGTTACGCATAAACTGAATATCCTCAAACGTAAACTTCTCATGTGCTCCAATTTTCACCCTGCTTCTAGCATCTGCAATGATCCTTCTAGCTAGTACCTCAGGGTGGACAATAGCCCCCTCAATTATGGCCTTGTTCATTTGAATCCACACCATATAATAACAAGCTGCCAAAACTTTTTTTTTTTTGGTAAAAGGTAAGAATTATATTAATAAGTAACAAGTTTTTCCATATACAAACCAAGACTCACATATTCAATCATCCTAGAATTCAAAGATTAGTAGCTAACGAGATATACGATCTAGTAGTCTAATATCAATATTTGAAGCCACTGTACTGCTAAACTTCCTGAATCTGCCTCTTAAATTGCTTTTCAACCGGCTCACTAATACAGTAGGGTGATGAACGCTATTTGCAATACGACAACAATTTTGCTCATTCCAGACTAAATAAACACATGCCATCAGACCTGCATAAACCATCTTCTTCCATAACAGAGACGGGTGCTTTCACTTTCTCCCCCACACAAATATATGTTCGCTCATACGATCAATTCCGAACCATGCTAGCACCATATCCAAGCACATCGAGCTGAATTTGCATTGAAAGAATAAATGACTGTGGGTTTCATCCCTCTCCCCACACAGTAAACATGTTTGCTCAGCCCTTATCCCGAACCTCAACAGCCTGTCAGCAGTTAGCAAATGCTGATGAGCGTACAACCAAGCGATAAAGGAATGTTTCTTCACATTCAACCTATTCCACACCATGTAGTGCCAATCAACCTTGCTTTGAGCCCCTTGGATCCATTCATAACCGCTAGCTATAGTGTATTTGCCTCCCTGTTTAATCCCTTCATTTACTACATATGCGGTCTTGAACTGCTCCTTAACTTGGCAGATCTTTCGCCAAGTCCAACTACTAGAGTACGATGGTTTATATTCAGTCCATTGCTGCCTTTTGGGATAAATTGAATGCACCCAACGTACCCATAGATGATCAGCTTTATTCGCAAGCCACCAGGTATATTTTGCAATAGTCGCTTTGTTCCAATTTACCCCATTCATAATTCCAAGACCACCTTGTTTCGTAACTTTGCAGCAAGTGCTCCAATCAACTAGAGGGTTCTTTTCATAGCTTGCTTGATCTACCCACAGGTAACTTCTACAAATTGCATCTATCCGCTTCATCACCCCATTCGGAATGATAAAGATTCGAGCCCAATACGCATGTATGTGCGACAGCACCGCCTTAACTAGCACCAAACGTCCTGCGTAGCTCAATTTCCGAGACCCCCATCCCCTTATTCGTTCCACCATCCTTTCAATTAGACGATTACAATCACCAGGCGAGATTCTCTTGTACGAAATAGGGAATCCAAGATATCTAAACGGAAAAGAACCTAGTCGAAAACCTGTAATACGCAACAGTTGAGCAACAACACCAGGCAGCAGACCATTCATCAGAATTTCAGACGTTCCATTGTTGATTTGCAGACCTGACGCCTGAGAGAACGTTTTGAATGCCTTCATCATAGTGCATACAGATTCTGCATCTCCCCTACAGAATAATAAGATGTCATCTGCAAAGCTAAGATGATTTAATTTAATTCTATTGCACAAGGGATGAAAGGAGAACCCCTTCCTGTCAGCTACAACATTAAGCAGGCGAGTTAAGTATTCCAGACATAGTGTGAATATTATAGGTGACATAGGATCGCCTTGACGTATTCCTCGCTTTCCTGAGAAAAAACCAAAGTTCGCCCCATTCAGCGACAAGGCGAAAGACGGAGTTGAAATACACTCCATTATCCACTGTATCATAGTAGGCGCAAATTGTAATCCCTCCAGCATCTGCCTTATAAAATCCCACTCCACCGAATCATATGCTTTGCTTAAATCTATTTTCATGATGCAGTGGGGCGAGAAACTCTTTCTATTGTAAAGTCGCACAATATCTTGACATATGAGTATATTGTCTACAATATCCCGACCTCTAATAAAGGCACTTTGGTTATGGCTAACCAAGTTTGGCACTTCCTCCATAACCCTGTTACTAATCATTTTCGTAATACATTTGTATAGAACATTGCAGCACGCAATTGGTCTATGAGTAGTAACATATTCAGCTCGCTCCTTCTTTGATATAAGGGTAAGGATTGTTGCATTTAATTAAGGAGTTTCCCATGCTTAAAGAAATCCTTAATTGCATCAATAACTGTACTCCCCACAATAGGAAAAGCATCCCTAAAAAATTCACTCGAAAACCCATCCGGCCCCGGGGCTTTTGTAGTAGGAATAGAGAATAGGGCCTGCCGTATCTCATCAGCAGTCACCTCCCTACACATCCTATTTGCTCTATCTTCCTCCAAGATCATCCCACTTCTGACTACATTCAAATTAACATTAGCAGTGGGCTGAGATGCGCCTAATACTTCCTCAAAGTGCCTCAAAAATGCTGTCTCAATCTCAGCTGGGTTCAACCATGTGCTCCCCAGACCATCCCTAATGTAAAACACCCTATTGCGAGCTCTTCGGCCTTTAATGACACTATGAAAGTAAGACGTATTATCATCCCCATCATCTTCCTAGTTGCACTTTGCCTTTTGCGCTAGAAAATCGCTCCTAGCCTCATTCAAGCTTTGGTAGGCAGCTGTTGCAGTCCGTTCCATAGTCTGTAAGTGTTGGTTATGTGGGTCTTTATGCAATCTCTCCTGGATCTCATATAGGTGCTGAAGTGCAACATCAGCAGTATGCTCAATATTATGAAAGCTCTCTCTATTAAGTTCTTTGAGAGGCTTCTTTAGGCTAGACAATTTCCTTACTACTTGGAACATTAATGTTCCATGGACTCCCTTTTCCCACCATTTTCGAACAAGAGGAAGAAATAGCTCATCTTTTCCCCACATGTTGAAATACTTAAAGATGCTCTTCCTTTGATGTTCCTCATTCCATATATCAATTAAGCACGGGCAGTGGTCATATAGCCCCTCCGGGAGAAACTGGATGCATCCGCTATTCATCTCAATCACCCATTCTTCATTACCAAGAGCCCTATCTATTCTACTAAATATACGGCCTCATATCTCATGCTTGTTGTTCCACGTGAAAAAGGCACCTCTGGCCGGTAAATCACGCAACCCACAATCATCATTGCATTGCTGAAAGTCTCTAGTCTCTGCAAGAGTAACCATAGAACCTATCCGTTCATCTGCAGCCAACACATTGTTGAAGTCACCAACCACAAGCTATGGCCCATCAACCAAGGCATTCATAGCTCGAAAGGAATCCCATAACGGCAGCCTATCAACCCCCTTATTTTTCCCATAAACAACCGAAAACCACCAGATTACATTCTTTGGTAGATAAGTCACATACGTGTGAATGACCCGCTCCTCACTCTTCACCACCTCTACCTTATAGATACCAGGCAACCACAATATCCAAATACGCCCTCCTGCACAAGCATCATTATTTGTAGTAATCTCCCAATGAAGGTCAATACCTCTATGTACTTTATTTATAGAAGAGTTGCGTACTCTAGTTTCAACTAAACCATACAACCCAATTTTATTGTTGTGTAAAAACCAACTAATTTCTTTCTGTTTATTCGGGTTGTTTATTCCTCGGACATTCCAAAAACCCAATTTAGCCATGATCCTGATTCCCTGGATCATGTCCAAAATTCTCAATGTTGTGGTCCAATTCAATAGTTAGCTCATTGTTTTGATGAAGAGTAGAGTTTAGAGCATCATAAAAAGATTTCCCCTCCAAAAGAGTCCCTCCCCTCGGCTGCTGAGTCGCTCTAGTTATTATCCGGGTAGGTGTAACGCTTCCAATTGGCCCTTGCACAGGCATTGGAGTCACCAACTCTTCCTGGATACCAGCCAGAGGTTGCTGTATGGGCTGTGGTGGTCCAGGTGCAGAAACAATTACAGGGCGCCAAACTTTCTTTGGACCCCCTTCACCGTCCCTTTCCTGCAATCTTTAGATTCGTGCCCGATACCATGACATTTCGTGCATTGACATGGTTTCCATTCATAGTGCACATTCAGCCTGTGAATTGTGTCAAGCTCATCATGGAAGGAAATAGAGTCTGGCAATTCTTCCCCAAACTTTACCTCTACCATGATCCTAGCATAAGCAATAAAGTTTTTCTCCTTTGTAGCAACATCGCTGTAAGGGTTTTCCAACCAAACCAGCAATTTTGAACAAGGCATTACCCCAAAACTTGAGATTCAAGCCATATAATCAAATCCAAATCGGGACCCTGTCCACCCCTTCTTTCTCGAGCTTACAATCCGGAGTCCATTTTTTGACAACTAGCGGTTTGCTATCAAAAAACAAATGTCCCCACTGCAAAACAGCCTCCATCTTCTCCATCGTTTTGAACTTAATAATAGAGACCCCATTCGGTTTGAATGAGATCTTCTCTATGTCTTGTTCACCCCATACTCTTTTCAGAAAACCCCCCATTACATGCCAAGGAGGATTCGCACCCAAAATATAACAAACAATAGAGTTTGCCCAGAAATCAAGCTCACCTTTGACATCTTCATGTGTAAGTCGAAGCCCCCTCAAACTAGCTCCACTGAGTTGCCTCGCTGGAATCGCTTGCCATCCCTCAGTAGCCTGTTCTATCAAGTTATTAAGCTCCTCATGCCGGAAAGAGGTCTCATCCTCCTCTTCAGACACCAAAACATCTTTGATCAAGTCATCATCCTCCTCCTCTAAGATGTTCTTGCCATTGTTACTCACCGCTTTCACTCTCTCCTCGCTATATGTTCTATTATGTGACGTATTACTAGTATGTATTTTGGTATTATTAATATGATGTCTATTATTTTCTTTTTTGTGTGTATTACTCTTCCTAGATCTACCTTTTTGGATCCTGCCATTGCTGAAAACAAGGAAGGTATTTCTAGGTTTCTCTCTCTCTCTCTCTCTCTCTAGGTTTCTCTCTCCCAAGCTGCCAAAACTGTAGCATGCAATCGCCAGTATATGGATCCAGGATTTGTAGCTAAAATATAGCTCAACTCAATGTAGTTCACGAGTCTATTGCTGAAGGGTCAGGCAAAGAATAGGTGTTGAGTTGTCTCAGCTGGTGCTTGGCATAAGCAGCATGATTCATCCTCCACACACCCTAACTTATACAGTTTTTCCTTGACATTAATCCCATTATTTAGGATTAACCAAGAGACATGGGCATGCTTGGGCATTGTCCATGCATTCCATACAAATTATATCCAAGATGGTGCTGTAGATCTGAGATTCAACCAGTCATACCCACCCTTCTTATGTTTAAGCTCTTCTTATGCCTAAGCCACCTGCACTTTTGGGGAGAGTAACAGTCTCCCATGCTATAAATGGCTTCAATCCTCTTAATGGTATGTTTAGGAATAAAAAAGATTGATGCCCAGTAGCTGTATAGAGTGTTTGGGATAGAAGAAATCAAAGTAACTCGCCCATCATAGAACAACTTGCGATCCCCAAGGCTTCTGATCCTGTTGATTATCTTTTCAGCAAGTATAATACACTCAGTTTTGTTGAGTTTTCCAGCTTGTATTGGAACCCACAAGTACCTAAAAGGTAGAGCACCCTCTTTCATTCCTGTGACCTGAAATATATCCTATTTAAGGGAGTCTTCCACTCCTTTATAATAGGCCTTAGACTTTGCATTATTCATACATAGACCTGAAGCTTGGGAGAATGTAGAGAAGGCCCTCATAAGGAGCATGATAGACTTTGCCTCCCCTTACAAAAGAGGAGGAGGTCATCATCAATTTAAAAGTCACAATATTTGTTGAGATATCAGTTATAAGCTCTAAATATTGTTTATTAGTCTTCAAAGATCTTTTTGGACTCATGTATTTTATATCTTTTCTTGTTTGATTTATTCTATACGAAGTAGTATTATTTATCTATTAAGCTGTCTTGTCGGCATCTTGATTGATTTTAGCTTCTGTTATAGATAAAAGTAATAATCATATACTACGATTAATATAATTGGGAAAGAAACACTAACTTGCAAACTTGTTTGAACAAAAACTTATGGTTCCCGATTCTCTTATTCTGAAGTAATTTCAGGTGATGATCTTGCCTCTGATGTCACTCTTCTATCTGGTCAACCAGTGAAGAATTCTTCGACACTGGAGAGTCTTCTTACAAAACCACATATCGAGTACAAACTTCTGGATAAACACGGGCTAGGCAACGAATGTGTCGAAATTGATATTAAGTACGAGGGTTTCATTATTAGACAACAACAGCAATTGCAACAGGTGTGTTTTTGGCTTTACTTTCATATAAATTTCCCTTGAGAATCATGCCTTCTTTATTTTACTCATGTTTCTCCATCTTTGTAACTTATCCGTTTATTCTATCTATCTTTGTAACATACCCTAACTTATACAGTTTTTCCTTGACATTAATCCCATTATTTAGGATTAACCAAGAGACATGGGCATGCTTGGGCACTATCCACGCATTCCATGCAAATTGTATCCAAGATGGTGCTGTAGGACTGGGATTCAACCAGTCATACCCACCCTTCTTATGCCTAAGCCACCTGCACTTTTGGGGAGAGTAATAGTCTCCCATGCTACAAATGGCTTCAATCCTCTTAATGGTATGTTTAGGAATAACAAAGATTGATGCCCAGTAGCTGTATAGAGTGTTTAGGACAGAAGAAATCAAAGTAACTCAGCATAGATTAGCTTGCGAGCTCTAAGGCTTCTGATCCTGTTGGTTATCTTTTCAGCAAGTATATTACACTTAGTTTTGTTGAGTTTTCCAGCTTGTATTGGAACCCCCAAGTACCTAAAAGGTAGAGCACCCTTTTTAATTCCTGTGACCTAAAATATATCCTGTTTAAGGGAGTCTTTCACTCCTTTATAATAGGCCTTAGACTTTGCATTATTCATACATAGACCTGAAGCTTGGGAGAATGTAGAGAAGGCCTTCATAAGGAGCATGATAGACTTTGACTCCTGCTTATTAGTCCAGTTATACCAAGCACCTGTGGCCTTAATATCCAGCAGTTCACACTAATTTAGACACTGAATAAAGTCATCCATGTCCTCCTGTTTAGTCAAGCCCCCAAACCTTTCTTTAGGGGTGATAATAGTGTTGAAATCCCCCTTACTGCCCAAGGGCCTTGAACATCCACTGCAATATCAACCAGCTTCTTCCAAAGATGTTTGCTACCCTCTCCCTCATTGAATCCATACACCATAGTATAGTCAAACATTCTACCAGAGGGTCTGTGGCAGACCCTGCTGTGAATCAGTTGTGAACCATACACTAGTGGTTGGACATCATAGAGTGTGGGGTTCCAGATCACCCAAACCCTGCCTCCAGAGTGGGTATGACTATTAGTACTCACACACCACCCCTCAAGCATTTTATTAGTAATATTATACACATGACTAGGTTTTATTTTTGTCTCTAGTAGTCCAAAAAGGCCTACTCCTTTATTATGTAAAAAACATTTCATCTCATGTTGCTTATTTACACTATTCAGTCCCCTAACTTTCCAAAATCCGACTTTCATTAGGCATAATGAGGTTAGGGTTACCAATATCAGGAGATGTCTCAAGGACCAGAGAATTCTCCACAACTTCCACATATGTCCTCTGTAATCCCTTAGAAATTCTAACGCAATACAACGACGGAAACACTGTAGAGTTGGGATTAAAACACACTGACAAACTATATTTTATTAAAATAAATGGTAAGTCAATACAAAGGCCTCTTTTTACAAAAGGGCTAAAAAGAAAATTCTCCAAACGGGTTATACAAATCCATAAATTACCTGAATAAAGAAAGAGTAGGATCCACGCTACTCGCTAGCTCACACCCAAAACCCAGCAGCAAATACCTATCATGTTATAAACATAACAGTCACGTCAATGGGGAGTAACTCAGACGTTCTCCCAGCCATATTATACCATATGGAAAAATAATAGTATTATTATATCAAAATAATTAAAATGGAAAACATTAAGTGATATAATAAAATTAAGCTTTCAGAGAAAACTTAAAATATTGGAACAATAAAATCAGAACAAGTTTTCAGAAGAAAACTTTAAATATTTGTCAACCTGCAAACCAAAATGTATCGATAATAATAAAAATATTCAAAAAGGCGTTATGGATAGGATTAGTGTAGACGGCTAGACTTTCACTAGGAGAATACTAAAAACTAGCTTCGAGAACTTAGTTCAAACAAATCAAACTTCGGTCTCTAACTAGGCTACTCAACCATAATAAAGCGGCGACTTATAAATGCGTGGCTCTAGTTTAAGATAATGCACATCCCTCCTGGAATTACCTGTCACCCAGTTCAACTTATGACGACGACTTACTGCGAGACTTAAGCTTAAGGTCAAAATGTACACAACTCCCGGGATACTTGACACCCGGTTCAACAACCAATGTACCGATTCCTGATACACTAGCCTTATAGTTGATGGCAAAACCGTAAACCCTAGAATATATTATTCTAACCTCACACTTGTCCTTATTCCATAACTTCAAAACAACCATTATCGATATACAAAAGATATAATCAATATAAATAATACGGAAATTTCCCATGGTACCCTCGAACTATGTCACATTACACATGGTACCCCTGCTTTTAAGTTTGTTCACATGGTAACCTTGAGTTTTATAGTTTAGTTCCCGATTTGCCCTTACCCAAATTTCTGTCATGACGCCGTTAAATTATGACCAAAATTAACTACTTTTCTTCAAAAAGAGAGGTGCTCTCATGGTACCCCTAAGTTTTCATAGTTGTTCCCATGGTACCCTTAAGTTTTCATAGTTGTTCCCATGGTACCCTTAAGTTTTCATAGTTGTTTCCATGGTACCCTTAAGTTTTCATAGTTGTTCTCATGGTACCCCTGCAAGAAAAGCAACGACTCATTGAAGCAAAGCAACGATTAGTTTATTGAACTAGCTGTTACACAAGTGCTTATATTCAGTCCCCTTTCTATTTTGGCAGAAGAAGATCAAACAATCCACACTTACTCACTCAACCTTTTCACATCCTTCTTCACTTGTACAAAAAAATGGAAAAACTTCATCACCATAACCTTGAAGCTCGATTATCCGGAAACATCAATCTTTTCCATTTTTTTGTACAAGTGAAGAAAGAGGTGAAAAGATTGAGTGAGTAAGTGTGGATTGTTTGTTCTTTTTCTGCCAAAATAGAAAGGGAAGTGAATTTATAAGCAGTTGTGTAACGGCTAATTAAGTAAACTAGTCGTTGCTTTGCTTCAATGTGTCGTTGCTTTCCTTTCAGGGTACCATGGGAACAACTATGAAAAACATAAGGGTACCATGAGAACAACTATGAAAACTTAAGGGTACCATGAGAACAACTATAATTAATTTTGGTCATAATTTAACGGCGTCATGACAAAAATTTGGGTAAGGTCAAATCGGGAACTAAACTATAAAACTCAAGGTTACCATGGGAACAAACTTAAAAGCAGGGGTATCATGTGTAATGTGACATAGTTCGAGGGTACCATGAGACTTTTCCATAAATAATATGAGGATAAAAGGAATAAATATTTTATATTAAAATGTAAACTTTCTATAAATAAAAACTTACTAATTTTAGAAACTTACTTAAAATAGAAATTTTGCAGAAAATACGTAAGTTATTAAAATAAGTGAAATGTATAAAAATAGCATTTCTAACGAAATTAACATTTTATTATTATCGTCGTTATCGTAACTTTAATATATTTCTAAATTCGTTACTCAAAATATAAATAAAATAATAAGTCAATATATAGTATTTTATAATAATTAGGAAATCGAGTTAAAACTATACATTTTCAGAAAAGAGACTTTTTAAGAAAATGAGATCAAAATTAATTGAGTCAACGAGTTTTATAAATTAAACGAGATTTTATAAAGATTTCAAATTATTTTTAACAAATACATTTTATCAATAAATAATACTGATTTTACTAAAATAATCCATCGTAGACAAATGAGAAATTATTAGGGAAAATAGTCTCGGCTAAAAATGTATTTAAAACAAAATCGACTATTTTCTCATTTATTAATATAAGTCGTAAAACGAAATTAATTTATTGAACAAGTATAAAAATCTCGATTATAATATAAAAATACGATTTTGAGTTAAAATTATAAATTAACAAAATATGAAATCAATATTATTTAGTTACTAATGTCACGATAAACAACAAAATATTATAACGATCGTAAATAATTAAATTACTAACGATTTATAAAACGATATCGAAAACTCGTAAAATATTTATAAGATACATAATTTTAAAATAATATTTTTAGCAAATAATAAATAGCTAAAATTAGAAAAATCGAAGTTAAAATATTTACTACATACTACTACTCAAACATACGATATAAATCGAGTAACGTCCGAAAGTTACCTTGAGACGATAACTGAATCGGTCCCGTGCTTATCCTTGTCGGGTCCTCACGAATTCCTACGAAAAACAAATATACGTGTAGTATAAAAATCTCGATTATAATATAAAACGAGTAGAACGAAAGAGGGAGGATGGGTAACCGAATTACCCAGAAAAGTAAGAGAGGAACGAAAAGATTATTGTGAGAACGGAGTATGAAAATCGAGGAACGATGGAGAATACAGACTAGAAAACAGAAACGACCACAAACATCTCAGCGATATATGAACAACAACAGCAGTACACGCAAAATAGAACGAAGAGAACATGATGCATAAATCGGTATAACGAGCAGCAGACATAGATATTAACAACAGCACGCACAGACAAGAGCAATGCGACACAATTAACGAATAGAATAGAGGAAAAGAAGATGAATCGAGGACAACAGTAACCATAGAAAGAAGGAGAACAACGAAAACGGAGAAGACAGACAGAGAGACAAAATCGACAACCGAAACGCATACAACAACAGCAGACATCATCGGCAGGACTGAATAGGACAAGGGAAGAAAATAGAGGAACGAAGTCGGATAAAGTGAGCAGCAGTAGCACAGATACCACCAACAAACAAAATCGAAAGAGGAAGAAGAAAAGAAGAACATCGAACTGGACACGAACCACCGAAAACGAAGAAGCTGAAAATGAAACGAAATATAATGAAGGAAAAAACAGATCTAAACAGCATCACAACACCGATCAACAGCCAAAGGACAACGAAAACATCAGGAGTAGACAGAACGAAACAACAGAAATTCAGTCACAAGACGATGACACGAAAACGAACAGAGGACGAACAAAATCGAAGCAAGAGAGTGACTACGACAAACCAACGATTCGTAGCAATAATACGGAGAACAAGAACGGGCATAAGAAGAAGGATACAAACAACATAAACGAGAAACATCAATAGCAGTAGCAACAGGTGCAACAGATGGAGAAGGGGAAGAGAATTAAATCTCGTTATTTACGACGGAACGAGCAGCAGCTGTGCGCACGAACCAACAACAGCAGAGCAACAAAAAGACGAAGAAAAGGGAAGAAGAAGAAAAGAAGCAACAGTACACAGCAACAACAACACGAGACAACAACAACACAACGTACATCACAGCTGAGCAGCAGCAAACGATGAGGAAACTGGGGGGACGAAGAAGAAGAAATAAAGGAAAACCAATGGGGAGAAGAAGGGGAGGACGAAGAGGTAAAGCCTGGGGACAAAAAAGGGAAGGAATGATGATGGGAGGTGGAACAACATGAAGCGGTGGATCCAAAGAAAAGGCAGGGGAATGAATAAATAAAAATAAATAATGACATGGCAAACGTATAAAACGAAAATGGGAAAAGGGGGTTGAACTAGTGTAGACACCCGCATTTTGACTGCCAGGTGTCTATGGTAGTTTCCAAAAAACACCCGATGATGATCGGACGCAAACATGCTCTAACGCGCTCAGATATGGGCTCGGAATCAATAATGTCCGGCATGGGCTTTTAACGGGATACAAATCTCACAAAACTGACCTCAAATTCAGGCCTAGTGGGTCGTTTCGAGTAAAATAAGACTAATTTGGGCCAAAACCGACACCAAAAATAAAACCCGTCTTTAGGCGACCGGGTCAAAACCTGGTCAAAGACGAATCCGACACACAAAAACAACCTAATACATTTCTAAAAATTGCGCCCAAATACAATATTCAAAAATAAAAAAAGTCAACTCCTTCCCTATTTAGGCTCGCCACCCTTATCCACTCGATCGAGTGGATTGACCTACTCGGTCGAGTGGAGCCTCAAAATCCGGAACAGACCCGTTTTCAAAGGCACTCGATCGAGTGCACTAGGGCCACTCGATCGAGTGACCCTAGGTCGTGGGGTTTCTCCTATAAATACCCCATCAAACCTCAACATTTCACAACTTTTTCTTTCATCATTTTCAGCCAACTTTACACATCAAAACACCCTACATTTCCAACCCTAAGTCCCCCATCATAATACACTACAACCCTAAGCAAATCCATACAAAAACCGAGCCATACATACACACCATCAACTCTTCCTACGTATCTCGAAGTTCCCGCGCCATTGCCGCCATTTGACGAACCGTATCCCGAGAAGCAAGGGCATGTAGGTTGAGGGTGTGACATTCAACACCGACATCTCCTTTCTCTTTTGTTTTCGTTCTTTTCATTTTTGTTTATGTACCTATGTATTATAATTAGTCGATGGTAACGACATTATTATTAATACTAACATCTAACATTTTTCTTTATCGCATCTTACAATCTAACATCTAATTATCGTTATTTATTTTCGTCTTATTTATCGCGTATACGTAATAATAATAAGTTTCGGTTTCAAATCCGTTTAACTATGACGATCATCTAAAGTCCGTCTAATCCCTTTAAGAGCAACGATGGAGGTGGCACCCTTTCGAGGAGCGCCGCCCCAATGTACTCAAGGGCATGACGTGATCGTGACCGATCATAGTTGAATGCATTTGATTCCATTTCTAAGATTAGCATGAAATCCGTTGATGCGAAAATCGACATCACATAATCCGTTAGGATTAATATCGATGTCGTGACGCAGAGGGCTACAATTTCGTCGCTAATCAAATCTTTCAATCTTATATTAATATTTTCTATAAAATTCCGATAACGGTATTATAATCATATAAGACATGATTATAGTACCGAAAAACCGAGTTAAATCTAAATCGTCAATATTTTTATTTAACTCGGCCAACCATCGATTTTAAGCAAATAAAACGAAACGAGCCATGCCTCGTACAGGGGGCACTCGACCGAGTGCCATGAGCCACTCGATCGAGTAGCACCCCAAAAATCGGGCAGTAGCCACCCTAAAGGTGCACTCGATCGAGTCCAAGCCATGACTCGATCGAGTGGGTCCTGTAGCCCAAAAATCCGAGGACTCTAGTACATCATTCGAGCCTCGTCATTTTTCTAAGACATTAGTCGTCACGTGTAAAGTCAATCACGTGATCACATTTTTCAGAACTCATGCATATCACTTCACATAAACAACTTTGATCGACGGTCTCTCACTATTAATCTCGTGTCGATGACTCGTTAGTCGTACCCGACACATGATTAATCTAGACTCCAATTTCTTGATATGATAAGTTGGGACAAGGCATCGAGATTCGGGATCGGGCTAGCACCACGCCTAGGTCCCATATCTCCGTCCTTTGGTTAGTACACAAAATAATGTGTATTTAATCGAAGTTTGTCCATTTACACGACTCACGGTCTAGCTTATATTTATTATATACGGGTCCGTTTCTAGTTAACGTTTAGCATTTCCTATTCGATTATTTTATTTTATTGCTCGTTGTATTGTGAATTCCGATCGAGTAGCACCCCAAAAATCGGGCAGTAGCCACCCTAAAGGTGCACTCGATCGAGTCCAAGCCATGACTCGATCGAGTGGGTCCTGTAGCCCAAAAATCCGAGGACTCTAGTACATCATTCGAGCCTCGTCATTTTTCTAAGACATTAGTCGTCACGTGTAAAGTCAATCACGTGATCACATTTTTCAGAACTCATGCATATCACTTCACATAAACAACTTTGATCGACGGTCTCTCACTATTAATCTCGTGTCGATGACTCGTTAGTCGTACCCGACACATGATTAATCTAGACTCCAATTTCTTGATATGATAAGTTGGGACAAGGCATCGAGATTCGGGATCGGGCTAGCACCACGCCTAGGTCCCATATCTCCGTCCTTTGGTTAGTACACAAAATAATGTGTATTTAATCGAAGTTTGTCCATTTACACGACTCACGGTCTAGCTTATATTTATTATATACGGGTCCGTTTCTAGTTAACGTTTAGCATTTCCTATTCGATTATTTTATTTTATTGCTCGTTGTATTGTGAATTCCGGGTTGTATTTCCGCCCGTGTAACTTGTAACCGATTTATTTTTGCCTTGCTTTATTTATTTGCGTTTTACCGTTTATAATTGAACCATCGCATGCTAAATCACTTTGACAATAAATTAGATGCATTAAAATGATGTAGCTCACATTTAATTCGCATGCTTAGCTAAAAACGCTGTTTACATATCATTTCACCGAATCACTAACGCGCATATTAGAAAGTCAAACGATGTCTTAGTAGAGGCCGCTAAGTGCGGGCGGGGTTGGGTGTCCTTAGTGGGCTTCCCAACACGTACCCTCACCCCTTACTCAGAACCTCGGTTTCCGAATGCCTGAAACCGTTGGCGCATGAGAGTCATTCTTTACACGATTACCGGTGTAGATGGTATCGGTATCGTAATGCAAAGGGACGAGCCCCATAAACTCTGAAATCAAAATGGGCCGTACTTTGTGTACGGTCCATAACGACATAGAGTGGGCTCGAATGGGTCCGAACTCCCACAAAGTTCGGTGGCGACTCCATTTCGACTTAAATTTCAATTCGATCCATTCTCATATGGAGATTCATTTGCCTCCCCAAACCCGCGCGTGGCCGCGTCGGGGTGGACCTACGTCATGTCCACAATTTGGCGACTCCGCTGGGGATTAACTGATGCGTGACTAACCATCGGCATCCTCAGGGTGAGACTCGAATAGAAATCGTTTGACTAGTACAATACGCGTTTTAGTTTTACGGTTGATGCATAACCCCATATTTTCCCGGGCCGGTACTGGTGACCGACGTCCCACTATACCGTGATGTACTCCGACTTGGATACGTCAAAGGTGTTCATAGTCGATTCGTATGGACTTTGCGGCATGTTCTAAGCTCAACTCGACTTAGGAAGTCCGTCCCGATTCTCGTCTAGACTATGAGCACTAGTATAGACCCCATTTAGACCGACCGAGACTTAGTGTAAAGCATACATGGTGTCGTTATAATGCTTGTGTGACTATGTGCTACTTGGTTTCCGTGTCATTTTCAAAAACCGTTATTTTCAAAAATGCATCTTTTCAAAAATATATTCAAATTTCAAAAAACAGAAAGCTACCGAATTTAGGACTTATGATTTTACTCAAAATAGCCCACTTTCTAGCCGGTATGCTGCCCGATTCAAAACTCGAAAATATTTTCGAACTTTCAAAACCGAGGCCCGATGCACTTTCCGATTTTCTTGAAAAAAATTGGTCCTTTCCCCGAATTTTCTCGGATTTTCCAAAATAATCCATTTTCGAAACCTTCCTCTTCTTAGGACTTCCCATATTTAGCAGTGTCGGGTCATGTCATAAGTCGTAAAGGTCTTTAGCGTCGAAACTCCGTCGATCTTACATCACGAGTTTCTTTCCGATCCCAGTCCGCCTTATTAGAATAAGGCAAAGCCCACCTACGAAAGACATACTCCTACAAAGGAGGGCCCGTTTATACAATCAAGTCCAAAGTCTGGGGACGTCTCACGTGGACCTTCCTTCGAACAGGATTCGACCCACCCGTCGAATCCTAAGGAAGGCCCATCATCCACGAGTCACCCGTCTAGAAGTCTTTTTCAAGTCGTTTTTTAGTCTTTTCCCTGCTCGGGATGTACTGTTTTGATTCCAAGGTCCGGGTTCAGTTTCTGATTGCGCGGTGTTCTTACAGACAGGCCACCGTCCACCAGACACAGCCGCAAAATGGAAGCAGCTATGAACAATCTGAAGGCCTCCGTGGATGCCATGGCCGCCAAACAAAGCGACATTGATGCCCAACTGACAGTAATGAGGGCCGGTCAAGTGGCTATCGTTGCTTGCATGGCTGCAGTGGAGCAAAGATCTCCTAATGCCGAGGTCACGGAACCTCTAGCTGAACTAGTTAGCGCGGTGCGCCGACTAGAGGAACAAGTTCACATGACTGGGAGTAACAATATCCATCGGGAAAACAGTCGTGATTATTCCCCGGTGAGTGACAAGCTGCCCGCGAACCTGAATCTCACGGGCTTACCCATGTTTGAAGGGACTGAAGACCCGTTGCTACATGTACGGGCCTTCAAGGAATTCATGGCTATCAAGGGAGTGGACTCTTCGATGTTCAAAAACCTCTTTGCTGCCTCCCTTGAGAAGCACCCAAAGGCCTGGTACTACAGGCTAGACCCCAAGAAGTTCTCGACATGGGATGATGTGTGGCTACGGAATTTGCTCGGAACTATGCTGACAACACCGAGATCTAGCCCACAATGCGGTCTCTAGAGGTTATGGCCCAAGAACCTAAGGAAGGTTTTACCAAATACTTCTAACGATGGAGAGCTGAGAGTGTGAAATTGGTCAGTGGAGGCCTTTGTCAAGAACCTCCTCCCTTCCTACCGGGTCCACCTCCGGTATGCTATCATACCCAATTTCACCACTCTTACTAAAATGGGTACGAGAATTGAAGATGATCTGAGACTAGAGAGCCTTACTAAGGCCCCTAGTAAGGGATACCAAGGGGCTTCCTCATCCACTGTCAAGCCCCGGCTGCAACCCGCAGTATCTTTGACACGGTTAATCTGTTAGATGCCTCGTCCAAAAGAAATACCCCTCCTAGGGTATTCACTGATATAGGGACTACCTATACATATGCCTTACAAAGGCTATCTTCCAAGGGTCTGGTCCAACCGATAGTCCCAACTCCTGAAGTTCCAGTTGAAAAACGCTCCAAAAGCTACAATGCCCAAGCCTATTGCCAATATCATCGGGGTAATGGGCATGATACCGAGAAATGTTGGAAGTTGAAACATCTGATTCAGGATTTGATTGAGAGCGGGAAAATACCGTTACCCGGAGACAAGCCAAGCAATAAGGACAACCCCTTTAGCTCTCATGCTATCTTCACCGGAGAAGTGATTGACTGTTCTCACCTTATCTCCCCTTTTATTCCACAAATCAATGGAATCTGGTTCGATGATGAGGAAGATGTGTACCTCACCAAAGGGGAAGCTGTTCCTATCACACCCGAAGAAATCCGGAGGGGTAAGTCCAAGGCCTTAGCCAGTAACCACCTCGCCAATGCCGGTCGTCCTTACTCAGCCACTAGCTCCAAGGACATCTCAGTCCCGGCAACTGTCACTGAACCTGCCAGGACGGAAGAGGCCATTGAAGAGCCAAGCACCGATACAGCTCTTATCAAACAATTGAAAAGAGCTCGGGCTGACCTCACTATATGGCAACTCTTGGTTAGCTCGAAAGAACATCGAGAGGCACTTAATAAGGCTCTCGATCAAATCAAGGTCGACTCCCAGGTTACCCCTACAGAAATGATAGCCACCGTCCTGCCCTACCTCAAGGGCAAGTCCAAGGAAGAAGGCCCATTAGTCACCTTCTCGGATGCCGACCTACCACCGTTCGGGGCCTCTCACAATCTGGCCCTGTACATCACGGTAATTTGCCGGGGCAAGTATCTCCCAATGACCCTAGTTGACGACGGGTCTGCTGTGATTGTCCTCCCTCTAAGGACTGCCAAAGCCCTCGGCGTCACCGAGGCCGACTACATACCGACTGCCCACACTATCCAGGCTTTTGATGGAAGCCCGAAGTCGGTTTCTGGGGCCGTTAAGTTGACAATTGTGACGGGTCCAATTGAAAAGGAGCTAGAGTTCCAGGTGATCGATGTCACGTCCTCTTTCAATTTGCTCCTAGGAAGGCCTTGGATTCACGATGTAAAGGCGGTGTCTTCTACTCTTCACCGAAAGATCAAAATACCCCTGCAAGACAATATTATTACTCTAGAGGCAACCCTTATGACCGTGGCTAGCTGTAATGCCACGAACCGCACTGACCTTTGGGGATTCCACTACTACAAATCCCCTCATATCCCGACACTTTGGGCTTGACGCTTTTAAAACCATCGACCTTCATTTTCCCCAAAATTCATTCTCTACGCTTTTATCTGTCCAGGTGTAAAGTATTTTTATTATTAATCTACTGATCTACTAAACCTAAACTTAGTTAATAGCCTGCCCCCATCATTCAAAACCTAAACTTAAACCTAAACCGCCCCATCACTCTCCAGTAAAAGAACTGATCTCCATCTCCATTCTTGATCTCCATTACTCTATACAGTAAAAGAACCAACCCCATTACTCTATAAAGAAAAACATATCCGTGAATTTGTATTCGCCGCCTCCGGCGTCGTCTTCCGTCAAGGCCGATGAAATCAAAGAACTGAAAAACGCGTCTCTCTTATGGAAGAAGATGTGTATTACTGTATTGGGTCCATGAGCGGAGAAATTGACGCTAATGGGTAATTTTTCGTGCTTTTTTTCTTTCTTTTTATTTTGTTTCCTTCATTATTTTGTTTGCCGGGGATTACAAGAGGGGAAGTTGATGTTCTGATTTTACTTAAGATTCAATTGAATTGTTTCTCTTAGGGAGGTTTTCGGGTGAATATATCTTTCAATTTGTTCTCGCCCTCTATGGTTGATTAATCTTAACAAACATATTTCGACCCCTTTATGCTTGTGTAACTGAGGGAACATATTTCAATAATTTTAACATCAGAAAATTTATCGAAAGCATTTTTTTTACTATCGCATTCTGTGTTGCGTTGTGTTCTGTGTTCGAAATTTCCGAGTGCTAGAATTCTTCTCCTATGCTTGCAAATTTGGTTAAAAAAAACGGATTGATATTCCTTTGAGCATTCAGTATGTGTGTGATGTGCTTGTGTCATGTAAAGCATAATTATTGAAATTGTTTCGCTGCTTGTACTGCTGTTGTTTTCGTGCGTTGGCTGATTATTGCTGTTGGCTGTAGGTCATTGCAAACAGGGCAGCTGAGATCCTCAGTCATCATAGGGGTGGGAAGTTTGTGCATCCAAATGATCACGTGAACAGGTCTCAGTCTTCTAACGATATGTTCCCGACAGTAAGTGTTTATTTGTTTCGGTATTTCTCTATCAGCATCCGAACACAATTCAGTGTTGTTTTGTGATTGCATGAAGACATGGCTATTTGGCAGGAATTGGATAATATATTAGCGGTTAATTGTTTCAAGTAATATACAACTCCCTAATGAAATGGTGTGATCCCTTGTGGTATAGCAACCGGCACTAACATGTTATTGGCTTTCTAGGTGATGCACATTGCCGCAGCTATGGAAGTAAATTCAAGATTCTTACCAAGTTTGAAAACATTACATTCTACACTGAAAGCCAAGGTGATTAATGATCTTTTTTTTTCTTTTTTAAAATTCTACTCCGTATATACATTTTACATAAAGTACTACGTAGAATTATTTCTTGCTGCTACCTTTATCATTGTCATTTTGTTTGAGATCAACTTTCTATGCCTAAACATTTTGCTTTTATGGAATCACTTTGATAGTTAGTACTTAGTACCTACGGAGTATTGATCAAGCTAAGACAATTATGTTGATTGCTTATTGGTACTTTGTATAGTCTCATGAATTCAACGACATAATTAAGATTGGATGTACCCATACACAAGATGCAACACCTTTGACACTTGGTCAATAGTTCAGTGGCTATACCACTCAAGTAAGCTATAATGTTTAAATAACCTCGTTTGAGAGTGACTGAATGTTTGATAAATTAACGGTAGTAAATGTCATGAGTCAGTCGTTTTCGTTTTTTATTTTTATGTAGTGGAACTTAATTTTATTATGTGCGAGTTCTCTAACTTATGTTGTGCATCAAGGTGAAGTATGGTCTAGAGAGAATTGTATGCACAGCACTCTACCTCGGATGTATCAGGTAGTGATCACTCAGCTGATACTTTCCTTCCTTTTCCAACTTTTTTTGTCATTCTTTTGGTCTCACAAATTAGCTCCTACCTCTAGCTTGCACAAGGAGGCATAGATGTATCAGGTTGTTTATTGCTGTTGGCCTGTTGCTGTCTCTTAGACTTTGATTCACCCTTATCCTTTTTGTTTAGAAAAGATTACTACTCCGTCTTTAGTTAACAAATTCTTGTATAAGACCTTATATGATTAGCAAAGTGTATAATGCTTGGAAAATTTGTGATTTATGAATATTTGGCAGATTATTGTACTTGTTAATTTGGTGTGTGTATATATATATATATGTGGAAGAAATTTATGAATTGTATTAAAGAGGACGGTTCAGTACAATAACCGTTCTATTTGTAATTATATTTAATTGAAGTATTATTTATTTGTCAAGTGCATATAGCGTATTATATATAATATTAAATGGAAATGGGGAATTGAACCTTGCCTTGTCAAAGTGGCAAGTTGTTACCATAAAGCATATTTTTTTATGCAAGCATTCATGTAAAACCCTATTTATGCTGGAAATGCTCTTTGTACAGTGAGATACACCGGTGATTTCCAATGCATATTGACCGTATGTTCTACCTCATTTCCTATTACAGAAAAAGCAAGGGCTAATGCTGCTCCCATTCATCAGGTTCATTTCTCAAACTTTTATGAAGGTGTGTGTATTTTCATGCAAGAGTGTATGTCCAGTACTCTGCATAAGGTATGATGATGTGACCGATCATAGACTAATATTTTTTGTGCATAAGACCTGTATTGGTAGCAAGAAGGAAAGTTGTAGTGTCTAAATCCAATTTCCTCGATGATGAATTCAATATTTTTAACATTCAAGTTCTGCCTTCGATGATCTCTTATATGCTATGATAATTAGTTCAGTGGCTCATTTGTAGATGTTTTAGAGGAATCTAGATATGTTAAGCAATGCTCTCAAGATACGAAGCACCTACATCTTGGATTCAGATGCGCCTATTTTCCAGGTTATGCCTTCTGCCTCAGAATTTTGTCCATTTTTTTACCACACAGGCTACTAAAAACAAAATCTTCGCTTTATTTTTGTGATCAAGAAATGCAACTTCAACTTAAAATATATCGATTTTGTTGTTGTTAAAAGTTGATTGAGATCAAAGTTAACAATCGTAGTGGGAGAGGTGGAGTAATAAGTTAGGTAATTGACTTGTTATTATTGCAGGTGGCCGATTACAGACTTGTTGGGGATTTTTTTCGAGATCATACCAGAAATGCTTGAGAAATTCCCAAGAAAAATTAGAGGATACTGTTGTGCATAAGATTGTTGTAGCACTGTATGTATGTTAGTACATTATTGTAATAATCTACAAATGCGTGTAAAGTTTGTTACAACTCGATCTGTGTATTATATATTGATATAAATTCAGTAAATGTAGAGTCGCGCTTACTAGACAAACATATATCTGCGATTGTAAGGAGTTAGATTTTGGATCAAAATATATTATTAATATATTTATGATTGGATTCTCGACGCATTAACCATTTAACAGTGTTGGTAATTGAATTTTATATTATTATCTCTCGACACTTTTAGTAGTAGAAAGTCGCACCATTAGAAAAAGTTTTGGTCGGGAAAAAAAATCATGACATAAAAAAGCGTCGAGGTTACGTATTTTAGTGTATCATGTGGCCACGCATAAAAGTGTCATGAATAAAAAATTCAACATTTTAATGCGTCGAGGATGATGACACAAAAATGCGTCGAGAATTCCTGACGCCCAAAATATCCACGCTTTTCGGAAGCGTCGAGAATTAAATTTACGACACTTTAAAGCGTCGAGAACCTACCTTTAAAGTGTCAAGAAAACAAGGGTTTTGTAGTAGTGTTCGATTTTGTGGGGATGATTGAGGAAGAATACCTTTTCAGGCCCTATTTCACCACGAGCATCGACACGATGCTACAAAATTTGGGGTAGCTAACGGGGGCTACCTCGAGGCCATATCTTCCAGCTGGGAAGATTATTGAAGTCCTGAATGACGGGGAATCTCACTTCGGCTTAGGGTACGCTGTGACCCCTGGAAATGTGGTCCGAGCAGGCATTGAGAAGGCCTGCAATATCATCAAGGGTACCTACTTGGGCCCTTATAGCCCAAGGTTGACTGACTATTTCGTCACACCGGTGTTCGGGGCTGTTCAAGTTGGCCTGTATCAACCAACCATCACATATCCCGAGACTGATCTAACTCGGGAATGCAACTACATCCCGGATGACATATTCACCCTCATCCAATCTGAATCCAAGGAGGGTGGTGACAATGCCGAGCCCGTGCTGGGGCTCTTATTTGAGGAAGACAAGGTGTGGACATGACGTAGGTCCACCCCAACGCGGCCACGCGCGGGTTTGGGTAGGCGAATGAATCTCGTGATAAGATTGTTCTCGGGTTCGAAAGTTAAGTCAAAATGGAGTAGCCACCGAATTTTGTGGTTATTCGGAACCATACCAGCCCACTCTATGTCGTCATGGGCTACACACAAAGTAAGCCCACTTCGATTTCAGAGTTTATGGGGCTCGTCCCTTTGCATTGTTATATCGATACCGTTTACACCGGCTTTCGTGTATAAAATGACTCTCGTGCGCTAAGGGTTTCGGACATCCGGAAACCAAAGGTTCTGAGTAAGGGGTGAGGGTACGTGTTGGGAAGCCCACTAAGGACACCCAACCCCGCCCGCACATGGCGGCCTCTACTAAGACATCGTTCGTGTTCGTGTACGCGCGCTATTAAAATAAATAAATGATATGCAAACAGCGTTTTCGGGCGAGTGCGTCCTTTACGTAGCACTGCCCAGTTTTTTGGGTGCTACTCGATCGAGTAGCCTACGTACTCGGTCGAGTAGCCCCTGTACGAGTGGTAACTCGTTTTATTTTTGATTGAAAATCGATGGTCGGCCAAATCAAATACAAATATCGCACGATTTGTATTTAACTTGGCCTCCGGTACTATAATCGTGTATGAACGATTATAATACCGTTATCGGAGTTTTATGAAAACGTTTTCGTTAGATTAGGAAATTTGAATTAGTGACGAAATGCTTCCCTCTACGTCACGACATCGGAACTAATCCTTTCGGATTATGTGATGTCGGTTTTCGTGTCAACGGGTTCCGCACTAATTGTATAAATGGGATCAAATGCGTTCAACTATGACCGATTGCGATCACGTCACGCCCTTGAGTACATTGGGGCGGGGCTCCTCAAAAGGGCTCCACCTCCGTCGTTGCTCGTAAAGGGATTAGACGGACCTTAGGCAATTATCATAGTCAAACGTTTTTGAAACCGAATTTTGATACTAGAGTATGTATACGCGGTATAATAACGTTAGTAATAAAAAGACAAAACGAAAATGTGCAAATATGAAAGTGTTGGTGTTAGTGTCACTAGATCGATATGATTACAATACAAAATGCGATAAAATAAATAAAAATGAGATGAGATAGTAGAGATCGAGATGAGGTTTAGGACACCCTCAAAATACATGCTAGGTATAGGCCTCGGAAATGGACTCGTAAATAGCGTCGGGACGCCGGAGTATCGAGGATATACGCGAGTTATGGTGTGTATATGTGTGTGTGCGTGTGTCGTCGGTTTTCGAGGGACGAGAGGCTCGGTTTTTTGTGTGTATTGCTTAGGGTTACTAAGGCTTGTAGTGTGGATGAAGTAGGGTTGAAAGTAAGGTAAATGTAGGCTAAGAATGCATTGATCCAAAATTGAAAATGCAAAGGGGTTAAGGGGGTATTTATAAGCATTACCCCACGACATAGGGGCACTCGATTGAGTGGCCCTAGTGCACTCGATCGAGTGCCCTTGCAAACGGGCCAAACCCGGTTTTTGGCGCTCCACTCGACCGAGTGGGTCAATCCACTCGATCGAGTGGGTCAAGAAAATCGAGACAAAATAGGAAAGAATTGATTTTGTTGTTTTGATTGGTTTTTTGAATTCTGGTTTTGTGCGCCAGTTTTCGAGAATGAATATGGCCGATTTGTGAGATGGTTTCATCTTTGACCGGGTTTTGACCCGGTCGCCAAAAGACGGGATTTATTTTTGGTGTCGGTTTTGGCCCAAATTAGTCTCATTTTTGCTCGGAACGACCCACTAGGCCTGAATTTGAGGTCTATTTTGTGAGATTTCTACTCCGCTAAAAGTCCATGTCGGATATTATGGATTCCGAGCCCAAATCCGAGTATACCAAGTCACGTTTGCGTCCGATCATCATCGGATGTTTTTTGGAGACTACCATAGACACCTGGCAGTCAAAATGCGGGTGTCTACAAAGCCCCCACTCTGACTGAGGCTTGGACAAGGCGAAAGTCAGAGTAGCTACCAAGCCCGTTAAGACCTGGTAGACTTCCGGTCGGGTTGTTTATAGTCCGTTAGACTTGCGTAAAGGGCTCACCAGCCATAAGCAGAGGGTCATACCTGTCCTGATGATGGTGGCTTCGTGGGGAGCCAGACTGGTAGCATAAGTCCTGGGTGCGCCTATACGTTGGCCCATTCCGTACTATTCCGGGGAAAATGCCGCTTCGGGCTTTCCGCTGGGGAGTTATGTGAGCTGTACGGGCTTCCTTTCGAAGCCTTGGGTCGTACCTGAGCTGATGATGATGGCTCCGTGGGGAGTAAAACTTGCTTTCCGGGGCGTAGGTGTACCCGTATGCCGACACATCACATCGTGGATGTAGCATACCCGGGAAAAGCTGACTCTGTTGGGGAATTTAATAATTTCGCGGAGACTTGCTTCTGAAGTCTGGAGTGTACCTGTATGCTGACACATAACAATTTGTATGTAACACATAGGCGAAACACTGACTCGTGCTGGGGAGATAAGATAATGATTTTTTTTGAAAATGCCACAATTTTGAAAACATTTTTTTTTTATCACAGAAATTTTTTAGAAATTCTTAGGAAAGCTCGGGAGGGCTTGATTCCTATTCCGGGTTCTTTGTTTGAAATCAGGCCTGCGCGCGCATAGGGCCCAGTTTGCTGAGGAGGCAAGGTAGTTAGGTTTACAGTTAGGTTTTCCCATTATAAATATGAGAATCCCTGCTTCAACTTTTTACATCCCAACTCAAATTCTTCTTTTCCTTCTCAAAATCTTTTAGACTTTCAAGAAAGCTAGAAACTTCTGCCATGGGTATCGATCACTTGACGGCTATGCTTCTCGCTTGGTTCCAGTACTTTCGGGACGAGGAAAAGGTTAGACTGACCCAGATGGGAATCGTCAGTCTATTCCCCCTTCAACGTTTGATAATTGATTCCCATTTCTTGGAGGCCTGCCTGACGTTTTGGGATACTACCCATCACATCTTTGCGTTTCCGCGGGGAGAGATATGCCCTCTTTCTGAGGAAATCGCATCCATTGGTGGCTGGGGTCCAGCTGTTCAGCCTGCTACTCCTCCGTTCTACCCAGATCCAAGGAGGCGGTTAAGGGAATTCTTGGGTTTGTCTCATGCTGAGACAAATCGGATGGTGCGGGGAGATACTGTTTCCCTATTCGACCTGGCCGACAAGTTCATGAACCCCCGGGATGTAAGGGCCACCCTGCTCATAGGCGTAGGGCATTTGTCTTTTGCATGCTGCACTGTTATGTTTTCGAACGGCTGATGGAACTTGACTCGTGCATGGGTCAAATCAGGCTGATTGGAGTGGTTTACCAGATGGAGACTGGTCATAGCCCTCCTTGGCTAGCCACTGGGGAAATCATCATGGGTCTGGATGCTAGACGGCTTGACCCAACCCGACGGCTGACGGGAAGTACCCGTCTCTTGCAGGTATACATCTCGCGTTTTTTTTTTTTTGTTTTTTTTTCACGCGAATTTCCTGAAGTCCGTAAGTCACTCGATCGAGTGGACCTGTCACTCGATCGAGTGACACTCACAACGAGCTACTGCCTGTTTTTGGAGGGCTTACTCGATCGAGTCAGCTGCTGTACTCGGTCGAGTGGGCAGTAGCGGACCACTTGGTTGTTGGAGCGGCTATCAATTATAGAGTCCCCTCCGAGAATTCCCAATTATCGGAGCAGTCAGATTAGCTCCCGAAGGCGGCGGATAAGCTCGAGTCATCAGATAAACCGAGCTTACTGGGATGAGGAGCTGGTGTTCCACGGGGGTCCTTTGATTAGGTGGACCGTTGCTTGGTGGTTCCTCTCGAAGTTGACTGGATTGGCTAAGAGGGACCAAGCTCGCTACCTGGTGATTCTGTCCCTAGACTGGACAGTTCACATTTACCCGGATCGTCTCCTGAGGCAGTTTGGTTTGTCTCAGCGCATCACTGAGGCTGAAGCCATTATCAGCGTCTCGCTCCAATTGACGGACGCTATGTGCGACACCTGGTTGCAAAGATGGTTCACTCGTCCCACATGGACTATACCCAGCCTTTGCCAATCCGCTTGGGTGTCACGGGCTTACCAGAAATGGACTTCTGAGGAGTCCGAGGAAGCTCGTAAGGCCTTGAAGCTTGATGAGGCCTTACAATTGATTCACCGAGAGACGGCGAAGGACAATAGGGACTTCTTCACCGGGGAAGATATTCCTGAAGCTACAGTTCGGGAAGAAACGGGTCTTAAGTCACAAACTAAGACTCGATCTAAGGAGGTCGGTTCTAGCAACACTCGGGGGCAGACTGACTTGGAGAGACGCCTTGGGCCAAGGCTGGCGGCCCGGGACCGACTAGGTCCGCGTGACCGGCTCCCTGAGCCCGTGAGGGCCCGAATCGGGCCTATTGAAGTGATAGAGGATTCGGGCTCAAACAAACGAGCCCGAGCTAGAGAGGTTCCTGTGGTGATTCGGGAACGCTCCCCTCCGCGTCGTCACCAGTGGACGGCTAAGGAGGCCAAGGACAAGGGAAAGGGCAAGATGCCCTGAATGCCGAGTCCTTTAGCTTTATTATTATTTAAGTACTATTATTATTTTTGTCGTGTGCTTTTTTTGTATTATTTTTTTGAATTCCTGCATTTTGTAATTTCCGAGTTTATCGGTTTTTTTTTTTAAATTAATAAAAGAAGTTTATTATTAAACCGCTCCTGTCTTTTCTCGATTGCATTGGTTGTACCCTTTTCAGGGGTTGCCTACGTATCCGCGATTAGCAGAATCAAACCAAACGTAGTTCAAGCTTTAGTAAATATGCAATCTCGAATTACACCAAGACTATTGGTTCAAGATGTTTGCGACAGTAGAATAAGTAATTCTAGCTCATTGACTTGCTTTTTGTAAAAAAAATGATTTTGATAAATTTGCTAATGACATTGAGAAAGGGCTAAGGGTAGTAACGCTTCAGCTGGTCTAGGTTGGTTGGGTTGATGAACTCATTCCCATCCAGGTCCGTCAGCATCACTGCTCCCCCTGATAGGATCTTCTTCACCAGATACGGCCCAGCCCAATTGGGTTTGAATTTTCCCCTCGGGTCAACTGGTAGTAGAGCTCGAACTGACTTAAGGACTAGATCGCCTTCTTTAATGTTTCTAGGCCTTACTCTCTTGTTGAAGGCCCGTTGGATCCTCTTCTGGTAGATTTGGATATTATTGAGGGCACGAGATCGTCGTTCGTCTAGTAGAACGAACGCATACCGTGCTCGAACTCAGTCAGCCTCGGGTACTTGGCTTTCTAGCAGAATTCTGAGGGATGGTACCTCTAATTCAACTGGCTTGACTGCCTCCATCCCATAGGTTAGGTAATACGGCGTCGCCCCGGTTGCGGTGCGAATTGATGTTCGGTATCCCCATAGGGCAAAAGGTATTTTGTCGGGCCAGTCCCGGTAATTATCAGCCATCTTTTAGAGTATGGTGACAATCGTTTTATTGGCCGCCTCCACTGCTCCATTTGTTTGGGGACGGTAAGGCGAGGAAGTATGCCTTTGAATTTCATACTTGGTCAGCAGGGCCGCAGTCTCGGCTTGAAAATGAGTCCCGTGATCACTGATAAATTCGTGCGGAATCCCATACTGGCATATTATCTTGTTCTGGATAAACTTGGCGACATGCTTAGCATTGAGAATGCGATATGATTCAGCTTCGACCCATTTGGTGAAATAGTCGATAGCTACCAAAATAAAGCAGTGCCCACCAGTACCAGAGGGATTTATTTTCCCCATTATGTCGATGCCCCATGTCGAGAATGGCCAGGGTGACGTCACGGTATAAAGTAGTGATGACGGCATATGTTGTACATTGCCGAAGATTTGACAGTTATGACAATGTTTGACATACAACCGGCAGTCAGCTTCCATGGTACTCCAGTAATAACCGAGCCTCATGATTTTTCGGACCAGCATGTGGGCATTCATGTGTGGACCGTTTTCGCCATCATGTACTTCGGCCATAACTTTCTAGGCCTTAAATTTGTCAACACAAAGGAGAAGAGCCCCCTGTGCCGTCTTTTTGTACCGTTGTCCGTCATCGGTACGGATGAACTGGGTGGCTAGCCTTCGTAAGGCTTTCTTGGCACGACCTTCCGTCCCGGGAGGATACTCTCCGCTTGTCAGGTATGTTAACACAGCTTGATACCATGGTTCGGGATCATTTATCTCAATGTCTTCGATGTCGTGAATGTACGGCGGCTCGGACCGTCTTTCGACGCAAATTGGCATACTGGTCACGTGGTCGGGAATGTTTAGTAAAGATGCCAATTTTGAGAGTGCATCTGCGAACTGATTCTCTTCTCGGGGTAGGTATATGTTCTCTACCTTTGGAATTGTTTCTCGAGATCCCTTACTCGTGCCTGGTAGGCCACGAGATTAGCATTCCGAGTCTTCCATTTTTGGAGTGCTTGGTTAATGACCAAGGATGAGTCACCATGTACCCGGAGATTTGTGATCCTCAGATTGGCGGCGGCTTGTAGCCCGTAAATGCATGCTTCGTACTCTGCTGCATTATTGGTAACATCAAAGTCCAGTTTGATGGAGATGGGAGTGTGTTCCCCTCTTGGTGAAATTAGGAGGATCTCAACTCCGAACCCTCGAAAATTGGATGCTCCATCGAAGTATAAATCCCATGTTTCAGCATCGGTATGGAAAATATCTTCGTCTGGGAAGGACCAGGTGTCGCTGTGTCCTTCTTCGCTCACTGGGCTGTCGGCGAGGAATTCAGCTACTACCCGCCCCTTAATGGCCTTTAATGGCACAAATTTCAGGTCGAATTCTGACTACATTAGGGTCCATCTAGAAATTCGGCCATTGAGAATGGGTTTCTCGAAGAGGTATTTGATGGGATCCATCTTGGATAGTACATGGACCTCGTAGCTGAGCATATAGTGCCGGAGCTTCTTAGTAGCCCAGACTAGAGCCAAACACGTCTTTTCGATCATGGTATATTTGCACTCAGACTCTAAAAACTTCTTGCTGATGTAGTAAATGGATCGTTCTTCGGAGTCAACTGTCTGAGCCAGCATAGCCCCCATGGCTGTCTCGGTCGTCGTTAGGTATAACGACAGAGGCAAGCCGGGTTGAGGTGGCATTAAGACCGGCGGAGCAGACAGAATTTCCTTGATCTTGTCGAAAGCAGCTTGGCACTTGTCATCCCAAAGTACCTGTTCCCTTACTTTCAGTTTCTTGTAAATTGGTTCGCACACCATGGTCATTTTGGAAATGAACCGACTAATATACTGGACTTTCTCGAGAAATCCCCTTATTTCTTTTTCGGTTTTGGGAGGTTGCATCTCGGTAATGGCTTTGATTTTAGCTGGGTCGACTTCGATACCTCGTTGGCTAACGATATGACCCAGTAATTTGCCTGATGTTACCCCGAAACTGCATTTTTGAGGGTTTAGCCTCATGTTGTACTTGCGTAGTCGGGTGAAGAATTTTCTTAGGGCGGTGATGTGACCGTCCCGTTCTTTAGATTTGACGATCATGTCGTCTACATAAACTTCTACCTCTTTATGCTTCATGTAGTGTAATAAAGTGGTAGCGGTCCTCTAATATGTGGCTCCGGCATTAATGAGGCCGAATGGCATGACGGTATAGCAGTAAGTACCCCAAGGTGTTGTGAAGGTAGTCTTACTCATGTCTTCTTCCGCCATCTTGATCTGATTGTACCCCGCATACCCGTCCATGAATGATAGGAGGGCATGATCGGCTGTGTTATCTACCTGTATGTCGATATGTGGTAACGAAAAATCATCTTTTGGGCTCGCCTTGTTGAGATCCCGAAAATCAACACATACCCGCACCTTACCGTCCTTTTTAGGAACCGGCAAGATGTTTGCCACCCAGTCCGGATACTCGGACACTTGTATGAAGCCAGCTTTGAACTGTTTGTCGACTTCTTCTTTTACCTTGAGAGACCATGCGGGCCTCATTCAACGAAGCTTCTGTTTGACCGGTTTGCACCCGTCTTTGATTGGTATGTGGTGCTCGGCTATTTCCCGGTCTATCCCCGGCATGTTCTTGTAGGACCATGCGAAGACATCCTTGAACTCTTGGAGGAGGTTTATGAACTGTTGTTTCTCCTTGGGATCTAAGGATAACCCTATCTTAAGTGTCTGAGGCTCTAAGGTTGTTCCCACATTTATGGACTCGGTTTCTTCGATTACCGGGTTCCGGGACTCCCTTTTCTCTAGTTGCTCGATCAGATGCGGAGGTAGGGGTACCTGTTCGTCGGGTTTCTCAATGTCATAGCATAAAATATTTTTGAAAATAGAATTTAAAAGAGACAAGTCGTAAGCGGAACGGTTGTTATTATTGATTGAAAATTTGGAAAACAGCTCAAAGAGAGCAGCCATCTGATCATTGGTCAGTGGCGGAATTGGTAAGGCACTCGGGACAGACCCGAGGTGCCAGCAGCAGGAATGATAAAGGGGAGAGGGGTTACAGGAGTGACTCTAGCACCGACTTCCCTAGACTCGACCTCAGACTATGACTCAGACTCCGACTCAGACTCGGACTCAGACTCAGACTCAGGCATGTCTCCCTCTCCGGTGACCAGCTTGTAGATTCTTCCCTGACTGTCAGTCCACTTGACAGTCTTCCTCCAGGCCCTGTTTCCCGTCTCGGAACCAACATCCGAGATCATCTTGGTCGGGTCAAACCTGTTGCTGCGGAGAATCAGGTTGACCAGGTCTTTCTTTGGAGTTGGGGCTATGGTGTCTTCCCCAAATAGTAGCCCTAGCGCGGGCTCAGCATCATCAGCTCCGTTGGACTGGATGAGGGCGAATACATCCTCCGGGATGTAGTTGCAGTCCCGGGCCAAGTGGGTCCCGAGCTGCACAGCATTGGGTTTGTATAGACCAACCTGGACAGCCCCAAATACCGGTGTGACAAAGTAGTCAGTCAACCGTGGGCTATAAGAGCTCAAGTGGATACCCTTAATAATGTTGCAGGCCTTTTCAATTCCTGCTCGGACAACATTGTCGGGAGTGATGGCATAACCGAGGCCAAAGTGAGACTCTTCGTCTTTGAGAACCTCGATGATCTTCCCAGCTGGAAGGTCGGGTCGAGAGGTAGCCCCCGGAAAGTACCCTAGGTTTTGGAGCATCGTGTCGATACTCGTAGTGAAGTAAGGCCTAAAGAGGTACTCTTCCTCGATCATCCCCACAAAATCGAACCCCCAGAGGTCCGTGCGTCCCGTGGCGTTACAGCTAGCCACAGTCATTGGTGTTGCCTCTAAAGTGATAACATCGTTAAGCAGAGGCATTTTGATCTTTCGGTGGAGGGTGGAGGACACCGCCTTGACCGCGTGGATCCAAGGCCTACCTAGGAGCAGGTTGAACAATGAGGTGACATCGATCACCTGGAATTCGAGCTCCTTCTCTATCGGGCCGGTTATGATGGTCAGTTTCATGGCCCCAGCTACCGACTTTGGACTCCCATCAAAGGCTTGGATGGTCTGAGCAGTCGGGATATAATCGGCCTCGGTAATGCCGAGGGCTTTGGCGGTCCTTAGAGGAAGGACATTTACAGCGGACCCATCATCAACCAGGGTCATAGGGAGGTATTTCCCTCGGCAAACCACCGTAATGTAAAGGGCCAGATTATGGGAGGCCCCGAATGGCGGTAGGTCGGCTTCGGAGAAAGTGATCATTGGGCCTCCCTCCTTAGCTTTGCCCTTCCGGTGAGGCAGGACCGCTGTAAGTGCCTTTGTAAGTGCCTCTCGATGCTCCTGCGAGCTAACTAGGAGTTGCCATATGGTGAGGTCAACTCGGGTCTTCTTCAGTTGCTTCACGAGAGCCGTTTCAGCAGTTGGCTCTTCAGAGGCGACTTCCGTCCTGAGTGGCTCAATGACGGTTGTCGGGATGGGGGTGTCCCTAGAGCTAGTGGCTTGATAGGGACGACCAAGGTGGTTACTGGCTAAGACTCGGGATTTGATCTTACGAATTTCCTCGGAGGTGATGGGGATATGATGGTAGGGATTTGTCACGTCCCTAGCCAACAATAAACTACCGATTACACCTAGTGGGTAGCTAGGGTAAGTCGGGATCGTATCCACGAGGACGGTAAAGCGAAGTTTAGACTATGTCTACCTAAAACGAGACTATGCTACCAAAACAAACACAAAGAGAAACAATAATTGGAAAGCTATGATGGAGAAGAGATAAGAACTAGACTAACAATGAACTAACTAGTAAACTAGAGTAAACTATGGCTAACTAAGGAGGTGTACTCAAATATGGAAAGAAAGTGGGGGTAGGTCGGGTTCATAGGAGTAGAAGGGTAATTGGGGTGATCAAGGGTAATGGGTGTCTCCTAGTTGCTAGGGTCGGTCCGGGCTCTCGCAACTTAGACCGATGTCAAGGTGGGTCCGGGCTCTCGCAACTTAGACCCTAGTCCGCGCTCTCGCGACTAAACTATTCTCAACATTTCCACAAAATAAACAATCAATGGGAAGATGAACACAAGTATGGGAAGCATGGCCACTACAACTCACACAAGCATATCAACAAACACATAGAGTACCCACAATGTGACTAACAACAAAGATGTAACCTTTTCCCCTTAATCAACCCTAATCATCCATAATCTACCCCTAATCCCCCTACTAACCCCACAAGATTACTACTCACTCATTATCAAATTACCCATAACAATAACAAGAGAAAACAAACTAAACATCCAAGCATTCATTATGAACAACTAACAACAATAACAATATAAAAAGATGAAACTTGATTGAATAAACAAAGAGCAAGAGTAGAGATGATTATACCAACACTAGGATGAAGAAAAGATGAAAACTTGTATTAATGAGAAACCCAAATACAATCCCAAGGTTGTCAAGCTTGGAACAATCTTCAAGAATTCCTTAATCCAAGAACTAATTACAATGATTAACTAAGGATTAAAGAGAGAATTAAACTAATGAGAGTAACACTAATCTAGGGTTTTGAATGTTAATGGAGGCTTAAACTAGTCTAGGGTAAGATAAGATGTCTTAACATTACAAGAAGGGAGTATATATAAGGGTACAAGAATGAAGGAGAAGAAAAGAAAAGAAACCGTGCAGCAGCAACACGGTCCCGACCGGGATGGATCATCCTGACCGGGACGGCCTTGTCATCCCGACCGGGACGGGTTGGTCCCGACCGGGACGGGCTCTTAGTGGCACCCTTCAAAGCGCACCCCATCCCGAACGGGATGAGGCCATCCCGAACGGGATGGGTCTTGTAGGCCTCCCATAATAGCTCTTTGGTCCCTCCTTGCCTCTCATGGGCTTCTCGCCGATTCTCGGGACTCGGGATCGGGTCTCGGAGGCTCGGGATTGGGTCCCAAGGTCTCGGGGTCGATTCCAAGGCATCGAGTCATCGTTCCTTTACTCTGTTGGCTCCAAAATGTGTATGTATTGAGTCGGAATCGCTCCAACTCTTCCAAATCGATCTCGGGAACCTGAAACGAACTAAAGGAAGCATAAGAAGCCCATAAATCGCTCCAAAGGAGCGATTCCACAAGGAAAATGGGACCAAAACACAACAAATAGGCACTACAAACTACACTTATCAACTCCCCCACACTTAACCCTTACTCGCCCTCGAGTAAGCACATACTAACTACTATACTAGCCGAATGGGTATTAGCGCACCCAACGCCCTTTCAACTCACGCGAGTGCACTTAGAGGAAAAGTGCACTCCGCAAGGCAAGTGGGGTCTTGCGAAAAAACTGTGGATGCAACCGGACACTAAACACATAAACAACAAACGCACAAACAAGCAAACAAACAAACACAAGGTTACACCCAAAGGAAAACAAATACCGCTTCCCTCTAAAAGCGGTGAATGAAACACCGGTTTAGGATTCGAGGTAAGTGACAACGTTCCCAAGCTAGACGTATAAACCAAGGTGAACTAAACCCTAATAGTATGACGATAAAGCAACAAAAACGTTGGTAACTTACCTAGGTCCTCCTAACTTTCTAAAAACGTACTACGGGACGAACGGCGGAGTGGAAAAGTGAAGAACCACGGTGTTAGTCGACACAGTAGGTAATTGAGACCCCGCCCCCTTTAGCGTGAGCCAAGAGGGTCGTCCCGTGTCCAAAACCGCCTAACTAGTCCAAGTAAAAAGGTGGAAAACATGCAAAATGAGGGAAGACCGACTAATGCCGCTATCATCCTTCCTAGGGACCCGGTCCTTTGGTAGGCTCTTCACGGCAAAAGTCGGAAAAAGGCTTATTTTTGTGGGGATTTCTTTTTGTGAGACGAGTTTTCTTTTGGCATTTTCTTTCTTTTTCGACATTTTGATTTGTTTGTTGCCATGCCATTCTTTTTCTTCTTTTCTATTTTCTTTTGGCTTTTGTGCCTTTTCTTTTTTCTTCATTTCTTTTCTTTCTTTCATTTATTTTCTTTCTTTTCTTTTCTTTGCCCTTTTTGGCAAGATTTGGCTTTTTTTGGCATTTCAATGTGTAACAAGAAAGATAGAAATCAACAAATTGCAATTTTATTGAGTGGATATGTGTAGGAGGTAGGTGAATGGGAGAGTCGGGGGTCGCGAGTTCCCTACAAACCCACAAAAAGGGGAGAAACTTGGACTAATCAAACAATCCTAGACATGGTCACCTAAGGGACGAGACTCGGTAACCAAGGCCTTTTCACACCGTGGGTGGTCATAATGGTCAAAATGCAAATCCCGTAGTAAATTCCTAGTAAGCTAGGTGGACTCAAGGTAAAGGACCAACGAAATCATTGATTTAGGGTCATTTACTAGAGTAAAGTCCAAGACTCGATTCATACTACTAAAAAGGGAAAGTAAGCACTCGCACACTAGCCTCTAAACCGGGTTTTCGAAAACGGTTTACACACACAAGACACACTACAAAACACGAAACAAAGACACGACGAAAACGAACGAAAGAAAAAGAAACAAAAAGGCAACAAAATAAAACAAAACAAGACAAACACATAAACAAAGCACACACCACCCCGAATTTCCAAACAAGTCATCAAATCCACCACAAGAATGTACAAGCTCCACCCGAGCACACCTCAACACAACCTTCTCCAAACATCACAAGGAATAAAGAGGGAAAGAGGGTTAGAGGATGTTACCGGATGTCTTCAAAGCTTTCCAAACAACGGAGATTAGGCAACCTATAAGGAAAAGGGAGGCAAAACACACACAATACAAAACAAATATACGACACAACGATACAAAGGAAAAAGACACAAAAAGAAAACCTTTTTGATTTTGTGAAAAATTTTCAAATTTTTAGGTATTTTTTAAAGGTCTTTCGAGAAAGGGAAAAATAAAACTAACTACGATAGAATATCGCTCCCCCACACTTAAACCGAGCAATGTCCTCATATGCTCAATCATAGTGTGCGGAGAGACAAAAGAAAAAGAAAAGAAACTACGAAAATAAAGCTAAAAATCAAAAATAAAGTGAAGAAAAGGTAGAAGGTGTCCGGCCGGGGTGTAGTCAAGTCACCATGGACCGAGACGAGAAAAAGATATGGAGGGGGGAAGAAAATAAAAAGAAAGAAATAAAAGGAAATGGGAGGGGAGGGCTAGGTGTAATCAAGTCACCTAGCCCGGATTCCGTCCAAATCCGACTAACTCCTAAAAAGGGGTGAAATCTTGTACAATTGGATTAATCGATCGACTCCCAACGTAATCACGTCGTCGGAAGTCAGGAGCAACCAAACTACGGCCTCAAAGGCCACTAAGATACCATGACTCAAGGGAAGGGGGCAAACAATGAAAAACAAGCGATAAGAAGACGGAAAAGTAAGGATAGTTACCCAAACCAAGCGGTTAGTAACTCACTTGCTCCATCGTCTCGATGATCATTAGAGGCTCGTCGCTTATCTTCTCGTTTGCCATCTCGCTTCACACTCAAGAAGAACTCACGGTAGAGGTAGTAATAGTAGAGGGTGGGATTTGATGTGAGAGTTGGTGTAAAGTGGATAGGAAATGAAGTGAGGGCATGACAATGAAGTACATGGGGCATATGATAAGGCTAGGATAGCTAGGGAGGTTGGGAGGGGGTATAAAATGGTTGGGTGGACTCGATTGCCGAAGAAGAAACACAAAGGGGGAGCAGAGGACCATCCCGGTCGGGAAGATCGATCCCGATCGGGTTACCTCACCCGTCCCGGTCGGGACGCCTTCATCCCGGTCGGGACGAACCCACAGGAAGCTCGAAATGTGGTGCACCCATCCCGATCGGGACGGCACCCTTCCCGGTCGGGATGCCTTACCCTTCCCGGTCGGGATGGGCCTTCTTCAACTTCCACAATCCCAGAAGCTTGCTCCAAGCTTCAAAAACCCGATCCTCGTGCTTACAAGCCAAGGTATATCATAGCCATTCTTCTCTAGGAGGCATTCTCACTTCACCTATCAAGCAATACTCAAACACACATCAAACTCTCTCCCTCACTACGCTCATCAATCAATCCAATTAACAAGAATTCACAAAAATCCAACTAACTACAAGAAAGAGATATATACAATGAGACATTTCTTGTGGAACTCCGTCAAACCAAGGTGGTGCAATCTTCATTCTTTTTCAACAACCATAACTAGTTCCATCTCCATCAAGGGCACGTAAGAATAAGTCGAAGGCCCTAGAGAAGTCTTCAATCAAGCATGTTATATAACCAACCACATCCCAAGACTCTTCATGGCCTTGCCTAGACGTTCCCGGGGCATCCCGATCTACTAAGTTCAATGGATTGAACTTGTACTTGCGATCCTTCGGGACATACCCAAACGTCCAACGATCCTCATGTGGCCCCAAGGGAGGCTCATCTTCTTCCTTGTCATTGCACTTGTCATCAAGCCCATGATTTGGGCACTCATCTTCCTCCAAATCGGAGTCATCATCCTCAAGTACATAAGAGTACTTCTTCAAGCTTTGTCCCGGTTCACTCCCTAGAACGACGTCTTCCGTGGCTTGGATCATATTGCATGACTCATCCTTAGTAGGCGAAGTGTTACCTTGGAGGTCGAACACTACCTTTTCCTCGCCTAACTCAAATGTGATCCTACCCTTCTTCACGTCGATCATGGCACCGGCGGTGTGTAGAAATGGGCGCCCAAGAATAATGGGAGTGTTTGCATCCTCCGGCATATCGAGCACAATGAAGTCGACCGGAATGAAGAATTTCCCTATTTGCACCGGCACATCCTCTAACATTCCCAATGGTCGGTTAAGAGACTTATCGGCCATTTGGAGTGTAATGGACGTACATTTCAATTCCGTCATCCCTAGTCGCTCACAAATGGTGTAGGGAATAATGCTCACACTTGCGCCCAAATCACACATAGCTCTCTCGATCTTGTAATTGCCTATGGTGCATGGGATGGAGAAACTACCCGGATCCTTCAAATTTGGAAGCGTGGAACCTTGAATAAGCTCGCTCACTACCCTAGTGAACGCTACCATCTCTTCCTTGTCGATGGACCTCTTCCTAGCCAAGATTTCTTTCATGAATTTTCCATATGCCGGGATTTGGGTAAGTAACTCGGTGAATGGGACACTGACATCCAACATCTTCACAATGTTAAGGAACTTGTCGTATTGAGTGTCCACCTTAGTCTTCATTTGCCTTGATGGGAAAGGCAACTTGATTTGGTACTTGTTTTGCTCAATAGGGGTGGACTCTTCAAAGGACACTTTCCTTTTTCCCTTGTCTTTCTCTTGAAGAGGGGGAGGGTTGTCTTCTTGGGGTTTCTCGACCTCCCATAAGACTTGCTCCTCAAATGGATTATCAAAGCTTGACTCTTCTTGATTTGGAGATGCCATTTCCATTGTCGGTTCTTGCGTTGTCTCTTGCTCATTAGGATATGGAGGGGGGTCATAAGAGGTACCTCTCCTTGTGGTGATAGCATTTACATGCTCAAATGTCGGTGTTTCACCTTGAGAAGGTAGTTGTCCCTTTTGCCTTGAGGAGCTCCCCGAAGCGAGTTGAGATACTTGAGTCTCAAGTATCTTCATACGGGTATCTCTCATCGCGTTTTCCCCTTGAATATAAGTGAAGAGCTCATGATGGTTTCTTGACATGTCCACTTGGCATTGTTGCATATCTTGATTGCTCCTTTGTATTTCCATCAAAGTCTTTTGAATGTCGAAATCCCGAGGTGGGGATGATGGATTATGTGGAGTATCGGTGATGGCGAGAGGAATGCCATAATCATGAGTAGGAGACCGGCTCCTAGGCTTGCTTTGTTGTTGATTACTTTGTGTAGCTTGTTGTTGACGGTTCCCTTGGAACCCATGAGAATTTCCTTGGTTAAGGCCTTGATTGTTGCCATGGTTTAGCTTTGATAGTTTCGATTTCCTTGGAAATTTTGGTTTCCTTGGAAACCACCATGATTGAAGTTCCCTTGTTGGAACCCTTGCTTGTTGTTGTGGAAGATACCTTGGTTATTTTGCTTGAAGTTGTTGGAGGGTCTTTGGTTACCCACATAACCTTGGTAACCTTCATTGTTGTCCCGTAAGGGAGGTGGAACATAGGGACGATGTTGTTGTTAATGTTGAAGTGCTTGTTGTTGAGGGACTTGATTGGAACCTTGGTATTGATTAGAGTAGGAGGCACCTTGCTTGAACGCTTGAAAGGCGTTCACTTGCTCAATACTCCCTCTACAATTCATAGGGTCATGACCAACGATTCCACAAGTGTCACACATCCCAAAGTAGGGTGTAGGAGGTGCGAACCCCAAAGCATTCACTTCTTGAATCGGTTGATGGTGGGAGGAACTAGTGCCTTGGACTTGGTTGTGTAGACACCCACATTTTGACCGCCAGGTGTCTATAGTAGGTCCCGCCAAACACCCGATGATGATAGGACACAAACGTGCTTTAATAGACTCGGATATGGGCTCGAAATCATGGACATTTGGTTTAGGCTTATTACGGAGTACAAATCTTACAAAACCAACCTCAAATCCAGGCCCAGTGGGTCGTTTCGAGTCAAATGAGACTAATTTGGGTCGATTCCGACACCGGGGGTAAAATCGTCTTTTAGCGACCGAGTCAAACCCTGTCAAAGATATTTTTTCCCGAGTCACACGAGCTGGCCGTGACACTACACGGCTGATTCGGACTCAAACACCAAAAAATTCAGCTTCGAATAATATTAAACAAATCCGTTTAAGGATAGAATTCGATCTCAAGTAGGAATTCTATCCAGAAACCGAATCAGACATCGACCGAGCTCCAAAAACTCGGCCGAGATAGCCGAATACTCGGCCAAACACTCCCCAAACAGCCGAGATGTTTGCTTCTCCCCTAAGAAACGAGAAGTTTATTCCCTTACGAACTCTCGTATTTCTTATCCAAACCGGTATTTCTTACCACACAAGCAAGGCTACCCCGACTCCTATAAATAGGGCCTCACATTCAACACAAAAGAGGAATAACTGAACACACACATGAAACATCAATAATCCCGATACATCCATCCATCGATCAATCTACAGCAATTATTTGTCACACACATCCGAAGGAATACCGAAGTACCGTCCCGAAGTCCCGACAAAACCGTCCCAGCCGGCCGAACCCAACGTCCCACACGACCAAAAAAGCACCAATCCGACACCTTAACTCATCCCACATCATCTCGACGCTCCCGTGCCTAAGCCACCGTCCGACGAGCCTTATACCGAGAAACTAAAGCATGTAGGTTGAGGGTGTAAATCAAACCCGATTCTTCTCCTCTCTCTCTCTCTCTCACGTCTTTCTCCCCTCTTTTCGTCCGTCTTTTTTTTTTTTTTTTCATCGATCGTTTCGCATTATTAATATGGGTCGTTTGTCGCATCATATTTTTATTTATTTTCGATGATAAAAACTTTTTTTTATAACGTTCTTAAAATACGATACCGATTCTCTAATCGAATATCGTATCTACAAGAACTAAATTAAATTAATTTTCGTTGATGCTAATCACTACTTTTTTAACAAAATTCGATGATTTTTAAACGCGGAGAAAATTAACATCTTTTTCGTTCAAAATTCTTTTTTTCAATTTTCATTCAAAACAAGTTTTTTCAAAACTTTTTATAAAATCATTCCGACTATTCGATATCGATTTCATAATCGAATATCGAATACGACGAATATCGAAAATATAAATCGAGTATAAATTAATCCATATTTGTACGCGATTTATAAGAATTAACGATTTTTCGACAAAATAAAAAAAAAAAACCCGACAGACCACCACGCGAGTCGCGCGCCCTCCAGGCGGCTCGCGCGGTGGCCTGATCCGCCGTCCCCTATTTTTTCGTTTCTTCGCTTTTTTATTTTTATTTCTTTTCGAACCTTATATTAAAATGCGACTTTCGCGACATATTTTAATAAATACTTTTTCCGACCTCGGTCAACACGTGTTAATCAATCACGTGTCATTAAAACTTTTCTAAAATCATGCATATTATTTATTTACATCTCTATTCAATTTATTCATCGTTACTAACTCGTTTTCTCGTGTTTGTAGCTTTTTATTTGTTTTTATCGTTTTATTAGACTAAAACGAACTCACATGCTAAAATAACTTTGACGTTATTAGTTTAATATGCATTAAACGACTTAGCAACCCATTCATTTATTTTTCTCACATGTTTAGGAAAATAATGTTTGCATATCATTCAACCGTCGAACTAACCCGTGTACACCAAAAACGAACAATATCTTAGTAAAGGCCGCTAAGTGCAGGCGGGGTTGGGTGTTCTTAGTGAACTTCCCAACACGTACCCTCACCCCTTACTCAGAACCATGGTTTCCGGATGTCCGAATCCATTGGCAACGAGAGTCATTCAATATACGATTAACCGCTCCAGTCGGCATCGGTATCGATATGCAAAGGAACGAGCCCAATAAACTCTGACATCGGAAATGGGCCGTATTTTGTATACGGCCCACTACGACATAGAGTGGGCTCGAACGGTTCCGAATAACCATAAAATTCGGTGGCGACTCCTGCTTCGATTTAAATTTCAATTTGACCATCTCATATGGAGATTCATTCGTCTCCCCAAACCCGCGCGTGGCCGCGTCGGGGTGGACCTATGTCATGTCCACAGTTGAGGTGGCTTTGGAGCTTCTTGTCAATAGTCTCCATGTGTGTTTTCAATTGAGCTCCAAGGTCAATGCTTAATTTGGTGATGGCATCGACTTCATGCATGCCTCCTCGATGTGCCTTCCTAGGCCTAGAGTATTGCGAATTATGCACCGCCATCTCTTCGATTCTCGCCCAAGTTTGGTCGTCATCGACCTCGGTAAACCTACCATTGGAGCCCATGTTAAGAATGGCTCTTGAGTCCTCATAAAGACCATTCCAAAATTGTTGCACCAAGAACCATTGTGAGAGTCCATGATGAGGGCACGATCTTACCAAAGACTTAAACCGCTCCCAAGCTTCATATAGGCTCTCTTCATCCCTTTGTTGGAACCCGGTGATGGAGGCCCTAAGCAAATTCGTCTTTTCTTGAGTGTAAAACTTTTGGTAGAACGCCAAGGCAAGCTTTTTCCAAGTGTCGATACCCATGGTATCGAGACTCTTGATCCATTGCTTCGCTTTTCCAATAAGAGAAAACGGGAAAAGTACCCAACGAATATGATCTTGGGTAACCCCGGTTTGAGATATAGCGTCACAATAATCGGAGAAGGTCTCCATGTGTTGGTGCGGGTCTTCGGTGGGCAAACCACTAAATGGGCTCCTCTCCACAAGTTGGATAAATTGAGTCTTTGCCACAAAATTCCCGGTGTAGGCTTCCGGTAATGCACTCGGTCCCGGCAAGACATCTTCTGTGAAAGTGGAGTGAGAGGAAAACTTAGGCATTCTTGGATGTAAGGGAGAAGATGGTGGTGTAGACGGTGTTGATGTAGATGAAGAGGGGGAACTAGGAGAAGAAGAATCACCAAAAGGATTTACGAAATTCCTTTCGGCCGTCTCTCGATGTGGATTGTTCAAGTCGGCTCCTTGGGCTTGCCCTTGATGAGTATTGCTTGCACTCGGTTGAGAGATCCTAACCCGATTAATCGTCCGTTGGCGAAAGGCTCGAAAGAGTCTCTCCGGCTCTGGATTAAAGAGATAGAAGTCGCCTCCCCTCCTAGGCATACACTACACACTAGAACAAACGTGAGAACACCTAGTGCTTTGTGGGCACTAGGCAACGACAATGAACAATCACAACTAGAGACAAAGAGAAAAGAAAGCTAAGAAAAGAAGAAAAACTAGAAAATATTCACAAGAGAAGGTGGGAGAACACAAAGAAGGGTAACTAAGTATAGAAATAAGCAAACTAAGTCTAAACAATGCACTGTCCCCGGCGACGGCGCCAAATTGATGGTAGGGATTTGTCATGTCCCTAGCCAACAATAAATTACCGATTACACCTAGTGGGTAGCTAGGGTAAGTCGGGATCATATCCACGAGGACGGTAAAGCGAAATTTAGACTATGTCTACCTAAAACGAGACTATGCTACCAAAACATACACAAAGAGAAACAATAATTGGAAAGCTATGATGGAGAAGAGATAAGAACTAGACTAACAATGAACTAACTAGTAAACTAGAGTAAACTATGGCTAACTAAGGAGGTGTACTCAAATATGGAAAGAAAGTGGGGTAGGTCGGGTTCATAGGAGTAGAAGGGTAATTGGGGTGATCAAGGATAATGGGTGTCTCCTAGTTGCTAGGGTCGGTCCGGGCTCTCGCAACTTAGACCGATGTCAAGGTGGGTCCGGGCTCTCGCAACTTAGACCCTAGTCCGCGCTCTCGCGACTAAACTATTCTCAACATTTCCACAAAATAAACAATCAATGGGAAGATGAACACAAGTATGGGAAGCATGGCCACTACAACTCACACAAGCATATCAACAAACACATAGAGTGCCCACAATGTGACTAACAACAAAGATGTAACCTTTTCCCCTTAATCAACCCTAATCATCCATAATCTACCCCTAATCCCCCTACTAACCCCACAAGATTACTACTCACTCATTATCAAATTACCCATAACAATAACAAGAGAAAACAAACTAAACATCCAAGCATTCATTATGAACAACTAACAACAATAACAATATAAAAAGATGAAACTTGATTGAATAAACAAAGAGCAAGAGTAGAGATGATTATACCAACACTAGGATGAAGAAAAGATGAAAACTTGTATTAATGAGAAACCCAAATACAATCCCAAGGTTGTCAAGCTTGGAACAATCTTCAAGAATCCCTTAATCCAAGAACTAATTACAATGATTAACTAAGGATTAAAGAGAGAATTAAACTAATGAGAGTAGCACTAATCTAGGGTTTTGAATGTCAATGGAGGCTTAAACTAGTCTAGGATAAGATAAGATGTCTTAACATTACAAGAAGGGAGTATATATAAGGGTACAAGAATGAAGGAGAAGAAAAGAAAAGAAGCTGTGCAGCAGCATCACGGTCCCGACCGGGACGGATCATCCCGACCGGGACGGCCTTGTTATCCCGACCGGGACGGGTTGGTCCCGACCGGGACGGGCTCACAGTGGCACCCTTCAAAGCGCACCCCATCCCGAACGGGATGGGTCTTGTAGGCCTCCCATAAGAGCTCTTTGGTCCCTCCTTGCCTCTCATGGGCTTCTCGCCGATTCTCGGGACTCGGGATCGGGTCTCGGAGGCTCGGGATTGGGTCCCAAGGTCTCGGGGTCGATTCCAAGGCATCGAGTCATCATTCCTTTACTCCGTTGGCTCCAAAATGTGTATGTATTGAGTCGGAATCGCTCCAACTCTTCCAAATCGATCTCGGGAACCTGAAACGAACTAAAGGAAGCATAAGAAGCCCATAAATCGCTCCAAAGGAGCGATTCCACAAGGAAAATGGGACCAAAACACAACAAATAGGCACTACAAACTACACTTATCAGGATAGCTTCCCCTTTGGCGAGGTAGACGTCATCCTCGTCGTCGAACCAGATCCCGTTCACTTGCGGGATAAATGGAGAGATAAGGTGAGAGCAATCAATCACCTTCCCGGTAAAGATGGCGTGGGAGCTGAAAGGGTTCTCCTTGTTACTGGGCTTATCTCCGGGTAGCGGGATTTTACCGCTTTCGATCAAGTCCTGGATCAAGTGCTTCAGCTTCCAGCACTTCTCGGTATCATGCCCATTGCCTCGGTGGTATTGGCAATAGGCTTGGGGATTGTAGTTCTTGGAGCGTCGCTCGACCGGAACTTCAGGAGTTGGGCCTATCGGTTGGATTAGGCCTTTTGAGGATAGCCTTTGTAAGGCATAAGTATAGGTAGTACCTATATCGGTGAAAACCCGAGGTGGGGTGTTCTTCTTGGACGGGGCATCTAGTAGATTAACCGCGTCGAAAATGCTGCGGGTTGCAGCTTGGGGCTTAGTGGTGGAGGAGGAAGCCCCTTGGTAACCTTTGGCAGCGGCTTTAGTGAGGCCTTCCAGTCTTAGGTCATCTTGGATCCTCATACCCATTTCAGTAAGGGTGGTGAAATTGGGTATGACGGCGTACCGGAGGTGAACCCGGTAGGAGGGTAGGAGGTTCTTGACAAAAGCCTCCACCAAAGTCTTCTCACTGGGCTTATCGACCAGTTTGACACTCTCGGCCCTCCAGCGTTGAAGGTATTTGGTAAAACCTTCTTTCGGCTCTTGGGCCATGACCTCCATAGATCGCATTGTGTTTTGGATCTCGGTGTTGTCAGCATAGTTCCGAGCGAACTCGGTGGCCACATCATCCCAAGTAGGGTATTTCTTCGGGTCTAGCCTCTAGTACCAGGCCCGTGGGTGCTTTTCAAGAGACGCAGCAAAAAGGTTCTTGAACATGGAGGAATCCACTCCCTTGATGGCCACAAACTCTCTTTGAAGGCCCGTACATGTAGTAACGGGTCTTCGGTTCCCTCGAACATGGGCAAACCCGTGAGATTCAGGTTTGCGTGCAGCTTGTCACTCACCGGGGAGTATTCCCGACTATTCTCCCGATGGATATTGTTACTCCCAGTCAAATGAACTTGCTCTTCCAATCGGCGAACCGAGTTAACCAGTTCAGCTAGAGGTTCCTTAACCCCAGTATTTGGAGTCCTGTGCTCCACTGCAGCCAAACGAGTGATGATAGCAACTTGACCAGCCCTCATTTCATTCAGTTGGGCTTCGATGTCGGCCTGTTTGTCGATCATGGTGTCCACAGAGGTTTTCAGACTGCTCAAAGTAGCTTCCATCCTGCGGGTGTGCCTGGTTGCCGGTGGCCTGTCTGTATGAACACCGCGTAATCAGAAACCGAACCCAGATCTTGGAATCATAGAAAAAAGTACATCCCGAGCGACCCAAAAGAAAAGGACTGGGTGGAAAAGACTCGAGAAAGACGCCTAGACGGATGGCTCGTAGGTGGCATGACTTCCTTAGGATTTTGGCCTAGTGGGCCTAGTCCCGTTTGAAGGAAGGTCCACGTGAGATTACTCCCCAGACTTTTGACTCGAGTGTATAGACGGACTTTCCTTTGTAGGGGTATGCCCTACGCGGGTTGGTCGTGCCTTGACAAATAAGGCGGACTCGGGAAAGGGGGGAAACTCGTGATGTAAGATCGACGGAGTTTCGACGCTATAAACCTTCTACGTACTATGCAAAGACCTGACACACGGATAGACGGTAGGTCCTATAATAGGGAAGATCTATTTCAAGAAAGTTGGAGGTTTGAAGTTTGAATATGTAAAGGGTGAATTTCCGAGAGTTCGAAAATGGAAAGCGGAATTTCGAAGCCCAAGATTAGAATTTTGAAGAAATTTCAGAAAATCAAAACGGTGTCGGAAATTCGAGAGGTAAAACGGACAGCATGCCGACTAAAGAAAAGGATATTTTGAGTCAAATCGTTGATCCTAAATTTCGGCGGCATTCCGAGTTTTTGAAAGTTGGATATTTTTGAAAAGAATGAGTCCCGAAATGGGCAGCATTTCGGGTTTTTCAAATTTGGTCATTTTGGAAAGACGGGTCCCGAAATGGACAGTATTTCGGGTTTTTCAAAATTTGGTATGTTTGGGAAGATGCAATTTTGAAATGACGATTTTAAAAAAATGACACGGAAACCAAGTAGCACGTAGTCAAATAAGCGTTATAACGACGCTTATGTATGCTTTACGCTAAGTCTCGGTCGGTCAAAATAGGGTCTATACCAACAACGATGGCTTTCTCGTAAATCAGGACGGACTCCCTAAGCCGAGTTGGTCTTAGGACATGCCGCAAAACCCATACGAGTTCCACCATCGATGTCTTTAGCGCACCCATGTAGGAATGCACCGCGGTATAGTGGGACGCCGGTCACAAGTAACCGGCTCGGGCAAATTTGGGTTATGCATGAATCATTAAACTAATGCGCGTACACTAATATTCAAACGATTTCTCTTCGAGTCTCACCCTAGGAACCCCGATGACATGTGGTACATCAGGTATCCCCAACGGAGTCGCCAAATTGTGGACATGACGTAGGTCCACCCCGACGCGGCCACGCGCGGGTTTGGGTAGGCGAATGAATCTCGTGGTAAGATTGTTCTCGGGTTCGAATTTAAGTCAAAATGGAGTCGCCACCGAATTTTGTGGTTATTCGGAACCATACCAGCCCACTCTATGTCGTCATGGGCTACACACAAAGTAAGCCCACTTCGATTTCAGATTTTATGGGGCTCGTCCCTTTGCATTGTTATATCGATACCGTTTACACCGGCTTTCGTGTATAAAATGACTCTCGTGCGCCAAGGGTTTCGGACATCCGGAAACCAAAGGTTCTGAGTAAGGGGTGAGGGTACGTGTTGGGAAGCCCACTAAGGACACCCAACCCCGCCCGCACATGGCGGCCTCTACTAAGACATCGTTCGTGTTCGTGTACGCGCGCTAGTAAAATAATTAAATGATATGCAAACAGCGTTTTCGGGCTAAGCATGTGAATAGTATGTGAACTACGTCATTTAATGCATCTTGATTATGGTCGAAATGATTTAACATGCGAGGTTCATTTATAAAGCAATAAGCAAGTAAATAAACGAAACTCGAAAGGAAATAAATAACGTACAAGTTACACGGGCGGAAATACAACCCGAAATTCACAATACAACGATATATAAAAAAATGATAAACGAAATAATAAAAGGCAACATAATGATAGAAACGGACACGTATGTAGGCTAGACCGCGAAATGTGTAGATGGACTAACCCCGATTAAATGTACATTATGTTGTACATCAAACGAAGGACGGAAACATGGGACTGTGGCGTATTGCTAGCCCGATCCCACGTCCCATAGTCTTGTTCCGACTTATCACTTTAAAGAAGATCGGTCAAAGTCGTTCTACGTGTCGTGACGTGCATAGGTTTTGAAAATAGGAGGATCACGTGATGGTCTTTACACGTGATGACTAAAGTCGTAAAAAGCCGAGCCTCGAAATGTGTGTCGAAGCCCTCGATTTTCTGGGTTACAGGACCCACTCGATCGAGTCGTGGCCTGACTCGGTCGAGTGCGTCCTTTACGTAGCACTGCCCAGTTTTTTGGGTGCTACTCGATCGAGTAGCCTACGTACTCGGTCGAGTAGCCCCTGTACGAGTGGTAACTCGTTTCATTTTTGATTGAAAATCGATGGTCGGCCAAATCAAATACAAATATCGCACGATTTGTATTTAACTTGGCCTCCGGTACTATAATCGTGTATGAACGATTACAATACCGTTATCGAAGTTTTATGAAAACGTTTTCGTTAGATTAGGAAATTTGAATTAGTGACGAAATGCTTCCCTCTACGTCACGACATCGGAACTAATCCTTTCGGATTATGTGATGTCGGTTTTCGTGTCAACGGGTTCCGCACTAATTGTATAAATGGGATCAAATGCGTTCAACTATGACCGATTGCGATCACGTCACGCCCTTGAGTACATTGGGGCAGGGCTCCTCAAAAGGGCTCCACCTCCGTCGTTGCTCGTAAAGGGATTAGATGGACCTTAGGCAATTATCACAGTCAAACGATTTTGAAACCGAATTTTGATACTAGAGTATGTATACGCAGTATAATAACGTTAGTAATAAAAAGACAAAACGAAAATGTGCAAATATGAAAGTGTTGGTGTTAGTGTCACTAGATCGATATGATTAAAATACAAAATGCGATAAAATAAATAAAAATGAGATAAGATAGTAGAGATCGAGATGGGGTTTAGGACACCCTCAACATACATGCTAGGTATAGGCCTCGAAAATGAACTCGTAAATAGCGACGGGACGCCGGAGTATCGAGGATGTACGCGAGTTATGGTGTGTATATGTGTGTGTGCGTGTGTTAGGCTCGGTTTTTTGTGTGTATTGCCTAGGGTTACTAAGGCTTGTAGTGTGGATGAAGTAGGGTTGAAAGTAGGGTAAATGTAGGCTAAGATTGCATTGATCCAAAACTGAAAATGCAAAGGGGTTAAGGGGGTATTTATAAGCATTACCCCACGACATAGGGGCACTCGATCGAGTGGCCCTAGTGCACTCGATTGAGTGCCCTTGCAAACGGGCCAAACCCGGTTTTTGGCGCTCCACTCAACCGAGTGGGTCAATCCACTCGATCGAGTGGGTCAAGAAAATCGAGACAAAATAGGAAAGAATTGATTTTGTTGTTTTGATTGGTTTTTTGAATTCTGATTTTGTGCGCCAGTTTTCGAGAATGAATATGGCTGATTTGTGAGACGGTTTCATCTTTGACCGGGTTTTGACCCGGTCGCCAAAAGACGGGATTTATTTTTGGTGTCGGTTTTGGCCCAAATTAGTCTCATTTTGCTCGGAACGACCCACTGGGCCTGAATTTGAGGTCTGTTTTGTGAGATTTCTACTCCGCTAAAAGTCCATGTCAGATATTATGGATTCCGAGCCCAAATCCGAGTATACCAAGTCACGTTTGCGTCCGATCATCATCGGGTGTTTTTTGGAGACTACCGTAGACACCTGGCAGTCAAAATGCGGGTGTCTACACAAGGCTGTCCCGACCCCTAAAGAAGACTTGGTCAACCTGATCCTTCGAAGCAACAGGTTCGATCCTTCAAAGCTGATCTCCGAGGTCGCTGCTGATACTGGGAAAAGAGCGTGGAGGAAAACCATCAAGTGGACCGACGGCCAGAGCCGAGTCTACAAGCTGACCACCGGTGAAGGAGACATGCCGGACACCGATTCCGAGTCTGAGTCTGAGTCTGTATTCGAGTCTAAGGGGTCTGGTGCTAGAGTCCAAACTGTAACCCCCCCCCCTCCCTGTAGTCACTACTACCGGAGCCTCGAGGTCTATCCCGAAAGCGCTCCCAATCCCGCCTCTGACCAATGATCAGATGGCCGCTCTCTTTGAGCTGTTTTCCAAATTTACTATCAATAATGACGAAAGTCGTTCCGCTTATGACTTGTCTTATTTTCAAAATACTTTCAAAAATATTTTCTGCAATGACATTGAGAACCCGACGAACAGGTGTCCTTACCTCCGCATCTGATCGAGCAACTAGAACAGAGGGAATCCCGAGACCCGGTAATCGAGGAAACCGAGTCTATCAATGTGGGAACAACCTTAGAGCCCCAGATGCTTAAGATAGGGTTATCCCTAAATCCCGAGGAGAGACAACAACTCACAAACCTCCTTCAAGAATTCAAGGATGTCTTCGCATGGTCCTACAAGGACATGCCGGGGATAGATCTGGAAATAGCTGAACACCGCATACCCATCAAAGATGGGTGTAAGCCGGTAAAACAGAAGCTTCGAAGAATGAAGCCCGAGTGGTCTCTCAAAGTCAAAGAAGAGGTAGACAAACAATTCAAAGCAGGCTTTATACAAGTGTCTGAATATCCAGACTGGGTTGCAAACATCGTGTCGGTACCCAAGAAGGACTGCAAGGTGCGGGTATGTATGGACTTCCGGGACCTTAACAAGGCCAGCCCAAAAGACGATTTTCCGCTGCCACACATCGACATACTAGTGGACAACACGGCTGATCATGCCCTTCTATCATTTATGGACGGGTATGCCAGGTACAATCAAATCAATATGGCAGAAGAGGATATGGGTAAGCCCACCTTCACCACGCCGTGGGGAACTTACTGTTATACCGTCATGCCATTTGGTCTCATCAACGCTGGGGCCACTTATCAACGAATAGCCACCACTTTATTACATGACATGATGCATAAGGAGGTGGAGGTTTATGTGGATGATATGATCGTCAAGTCTAAAAGCCGAGATGGGTATGTTGCTGCCCTAAGAAAGTTCTTCACCCGACTGCGTAAATACAACATGAGGTTAAACCCTCAAAAGTGTAGTTTCGGGGTAACATTAGGCAAATTACTGGGCCATATCGTTAGCCAACGCGGCATCGAGGTCGACCCAGCTAAAATCAAAGCCATCACCGAGATGCAACCACCCAAGACCGAAAAAGAAATAAGGGGGTTTCTCGGAAAAGTCCAATACATCAGCCGGTTTATTTCGAAGCTAACCATGGTATGTGAGCCCATTTTCAAGAAACTGAAGATAGGGGAACGGGTACTATGGGACGATAAATGTCAAGCGGCTTTCGATAAAATCAAGGAGATTCTGTCTGCTCCGCCGGTATTAATGCCACCTCAACCCGGTTTGCTTTTGTCGTTATACCTAACGACGACCGAGACAGCCATGGGGGCTATGCTGGCCCAGACAGTTGAATCAGAAGAACGGGCTATTTACTACATCGGTAAAAAGTTCCTAGAATATGAATGCAAATATACAATGCTCGAGAAAACGTGCCTAGCTTTAGTATGGGCCACTAAAAAGCTCCGACACTATATGCTTAGCCACGAGGTACATGTTTTATCCAAAATGAATCCGATCAAGTACCACTACTACAAAACATCAAATAGACAACTGTTTTTTTTGCAATAGACAACTGACTTACAACAGTTGAGTAGTTTGGAGTTGTATATTACTCTGAGCAAAGACATCTGTTTTAGAACAGTTGTCTATTGGTTAATAAACAACTGTTTTTGCAAAACAACAGTTGTCTATTACGTATATAGACAACTATTTTTCTAAAACAACAGTTGTCTATTATGTTTATAGACAACTGTTTTTCTAAAACAACAGTTGTCCATGTACATTCTGAAATACGTATATATATATATATATATATATATATATATATATATATATATATATATATATATATATATATATATATATATATATATATATATATATATATATATATATATATATATACATATTCATATTTTATGTTTTTTTAATAATTCTGAAATACATACATATTAACAAACCATAAAAAAGGAATACCATAGCGAATAATTGAATAAAAGAAGTTACATTTTTATAAAATCCAACATCCAAAATCCAAAAGATACATAAAATCATTATCCAACATCCAAAATCCAAAAGGTACACATAAAATCATTATCCAATGTCCAAAAGTACCTAAAACCATAATCCAACTAAGACCTTGTCCACATAATGTAATCCGATGTATCATATACGATTAATTATTAAGAAAATAATCTGCCCATAATCCACAAATCTCGTCAATATCTTCTTGAGAATATGGCATCATATCGTTGAAATGCTACAAAATCAATAATATAAATGAACTAATTATTTTTTTTTCAATTATGTGCATAAAACAAATTATTGAAACAAGAGAAAGTGTGAAAACCCAAGTCTTACCTCATTGACGGTTCTCTTCAAATCAGAACAAGTGATAATTTCAATCATATATCTCATCACGTAATAACCGCACTCTGTTTTCCGAGCATGAGGAGCCGATTATATTGCAACAAGTATAACATAGTGTAAGCACAAAAAGGCAACAAATGCCGGTAAACCTAGTACCATTTCAATACTCTAAGGACACATCCGCATATCGAAATTGCGCTGCTCATCTAAGATCAGGTATTCCATCTCGTTGCTTCATATCCTTCATATGGAAAATCCACAGTGGACACATCACACATTCATAAATGTATAAACAACTACACAGACAAGCATGACTATACTTCAAGAAACAAAGAGACTCTTATTTCATAAATGAAACCTCGTGTGTCACGGTCCAAGAATCTGAGTCAGAACATGAAGAGCGGTCTTGCCTTATACCACAGCAAGGATGGAAGCTAAGAGTCAAGTATCGATGCTGCCCTCTAATACTATGAAGTACTCCGTATGACTTACGTAAGTATTTATTAATAGTACAGTTGTATAAAGGTAAATCCTTAGAGGGCGGAATGTGTGGACCATCATACCATGCGATGTCTTGGCAAGATAAATCTAAAATCGACATAAGCATCAAAGACGGTGATAATTCCGCAGAAAATACAACAGATTGGTACAGTAATTTACCTCAGTCCTGACATCTATAAGAACAACACCGTCTTTTCCCTTTAAGAGATCAAGAGCTAATTCAGGAGAAAGATCTCCAGCATAGCCGTTGTAGGTTACCCCCCAATATATAGTCCCGCACAAATCTGATGAACAACATAAATTCAATTCAACATACTGCCGGAAAGTAGGTTACCCTCGACTTAGTGCTTTCATTTAAAAAAGAAAAAAATATATAACCAGTTCAAGAAAAGATGGCATTTTAAGGCATGCCGGACAGAAGTTTCTGATAATACATCACACTCTTGCATCCCATATACTCCGTAAAAGTAGGCATGTAGACGCTACCAATAATAAGCGAAACCTTAGAAGTGGAGCCTGTAGAAAGATCAAGCATCATAGGTGAGTAGAGAGATAAGCGACTCGTATTTGGGAAATAGCGAAATGAGATGGCTTTGCTTTGCCAACTCAAAGTCTTCAAATTGGAAAGCGGGGGCGCAAGTACAGCCCACAAGAGAGTAGTTGCTCTCACTATCCCTTGTTGGAGCTTTAGTTGCCACGCCCTCTGGGGATATGTCGATATCTTTGGTTGGGAATGAACTGAACCAAACATTTGGGGTTACTGTGTACTGTGGTCGCTGGTTTCCCATCAAATCTGGACCAAGGCATGTTAGTTTCACGCTTCCGTCATCTTCATTTAGCTCCATGATCTGAAAATTGAAATTGAACAGCTCGCATAAGTGCTTACCTGAAAATGAAAAGAGATAGCCAGCCATAGAAGGAAATCATGAGCAGTGTTACCGTGATTGGTTCACCCAAATAGAAATGCCAGGTTTCTGCACAAGGAATCCGGTGAATCATTGACACACATCCTGATGGCAACAGGAAATAAATCGCAGTACTGACAGGTCGATCGACCTTGACTGCCCACATCAAATGTACGATATCAGTAAAATGATCACCAACAAAAGTCAAAACTCAAAAGCAGTACAAGATTCAATATCCATTTGGCTGCAAACCCAGTATCTTAGATGTAAATTCTCAGGCCAAACACATATAGGAAGCTTCAAACTTCAAAGCTCGCATGTTTAAAACTAGAAACCCTATAATTCTAAAGCATACAAGCATTAATATTAATACTGTAATGAACAATGAAAAACCTGAATTTATGTTGATATCAATTCAAGAATCAAACCCTAATTTGAGGAAGAAAATCACTATCGCGTTTAATTGATGATCAAGAATTTAACATACACAAAACTGATTAAAAACAACTTGAATTAGGTCAAATTAACAAATTAAAATCAAACTTATGGAATTTAGGGTAAAAAAATCATTCAATCTAACAATTCATTGTATTAGATTCAAAATCCAAACGTTTTAAACGAAATTTCTCATCAGAAAATTCGAAATCGAATCAAAAGATGATCACGAAATCAAATCAATCGAAAATTAATCAGGAATCAGGAAACAGAAATCATACCAGAAATCAGCTCAATTGATCGTCACAAAAACCCGATTTTCTCATCAACTAACTCAAACTAAACTACCTTAATAAATTTCTGGTGTGAAATCCAACCAATAAAAAAAAAATCAATCGATGAGAATTGAAATTGATTGGAGTGAAGTGTTTGTGGTCAATTGAGAAAATATATACGAGAATCGGACCTGAAAGAGTAACCTAATACTATCCCTAGTATCGACAGCAACATGCATACAGGAAGAGAAGTAACCACTATCGGTAATCCGATGAACATCCTACTGCACCTCCGTAACAGTCAATGTCGAATTGGGGCGGCAAGTTTTCAACGCCATTAACGCCTCATACTCCAAATCCTTCCTCTCAAGCTTATCTTCATCTTTACTTCGCACCAGCACCTCACTTATCAACACCCTCTCCTCGTCCTCCCTCCGAGTCCGACTCGGCTTCTGCGGCCCGGACTCCGAGTCGGGGGGCTGAGTCAGTGAGAGCGTGGAGGAGCATGATAGAATTCGGGGTGAATTGATCAGGGAGGGTAAGGAGAAGGAACAGAAAGGGAATTTAGGGTTTTGCGAGGTGGAATTGGGGATTTTGATGGAGGATGATTTGAATTGGATGGCGTCGTTTCTGGGCATCGTGACTCGTGAGTGAGGGTATGTTGGAGACGAGGTTGAGTGGAGGTTACCCGAAACAAAAAATGTGGGATCTGGAAAAATTTAGGGTTAGAGAAATAATTGAGGATCTGGTTCATGATGCTGCTTCATGATAATTGAGCCGGAGTTAGAGGAAAAATAATTGAGATGAGTTAGAACTTACAAGAGTTAGATAGGTTGAGAAAGTAATATGGGTCGGGTAAATGGGTTGAGAAAATAATATGGGTCGGGTAAATGGGTTGAGAAAATAATATGGGTCGGGTAAATGGATTGAGACAGTGATATGGGTTGAATTACACTTGTTATTAAATTACTTAAAAAAACATATTTAAGAAAGTGATAAGGGTTGGGTAGTAACAACCAATTTTTTAGTGGTCCTGAAAATTAGAATAGACAACTGAGGTTAATTAAAACAGTTGTATAATATATAGACAACTGTTTTTACAAAACTCAGTTGTCTATTATCAGATAAAGACATCTGTTTCTCAAACAAAACAGTTGTCTATATATTATACATCAAATGTTAAGAATATTTGATGTCTATTAGGAGTTGTCTATTTGATGTTTTGTAGTAGTGTACTTATTCGAGAAGCCCATCCTCAACGGCCGGATGTCCAGATGGACTTTAATGTTAGCCGAGTTCGACCTCAAATTTGTACCATTAAAAGCCATCAAAGGCCGGGTAGTAGCCGAGTTCCTCGCCGATAGTCCGGTATCTGAGGAGGGACATACCGATACATGGGCTTTTCCAGATGAAGACATATTCCATACTGACACCGAAACATGGGATTTGTATTTTGATGGAGCATCCAACTTCCAAGGATTTGGGGTCGGTATTCTCCTAATATCACCAAAAGGGGAGCACACACCGTTATCCATCAAACTGGATTTCGATGTGACCAATAACGCGGCCGAGTATGAAGCATGCATCCACGGGTTACAAGCAGCTGCTGATTTGGGAGTTACGAATCTCCGGGTGCACGGAGACTCGTCTTTAGTCATCAATCAAGCCCTTCAAAAATGGAAAACTCGGAATGCCAATCTCGTGGCTTACCAAGCGCGAGTAAGGGTTCTAGAGAAGCAATTCCAGAAGGTAGAATATATATATCTACCACGTGAAGAAAATCAATTCGCGGATGCACTCTCCAAACTGGCATCCTTACTAAACATCCCGGAACATTTGGCCAGTATGCCAATCTGTGTCAAAAGACGGTCTGAGCCGGCATATGTCAACGCCATTCAAGATATCGAAATCACTAATCCAGAACCTTGGTATCAGGCTGTCGTAACCTATTTGACTACGAGAGAATATCCCCCGGGAACTGAAGACCGGGCCAAGAAAGCCCTGCGAAGACTGGCCACCCAATTCGTTCGCACAGACGCCGATCAATTATACAAAAAGACGGCACAGGGGGCTTTACTCCTATGTATCGACAAAACACAGGCCGAAAAGGCGATGGCCGAGGTACACGACGGTGAAAACGGCCCGCATATGAACGCCCATATGCTAGCCCGAAAAATCATGAGGCTCAGATACTACTGGAACAGTATGAAAACCGACTGTCAATCCTATGTCAAACACTGCCATAATTGTCAAATTTTCGGCAATGTTCAACACATGCCATCGTCTCTACTATACACCATGACCTCGCCATGACCATTTTCGACATGGAGGATTGATATAATTGGGAAAGTGAACCCTTCCGGGACGGGAGGTCACTGTTTCATTTTGGTGGCTATCGACTATTTCACCAAATGGGTCGAAGCCGAGTCATATCGTGTCTTGAACGCCAAGCACGTGGCCAAATTTATCCAGAATAAGATCATATGCCGATACGGGATCCCACACGAGTTTATCAATGATCACGGGACCCACTTCCAAGCCGAAACCTCTACTTTGCTAGCAAAATATAAAATTCAAAGGCATACATCTTCCCCTAACCGTCCCCAAACAAATGGAGCGGTGGAGGCTGCTAATAAAACAATTGTCACCATACTTAAAAAGATGGCTGATAATTATCAGGACTGGACCGACAAAATACCCTTTGCCCTATGGGGGTACCGGACGTCGATTCGAACTGCAACAGGAGCAACTCCATATTATCTGACATACAGATGGAAGCAGTCTAGCCAGTCGAATTAGAAATATCGTCTCTCCGAATTCTACTAGAAAGCTAAGTGCCCGAAGCAGATTGGTTTCAAGCTCGATATGACTCGTTGGTTGTCTTGGACGAACGGCGGTCTCGGGCCCTTAATAACATCCAAATATATCAGAAGAGAATCAAACGGGCCTTTAACAAAAGAATTAGACCCAGGAATATCAAAGAAGGGGATCTGGTTCTCAAATCGGTCCGTGCATTACTACCGGTTGACCCAAGAGGAAAATTCAAACCCAATTAGGCTGGGCCATACCTGGTAAAGAAGGTTCTATCAGGAGAGCAGTGATGCTGACGGACCTGGACGGGAATGAATTTGTCAACCCAACCAATTTGGATCAGCTGAAGCGCTACTACCCCTAAACCTTATCTCAATGTCATTTGCAAAATTTATTTAAAATCATTCTTTTCAAAATTTATAAGCAAGTCAATAAGTTAGGATTATTTATCCTACTGTCGCACATCTCAAACTCATAGTCTTGGTGTATTTCGGAATTGCAAAAAATCTACGAACTACGTTTGGTTTGATTCCACTAACTGTGGATACGTAGGCAGCCCCTCAAAAGGGCACAACCGCTGCAATAACGAAAAAGACAGGAACGGCTGCACTAGTATAGTACTTTTATTATTCAAAAAAGAAAAAAACCGATAAACCCGATAATTCAAAATTATAAAAAAAACAGCCACGAAAAGCCACAAAAAAAGCACACAACAAAAATAGTAATAATATCCAAATAATAATAATAGAGACTAATATCCGGGCATCTTGCCCTTGCCTTTGTCTTTCGGGTCATAAGGGGCCCGGGGACGTCGAGGCGGGGGCGGGCGTTCCCGGATGACAAGGGGAACTTCCTTGGCTCAAGTCCTCTTCTTCGACGGAAGATCTTCAGCTATTGTTACAGGCCCAAGTCGAGCCCGTACATGCTCCGGCAACCTATCCCTAGGACCAAGTCGGTCCTGGACTGATGGTCTAGGCCCTAGTCTCCTCTCCAAGTCTGTCTGGGGGCTCACTTCCCCCCGAGCACCTCTACCACTGGACCCCCCAGTTCGAGTCCTGGCTCCTCCTCTCTGACCCGACATTAGACGGACTATCGGGGCTGAAGTCTCCCCTTCAACAAAGAAGTCCCTGTTATCTTTGACTTGCTCTCGCCGAAGCAGGTCGAAGGCTTCATCAACCTTCAAGGCAGCGCGAGCTTCAGCAGTCTCCGCTTTGGTCCACCTCTCATAAGAATGGGACACCCAGATTGAGTGAAGCGACTGGGGAACGGGCCAAGTAACTCGGGTATTGATAAGTGTAGTTTGTAGTGCCTATTTTGTAGTGTTTTGGTCCCATTTTCCTTGTGGAATCGCTCCTTGGGAGCGATTTATGGGTTACTTATGCTACCTTTAGCTCGTTTCAGGTTCCCGAGACCATTCATGAAGAGTTGGAGCGATTCCGACTCAATACATACACTTTTTGGAGCCAACGAAGTGAAGAAACGATCACTCGATGCCTTGGATTCGACCCCGAGACCTTGGGACCCAATCCCGAGCCTCCGAGACCCGATCCCGAGTCCCGAGAATCGATGAGAAACCCATGAGAGGCAAGGAGGGACCAAAAGGAGCTTAAAGGAGGCCTACAAGGCTCATCCCGTTCGGGATGGCCTCAACCGGTTCCGGTTGAGGGGCACAAAAGGAGACCCTACTGATCTGAGCCCGTCCCGGTCGGGACCATGCTGTCCCGGGCGGGACCAGTCCGTCACGGGCGGGAAGGAGCAGGGGGCAGCACGCATTGTTTCTTTCATTCTATTTTCCACTTGGAACCCTATATATACTCTTCCCTTGTTTTGTTTAGAGGATATACTTCATTACCCATTAAACCCTAGCCTAGTTTAGCATAGATTAGCATAGATTAGTGTAGATTAGTCTCTAGTTTATGGTTAATCCTAGTTTAACTCTTGTAATTTGGGAATTCTTGAAGAATCCAACCAAGATTGACAACCTTGGTTGATGTATTTGGGTTTTCTTCCGTTTATGCAAGATTTCTTCTTTTCATCCTCTCTAGTATGGTATAATCTCTCTTTTCCTTTCCTTTAATCTTGTTTATCATTAAAGTTTGATTCTTTGTTCATTGTATTGTTCATAGTTTATTGTTTTCACTAGTTTCACTATGTTTGTTTTGATTGTTATGCTGATTCCTCTTGTTAGTGTTAGTTTTAGCTTAGATATGTTAGATTAGACTCTTGCTAGGGTTATTAGGGAGATTGGTTGTGATTGTGGATGATTAGGGTGAGATGGGTAGTACTAGATGTTGTTTTTGTTGTTTCTCATCAACCTTGCACTCCACATGTTCGATGAAATGCTTGTGAGACTAGAGACGATCAATCCTTGTTTTTCTTGCATCTTCTCTTGTATGTATGTGTTTGGTTGGTTAGTTTGGTCGCGTCACTACGTAGCGAGAGCCCGGTGAGGACGACCCCTAGACCGATTACGTAGCGAGAGCCTGAACGGTGTTACCTAGGCCTCGAAGGCATGCTAGTGGCCCCGTTTCTCCCTTTTTGTTCTCTTCGCATCCATGAACCCGACCTAACCCTAGTTTTCATTCTTTGCTTCCCTTAGTCATTAGTCATTTGTTTTGTCTTCCTTTTTCTTGTTTTAGACCTTAGACTAGTCCTTAGCCTCCCCCTTAGAATAGCTTGTCTTGAACATAGTCCTAGACCGTATCACCCATTAGTCCGAACGCATTTCCGTCCCTGTGGATCGACCCGACTTGCCCTAGCTATCCTAGTTAGGTTAGTTGGTTATTATTTGACGGCAGGATCGACGACAAATCCCGTCCCATCAGGTATACCACCTCTGGATCCAAGTGTCGCACATAATGTCGGTCAGCTGGGTAGGTTCACTCACAACTGCCTCGTTCTCCGGGATACGCTGAGTCCACCCATACTGCCTGAGTATGCGGTCAGTATAAAGGTGAACTGTCTGGCTGAGGGACAAAATCACCTGATAGCGTGCCTTATCTCTGGGCACCAAACCCGTCCAGGAGTAAATAGGCCACCATGGAACCACCCATCGAATCAATCGACCGCGATGAAAAGATAATTCTTCCTCCCAAAACTTCTGGGTAATAAGGCAGGATGAATCAGTAGGCCGTCTCCTCGTCATCACCTGGTTAAACCAATACCGACTCGGGTCGAGGGGAGGCTCGATAATTGACAACCTCTCAAAAAGCCAGAGCTGAAGAAAAAAACAACGCTCATGAGATTCCAGGACAACTTAGGCGTCCGCCCAAGGGCACTCGATCGAGTGCTCGGATGTCACTCGATCGAGTGACACCCCTGAAACAGGGCAGTGAGCTCCTTTACGAGGGCACTCGATCGAGTGCTGGGGTGACTCGATCGAGTGCCCCCTATAGCAGAATATCGCACGAAAAAAAAAATCGAAAAAATCAAAAGGAAAAGCGATATACCTGCAGCAGTCGGGTGCTCCCAGTCCAACGGGACGACTTATCCCTCTTGCGGTTGTCCAGGCCCTGAATGATCTCCCCCGTGATCAGCCACGCGGGACTATATTCCGTCTCCATCAGGTCAGCAATGACAAGAAGACGAACGCTGCCCATACAAGACAACAAGTCCATATGGCCTTCAAAGGCGTACACATGAAGCATGCAGAAAGCGAACGCCCTGCGGCTATGAACGGGCAAAACCCGGATGTCGTACGGGTTCATGAACTTCTCAGCCAAGGCAAGCAGAGAAATAGTATCCCCTTCAAGCATGCGGGATACTTCAGCATGGGAGAGCCCCAAAAACTCCCGTAACTTCCTCCTAGGGTCTCGAACCGAGAAGGGGACAGCAGGGCGGAGCAGTGGGTTCCACCCTCCTATGGCTGTAATCCCCTAGAAATTTTAATGCGATACAGTGCCGGAAACACTGTAGAGTCGGGATTAAAACACACTGTAACTATGTCTTAGTAAATTAAATTGGTAAAGTCAAACGTATGCCATACATAAAAATGGCTAAAATTTAAAACAATCCGTAAAAAGGTTAAACAATCCGTAAGACATAATTAATAAAAAAAATCAAGCAGGATCCAAGACTGCTCGTCAGCCCACACCCACCGGAAACAAACACGTATACCTGCCATGTTAAAACATAACAGCCACAATCATTGGGGAGCAACGTCAACGTTCTCCCAGCCGTATAACAGGATTTTAAAACTGTACTTACTACTATAGAAATATAATAAAAATGGAAAACAGTAAAACATCATATTAAAATAAGTTTTCGGCACAAAACCAAAATATTAAAATGGGTTACCGAAGAAACATAAAAATATTTGCCAACCTGCAAACCAATTTATATCGATAATAAATAAAATAATCAAAATGGCGTTATGGATAGGATTAATGTAGAATCTAGACTTTCACTAGGACAATACTAAAATCTAGTTTCGAGAACTTAGTCAAAACAAATCAGACTGTGATCTCTAACTAGGCAACTCAACTATAACAGGACTGCGTGCAGCGAGGTCCTGGCTTAAGTAGTGCACACCCCTCCGGGATACAAACCATATCCAGTTCAACCCGACGCGACTTACACGATGCGATATCTAAGTTCAAGGTAAACATACACTCTCCTGAACACAAACCATGCTCAGTTCAACGACCAATGTGTCTCAACATAGACACACCAGCTTTATAGTTGATGGCAAAACGTACAGCCCAGACTATATTACTCTAAACCCACACTTTTCCTTATTCCATAACTCCAAAACAAAGCCATTATCGATATTCAAAAGATATAATCATCATAATAATAAGAGAACAAAAGGAGTAATCACAATATTCTAAAAGAGGGAACTTTCTATTTTAGGAAACTTCTATTTTTAGAAACTTACTAAAAATAGCATCATATGAAAATAGCAAAATATTAGTTTAAACTAAAACAACATTTTTAGTAAACGATATAGATTTATAAAACTAGTACTTTCGGCCTTAACGATATTAATTCTTAAAACAAGAACTTTTGCGTTAGTGAAATTATTGAACCGTCATACAAGTGTTTCTAAAATGATTTAGAAATGTCTTAAACATTTTAAATACTACTAATTAGGGTGTTTCCCAAAATCTACAAAACTAAAATTCCCTAATTATTATTAGTTTCGACAATACGATAGGATTTTACGGCAAATGTCAAATAAAATCTTTTAACGTCTTTTATTTAATTAAACCATTGAATATATTAAGAATATGTTAAGGGATGATTTAACTCTTAAAGTTCAGATTTAAATACTTTCAAAATTGCTGGAAAAATAATTCTTTTAGGTAAGACGAAGAATTTTAACGATAAAGCACAATTTGTCCGAAAATCAATAATTATTAATTAAAGACTTTAATAAATAGTACAAAAATTACGTAAAATAGTTAAAACATAATTATGGACATTCTGTCCAGAAAGTAAAATTTTCCAGAATCCTAAAACTCGGTTTTTAAACCGTTTTCCTGTTAATCGTCTAATCTCGACAATAACGATTAATAAAAATAGTAATTACAAAAAGATTTAAGTATTAATATCCAAAAATTATTATTACACTCTAAAATCCTGATTTTAAATTTCCCAGATTTTTCCAAAATTCCAGATTCAACAAATTCCAACAAAACCGTCATTTAAACCCGTTTTCACAATTAACGATTTCATTAATAAACTTATTGTTCCTAACATTTTATTAAGGCACTAAAAATCATAAAAGCACATTTTAATATGAAATCATCAGAATCATATTTTTTTCCAGATTTAAACTAAAGACCAGAATTCGAGAATTTAAACAACAAACACGGTTTTAACGATAAACGATGATTTAAAGTGATTAATTAATTCATCCACTTAACAATTCCAAAAAATTATGAATGAATTCAGATAATTCTATTTCACCAGAAAGTTTCACCACGCCAAAAATCAGATTAAAATAAAATATTTAGGTACTAGAACTAAAAATCGGCTTTTAAACGTTTTTGTCCGTGAACTGTAATAATTCAATAATCGATAACTAAAATATTAGAAAAATACTAAATTATTAAAAATCATCAAAAAAAACTCATTTTTACAGAATATAAACATATATTACATGTTTAGGCCGAATATTACGATTTTACAAATTAATATGACGATTTAATCGTTAATCTCGTAAAAGCGATAAAAATACCGAAACATGCAAATTTTCAACTTTTAAAATTTTCCAGATTTTGTGACATATATATATTGTCAAAATAAAACATAAAAATATATACATGCAAATACACAATTAAAATCATGAAATACCGAGTAACATCGACGTTACCTCTACTCCAAGTCTGAATCGATTATATACTCATCGGCCTCGGGATCGTCCACAAATCCTTCCAAACACGAAAATCATGGCAGAAAAATACCATGAGAAAACTAACAAAAATCAAGGTAAATAATGATCGAAAACGACGTCGATTATTACCTTAACAAAGGAATCGGAAAGAGGATTAATATGACGATAAAAACGATTCGATTGAGACTCGAAATGGAGCAAAAAACAGGCTGGAATAGAGGAGGGAGTACTCGGCCAAGAAGGAAAAAAAAAGGATGATGAATATGTTGTAGTAATTTTTTTGTTAATGCCAAAAATGAATGTAGAGTAAAGGAGGAGATGGAGGTTACTACACTTGAAAGAGTAAGAATGAAATTAAAGCCTCCAAAATGAGGAATTCAAAGTGCATCTAGACAAATATGGCTAGCCAAAGGGATAAGAAGAGGAGTAGAAAAAGCTTGAGTAGTAAAGCCTCAATTCAATGAAAAGAAAAGAATCCTATGTTTACGGTTTAATGTGATAAAATGAAACGTATTAATAAAACATAGTTAAATTGTGACCAGAAGCTTTGTCGGTCCAAAATATGAGGAAAATGTCTCAAATAATTTGTAGTTGATAAAAAGTATAATCGTAAAATAGTTAATGGCATTTCAAAGTAATTCGAGTAAACCTCGTGTAAGAAAATAATTATTCGCGAAGCTTCGTAATAAAATTATTAACGACTAAATACTTGTAAATAAAAATATTTACTAGTTGAAAATTTTATATAACGTATTCAAACATTTTTAGGAAAGGAATAACTTAAATCCGAGTTTAAAAACGTCAATTCGAATAGAAATAGAATTCCTCGCGGAAAATTAATTAGTTTACGATGAAAATTGAATAAATAGGTTTAAAAGAATTAAAATCCTTTAAAATAAAAATAAATATCATTGGACTCGAAAATAAAAATGAAGCTTGGAAAAATAATGAAACATAAGGCCGAAATAGAGTTATGACGAAGTCATAGCGGAAAGGATAAAAGCGCTAGGAAAAATAGCGGGTGTTACAATGGCAGCAATCTCCTCCGGGAGAGGACAGATTTCGCCCCGAGGAAAGGCGAAAACGTGGTAGGTGTCGTCCCAGAAGGACAGACAAGCGTCAAGAAAATGACGGTCCACGTGCATCTGGCGAAATGTGAACAATTGAAGTATGCCCGACTGCTTTAGGGCTACCTTGTTTGCGTCCCTAAAGCGGTGGGACCAATCTTGCAGCATGCTAGTCAGACGCTCAATACCCATATTTGAATTTCTTAAAAGAGATAAATTTTTCTTGAGAAGAAGAAGATTTGAGAATTGTGACAAAGAAGAAGCCAGAATGATGTATTTATAACATCAAAACCTTGGTGGCTCCCCTGCTGCTGTGCCTCCTTGGCCCAAGCGGGCCTAGGCATTCAAGCCCGACTCTTGTCTCCTCCTACGGACATAGGAATTAAGTCATCCCAAGCAGTCTGGTCAAAATTCAAAAAAATAAAAAATACATTTCTAAAAATTTTATCCAAATCTTTTACTCCCAAGCACGAGTCATTTTCTGCCTAAATGTTGCATGCAAAGCTTTATGTAACTGATACAGGTACAACTCGAGCCTTCAGAAGCAAGCCCACACAGTTCATATATCTTCCCAGCGGAAAGTCTAGAGACGACACTTCCCCAATCTAGCACGGGATGGGCCCACATATAGGCGCACCCGGGACTTACACGACAAGTCCAAATTCCCCCACGGAGTTATCATCATCAGCTCAGGTATGATTTCTATCTTATGGTTGGCGAGCCCTTCACGCAAGTCCAATGGACTATAAGCGACCCGACCAGAAGTCTGCCAAGTCTTAATCCTCGATTGGCCTGGTAGCTACTCTGACTTTCGCCTTGTCCAAGCCTCAGTCATAGTGGGGGCTCTGTAGACACCCGCATTTTGACTGCCAGGTGTCTATGGTAGTTTCCAAAAAACACCCGATGATGATCGGACGCAAACATGCTCTAACGCGCTCGGATATGGGCTCGGAATCAGTAATGTCCGGCATGGGCTTTTAACGGGATACAAATTTCACAAAACTGACTTCAAATTCAGGCCCAGGGGGTCGTTCCGAGTAAAATAAGACTAATTTGGGCCAAAACCGACACCAAAAATAAAACCCGTCTTTAGGCGACCGGGTCAAAACCCGGTCAAAGACGAATCCAACACACAAAAACAACCTGATACATTTCTAAAAAATTGCGCCCAAATACAATATTCAAAAATAAAAAAAAGTCAACTTCTTCCCTATTTAGGCTCGCCACCCTTATCCACTCGATCGAGTGGATTGACCTACTCGGTCGAGTGGTGCCTCAAAATCCGGAATAGACCCGTTTTCAAAGGCACTCGATCGAGTGCACTAGGGCCACTCGATCGAGTGACCCTAGGTCGTGGGGTTTCTCCTATAAATACCCCATCAAACCTCAACATTTCACAACTTTTTCTTTCATCATTTTCAGCCAACTTTACACATCAAAACACCCTACATTTCCAACCCTAAGTCCCCCATCATAATACACTACAACCCTAAGCAAATCCATTCAAAAACCGAGCCATACATACACACCATCAACTCTTCCTACGTATCTTGAAGTTCCCGCGCCATTGCCGCCATTTGACAAACCGTATCCCGAGAAGCAAGAGCATGTAGGTTGAGGGTGTGACATTCAACACCGACATCTCCTTTCTCTTTTGTTTTCGTTCTTTTCATTTTTGTTTATGTACCTATGTATTATAATTAGTCGATGGTAAGGACATTATTATTAATACTAACATCTAACATTTTTCTTTATCACATCTAACAATCTAACATCTAATTATCGTTATTTATTTTCGTCTTATTTATCGCGTATACGTAATAATAATAAGTTTCGGTTTCAAATCCGTTTAACTATGACGATCATCTAAAGTCCGTCTAATCCCTTTAAGAGCAACGATGGAGGTGGCACCCTTTCGAGGAGCGCCGCCCCAATGTACTCAAGGGCATGACGTGATCATGACCGATCATAGTTGAACGCATTTGATTCCATTTCTAAGATTAGCATGAAATCCGTTGATGCGAAAATCGACATCACATAATCCGTTAGGATTAATATCGATGTCGTGACGCGGAGGGCTACAATTTCGTCGCTAATCAAATCTTTCAATCTTATATTAATATTTTCTATAAAATTCCGATAACGGTATTATAATCATATAAGACATGATTATAGTACCGAAAAACCGAGTTAAATCTAAATCGTCAATATTTTTATTTAACTCGGCCAACCATCGATTTTAAACAAATAAAACGAAACGAGCCATGCCTCGTACAGGGGGCACTCGACCGAGTGCCATGAGCCACTCGATCGAGTAGCACCCCAAAAACCGGGCAGTAGCCACCCTAAAGGTGCACTCGATCGAGTCCAAGCCATGACTCGATCGAGTGGGTCCTGTAGCCCAAAAATCCGAGGACTCTAGTACATCATTCGAGCCTCATCATTTTTCTACGACATTAGTCGTCACGTGTAAAGTCAATCACGTGATCCCGTTTTTCAGAACTCATGCATATCACTTCACATAAACAACTTTGATCGACGGTCTCTCACTATTAATCTCGTGTCGATGACTCATTAGTCGTACCCGACACATGATTAATCTAGACTCCAATTTCTCGATATGATAAGTTGGGACAAGGCATCGAGATTCGGGATCGGGCTAGCACCACGCCTAGGTCCCATATCTCCGTCCTTTGGTTAGTACACAAAATAATGTGTATTTAATCGAAGTTCGTCCATTTACACGACTCACGGTCTAGCTTATATTTATTATATACGGGTCCGTTTCTAGTTAACGTTTACCATTTCCTATTCGATTATTTTATTTTATTGCTCGTTGTATTGTGAATTCCGGGTTGTATTTCCGCCCGTGTAACTTGTAACCGATTTATTTTTGCCTTGCTTTATTTATTTGCGTTTTACCGTTTATAAATGAACCATCGCATGCTAAATCACTTCGACAATAAATTAGATGCATTAAAATGACGTAGATCACATTTAATTCGCATGCTTAGCTAAAAATGCTGTTTGCATATCATTTCACCGAATCACTAACGCGCATATTAGAAAGTCAAACGATGTCTTAGTAGAGGCCGCTAAGTGCGGGCGGGGTTGGGTGTTCTTAGTGGGCTTCCCAACACGTACCCTCACCCCTTACTCAGAACCTCGGTTTCCGGATGCCCGAAACCGTTGGCGCACGAGAGTCATTCTTTACACGATTACCGGTGTAGATGGTATCGGTATCGTAATGCAAAGGGACGAGCCCCATAAACTCTGAAATCGAAATGGGCCGTACTTTGTGTACGGTCCATAACGACATAGAGTGGGCTCGAATGGGTCTGAACTCCCACAAAGTTCGGTGGCGACTCCATTTCGACTTAAATTTCAATTCGGTCCATTCTCATATGGAGATTCATTCGCCTCCTTAAACCCGCGCGTGGCCGCGTCGGGGTGGACCTACGTCATGTCCGCAACTAGTTCAATTAAATGAATTGGGTTAGAAAAACGAATTAAACAATTTCCGAAACGATAAATTAACTAACCCACGAAATTGAATTAAAAACGAGTCAATAAAATTAATAAATAATCGCGTCGTCTAATAAAATGAGTAAATGAAGTATTCGAGACGAAAACGAAGCATAAAGAAATAATTAATTAGATGATTGAAACAATATTTCCCGATAAATATTAAATTTTCGATAATGTGAATTAAATTGATTTCTCGAGGAAAGAAAATAGATGTTTTGACGAAACTTAAATTAAATGAGCTTCGAGCCGAAAAATAGAAAATTCAAGCTTAAATATAAATAAATAAAAAGAATTTAGAATTTAAATCGTCGAAGTAGACTTTCAATAAGAATTAAATCAAATGTATAAAATAAATCGAAACAGAAATAAAAATATGTTTTAAATATAAGAAGAGTTTCCAAGTCAAATAGAATTTTAGGCATTTGAAACGATTAAACGATAAATTCATTTTATAATAAATTTAAGAATTACGAGTTAAATCGTAAATAAAATAAAAATACGAATATAACTTTAATTTTATTTAATTTATAAAATCAGGGGTGTTACATCCTCTCTCAAGCCAAAGATGACTCCTCAGGCCTGGTTGGTGACAAATTAGGCATCGACCTGACCTTGGGTACCATCTTCTGTGGAACTTCGTTAGCTCTTCGTTTCCAAGTTTTAGGCTGAGCATGCTTTGTAGCCTTCCCCTTCCTACAAGTCTTATCTTCATGACCCATCCCCTTGCACTTAGTACATAAAGTGGGCCTCCATTCATATTCAACCTTCACACTTTCCACTCCTCCTGTTGCATTCTTAAACCTGACATGTTGATGCGCGTCAGATTGTCGCCTGTCTAACACGATCAAACAAAATTTATAACTCCAACTGACTAATACGTAGTAGCGGCAAGTCGGGATCGATCCACAGGGACGGAACATATGGGAAGTCGAGTCTAAGTCTAGTCTATTGATTGGGATCCAAGGGGGGTTTTGATTGGTCACGCACTAAACTAATGAAGACGAAACTAGAATAATAAGGAGAAATCAAGTAAAGGAAAGGTGTTAGGGGGAGTCGGGGAATTAGAAACGGACACATAAACAAGAAATCAAGCAAACAATACACAATCGATAAGGAGCGAGTTACCCTCTTCGGTCCCCACCCGTCACGTAGAAGACCTGGATTTCCTAACTCGACCACACTAAAACCCGCTTTCGCGGCGATTAGGATATGTCACTAATCGGAATTACCCAAACCCCGAGTTTTCCCATATTGATAAGGGTGAATACGAGTCAACGATATTGATCAAGTAAGGTCGACACGAATACAATAATCCCATATTAGACAAATCGACCCAAGTATATCAATCACCAAAAATCCATAATTCATGACACCAAATTCTTCATCCCCTAACCTCCTAACTAAAAATCTACTCACTAATCATGAAGGAAACTACAAAAACAATAACAATAGAGAAAATAACAAGAACATGCATAATGATTAAATCTAGAGAAAATAATAACAAGACAATAAAAACGATCTAAGAGCAACACAATTGAAATCTAGAGGAAATACCAACAAAACAATGAATAAAATTGCAATCAACAAAATGAACCATAAAATGATCTAAAACCAATAAATAAATATGATCAAAACAAAACAATGATGAAAGAACAAAATTAAATCTAGTCTAGAGATTAGGGAGAGAAAAGAAATATACCAACTATGAAGGATGAACAATAAAGAAGAAGATTGCATAAATAAAAGATGAAGCTTGATGAAGAGAATAAAGGATTTGTCACTAATCCCTTAATAATCTCCACAAATCTTCAATAAAAACTTGAATTCTACAAAACTTGAATGAAAATCTAGACAATTGATGAAGAAAACTATGAAGATCTACTACTAGATTACTATCTAAGCTACTAGAATTGTAGAGAACTACTAAAGTTACTACTAGAATGATCTACTAATGGAGGCCTAATGGAATGGGTGGTGTGCAACTAACTAGGGTATACATATATATAGTAGTTGCTTAATGGACCCTTAAACCAAAGCCCAAATCCAATATTTGCACCTTGAGATGAGACTTTGCCCTTGAAATGAAACTTTGCCCAATGAGTCTTCATAGGGTGAAGTTTTGCCCTGCGGATTCTCTCTAATATGGCCGAAATACCGTCGGGCGAAGTTTCGCCCGGTCAAAATCTCGTAGGGTGAAATTTCGCCCGGTCAAAACCTTGTAGGGTGAAATTTCGCCCGGTTAACTTTTTGTCCAAAATGGCAATCTGGGGAGGAACACCGTAGGGCGAAGTTTTGCCCGGTCAAATCTCATCGGGTGAAACTTCGCCCTGTGACTTCAGAGGGCCATAAATCTCTCGTTTGATCTCCGATTGGGGCGTCGTTGGAAATCTAAGAAGATAAGCTTTCACCTACAACTGAAATCGCTTCGATTCGAGGTCTAGAACTCTAGATATACTCATTTGAAGTTCGACCTCTCCGGTGAAGATGCCCAATGGACTTATAGTTTTTCCTTTTCGCTCAAGGTTTCACCTCTTGGGTTTGGACTTTAAATTTTAAGTTGTGTGCTTTGCTTTTCGGACGGTTTCCCTCTCTCTCATGCTCATAGGAGCTCATACATGTTTTTGGTCGAAAATCCTATCAAAATAGACAGAAAACTACCAAAAACACGTAAAATGCAAAACAGAGACGCTAATGCGAGAAATACTCAAAATACGGCGATAATCACACTTTATTCTCGCAAAACGGAGGATAAACGGGCTTAAATGGGAGGAAAAATGGTCCAAATTTGACACACAACAATTCCCCCACACTAAACCGTTGCTCGTCCTCGAGCAAAGAACCAAATAGAAAATACATACTACTAGGCTAAACTATGCTAAGCCGATACTAGGCAATTAACGGGCCCGCTCCGTCCCTTCAACTCACATCGAAATACCCATGAGGTAGAGTACTCCCATGCAAGGCAAGTTGGGGCTTGCTCAAAATGGTGGATGCGACTAAACACCAAAAACACATAACACAAAAGAATAGACGCATCCAAAGCAAAAATAAAACACTGAATCCCTCATCGAGACGGCGGGGAAAGACACCGATTAATCTCCTAAAACAATCGTAAACTTCCAAGATAAATCACCCATGTAGACAAGGATCAAAGCCTAATAGTATGACATTAAAGCAACAAAGATGTTGATAACTTAGCTAGGTCCTCCTAATCTTCTAAAGGGGTACTACGGGGCGTTAAACGGAGTGGAAAAAGTGAACCATGGAGTTGTTTGACACTGTAGGTAGGTGCAGTCCCGCTCTCTTTGGCTAAGCCAAGAGGGTCGTTCCAAACTCGAATTTCCTAAATTAGCCCAAACAAAAAGTGGAGTGTTTACAATTTTTTGGGGTGAATCGACCAATCACCGCTATCTTCCTTCCTCGGGACTCGGTCCTCTAGTATGCACTTCACGGCGACGAATCGATCAAAGGGCTTTTCTTTCTTTCTTTCTTTCTTTTTTTTCTCTTTTTTTTGAAGGAGATGTTTTTGATGATATGATTTCATTTGAAGCTCCTTTTCTCTCCCTTGTTTTTCATATTTTTGTGACCTTTTCTCTTGCTTTGGTTTGCCCTTTTTTGGCTCTTTGATGTGATTCGAAACCAAGCTTGGAGGTTATTTTTGTGTAAACTTATTGTGGTGATGTATAGGTGGAGAAAAAATAGGTAACCGAGAACGGCGCCATCCCCGGATAACCCACAAAAAGGCGAATAGAATTTGGACTAAAGGTGCAATGGTTATTCGAGCAAGGTCACCTAGAAAACGGGATGCGGGAACCAAGGCCTAACTCCTCCATGCGTGGTCAAGGTGGTCAAATGCAAACCCCGAAGTAAACCTCTAGTGGAAAAGGTGGACTCAAGCTAAAGGATCAACAAGTTCATTGATTTAGAGTCATTCTACTAGATTAAGGTCCAAATTCTACAATGGGTTATCCACAATGGAATGTAAACTCTTTTAATAAGTTTGTAATCGGGTTTTCGAAAACATTTAGTCCTAGACACGCTATACAAAAGCAAAAGGAACACACGAAAAAGAAAAGGCAAATTAAAGAAAACACGAGTAAAGTTATGCACTCCGTACTCCATCGACATTCAATCACAAAATTCAACCACAACACCCAAAATGCCCATCTCTTCTAGAGCCTCCCAATAGCAACAACCTAACTCCTCTACAAAAGTAAAGAAGAAAGCGGAGAGGACAGAAGTTACCGAGCGGGTTGCTTCCAGAATCTTCAAATTGTGCTATCAAGGTGGTGGTTATCCTGTAAGAGTAGAGAACATGACTATACAAAGGACACAAAAACATAGCAAAAACGAGGAAAGAAAAAGGGAAAAAGAAAAGGAAAATAAAAAGAAAATGTTTTTGGTTTTTCGGAATTTTTCAATTTTTTATGGTTTTTGGAAAGATTTTTGAAAAACAAAAGGATAGTAAATCCCTCCCCCACACTAAAACTGTGCAGTGTCCTCAATGCACGAGTAGGGGAAAAGATCGAAAAAGATGGAAGAAGAAAAATAAGAAAAATCTTGGATTTTTATAATTTTTCAAATGTTTTTGGATTTTTCGAAATTTTTGAAGAAAGAAAACAAATGAAAAAAATAACGATAAAAGGGTGGCGGACCTAGGTGCAATCACATCACCTAGACCCTAGCAAGTGGCTAAGAAAATGAGAATAAAAGAAAAAAAAAAGAAATTAAAAGAAAGGATGATAAATGGGCGTAGGTGTAGTCACATCACCTAGCTCAGATTAAGAAAAATTTGAGAAAATGAGAAGAATTTGGATTTTCAAAAGGTCAATGGCGTAATCACATCGCTTAATGACCGAGAGCAATTCCAAGGCCGCTTTGGCTGCAACAATCAAACAATGGGACAGCTTGAAAAGTTATGTTAGAGATAAATCAATCACAATGACAATAGGATAAAAGGAATAAGAACGGAATCAACCAAAGGACATGCAATTATAGATGATTAAAGACTCACCTACCCAACTCACACACAAATACACAACACACACACACCACTGACTCCGGGAGAGGGTCTAGTCTGAGTGATCGTTCGACACAAATGAAGCGTTAGGAGACCCATAGAAAAAGGGTATACCCTCGGAGGATGGCTCGGGAGAAAACTCCTCCAAACGTCGCTAAGCGAGAAGGCAAAGTCGGATTCAATCTCACAAAGGTCATAGATCGTACGACCTTTGGGTAATTCGTAGTGTGCATACTCCTAATCTCCCTTTCCTCCCGACTCAGTCTTGGTCAGTCGGAATTCACCGGGACCCAAGGGTGGGTCCCAATTGTGATGAATAAGGATAGTGGTTCGGTGTGAGTTCGGAACTATTAGAGCTCTTCCATGGCTAATGTAGACGAGGCGCTGATGAGGTACATCAAAAATCCAAGTCGGAAAATAGGCCTCGTCAAGCCATATGGAATCGTCTAGTGGGGTGAGGTGGTCGGTCGAATAACCCAATTTGTTTGCAATTACGGTCACGAGACCTCCACAATCTAAGGAGGGGCGTTGGGTAGTAATGATACGGTGGAAGTGCAACGCCACGACAAGTGGTAGGTCTAAAGGGTTAGGGTTACCCAACAAAGAGTCACAAATCAATTGCAAGAGGAACTCGCAAGAAAGGTCTTTATAGGTGAAGGCCGCGAGGCTAAGGAGCTCGCTAGTTCCGGTCCTCGACGATAAATATTTAATATTGTCTACTATTCCTAGATTGGTCATTATTTGGGGACAAAGCCACCTAGTGCTCTGAAAGATCTTTTCAGAGAAGGTCTGAGCTAAAGAAATATTAAGACAAGGTAAATTTGTAGGCTTAGAAGACTTAGAAGATTTAGAAGATTTAGAAGGTGTAGAAGTCGAAGCCATACCTTGTTTACGAGCGGCTCGCCTTGCTCTTGTCTCCATAATAATAGATTTGCAAGAATATTCCCAAAAACTTTAGCTTCACTTCTTCAAACACCCAAAATAATCACCCAAGATGGAGAGGAGGTATGAATGTGGTTGGGGTATGGTGGTTTGATTTTATGAGGAGTGATAAGGTGAAATGAGGGTGAGGTAAAGGTGATATAAATAAAGATAATGAAGGAGGGAAAGAAAAGTTTGAAAGGTAGATTGTGAATATTTGGTGTTTGTGTTTGGAGGGAAAGTTATGTGGGGTATTTGGGAAGGAGGGAATTGATATTGTAATGAGTAAATAGTATATAGGTGATCCGGTCAAATTCGCCGGGTGAAGTTTCACCCGGTCCAGTACCATTTGGTGAAATTTCACCCGACGGGTTTTCGTCGTGAAAAATCAATTTCTGCCAACTTTTTCCACCGGGTGAAATTTCATCCGGTGAGATTCCCATCGGGCGAAATTTCGCCCGACGGTGACTTCGTCAATTCTGGCAAATCTGGCAATTTTTCGCCCGGTGGTCTTGTTTACTTCGTTTTTCCGCCTTGCCATTTCGTGGCTCTTCAAGGATCACTTAAAGTTGCAAATAATGACACGACTCACATTACATTATTAATTTCCTCCACAAACAAACTTGTGGTCTTCAATTTAGCTCCATAACTTCTTCCAAAGGCTTGATGATCATCCAAATATATGCTCCGAGAAATCCAAGTTCAACCATCCACTCAAAGCAGAGAAAAGCTCATTTATGATCTCTGCCCAAATCACTGCGTATTCTCCTATATTGATCTTTATTGATATTTTAAAGCATATATCTTCCTCCACACTTGAACGATTTCGTGATTCTTATCTTTCTTGTTTCATTGTCAAGTGTGTTGGAGGTACATACAAGCAAAAACACACAAACAAACACATAAAAAAACGTAAATATGTACAAAGGGCTTGGGGTGCCTCCCAAGGAGCGCGATTTTTAGGACCGCCAAACCTACAATTAAGATCATCATCTAACCGGGATCCCACAACCGGTAACCAAGGCCACTCATCACATCAACTTTGTCATAGTAGGGCATATCCCTAAGCTTCTTATATTCATTTACCTCTATAGTAAGAGGTAGGCTAAGAGAAGAAACAAGGCTCACTATATCCTCAAATTCAACAATAAAGGTCATATCTTATATATTAGGAATGGAGGAGTCAATAGCAATGACATAAGAGACTTGTTTAGTCTCATAAATCAACACCTCACCCTTCCAAACCTCCTCTTCTTTGTTTTTAACCACGTTCCTTCTAAAAGACAAATCAAGGATTAAACAAAGTTCATTGAAAGAATTTTTCCAATCATCCTCAATCATAGATTCATAGGAAGGGCTAATGTCAAGACACAAGGGGTCAAAGAAAATAAGAGACTCATCTTCAATAGAAATGGTAGACATGGTGATCTCATCAAAGTGTTGTTCCTCTAACAAGGGGTTATACCAAGACATCAATGGTTTTACCCCTTTAATCTCAAAGCTCTCACCAAAAGAGCTTTCAATTTTCTCATTCAAAGAGCTTTCAATTGTGTCATCTTCCTCAATAAATTCTTCATGAGTAGGGGATTCAAAGCATAAAGAATCAATGGTAGTGAGTGGTTCATCCCAAATACAAGGTTTTCCTCAATGGTGTCCTCTAAAGGGTGTTCCTCAAAAATGGACTCAAAGACAACCGTTTTGACATCAATATTCTCCAAATAAGTGTCCTCTATCTCACTCCCCAAAGAATCCATAAGGTAGCACTACTACAATTCTAGGCTTAAAGGACGACCCTAATAGAATGCTTACACACGGAACCGTTCTCTATCATTTCCTAAAATTTGGCGCCCTTCGTGGTCCTTTAAATAGAACAGTTGGATAAAGGGAGCGTTCTTTTATAGGACGGGTGGTCAATATAACCGTCTGCCAGTCAAAATGCGGGTGTCTACACTTGTTAATACATTTTACCCATTTTATTAAATGAGGATCCAAACCGCACTCACACTTATCCTACCTTTTTCTCCATTTTCTTAAACTAACACTCAACTCCTTCGTATCATCCACTTCAAGCACCTCCTTCTCCTGGCACAGTACCACCTCCTTCGCTCATCACCTCTTTGCTCTTCACTGTCCAATTGATACCTTTAATAAAATTTGAGCACAATATTCACACATAAATCTCGTTCCCCTCTTTTCTCATGTAACTAAGAGACCATAGTAGCAACCACTAGACGGCCACTAGCTGCGGCCACGACAACCACTAGTTTCCACTGACCATGAAAAATGTCAGCCACCGGCGATGGTGGTGAGGACGATGACTCCTCTACTCCATCTCTCTCCATTTAAGGTATAAACCCTAATCTTTTGATCTTTTAGGTATAATTTGATTCTATTGTATGAATTTTTGTGTTTACTGTTTCAAATTATTGTTATTTAATGATTGGTATTGTAAGTCTGTGGTTATATTTTTGTTTTAGTGTGAATAATGAGTAGGCGCTGATCTTAGATTATTGATGTTTGACTGTTGTTGTTATGCGCTATTATCCGTGTTGGTTGATTCAGTTTACTGACATCGGATTCATGGCTTAAAATGAATTCAGTATTCACTCTATGATTCATGACTAAGATTCTTGGCTTAAACTTAATTGTTTCAATTTGTGATACCCAATATGGGTGGAATATTTGTGCCCTTACAGACTTACAATATTTTTCATTATTATGGTGATGAGACTACTAAATCAGAGGCCAAAGTTCTTCATAACGCTATCAAGGCTGCTGATATGCTAAGAAGGATGCCACAAAATTCGGACCTATCCGAGTTGTGGGAGAGAATATTTATCTTGTTCATGTAAGCCCTATACCTTTTCTAAGAGTTGTGGGAGAACAGGTACTTGTCAATAAAATCTTCACCTCTAGTAGATTGCTTACTTTCAGTGTTTCATATCAAACTTCTTCTTCATTCAGTTTTTTTTGTTAAATTTCTATTCGTCCATTATATGATTATATATCCTTTAATTTGAGATGTAGAAAATAAAATCAACTGAACCTAGCGTTCGAGAACTGAAAGCATTAAGCCTAAGTTCTCATCTACTCATTTCTTGTAGGTTGGGTTTCCTAGAAAAGGCCTAATCTTCACCGACTTTGGGTATTCATGACCAAGGAGCATTGTGGATGTGGACGACGAACAAGTTCTAAGACAATTAAATCATAAGAATACCGCTGCATCAAAAAATAGTCACAATTTTTTCTGGTATGAATGCTTTTCTTCCTCTTGAAATTCATTCTTTTAATCACACAGGTTTTGAAAATTATAGATACAGGAGTTTCTGATCATGAATCTTTTTAGATTGCTTGATAATGTATAATATTAGAACACATGTTAGACTTTTTTTTGTGTCTTTACCCGATGGCTTAGTTCAAATTGTCTATGAAGATGATCGTGTTAAGCTTATAGAAATGCTTATTCTATGCAATGCGCTTCACATTCCGAATTTCACTGAATTATTTTTGTCTGTGGCTAAATTAATTTCTAAATCCGAATTAACTGTAGTGTTTTTGGATACTGAATGTTTGTTTCAGGCCAATTCAAATAAGCAAGTGCTTGTTGTTAGACACGGATATGGATACTTAGACATGAAAATTTTTGTATCTAAGAACTTCGTAAATTCTTATCTTTGAAGTTATTGTGGAATTCCTAAAGTATAAGGAGTACAAAATATAAATTTTCTAGAACATCAGAACATGTATATAAAATTAGCTTCAGTGCGTCTTACTGCTCAATTACGTTGTTCTCTATATCTCCAAGAATACCCTTTTTATTTTGAGTTTGCCCATGTTTTGGAAACTAAGTTGACGTGAGATAAAAGCGACGATTATGATGAAGACAGAGAGCTACTTCAGGTTTTATTTTTACATTCATTTACTCGTATTTCATTATTTATTGCTCAGTAAATATGAAATGTTATGTGCATAACATTATGGTCACTCTCCCCCGTCAGAATTCATCACAATACCACCTCAACTCTTCCTACTATTGGTTTGCAGGTGATTACTTGTTTCAAATCATCATCTCATATCTGTACCCAACTAATGATTTGCAATTTTTACTTCTTTAATTAATGTCTTGACTCTTGATGCTCTACATGAAAAATTATCATTACTACCTTTAAAGAAGTCTTCTTTCGGTACTAGGAGATTGGTTCTCGCTTACACCTTCCAGGTTCATCATACTTTCTTACTCTTTTATCTTTTATAAGCCTTGTCCAATTGTATGTTTATCAGCTGGTATTACACATGTCAAGGACTCAAGGTTGATATCTATTAGGCTTTGAGTCTCGATTTGTTCTGTTTTTAATAGGACACATGCATATCCCAACCTGGTAATATCTGCAGTAGCAGGATCAAACTTAATATACTTGCCTGCTAAATTGGCAATTTTAGGAAGATAATTTCCCCAATATTTGAGAGGGAGGTCATGAAGGCGTACTCATGAGGGAACCTTCTTTATATCCTCCTTCATAAGGTCTAAATCAGGTTGCCATGGTCGAACAATAAGACGTTTATTGTCGAATATATGATAATCTGCTTGAATAATCACCTCTTTAGCCTTACTATCCTTGAATCTTACCCATGATACCCCATTAGGCATAAGCGAGATCTTATCAATCCCATGTTTGCCCCAGACACGCCGTACGTAGCCCTTAAGGACCTCCCAAGGAGGGTTTGCCCCTAACACGTAATTGTATATTGTTGTAGACCAAAATTCTACTTCATCCTTGGTTTCATCATCAGAGAATTGGAGTAACTCTTTTTCTTCCGACATAGTGTTGTGGACGTCCGTCGGCATCGCCCAACGCCCCGCGCGGGACCGACCCGATTTTTCAACGTGTGGCAGCGGCCACCCACGCGGCCCCCTCTCTGCCGGGGGCTGGTCCGATCTCGATTCGGATGACCTTCCGGACTTATACTAGACGAATGGGGGCACCCGTGTTTCCGTTTGGAATCGATCGAGTCGTGGTTGTAAATGTTTAAAGGCCGATTTGTTTGGTAAGGCGACCTTTTTAGTGAAATGAAGTTGTTGCCGATTTTTGGAGTCGCCACCGAGTCAATTATGGGGACTCGGAAAGCGTTCAAGTCAACTTTGATCCCTTGCCGGCTCAAAGTTGAGTGGCACGAGACTTAAAGATAAAGACTTGTACCCTTAAGCACTCCATGCCTGGAATGAATCTCATTCTGAGTAAGGGGTGAGGGTACGTATTGGGAAGCCAATATCCGATAGATGTCAACACCCAATCTCTCCCGCACTATAGCAGCCTCTACTAATCAATCGGTGGGCTGATATCCTAGTTCTTTTGTTGTGGTAGAAATACATGTAACACCCGTTGTTTTAACCCTATTCCTTTTGCTATGTCGGTTGTTTAAGGACAAGTAAGTTTTGTCGTCAAAGTAGTTGTGTTTACGTTCTTTGCATGCGATTTCACGTGACAAGCAGGCCATGAAAAGATGCACATAGGAGAGTAGAGAGTACTAGTATTATACGTATTAGCAAATCAGTTTCAACGCGATAATACGGATATTAGTCATTCTCGTGGTATACCTTACCTGGTATTCTGCTTAAGATGCGTCGGCTCAGTATTAGTAAAGAGGCGTCGAACCTAATAAGGTGAGCACCAGGACTAATACGGAACCCGACCATCACTTTGTTCAATTTTAGTTGTTTTACGTTTTGAATTCCGTGTTAGGTGATTTAGCATGCGATTATAATGTCATAAAAGGAATAAATCATACGAAAAATTGTAAATGTGAATGTAAGTAAATCACATAGTGAGGAGTTGCACCCTCGGATTATACACTAAACGGGACACGATGCATGGATAGTTTGAGAACGGATCTCGGAATTACTCGGGTCTATTTAGTGTGTTTTAGTGTTTGCGGTTGAAGTTGAGACGTTACGTATTTTAGTAAGTGTGTGTGGACCTAGTGTCCATGTCTAATATTATCGTAGTGCATAATAAAAGAAAGTACTAATATGGAAAGTTTTGTTTAGATGGCAACCTAGTGACGACACAACTTCAATAGGCGGATCCTCCTAGCTTGACCAGTGACTCCGGCAGAGCTCCGATACCGTTGACCCTTCCTGCGGCTAATCCGGCAGAGCTTCCTTACTACGGGCTGATTCTGCGGCTAATCCGGCAGAGCTTCGCTACTAGGTTTGAGCTAGTCGAACACAGGCACCTCGGTATCGAGTGGGGTGCTCAAAGGTGAGGAGTAGCGTCGATGTCGCTTTTTTATCGGAACTACGATGAGTGGATCGTTTGCCTCAAGTGTCGGAGTGCGAGCCCTTAGCGAGAGTATAGAGGGGGAAGAGAAGAATGAGAATTGTGTGTGTCGAATGAATGAGGTGAAGGGGGTATTTATAGGTATTTTTTGCCCTCGTCACCCATATGGGCGCCTGAGCTGAGGCGCACCGAGACTCAGGTGCCTGGCCTTAGGCGCGGTGAGACAGAGGCACGTGAGGTGGGACGGTTGGGATTTTGAGGATACGATTTTGATACTTTCCAAAACCGAGAGGGAGGAGTGTGATACTTAGCTTGGAGCCTAAGGATTCCCGCGGCTTGACCTAGCGCCGTGGATTTAGTGGGCCTCGGGTGTGTGCCCCGAGGTTCGCTTGGCGCGGTGTTGACTCGGTTCTAGTTTCGGGACCGACTCGGAGGTCTCGGGGGTCTTGGTGTCAGAATTGACTCTAATTAGTGTCTATGCGATTGTAACGACACGACTAAGGTTGTCGTCATGTTAGTTTAATTTGCCCGAGTAATTTATTTGATCCGTTCTATAGAAAAACTACCTAAAACATCGTGAACCCGTGTCGCGTTGCAATCCTATCGTCATTGGGTGTTTGTTGGGCACTTCTGCAGCCACCAGGTCCAAATCTAGGTGTCTACAGAAGCCCCCATTTTGACTGAGGCTTGGATAAGGCAAAATTCAAAGTATAGCCGCCTAGGTCAATCGAAGATTACGGCCTGGTGGCTGTCCGGTCGGGTCGTTTTGAGTCCGTTAGACTGCGTGTTGAGGCTCGCCAGCCATAGCTTAGAAATCATACCTGACGTCTTCGCTTGCGGTTGATTGCTTGGGACTGGGACGTTGCTTGTCGTGTCGTTCTTGGTTCTTCGTGCGCGCGCGCTTTATCTTGTTCGGTTTGTTTAAAAGTTTGTTTAATTTTAAGTGTGTTTGTGACGCGGTAAGCGTAAGTGCAAAGGATGTTCACATGTGTTGGCTTTCATTTGAGCAAACATTTTTGGGATGCTTGTGAACCCTTGATGACTTAAAACGTTCGATGGCGTCAGTCTCCACTCGAACGATCGTCTTTGGGATGCTTGTGACCCCTAGGACAGAACAAAACAATATAAACTCCTCGAGGGCGTCAGTCTCCACTCGAGCAGCTGTCTTTCGGGATGCCTCTGACCCCTAGGACAAAATTGCTGTTGTAAACTGCTCGAGGGCGTCAGTCTCCACTCAAGCAATTGTCTTCGGGGATGCTCCGGCCCCTAGGACAAAATTGATGTTGTAAACTACTCGAGGGCGTCAGTCTCCACTCGAGCAGTTGTCTTCGGGGATGCTCTGACCCCTAGGACAAAATTGGTGTTGCTGTGCCACCGGGATACTAACGTCCCTCGGGCAAAATTGTTGTTGCCTCCGGGATACTAACGTCCCCCGGGCAAAATGTTGTGCCTTCGGGATACTAACGTCCCTTGGGCAAAATTGCCGTGCCTCTGGGATGCTAACGTCCCTCGGGCGGAATTACTGTGCCTCTGGGATGCTAACGTCCCTCGGGCAAAATCGCTGTGCCTCCGGGATCCTAACGTCCCTCGGGCAAAATTGTTGTGCCTCCGAGATCCTAATGTCCCTCGGGCAAAATTGATGTGCCTCCGCACTACTACAAATCCCTTATTATCCTGACGCTTTATGGTTGACGCTAGGTATAAGTGTCGAGTCTTTTTACCCTGGTTACACCCTATTAAAATAAAAGACCGCCTAAATCACCTGAATTTAGTATAGGGTTCCTTCAATTTCTCTCTCCCCATTCTTGAATACTAATAAAAAACCGCCCTCCTTCCCCTTTATGAAACATCACCGCACTCCTTCCCCTCTGTGAAAATCCTTATCAATTAACAACTCTCATCAACACACTATTCAATCGCTCGATCTGGTACCAATCGCTTATTTCTCGTTAATCATCCATATTCATGTTTGTTGGTGGTTTCTTCGTATTATTTTGATTGATTTCCTCGTTGATAATATAAGCAAGGTATGTTTCTATTTGATTAAATTTTCGAATTTGTTGTTTATTTTATCGAGTTTTTCGATTTGAATTTGTTTAATTTCTCTTTGATGGGGGTTATTGATGTGCTTACATTTTTGGTGGTGTGTTCTTCAATTGAGATTATTATTTTCTTAGTTAGTGAAGTTTTGATCAGGCAACGCTATTTCTCATTTGTTTTGTTTCTTACAATTTCTATACTTTGCAGATTGCTACTCTTATTGCAGTATCTGCAAATTATGCTTTTGCAGCTGTCGAGGGGATTGGGCGGGGTTGGGCGGGTGTGATTTGGCTGTATAATCTCATCTTCTATATCCCGCTTGATTTCATAAAGTTCTTCATCAGCTATGTTCTGAGTGGAAGAGCTTGGGATCTTGTAATTGAACAAAGGGTATGTTTTTATTTGTTTGATTTGATCTCTAATATGAACTTTGAATGTTCTCTGATCATTTTGGCTAATTTGTGGTTTCCTTTCCTTAGATTGAATTCAATAAGAAAAAATATTTCGGTAAGGAAGAACGGGAGCTTAAGTGGGCACACGCACAAAGAACCCTTCATGGTTTGCGAATGCTAGAGGCGACAATGTTCACATAGCGAACAAGCTTCCATGATCTCAACCAAATGGCCGAGGAAGCCAAAAGGAGAGCTGAAATGGCCATGTACTGTTTGCACTACACTTGTATCGGATTGATCACTCTTTTTACAGTCCAATTAAGTGTAACCCACCTCTACTCATCATGCTGATTAACATTAACATTACTTGGGTTGTTCTAGGTTAAGGGAGCTTCACACGCTGAAAGGGCATGTAGCTCGGTGGTCAAGCTGAAGGGGCTTGACATCGAAACAATCCAGGGGTATGAACCACCGTGTTCTTTCTAGTCGCTTTCTGGTCATTTGAATCAGTCCTTTGTGTAAAATAAAATACCGGTGTTGGTGTTGTCGATGGCAAGCTGAATGTCCATTTGGTTCCACATTCGCATGACGATGTTGGATGGTTAAAGACAGTTGATCAGTATTTTGTTGGATCAAATGCTACCATTCAGGTTGCTTGCTGCACTGTCTCTTTTCTTTTCTTTTCTTTCTACTTTCTCGCACGTTTAGTATCTTCGAGTAATGCTTTTCTCTGAATGTGTCTGTCTGTAGAATGCTTGCATCGAGAATGTGCTCGATTCAGTTGTTGAAGCACTGCAACGTGATCCCAATAGGAAATTTGTCTATGCCGAACAGGTTAGTTACTTGCATTGCATTGCCTTACAGGAAATACGATGAAGTGTTGCAATGTGATCGATCTGAATTAATGATACGAGTATTTATATGGATTATTATTCAGGCGTTCTTTCAGCGGTGGTGGAAGATCCAAGAATCGGAAATTCAAGAAGCTGTGAAAAAGCTTGTTGATGTCGGGTAATTGGAGTTCGTGTAATGCTCTTCTGCTCTTCAACTCAATCTTTCTTCTAAAGCTTTGTTAAAACATACTACGGTGTGTGTGTGTGTGTGTGTGTGTGTATAACTGTATGTATATGATGATGCAGTAATGGTGGGTGGTGTATGCACGATGAAGCGACAACCCATTATATAGACATGATTGATCAGACGACTCTAGGTCACCGCTATATAATGCAACAGTTTAACAAGACACCTCGCGCTGGATGGCAGATTGACCCTTTCGGACATTCTGCAGTACAGGCCTACCTCCTTGGGGCCGAGGTACGTATTCAATCTTGTATTTTCACTTCTTTTTTGGCTATAGCTATAAGAATTCATGTTTTTGTGTTTTGATTTAGCTGGGATTCGATTCTGTGCACTTTGAAAGAATCGATTATCAAGACAAAGATAGACGTAAGGATCAAAAATCTCTTGAAACGATATGGCGTGGCTCACAGACGCTTGGTAGCTCTTCTCAGGTTTTTTTTAAGATCTCTACTATTTAACCCGACTGTCAACTTGAGTTCACTGTTCTACGTGTTCTTACAGTTCTACGTGTTTTTCTCACTATTCTATCATTTTTTTCCTTCTTATGTTAGTTGGTCTATGTTTTTCAGAGTCTGTTGTATTCTTTTCCATCAGGTTCGGGATTACAGAGAAGATTGGAATCTCGTGGTCAATCAACCAGTTGCTGGAAACTACTATCCGGTATTAGGCCACGTTCTTTTCAATGTTCTTTTCAGTTTAGTCCAAAATAACAGGGTGATCTAAACTGCCTCGACGGCCTTGATTATCTTGTCAGATAAACCTTGGCATATACGTCAATGACAGTAGCCACGAGTTCTCGGTCTTGGTTGATCGTGCAACAGGAGGATCCAGCATTCATGATGGTGAAATTGAGTTAATGCTCCACAGGTAAGGCGGCCTGCACTTTCTGATGTTGGCAAACCTTGTAAACTGACCGCTTTCTCCCTTCTCATCCGCTCTCCCCTTCGAGTAAAGGTGCTCACTTTCTGATGACGGTAGAGGTGTCGAAGAAGCCCTCGATGAACAAGTATGCGTGGATGGCAATTGTGAAGGACTTACAGTATGACCCTCCTGTCCTGTCTACTACTCTCAATTTTTCTAAATACGAAATATTTACTTTTCGTCTCTTGGTCATCTCGTCTAGATTCGTGGGCAGTATTATATGAATATACACAAGTTAGGAGATGGAGCACAATGGCGAAGAACTACCGGTCAAGAAATATACTTCCCACTTCTTCTGGCTTTTGCTCACGAGGTATCCATATTTTTTTGAGACCTATCGTCCCCGTCTCGTTAATTTTTTTTGACATTAATGTATTTTTTGCTTATATGTTTTTCAATGTACTAATTAACGTATTTTGATTTTTTTTGCAGGTTTTTAGACACAATTATGTCGGTACACAACAAATGGAGTGATTGTCGATTTGACATGATGAAGCTAGCTATTCATTATATTGTAGAGAATCTATTGTCACCGACATTTGTTTATGGATTTCTATTTAGTTTTTTTGGAGAAGAATTTCTATTTAGTTAAATGAACTAAAGACTTTGTTAAGTGCTAGATAGGGATGCGTGTACGTTCACTACTATTTTGTCGAGAATCAGCTTTAAAAGAGTCGAAATGTTTTGTAGTAGTGTATCTTTATTTGTGAGATACATGTTTACTGGTTATATATTTATTCCATATTACATTTAATTTAAGGTTATTATACTTTTGTCGTCTAAAAAAAATACTTCATAAACTATTTTCTTAATAATTAAATCTTGGCGCTTTCTTCCGTCAATGTTAGTTACCACTATTTTTTTTTCTTAACACACTAGTGTCAATCTCTAAATCTTGACGCATAAAAGCGTCAGAAGTCTTGACACAATAAAGTGTCATCTAAAACTGTTTACACAAAAAAGTGTCGAGAAAATGGACGCTTAAAAGCGTCAGAAATTCCTGACGGCTCAAAATCCGACACTTTTTAGAAGCGTCAATAATATAATTTTTGATGCTTCAAAGCGTCGGAAATCAAAGAAAAAAGCGTCAAGATTCAAAGGGATTTGTAGTAGTGCCGGGATCCTAACGTCCCTCGGGCGAAATTCCTATGCCTCCGGGATACTAACGTCCCTCGGTCAAAATTGTTGTGCCTCCGGGATAGTAACGTCCCTGGGGCAAAATGTCGTGCCTTCGGGATACTAACGTCCCTGGGGCAAAATTGATGTGCCTCTGGGATACTAACGTCCCTTGGGCAAAATTGCTGTGCCTCTGGGATACTAACATCCCCCGGGCAAAATTGCTGTTGCTGTGCCTTCGGGATACTAACGTCCTTCGGGCAAAATTGCGGTTGCTGTGCCTCCGGGATACTAACGTCCCTCGGGCAAAATTTTTGTGCCTTCGGGATACTAACGTCCCTTGGGCAAAATTGTTGTGCCTCAGGGATACTAACGTTCCTCGGGCAAAAATTCCTGTGCATTTATTTGTTTTAGTTAAATATTGTTTTGCGGGTTTGTCTTATTTCGTTTGGGTTTGCTTTTGCTCGGTCTTGGTTTGTTGTGTATTTGAGTTTGTTTAGTTTAGTTTAGTTCAAATCGCCTTATTATGCGTTCGAGGGCAGCGTTTAGGTTAAGTGTGGCTCTTATGCTTGTTTTATTATCGAGAGTGCGTTAGTGATGTCGATTAGTAATTGCTCCATTATTTTCATTTTGCTCGTCTTAAAGGTGTGTGTTTTTATGTGTATCGAGCTTTGAGTTTCTTTGCTTGGTTTTAGTCTGTACTGGACAGTTTAGGCGCGCATCCTTCAGCGCCCAAAACTCAGGCGCCTAGCCCCCAGCGCGTCAGCTGAAGCGGTCAGGTTTCTGTGGACCGGGTATGTTTAAGTAATCGAAAATTGGGGCGATCGTTCATTCACCATCAAACTCGAACGCGTCGTCCCTTTCGCCCCAAAATTGACTTCTCAACTTTTCTCGCCAAATTTCGTCCCGATTTCCGCTATTTAGGACAATGTCGACTCCGGGTAAGTGTTCTTTGCTTGTGTATTGTCGGTTTTGCTTGATTTTATTGATTATGAGTTGGTTTTATTGAAAATCCTAGAAAATCGATTTGGGTGTTTTTGATTCATTAAGTTTCGATGCTTGTGCTTAATCTTATTGTTAAATTAAGGTTGATTAGAGCTTGTTGAAGTCGTTATAAGCTTGATAAGGGTTTTCGAGGTGTGACAATGGCTTGCTATGGAAATGTGTTTGGAATGCTAGGGTTAAGGACCGTTTCCCAATTATTCCCGTATTTATTTTGCGTAATTTTGCTCAAATAGTGTTTGTGAGGACGAGGGTAGCTCTCTTGTCGATTCTTATGGGCTAGGATGACTTTTAGAATCCTTCGTAAGGTTTTTGTGTGCCTTAAGACGGACCAAAAGGTGTCGTAATGATACCGTGATTTTTCCGAAACCACTTCCATTGTGACCGGGATCGAAAATGCATGCTAGCGGCCTTTTCGGAATTTTGATATCCTTATCCGAAGTTTTGACCATATTTTGACCTGTTTAAGCTGTTTCAGCCTGACCTGAGGTGGATAATTTTTGTTTTTTTCGTTTGGTTTTACAGCTAGAGATGCTACCGAGCGTCCCGAGGGAACTTCCTCGGTTGGTGCTAGTGAGGAGGTTGTTGGGGCGAGTTCGCAGACTCCTCGAGGGATTCACAGGAGACGACGGAGCACCTCGTCTCAGCGCCGCGACCCCGAGACCATTAATGAGGCGGATTTCGATAGAGTGAAGAAGCCTAAGCTTCCAGAGACAGTGGCTAGGCGGGCTCATGTTCCGGCTCCTGTACCGAAGAATGAGGAGATTAGGATCCCGATTGGGCTCGGGACTGGGATGGTCATCAACTGATGTTTCACCTTGACCTTCACATTTCTCACTGTATTGTGCGTGGTCTGGTGAGTGTCCTATTCGTGCTTATTAGTTGTGTCGTAGATTTGCTTGGGTTAGGTTAAGTTTGTTTTGTTTATACTTGTGTTGTTTTGGTTTGTAGTTCCCCGGTCCGATGAGGACTTTCTCCGGCTTTACTACATGTCTCGATATCTATTTTCAGAAGTTGGCCTCTGCGGCAAAGGAAATTATCGCGAGGACCGCTCTAGTCCCGTGGTCGAGCAGTGGGTCCGGCTAGTGGGTTGTAAGACTAAGTGCAACCTTATGGTGATTAGGGCGATGATAGATCGCTTCCACGATACTACCTCGACCTTCCACATGGCTTTTGGGGAGGTCGGGATGACCCTAGAGGATTTCGGGATGATTACCAGTCTGCCCTGGGGTCCGGATAGGATTAGATGGGCCGCCGAAGGCCCTAGTCTAGATAGTGATGAGGTGCGGGGCCTCATCGAAGATTGTTTAGAGCGTGAGGCATACAGTGCGCCTCATGCTCTGGTGAGCTCATACATCACCGATCACTTCGAGCGAGTGGCGGTGTTAGAGGGTCGAGAACCCAACACGCCGGAGCAGGATGCCTGTTTGTGGTTGTGGTACTTCCTAGGGTCGACCCACTTCTCGGATAAAGGCGAGAGGTTTAGTACTAGGTTTTTGCCTTTCCTAGCTGACCTGACTCAGCTAGGACGTTATGATTGGGTGACCGTGGCTTTCGCGGAGATGACTCGCTATCTGCAAGTCATGGTGAGGCCGTTGGCGATAGAGTCGGCTTCAGTTGTGCCCATTGTGGGTCTGGGTCTTATACTGGAGGTTAGTTGCTCTTTTGCTTTTGTATTTCGAGTTCTACTTGTTTTCGGCTTGGATGTGCTAAAGTTATTTTAGGGTTTTACAGGCTTGGATCTACTCCTATTTCCAGTTTTTGGCACCTCAGACAGTGCGGGTGCACCCGAAGAGATTCCCGATGGGTATCGAGTGGAGGCTGGCTCAGCCTAAGAGCACAATCAGCCATTACCCGTCAGAGAATGCGCTGGTTAACAAGTTACGCCTCGAGGATGTAAGTTTTCTTTTTATAACCTATTTTATTCAATAACCCCCAAGGCTTGAGATTCATTAGGATGTTGGTTCTATTTGTGTAGTTTGTGGCCCGCCCTTGGGCCGATTATGAGGGTGTGCCCGGGTATGTGACTGCAGAGCTGAGGCCTCAGAGTTATAGGAGGATGCTCCTTCCTGCGTTGTTTCGCCCGGTTTGGTATTTGGGCGAGTGGTTGGTGCGTCAGTGTCTATATGACAATTTCACGGTGCCGGTTGATCCTCCCCGGACCATGTTCAGACCACCGACCGCCGCAGAGGTCCTTGCGGATAGGGACGGAGAAGAAGACGATACACTCTTGGTGCCTGGTGCCTCCTACCTATCTCACGTCACGCGGCGGTTAGCTTGGTATCACCTCGTGGTAATGTTCTAATTTTGGTTCTAAGGTTTGTGTCGCGGTTTATTATTTTTTGCCCTCTGACCGACCTATTTGTTATTTTCTCAATTGGCCGATCCAGCCGATGAAATCCAGCCCCCTTAATTTTCCCCTGACGCTGCTTAGGGTGGATGTGGCTGGGATACCCTTCGCCGAGCCTCTCCCCCCGTGTTCTGCCGAGGAAATGGACGCCAGGATAGAGTGGCGCGACCGGGTATACCGGGTGAGTTTTAGCTTTTGTTCATTGTTCGGGTCCTAAGAACTTAGGGTCGGTTTGTCTAACTTTTGTGGTTTCCACTCTCAAGTTTCGTCGGCTTGCCATCAGCGGTTGTGGCAGGCCGCCAACTGCTTCCGGGCCTATGCCTCGAGAGTTTCTCGTGACACTTCGGGACCTCGATCGGTGAGTTTGCGTGACTAGGGTGGTCTTCTAGGCTGCTTGTGTGTTTTCCTAATGTTCGAGTGTATTTGCAGGATGTCTCGGATATGGTGGGACAGCTGGAGACTCGGGTGACCGAGCTCGAGGCGAGAAAGGTTGATTCAGAACGGCTCCTGCAGTCTCGGGCTGACGAGATTGCTTTCCTAAAGGAGCAGCTGACTCGGTCTCAGGGTAAGACCTCTGCGCAGGGCGAAGCTAGGCATCAGATCGAGAGGGAGGCTGAGGCTACGGGTGCTACCGAGGAAGTTGGCGGAATCCCCGAGACAACTACCCTAGACATGCTGTCGGGGATGGATGGTAGTGAGTCTCCTCTTATAGACTTGGAGGATCTAGGTTTAGATGACAACCTTTGTGAGGTTGTGATAGCCATTGGCGCCGCTTCTAGGGGTCCTTCCTAGCCTCGATTTGTGTATGGATTTGTATATGTTGTATATTTGCTTTAAATTTTAGTATTTGAATTAGTTGGATTAGTCTTGTGTTCTTATTTGGCTAATTGCTTAGCTAGATTGACAAGTAATCACTTTTTGCGTTCATTTCTTTGCGATTTGACCTAGTTTAGGGCGTGTTAGCGTTGCACGAGAGTACGAAAACCGTTTCTTTTGGATGTTTTGAAATGCATTAGTTTGAGCCGGGAGTTGGATCAGATAGTACGTCGATTAAAACATTTTGACTCGAGACGGACGAAATGTAAGAGGTCAACGTGCTATGACCGAGTGCACTAGAATGCGAATGTAGTTGTTTCGACATTCATAATGAGGCCGAAGCCAAAATCTAGGCTACCTTTGAAAATAAGTTTAGACCACATTTTTGTATATTCAAGACAATGGCGTACTGGGCTTACAGACGCAACTTGACAATAACCGTTAAAGGCTACAACACGCCTAGGTGGGGTAGCTTATCCCCCTAAAAGAAAAAAAAATGAAAAGACATCTAAGTCTGGTGGATCCGATGGACGAAATGTACCGTCCGTGTGGACCTGACACTCTTGCGCGGGGATTTCGGCTATTGGAAAGGGGTTTAGCGACTTCAGGAGGTTGTGCCTGACGTCTGGGGTTGTCGGGTGTGAGATAAAGGTTAAGGATTGTGGAGATTACCGTACTATAGAATAAGGAAGCTATGCGGGCTAATTTCGCTAAGTGCGTGACCAAAGACGGCGTTGGTGATCCTATTGTTTGTTAATTCATCTACACGAGCCGAGACCGACAAGACTCATATTGAAAATGTGAGTGAGGAGGGGAAGTGAGATTGGCTGGGCTCGCTTTTGGCTAGGGAGGTGGAAGCTTGCGTTAGGAGGGTCAATGGTGAGAGACCCAAGCAAGCACACCCGAATGGCAAGGGAAAGGAAAAGTTTGACCGGTAGAGCCCAGTCGTTTAGTACTATGTTGTATTAATTGATATTATGTGGCGTATTAGTACTAGTTTATTTTGTAGGGTTTTGCTTGACATGTTATCATTTTCCGGGGTAGTCGGATTTCGGATGCTCGATGTAAAGGGCCTCGACAAAGGCCTGATTTAACTGATTTTTTTTAATTAATGAGAAGCACATTTCTCAAAATAACCCCCATCTCTCAAAATAAGCCTTTTTCCGACTTTTCTAGTGAAGAGCCTACCAAAGGACCGAGTCCCGAGGAAGGATGATAGCGGCATTAGTCGGTCTTCCCTCATTTTGCATATTTCCACCTTTTTGCTTGGACTAATTAGGCGGTTTTGGACACGGGATGACCCTCTTGGCTCACGCTAAAGGGGGCGGGGTCTCACTTACCTACAGTGTCGACTAACACCGTGGTTCTTCACTTTTCCACTCCGCCGATCGTCCCGTAGTACGTTTTTAGAAAGTTAGGAGGACCTAGGTAAGTTACCAACGTTTTTATTGCTTGATCGTCAAACTATTAGGGTTTAGTTCACCTTGGTTTGTATTGCTAGCTTGGGAACGTTGTCACTTGCCTTGAGTCCTAAACCGGTGTTTCATTCACCGCTTTTAGAGGGAAGCGGTATTTGTTTTCCTTTGGGTGCAACCTTGTGTTTGTTTGTTTGCTTGTTTGTGTGTTTGTTTGTTTATGTGTTGTTGTGTCCGGTTGCATCCACAGTTTTGTCGCAAGACCCGACTTGCCTTGCGGAGTGCACTTTTCCTCTAAGTGCACTCGCGTGAGTTGAAGGGGCGTAGGGTGCGCTAATACCCATTCGGCTAGTATAGTAGTTAGTATGTGCTTACTCGAGGGCGAGTAAGGGTTAAGTGTGGGGGAGTTGATAAGTGTGGTTTGTAGTGCCTATTTTGTAGTGTTTTGGTCTCATTTTCCTTGTAGAATCGCTCCTTGGGAGCGGTTTAGGGGCTTCTTATGCTTCCTTTAGTTCGTTTCAGGTTCCCGAGACCGATTTGGAAGAGTTGGAGCGATTCCGACTCTTTACATACACATTTTGGAGCCAACGGAGTAAAGGAACGATGATTCGATGCCTTGGAATCGACCCCGAGACCTTGGGACCCAATCCCGAGCCTCCGAGACCCGATCCCGAGTCCCGAGAATCGATGGGAAGCCCATGAGAAGCAAGGAGGGACCAAAAAGTTCATATTGGAGGCCTACAAGGCTCATCCCGAACGGGTATGGCCTCATCCCGTCCGGGATGAGGAAGCAAATGAAGAAGGAGCTACTGTGGGTCCTTCCCGACCGGGAGAAACTCTTCCCGGTCGGGACCGACCCCATCCCGACCGGGACCACCTCGTCTCGGCCGGGACGGGGGTGCTGCAGCCCGCCTTCTATTCTTTTCTTCTCCCTTCCATTTGTAACCCTATATATACTATTCCCTTGTTTTGTTAAGCTTATGTTAGACATTAGAGACAAAACCCTAGATAGTTTTAGCATAGATTAGTGTAGATTAGTCTTTAGATTATCGTTAATCATAGATTAATACTTGTAATTTGGGAATTCCTCAAGATCTCCACCAAGCTTGACAAACTTGGATGTTTGTTTTGGGTTCTTCCATTTATGCAAGTTTCTTTCATCCTTTCATCTCTAGTTTGGTATAATCTTCTTTTCTCTTCTCCTAATCTTTGTTAATCATTAAAGTTTGATTCTTTGTTCTTGTTATTGTTCATTGTTCATTGTTTGACTAGTTTCATTATGTTAGTTTTGATTCTTGCTTTGATTCCTCTTGTTAGTGTTAGTCTTAGATTAGATATGTTAGAGTAGATCTTTGCTAGGGTTAGTAAGGTGATTAGGTTGTTAATTGGATGATTAAGGGATTGTTGGAGATGTTGGTGAAAGATTTGGGTTTCCTCTTGGTTTGATGCATATCACATGTTTTTTGAAATGCTTGAATGACTAAGTATGTGCGAATGCTTGTTTTTCTTGCCTTTCTCTTGTGGGTGATAGTTTGTTTGTGGGTTCAGTTCCCTCATTAAGTTGCGAGAGCCCGGTGAGGACGACCCCTAGGTCAGTCTAAGTAGCGAGAGCCCGGATGCGACCTAGGCCCCGATATCACGCTAGTGACTCCGTTTGTCATGTGTGTCGCCGAGATGGGTTCTAGGTGGAACCTCTAGGTGAGTCTAAGTTGCGAGAGCCCGGACCAACCTAGATCACCCTACTACCTCCTTCCCTTTAGTTCTCCCTTGACCATTCCGTTACCCCTTTGACCCCGACCTAACCCTAGTCTTCCTTCTTAGTGTTATCATAGTTTCCCTTAGTCCTAGTTTTAGACCCTAGACTAGTTCGTAGCCTCCCCCTTAGAATAGCTCGTCTTGAACATAGTCCTTGACCGTAGCATACCTTAGTCCGACCTCCCGTCCCTGTGGATTCGACCCGACTTACCCTAGCTACCCTAGTTAGGTTAGTTGGTTTTATTTGACGGTTGGGATCCACGACAAATCCTGCCCATCACCTTGAAGTTGGCAAATCACTTCACTGAGGCACCTTGGTCCAACTAGAGCAATAAGTAGTCAATTCATTCATGAAACTGTCCTTGACACCATTCACCACCGCACGAGTCCGAAACCTACACCAAAGAGTGAAATAAGATGATGTCTCACAAAAAAGAGAAATATAATGTCTCACCATGTGTTCTCGGGGCTAATAATCAGGCGCCCATCGTCTGTATATTGAAGCCCTGGATCCTGTTGTGGTTGTTCTGGTTGCTCATCGTTGTTCACCTCCTCCTCATTATCCTCTTGTTGAACCTCCTCCCGCCGGTTCTCTTTTTGGTCCTTCTGTTGCTGCTCCATGTTGCTGCTCGAACTACTATACCGCAGCTTGCTGCCCAACGTCATATCTGCAGACGTATAATAGTAGAAAGTTAGAAATTGACATCATAATATTGAAATAATTTACCCAAAATAAATAATGCAGATTACTATGCCGAAATATATAATATAACTTACTAAAACTATACCCTACTAAAAATCATCGTCACTGTCGTTGTCATCTTCCACTTGCCTCCTTTTTAGGGTCACTACCATAGACGTGACTTCTAACAATGTCACATCACACCCTCCATATAATGGCTTCTCCGCAGCCTCTAACATATCAAAAAAAAGCCTTCGCTCGTGGGTTTGGCTCTTGTGGGGTTGGTTGGTCATCGTCGTTAGTGTACATGCTCTCATCATTAAACAAATTGCACTCAACCACATCAACAATCATTCCTCTCACCCCGCCCTCATTCTGATCCACCTCAAATTCCTCAACAGCAGACGTCTCTCACCATGACAAATCCAATAATAATAATTAGGGCTAAACCCATTTGAGATAATATGTTCCTTAATCAAAATACTATCCAAGAATTTGAGGTTCTTACATTTCACACAAGGACACCTAAATCTACCCTCTGACGCGTATTCGGGATGGGTTTTAGCGAACTCAAGAAAACTACTCACACCCTCTAAAAATTCCGTTGTGGGACGTCGTCTCTTATCCAATCTTTCCCATACATCCATTTTTGTTCCTGTCTCTTCATTTTTGTATCTAAAAAAATTGAGACAATAACCACATACAAATTATTTCCTCTAAGGTTGCGTTTGGGTACTCGGAATTGATTTGAATATCATGAATTCAATTCTTGTATTTGAATTTCTAGAATTCAAATCCAAATCCAAATCCAAAATTGTGTTTGGGTACCCTTGGATTTGGATTTGAAATTTGGGTGGGTAGAGTCGGGTTAAGGTCATCAATTTTTTTTAAAAAAACTTTTATCATTAAAAAAATATAAATTTTCAAATATGGAAAAAAAACAAAGAAAAAAAATATATTCCAACTAGATTTACGCGAAAAAAAAAAGAACAATAATGACGGAATTGAAATGACTACCATTAGGTAGTCATTTGAGAAAGCCAAATTTAAACAAGGTTGGAATTGGTATGGAATTCATCTCAAATCCAATTCCAAATTCTCGATTTTGCCAAACACTTGAATCATTTCAAATCCGGAATTCAATTCCAATTCTTAGTTCCCAAAAAAGCCATAAAGTAATTTACTAATATATATACACTACTCACATATTCTGTAAAATTCTCAATTCACCTAAACATAGTGCTATTTGCACCCAATCCGTCCATAATTACATCACTAAATCGGCATAATTGTATTTCACTTCCAATTTCCTAACACGTCAAAACAACCCAATTCATTCAACTACTTAACCACAAACCCTAATTTCATACTAACAATCTAACTATTTCAAATTAGGGAACCTATGGGCAATTAACATTCTAACTACACTAAATACTCCAACAGTAACAACAACACTACACTATAAAAACATCTAACTCAATAACTAATCTATTTATATCAATAAATAAAAAAATTAACAAATAATTTAAATTAAGTATAGATAAAAAAAACATACCGTAACTAAAAAAATGGAGGAATGAAGAAAGGAGGAATGAAGAAGGAAGGAATGGGAGACGGGTTAGAGAGAAGGGAGAGGATTTGTAGAGAGAGAGAGAGAGTGAAATGGCAATTGTGAGAGGGGGTGGGGGGCTGCTTGCGAATATAAAAAAATTCAGAAAGCGTAGCGACCGAAATCGGTCGCGCGTCTTTTTTTTCGGTCGCTACGTAGCGACTGATTTCAGTCGCGCGTCTTTTTTTTAGCGACCGAAATCGGTCGCTACGGGGAGTCAATTTTTTTAATTTCGTCGCTTCGTCCAGCGAGTCGCGCGGGTTACTTTTCAGTCGCTAAATGAGCGACTGAAAGTTTCAGTCGCGCGTGTATGGTAGCTATGGGAAGTATTTCTTGTAGTGGGAGTGGTTGTTGGAAAATGTAGATAAGTACGTCGACAAGCGGCAAAAGATCATATCAACAACGAATGCTCCCAAGAGCAAGCCAACAAAGGGTCGGAAAAAATAATGTGTTTAATAATCATGAGATCTTTTTCCTAACTATGAATTAATGGTTTGTATTCTTTAGATACTTGTTATGTACATTGGTATTTTGACTATCACCAATGTAACACAGCTGCTACTATGGCAATGAATGAAGTTACTATGGCAATGAATGAAGTTTACCAAAGATATATATGTGGTTTCATAATCAGTGTGTTACATTGACGCATTATAACTGTTACTTTTATGAACAAATGATGTTACTCTAAGTAATTAATGGTTACTTTAACATATTTACTTAAGTAAGTCATTGAACAAAATACAGTAACATTGGACCTTACATTACTGAAGTTAACCCAATTTTCTTTTATCTTATAATCGGTGTGTTACACCGAAGCACTTTAAATGTTACTTTAATGAACAAATGATGTTACTCTAAGTAATTAATGGTTACTTTAACATATTTACTTAAGTAAGTCATTGAACAAAATACAGTAACATTGGACCTTACATTACTGAAGTTAACACAATTTTCTTTTGTCTTATAATCGGTGTGTTACACCGAAGCACTTTAAATGTAATTTTAATGAACAAATGTTGGTACTTTGGTAATGAATGGAACTAATCCAAGTTATCCTCAGTTACTTTGGCAATGACTTGTTCTAAACAACGTTGTTGTCCTCAGTTACTTCAATGCATTGTTTCTGTTACTGTAACAGACGAATAGTGTTACTCCGACACACATGAGATGTTACTCTAACAAAAAACACATGTATTAAATAAAATATAGAGTTAATTGCAACGTAGCACAGTGCTATGTGTAAAAAAAATGTGTACAAAACCCTGTCTGTTGCAGACTAGGAGCTTCGACTTTATCTCACCACCGTACCATCGCTTTGTGGCATACTTTCTCACATCAAATCCGCAAGCCATCGCGTAGATTTTGTAAAATTCCATTGCCTCATCAATTGTTCTGAATACTTGCTCCATGTACGGAGTGAAAACCTCACCCACATCTCTGCACCATTCTTGTGCATTCGGTTCTTTGCCAATGCTTCCTGCAAGAAATTAAAAACGTTACGCCCATGGACACAAGTGTTACTTCAACTCATAAGTTGTGTTACTTTAACTATTAAAGGATGTTACTTCAACATCAGTGCCAAAAACCCTTTTCAATGTTACGTGTTTGTGTTACTCTAATTAGAATTAGGTATTACTGTAATTCATAACTTGCGTTACTTCAATGTCATGTCTGCTTCAACATAAAGCAAAACAATAATATCAGTGACAATAATATCAATGAACCATTGTTATTAATCCATGATTAATCAACTGAATAAAATTTCACCCTTTCCAGTGTTGTCATGTGCGTTTGCATCTTTGCCAAAACCACCTGCACAAAATCAAACAGCGTTACACCCATGCAAATAATGTGTTACTACAATTCCTAAGTGGTGTTACTCTAACGAGTACAATACGTTACTCTAACATCATCATCAAAACCCATTTTCTCGACGTTCATTTATGTTACTGTAATTACAATTAAGTGTTACTTTAACGCAAAAGGCATGTTACTTCAACGACGTTTCTGCGTTAATTGAAATAGTATCAGTGGATATCATGGAAAATCTAAATAAAAAGCGTAAAGCCCTGGAATCTATAAACATCAAGAGAGCAAATAACCATTGATACGAAACTGTGATATCAAAACACAATGACATCAAAAAAAAACGCAAATTCATACGAAACTGTGATACAAAATGACAATGAAAGCACTATAAACATGAACATCGACGTAAAAAAAATGCAAATTGACGCGATAAACCATTGATATCAAAACGCAAATTGAAAGCAATATAACCATTGATATCCATGAATAAAAATTGAATCAAAACGTGAAAGAAATATTGAAACTCACCATTGTTATACTCGATCAGTTGCTTATCAACAATTGAAGAAGATGACGCGATCATTGAATCCATTGTAACAGGATTTCGAGAACAAAATTAATGAAAGAACGTGAATGAAGGAAGGGGTTTTTTTAGGTTTGAATGAACATGAATGATGAATGAACGTGAATGATGAATGAACGTGAATGATGAATGAACGTGATCAAGGGAGTTATTGTTTCCTAAATTAATGGGAGCTATTTTAGGAACGTAAATCTTTTTTTTTAATGCAATTGATAGGATGCATCTTGTCCATCCATCCTCATCCCATCTAATTGATGGGATAAGGACTTAGAGACTCATCTAGAGGACTCATAAGAGCCTTACTATATATATATATATATATATATATATATATATATATATAGAGAGAGAGAGAGAGAGAGAGAGAAGGGGGGGATCAAGGGAGGTACTAACTCTCCAACTCTCCCTTAGTGTTAATCCCACCCATCCATTTAGTTTAATATGGACGGTGGATGGATGGGTTTAGATTGTATAAAAAAAAAAGGCGTTGCGGGACTGACAAGCTGCGGACAGCCATCATCCATCACCCATCACCAGTCAATAGCCCCCTCAACCTACCCCCAATTAATTTCCCTCCTCTCTATTCTTCCGCCCAAACCCATTGCACTTCCCCATTCACCTATTTTCGATTCATTTCACCAGCTCTCAATCACTCAACGCTCTCTTCCTCTCTCTAAAAAAAATCCATCTCCATCTCCATCTCCATCTCCGTTTCCGCAGCTTCTCCATCTCCGATAATGCCTAAAATTCCGGTGGTGTTACAAAGGTATGTTGAATGTTCGATTTTCGACCTCCGATTTTCCTTTTGTACAACCCTTCTTTATTCCTTTTTCATGAACCCTAAAAAGTAGTCAAGAACTCCGGCATGCATGAACCATAAAAAATGGTAAAAGAGCATTTTTCCAACCCGATAACCCTAATTTTGAGTTCAAGTTGTTGTAGTTGTACAGTGGTTGTAGTTATGGAGTCGAAGATGAAGTTTTTTTTCTTTGACAACTAATATTCACACACTTTTTATTCTTGATTAATCGTTATTCCTCTAGTTATCCCTAATTTTGAGTTGAAGTTGTTGTAGTTGTACAGTAGTTGTAGTTATAGAGTCAAAGACGAAGTCTTTATTTCTTTGTTGAAGTTCATGTTGAAGTTCTCATAGTCGTCATTGTAAGTATGCATGTGCCATCGATTAGACAGTTTTTTGTAGAAGTTTTGCATGCTTCCTTGTTGAAACTTACGTTAAAGCAGTCTTATAGTCACAGACTTGGTGTTTGGGAAGAAATAAAATTAACATTTGAAAAGTCATACAGAGTTGCGTGTACAGTCACCCGTTTGAAGATACATAGTCGCACTCGTTATATTTTGTTGTGAAGTCACAGAATGATGTACAAACACAAATTTGAAGCCACACAGTCGCAGTCTTATGATGCAAAGTCACACGCTTTATATTGTATAGTCACAGAGTTTTAAAGTCACATAGTTGGTTATACAGTCATACAGAGTTGGTTATAAAGTCACCCGTTTGAAGGTACATAGTCGCACTCGTTATATTTTGTTGCGAAGTCACAGAATGATGTACAATCACACCTTTGAATCTACACAGTCGCACTAGTTATGATGCAAAGTCACACGCTTTATGTTGTATAGTCATGCAGTGTTGGTTGTATGGTCACCCGTTTGAGGCCGTGTAGTCACATTCGTTATGTTGCAGAGTCACTCTCTTTTTGCTGTAGAATCATACTGTTGAAGCCGTATACTCAGTTGTAAAATCACACTCATTACGCATGTTGTTATTGCAGAAGAAAGTCGAGTGCGAAGAAGAAAGTTCGAACGGAGACCAGTAAAAAGAAGGCCGTGGCAGAGACATTGGTCCGCGAAAATGTAGTTGATGATAGATTGGTTGTGGACCAAAATTTGGGTAAGAAGAAGAAGAAAAAGAAGAAGACTGTTGTAAAGTCTGTTGAAGATACATCAGGGGACCACATCGTGCCGAGACGAATGTGGGGGGGGGGGACAGAAATCGTTGACAAAGGCAGAAAAAAGAAAAAAAAGAGGGTGACTTTTGATACACCGGTCGCCGATCTGGATGTGGGTGAGACAGAACGTATTGATGAAAGCAGATCACAAAAAAAGAGGAAGGTCAAATATGATACACTGGCCGACCCCACATACGTGTGTGTGTCTCCGAGGAAGAGGGAGGGGGACCGCCGACAGGGTCAGCCCGATATTCACTGTAGGCCCAAGCGGTTGCACCAGCTTATAATACAATTATCGAATGATCAAGAAGAGAGGGTGCGTGCTGTTGGATTCGGCGGACTGTTGGAGCTGAGGCTTGACTCGGTACCCATTGAGCACGCGGTTATGTTCCTCCGTGCATTTTCTGACGGGTCCCATATTTTCCGTGCCTCACGCCAGGAGGCATTCATGATGTCGAAGTACGTCGTCCACGACTGCCTCCAGCTACCTTTGGGCCATCATCCGGTGAAAGTAATCCCAACCAGCAACAAGAAAGGGGAAGACTCACCTGACGTGATCAGGTTAAAGAGTACCTAAAGGAAAGACTTCGGTGTGGTGGACAGCAGCAAGCCAATAATATTAGGGAGGGTGCACGAAAAATTAATGGCAACCAAAGCCGCTGACGACGACTTTGTCCGCAGGTTCGTGTTGTTTGCGTTGTCATCATTCCTCGCGCCTACAACGAACAACTCACTGGACCTGAGTCTGCTGGCCGCAGTGGAGGACGTGGACTCGATTCGGGAACAGGACTGGTGTAACTTTGTCCTGCATGATCTGGTGCAGGCGGGTAAGGGGACGCGTGACCCCAGCAAAGTCCTCAAGTACCTCCGGGGATGTGTCCCCATTCTAATGATTGCGTACTTCCAGCGCTACGATTTCCGTAGCGAGACTTGCAGATGCGATATACCATTTATCGCACATTGGGATGCACGGAGAATATACGATCGTCTCGCTGGGGAACTGGAGACAGGGTCACTGGGAAATCAGCTACGCTCGAAGGTGTCGTACCCACGTACATGTGGGACAACAGGCAGCGAGGGTGCCCCCGCTGTAACGATGCCCTCTGACAACCAGCACTCTAGTCCCAAAAGAATGCTGACAGGGATTAAGAGAGACGATCAGTTGGAAGACAGTGAGGTTAACGTAAGTGATCTCCCAGCCACTCTATAATCATCAATAAATCATCAACTCTTTGTCCGTTAAACGATTTAATCTGACAGCCTTACCTATGTTTATAAAAGCATATACGATTCATAAAACTGTTATGATCACACTCATCCTGATGTATAGTCACATACTATTGGTTGTATAGTCATATACTATTAGCTGTAGAGTCACACACTATTACCTGTATAGACACACACATTACGTTGTCCAGTCAGTACTATAACGTGCACAGTCACACGCTACAAACTGTACAGTCGCACACTTTATGCTATACAGTCACACACTTTATTCCGTACAATCACACAATTACGTGCTTAGTCATACTCACGCTGCCAGCCTCAACACCACTGAGCTTCACACTAATGATTTGACTTCAACTGAATTATAGGACGACCGGCGTTTTTTCATGAATTTCCGGAGGTGTACGCTAGCCTTTTGCGGTTTCTGTGAGCAGGCTGCCATTAAAGTAAGAGAAATATTGACGAGGAACAACGCAGTTCCAAGTGAAGACCCGTCCTCCCAACAATTCTGGGAAGATCCAGCTGTCCTTCGGTATGTCGATCAGGTCACTTCGTTGGTCGGCCAGTTGAAGCAGACTACCGAGAACGCCCCCGTCGTTGAGGGCGAGGAGCACCGCGATGCTGAAGCATACAATCTGATAAACCAAATTGTGCAAGACATGCGTGAATCTGGATACACGGAAGAAGAAATTGAGAAAACAGATTTCTGTGTGGGATATGGTGACGGAACAGATGGTTACGATGATGAGGGCACTTTTGATGGTGGCGTCGTGACACCGGGTTTCTGCGAGGAAGAATGTGAAGAGGATGATGCCTATGAAAAAATCAGCGTTGAAGAGGATGATGCCGATGAGGACGATGTGCAGGGTTCAATTGACTGGAGTCCGACCATAGTGGTGGCTCTACGGCAAGCAGCGGGGGAGACAACTGACGCACGATCGGCTTCCAATGTGGAGGAAACGCGTGATGTAATGCCCTCAGGGACAGTGAGTTATAGTCTTGAGAAGGAACTGAACAAACCAGGCTGGTCTATAGCGGACGCTGTTGCCACCACGCCTGCGACGGCGGTAATCGTCACGAACGATGATCAGCAGACAGGGGAGGGCTCAGGGACCAGGACGCACCCCAGAGAACTACATCATCGGTACATCTTCCACTCCAACGTGACATTTGAATGCATGGATACGATTCCAGACAATTTGGGCTGCACGTTGGACTGTGGGACAATATTGAAAGGGCAGTTTGTGGTCTCTGGATTCATGTGCTCCAATGTCGTCATCTTCTCGGATATCCTCCACGTACGGAAAGATGTAATCGACTACGTCTTTGACCGCTTAACGCCACGTCCGTCGGGGTACGTATTTATTGTGCTGCTCGTGTCGTTTTTAAAAACATGCATGTGCTAAACGGGACTTTGTTTGGTCTGCAGGGAAATGCTGGTCGAGTTCACAGATTACGACTGTATAGCGAGGGGCGACATGCAGACTCTCGAGCCTGGCCAGCAAGTGATGAATAACGTCATTGACTGCTGGTGTAGGCTGCTGAACCAGCTGGTGTACGAAAAAAGAGCACCAAGAGTAACCAGTAGATGTAACTTCTCTCTTGGACATACGGTACGTTCACCCCCCAATTTAGCTATACAGTCAAACACATTATGTTGGCCAGTCACCACTATAAACTGCGTAGTCACGCACTTCAGGCTGTACAGTCACGCACTTCAGGCTGTATAGTCACACACATTATGTTGTCCAGTCACCACTATAAACTGCGCAGTCACGCACTTCAGGCTGTACAGTCACGCACTTCAGACTGTACAGTCACGCACTAGTTGCCGTACAGTCACACCTTTTACGCTCATGTCAAACACACACTAACTACATGTATTACAATCAATGCATGTGAGCAGCACCCAATGTTGGCATTGTGGAGGAAAGGAGGTCAGGGCAACAGTCATGACGAAGAAATATTTTATGTGTGGAACGAGTGGATAAAAAACAGTTTCTCCGACTTTGCTTTGGACTCGGACATGGTATTACCCTGCGCATACTGTTTATTCGTAGTTATGTGCAGGATAATACCATGTCTGCCCATAATCCTGACACATTGTTTGCAGGTGTTCGTCCTGATCTTAACGGGTGACGAGGGCCACTACAGTTGCGCCTGCATCAACTTCAATACTAAGCAAATAGAGTACCTCGACAACAAGAAGTACGATAAATATTTTACAAAGTTGCCTTACTATGGCATTGCTCGGACAGCGGTCAGGCCCTTTAAATTTAATATTAAATCAATTATGTGACAGCGAATGTATTCACCACCTGATCCTGTTTGAACTTGTTTTGCAGGCTAATAAGATGGGGGAGTTCATGGTACGACAAGAGCTGAAGAAAGGTGAGAAGGTCTGTGCATTTAAATTGGTAAACGTTCCCTTACCATGGCAGGGGGTGGGGTACTCCGCCAATGACTGCGGAGTGTACCTGATGATCCACATGATGCTGTACAGCGGGTCCACGTTCGACTGCTCCTTGGGGACAATGGCGGCCATGAATATGTGTAGGGCGGAAATCACTGCGACCCTTATACTGAGCAACGTGAACAGAATGAGGGACAATGTTTTGGAGAGAGTGGCAAAATTCGGAAAATACAAGGAAACGTTGGACTCTGCCCGTACGCTTGAAACCACTCCTGTGAAGGAAACCACCGACAAGCGTCGGAGCAAATCACCGAAAACACCTGCACCCACCCCCCGATCAGTCCCAGAGGAAAGACAGTCGGCAATTAGGTCTCGGATACGGGGCTGTGGGGATGGGTTGGGTTGCTCTTTGAACCAAGGGAGTCCTAACCCCAACCCCATTGTCATGTCGACCTTGTTTCGCCTGCACCGACCACTGACGAGTAAGATGCCCGTCCTGCGGAAGCACACCGCCGACTACTGCTTCCTTGACGATAATGGGTACGACGAAAGGTGAGTAACCGTCTTTGTTTACTGATACGAGTTGCATACTACACATACTGACCGGTGTCAAAAATCTCGCAGTGAACAATTAGGGTCCTACAGCACTCATGCGCAGCTGGAGAGACGTGACATTCAAACTCTATTGTCCGGACATAGCATGAGCGCCGCTGTGCTGGAGTGTTGGTTGCACCTCATGAACTGGTGCGAATCAGACGACCACGGGCGTGGGTTATCCTCCCCCGCTGACCCAACGATGGCATGGTTCGGAATTCAACACATGGTATGCCCCAGTTACCTCTTACCTATCGCATTCAATAGTACAAATGACCCCCCATTCACATTAACTGAAAAGATGTAAAGTCCGTGTAATAGTTAGAAATAACCACAAAGTTCACTTAGCACAGTCACACATGTTGATGTGTACAATCACATGCCATGAATTGCAGAGTCACACATGTTAATTTCTACAATCACATGCTAGATATTGCATAGTCACGGTCAGGGTCACTCGTGTTGAGGTGTACAATCACGTGATATAAGATGTACAGCCACACACATGATGTAGTCTTGTATAGTCACAGTCTGTACGCTGCAAAGTCACACAGCTTAGTCTGTACAATTACACACTTCGCAATATGCAGTCACGCACATGATATAGTACTGTCTCGGGCCCTGTCACTGATGGCAACTAATATTCACCATCTGTTAGGACTCACTGACCCGTATAACGGAACGACCCGACTCAAGTACCCCTGCGGACGAAGACACTGACGGTGTGTACGAAGCGTGGGACAGATTCATACAAGACTGCGCCGGGACATTCGACTTGAACGCCGAACTGTTGTTTTTTCCGGTGCATACTATGGGGCACTACGCGTGCATCTGCGTCAACTTTAGAGATAGAACAGTTGATATTCTCGATCACCAGACACACGCCCCAGGGTCGCATATGTTCCGGATGTCCAGCATAATAGTAAGTTGCACGCATATGCTTTATTTCACCGCGTCAAAATATTATACTGCTCCCATAAGTGCTGACATTTACTATTAACTAATACTACATCAGCTGCAAGCATTTATCGACTACATAGAAGAAAAGGGGCTGATTAAGGGCAGTCACATGTCAAAATTTACACATCGACAAGTAAAATTGGAATGGCAGAGCGCAAAAAGAACGATCCGGAGTCCGGCATTTTCTGCTTGATGCACATGTGCCTGTACGACGGTGCGCCGTTCACCCACCCTGATATTGGGACAAAGCTCGGGAGGCGTTACTTGTCGTTCGAGGTTACGGCAGCCCTCGTACTTGCTGACATGAATGGAGCTCGTGAGGACGTGTTGCCGAAAATTCGTGCTTTCATGGAAGACGCGCCAAAAACATGGGAACCAATCGACCCACGTCGTAAGATACGCGGTATCGTGGTACGGAAGACCTCGACGAAGACCTCCACGAAACGTAAGGCATGAATGTGTAGTGAATTAAAAACACTTTTTTGTGAACATAGAAAAAATCTCATGTCCGAGTATCTTCTAAGTATCAAATGAATGACAACTCAGTATCAGGGTCGCATGTGCGATATGATACAGTCACGCAACTTCTGACTCACAGTCACAGTCAAACTCCTGCAGAGTCATGACAGACAACCACAAATTAACTAAATTCACTGGATTAATTTAACTTAATCACCCCCACATATGTCACCATCCATTTTCTTTCAGTTTAAATAATTCATAAGATGCAATTTGAATCGCCACATATATCCTAAACAAAATATTGGTTTTCCGACGCATGGTTCGTGAAATACATTGTAAATTATATAGCGAAATAATTGTAAAAAAGTTCAAAAAAACGATGTCGACGACGAATGTTAAAAACCAACGTGACTGTGAAGGGATGTTTGTGAGTCTCAATGAAACATTGAGAAACACAAACACCCACCTCAAACTCCTTACCCTAATTAATTTATGAGGATAAACACCCCACCTAACCCATTAAATTTTCACCCCCACCTAACCTATTCAATTTTCACCCCACCTTTACTGCCTAACCCATGCATTTTCAACCCCCTATTTACTGCCCCCCTCCCCCCCCCCCCTCTATAAATACCAACGCCCTATGTTCACGACTCCACTACTTCAAACTTACAAAAAAATGGCAAGCAAGATAGAAGAAATCAGAAAACTGATCGAGGAGTACGAGGGTTTATTGAATACCGCTATGTCCACTGAATTAAAGGCTGTGCAGCAAGCAGGAACTGCAGTTGACACGAGGAACTTCGTAGCGTCCATTGGCAATACACATAAAGAGGCAGAACTGGATAAGTGCATCCAGTTCTTCATGAAGAGGTCTATATATTGTTCCCGCCAAAGGAAGGGGTTTCAGCGCGACTTGGCCAACTTGAAGGAGATGCTTAAAAAGTACGAAGGTTAAGTATGTATGGATTAAGATGTAGCGTTTAGTAACGAACTTTTTTATGTGTTTTAAGTTCTAATGAATGTTAAAATGTAGCGTTTAAATGGTATGCAATGGATGTTTTCCGCATTATGTCGTAGAATGTTTTCGGCGTTTAATGGTATGCAAGTATTATATGTTGTGTAAAAGATGGACTTTTTCTAATGTACAAATATTTTCATCGCTATTTCGTTATTTCTCTATTTCCTTTGCTATTTTTCTAATGTACAGACACATGGTGTATAGTCACAGTTCACAAGTTTTATAGTCACACTAAACATGGTTTAGATTTCTAACTTTATTTTGTAGAATCACAGACAGTGTATTGTAGAATCACAGTCATTGCCTTGTACAATCACACTCCCATAATTACAATCACACTCCACTTCTTGTTCTACAGTCACGCACTGCCTACTGTAAAGTCGCACTCATTGCGTTGAACAATCACACTCACTTGTTTCGTGTCAACCAAATATTAAGGGCATAATGTTCCTGTACAGCTGTATTTGTAACCAAAGATGATGCATTCCAGAATGAAAACGACTACGTTCCTCAATGTATTCTTACAATCCAAAAAACAAAACCAATTTTACGGACCCCCATGTTTACGACTACGCCATATTAGAAATAATTAAGGTCCGCAATAGACGTAAACAAAATCACGGACCTTGACCATTTCAAATGCCGCCAAGTCTTTATGTTTCACAAAAAAATAAAAAAAGTCCCCATGATCTATGACTTACACCATATTAGCAATGATTGAGGTCCGCAATATACGAAAGCAATGTCACGGACCTTGACCATTTCAAACGTCGACAACCTTTGTGTTCCCAAAAAGAATGTTCCTAAGTAACAGATGATATTCATGAACAATCCTCCTCGGCAATCCCTGCCGGGTCCTCATCCTCCTCCTCCTCAACATCGACAGACAAGTCAGCAATCGGTGGGTACTCAGCAAATGGGTTGGGGCAGTTCCTCTTGTCATGGTGACCCGTCCTCTTGCAGTTCTTACACAGCCGTTTAGGCTTGGCGGCAATTGCAGCAGCCTTCGCCTTAGAAGAAAGCATCCGCTTCCCACTTCCCTTGTTCTTGGCGTTCTTCGGGGGCAATATGGTTATTTCAATTGCGCTCGTACAGCCGAGGATCTCCTCTAATTCTTGCGTCTTGCTACAAGGGCCAGCAAGGGCAATATCGGACCTGAAGTCGCGAATGACGTCAGCTAGATTACTAACGTCTTCCTTACCCATTTTGCTGACATGACTGACGGTCTCATAGAACTCCGAAAATAGCCTCGTGACTGTAACAGCCTTATCATCGCTTAGGCGACTCTCTGACAAATGACACGCATTAACATTACGTAGAGCATCCCTTGTCCATCTACATGCCACGTACCGTTCCGGGATCGTCTCCCGTCCTTTCGAAGAGTATATCCAAATGGCATGCCTACAAAGAATTCCATACCGACCGAACTTCCTGCAAGTACAGCTGATCTCACAGGTACCTGCGAGTGCATTAAGAAACACATAAAGAGTGCGACTCCTGACCGTACGGACAGTGGCTACGCAACGTACGGGATGTGGCTTTCTAAAGGTATGATCACAACCTTGACAGAATACAGTCACACCTGTTATGCTGCATAGTCACAGTCCTTACGTCGCAGAATCAAACGAATTGCGTTGTACAATCACACGCACCGCATTCCAGAGTCGCACCCTTTATTGTGTATAGTCACATTCAATGAATTATGGAATAAAACTCGTTACGTTTGGATCATATAGTCAGGCTATGTGACTATGGCTACACGACATGGACAGTGACTTTCTATGCCAGTACCTGGGTTGTATTCAACAATGTAGTTGCGGTCCCGGATGGAGTCCAGTACTGTTGTCGCTTCGATCCCGTCCTTCTCCTGATACCCACGGACGCTGCACGTGTAGAGCGAAAACTTAACCTCTTCCTGAAAGTGTGCAAAAGCCACGTGCATGTACACCCTTGCCGCGTGGCTCTCCATCGGATTCGTCGATCCAATTTTGGGGAATGACTGTCGGTTATCGTTGTCTAGCCTCTTCTGCATGTGCCTCTGTTGGTCCATCGCACTTTCGAAACGCATCCAGAACTGGACCAACGTACCATTGTTGTCTTCAAACTTTTTGAAGAAACTGTTCTCGCTCTCTGATCTCTGCGTTGTCCTCATAATTTCGGACATCCTCACCTCCCTGCAATGCGCGGCGACCCATTTGCTCTTGTCTTCGAACATATTTTCGAACCATTCGATCCCAACAGCATCATGGTCAATCATGATCCGCCCCCACATGTCGTCGAACTCCGACGCCTCGATGTCATCGTCCCATATAATTGCATTGAGGGCTTTTACGAATTCCGAGGCCTCCTCTCTTGATCTGCCGTACTTTGCTGGAACCTTGTTCATGATGTGCCACGTGCAGCACCGTTGGTGCGCTGCTTTGAATATTTCCGAGACGGCTTTTAAAATTCCGGGATCCTGGTCTGTAATGATATAACATGGTTCCTTCCCGCCCATGGCCTCCAAAAACCGGGAGAGGACCCATGTAAATGACTCGTAGTCCTCCTTAAATAGCAACGCCCCACAGAACGTGACAGACCGTTTGTGGTTGTCCATGCCAGTGAACGGTGTGAACACCATGGAATACACGTTGGTTCCGTACGTTGGGTCGAACGAAACAGCATCCCCGAATGCCGCGTAGTTCCTTCGAGCTGCACCATCTGCCCAAATGACCCTGCGTAAGCTCCCGTCTGTATCCACATCGTAGTCAAAGTAGAAATCCTCCTGACTGTCCCTCAAACTCTTGAACCGGTCTATGAACGACCATCCTGCTCGTGGACGAAGCACTTGACGTCCCTCCCCCAGTTCTTGAAATCAACCGACGATGCTCCGATATTCTGATATCTGCCCGACAACTCCTTGCACATCCTGTATGTCCGAGTCGCCCCGATCTTCAGCTGCACACACAAAATTGCAACTGCATTAGTCGCGCAGAGTTAGCAGTCAACCATACACTAACAACATTGTTGACATACATTACGCACCCTCGAGTTACAAACGATCATCTCCTTGTGATATCTTGATAAATTTCAAGATGACTTTTGAAACTCTCGGTCCTTAACCATCACAAGATCGTGGTTATGTTCCTCGATGAACTCTTCAATATAAAACCCCCCGACCATTGCACAGAGCCTAATTCTTGCTCCACATTGCGTCCTCGTCGCCTTCGTAATCCTTTTGGGTTCGTACGATCCCAATACTCTTGTCCTCCTTCTCTCCGGTGCTCGACAGCTTCACCATGCTCTAGCTGGCTGTTTTGCCCTCCTTGTTACAAGCCAACAATTTCTTCTTGATCGAACCATCAAATGATCTAGTTGTCGTGTACCTCTTCGCCTCGAAACCAAGATAAAATGCGTAAGCTTGATAAAAATTGAATGCTCCATCGATGTCCGCGAACTTCTGCCCTACGTAAGGGACAATCACTGTGTCTTCCGCTGGCATATAGGTTGGAACAATAAAAACAAAAAACACTATTAGTGGTTGGAACAATATATTACACACTAAAAACTACTTAGAAATAGTTAGAAATAATCACAAAGTTCACTTGGCATAGTCACACATGTTGATGTGTACAATCACATCCTATGAGTTGCATAGTCACACGTATTGAGGTGTACAATCACGTGATATAATAAGTTGCATGGGTTAAACTGCTGTCGATAAAAAGAATCCCTATATTACACGCTATCAATCTTGCAACGCACGCATTCATCTCTAACCTTCATGAAATGTGACCTTTCTCAACAGCGACTGTGGCATTGCTCATATAACAGCATGATTTTACTAAAAACTAGTTAGAAATAGTTGGAAATAATCGCGTGATATAAGTTGCATGGGTTAAACTATAATAAATACTCGACAACGCATAAGATTTATAAGTACAATACTCGACAACCAAAAAAAATAACAATAATAAACATAACAATGGTGGAACGTGTGGATAATGAATGTAACGTAATAAATATATCAGTTTTACCAGCACCAATATTTGGAATAATACAACTACAACTTCACATAATACAACTACATCTACAGCAGAAAAGCTACAACGACGTGGAACGTGTGACTGTCTATCATATTAAGTGTGACTACCACGTTATAATTGTGCGACTGTCCATCATATAGAGTGTGGTTGTGACATTACAACTGTATAACTTTTGAAATTAACAAACCAAACAAAAAAATGGACTTCGAAATGCAAGATACCAAATATATATGTATGTACTCATCTTACCTCCTGCAAGCTAGTTGAAAAGGAATTTTCGACTGGACAATTTCGAGCACAGACGAATCTTCAAGAAATAGCACCATTGGAGCATGTACATGTAGAACAGATTACGAATTAAGGTTAAGTTATTTTGCATGATAGTATAAATAAGGAGATGAATATTGATTTGGGGTGAATTTTGAATTTTAATGAAATGAAATGAAATGGTGAGCAATAGGATGAATTTTTGAATTTTAGTGAGAGAGTGAATTTTGGTGAAAGATTGAGAGAAAGAAAGTGAATTTTGGTGAAAGATTGCGCTGCGAAATGGTGAGCAATTGAGAGAAAGAAGGTGGCTTTTGGTGATGGAAATGATGAAAGATTGAGTGAGAGTGCTCTGCTTTACCTGCTGTTGCTCTGCTCCTGTCTGCTGCTGCCTGCTGCTAGTCATTCCACGCACTTCATCTCCTCTTTTTTTTTGTGATTAATCTAGGCCATCCATCCTACCCAAATCAAGGGCCATAAACACAACTTCCCAACTTTCCACTTTACCCAAACTTCCTTGATCCCTTTTCTATATATATATATATATATATATATATATATATATATATATATGTTCAAATAAGTGTTTAAAGTTACACGAGATGAGTGATAAAGTTGCACTTTATCACTTGAAGTGATAAAAGAGCTGAATGTTATAGTTACATATCAATTTTAAACAAATGCAACTTTATCGTAGGTCATCTGTAACTTTAATATAGACTTACTGAAACATGGTGACTTTTTTTGAACCTACCTCTCTAAGTTGCACTTTATCACTTGAAGTGATAAAAGAGCTTAATGTTATAGTTACATATCAATTTTAAACAAATGCAACTTTATCGTATGTCATCTGTAACTTTAATATAGACTTACTGAAACAGGGTGACCTTATTTGAACTACCTCTCTCCTACCCCTCTCTCTCTCTTGATGGCATAAATAAATTATCTTCTTCATTCTTCTCCCTCTATTGTGTCTCTAGTATCTCTCTATTTCATTCTCCCTTTCTTTTCCAACACATTTTGTGTTTTTGCTTTAGTTTTGTTTGATGGTTTTATTTTTTAGAATTTCTCAATGTTTGAATTCTTCTCAAAGGAAATGTCAAGTAAGTAAAAATATATGATACGAGTATGTTATAGATATAGATATCAGCCCATCCAGAAGCGGTTTGAGACTATTAGCTAGTGTCTTGGAAATTACCTTACAATGGACATTACATAGGCTTATCAGCCGAATTCCGACATCTTTCGGGGCAATTAACATTTTGGTACTAGCACCACCACCGTATTATTTAAACTCGTGTTTTAAAAAGAAATTAACACGTAGCTAGAAAAACACAAATTCTTATTTGTGACGAATCAGTTTTTCATGACGGATCAAATACGGCTCATTTACATTTAAAAAAAAAAAGACAAAATACTTCAAAAGTAATGAGTTGTCTTTTCTACACAAATGGCTAATATTGAACCCTTTATAACAAAGTTACAAATACCTCTGTCATAAGGGAGATTAGCTAAGAAAAAAACTTCTAATAAATTAATTGATATTGAGTGATTCGAACCAACAACCCTGTGTTCAAGAAGTTGAACTGACAGACTTCGTTACTTAAAGTTCACAAATTTCAATCATCAACAATCGACGGTTCACATTTCTGAAGTAAATATCGGTTCAACAATAGCATTGTCATTTCCCAGTGGTCACTCATAAGTTTTAAACGCTTCATTCCCAGAAAAAGGGCATCAAGTAAATGACTCATGTTTCCCCGGTGATTCCCCGGTGACAAAGTTCTCTAGTCTATACATGTAACGAACTCTGCATCTTGTCAGCGACATCATTAAGTTCAATGATGTCGCTGTCATTCTCAGGCGTCACCAAATTCTCAAGCTCTACCGCTAATTCCGACATTTGCTTTCGAAGTCTCTCGCCCTTGTCCGGTAGTTTTGAAACAGTGGCCTGCATTAAGAATACGATATATAAGTTACTGTTATAAAATCATTCATAGCCACCAATTTTGAAACAGTAGCCAGCATTAACAAGGCGATATATAAATTATTGTTAGAAAAACATCATAGTGGTGTCTCCACCAGTTTTATTATCACCTTGTTTGATAACAGTTGAGATAAACGCCTGATTCTATCTTTAATGTCTGATTCACTCATGCTATCAGGGGTTTTTGGAGAAGAGTTCACTATATGAGTTTTCACTTCCTTGGGCTTAAATGCATACTGTGACCTGAAAAAGTTGGAGGGAAAGGAAGAAAAAATGGGGTGTTATAGAGAGAGATCACAAGAACTGGATAACAACATCCAAACGAATGATCCATACCCGTCGACCGGTCGTTCCGTTGAAGAACCACCATAATGTCGATTAGACGTTGTTGATCTCTTCCTGTGAAGAACGTTATGTAATAGTTAATTATATTGAAATTCCATGGAGAAGAGAATTCATATTCTTCTCAACTCTAACAGAAAAAGATCAATCCATAACTACAATCCACACCCCAAAGTTACTGCAATATCCACATGCTTGTTAATCGTAAAAATTTCTAGCTGTGATGAGCTGGAACCAAAAATTATCTAGGCTTCCAAAGAGAAAATTCACATACCTTATTTCCTCTTCTTCTATTGGCCCTGATGGTGTCGGTTCTGACTTGGAATAAAGCAAACTGTGATCACTAACACCTCCAATGCCAAAAGATTCCAGGAGTTTAATATGCTCTTTCAAATCTTTACTCCTGTCTCCCATACAAACAATCTAATAAAATACATAAACTGTAGAGCAAAAAACTCATACACCGGACAACACTATAAAAAGGCCGTTATTAGAATTACAGGGTTATACATCAATATTTGGTCACCATGTTCCGCATGCAGCTGCATCTGAGTTGGAGAAATATCAAAACCGTCCTTGGGGAGGCTAAAAAGTTCCTTGAGATCCTACGTAAGATTGTCAGGATAAAAAGGTTTAGAACCTCAACATGTGGCTTCGAAGCAACTTGGATTGTAGCAAAAATAGAAACCTGTTGGGTGAAATAACGGGTTTGCTCTTTGTGCTCAGTTGCTGTTTTGAATAACCCACCTTTGAATACCTAATTTGCAGTTTCAAAAGTGAGTAAATAGTGTCTGAGACGAACACCATAAAGAGGATTGAAATAAGCACCAGAAGAAAGACAGTATCCAAACCTGCATCCTATACATCTTTTCTTCAATTGTCCCACATGTTATCAATCTATACACGACGACATTTTTTTTCTGGCCAATGCGATAAGCACGGTCTACACTTTGGTTATCCGTACTGCAAATACACAACAAAAAATATTTGTCTGTATCTTTTAGAGTCCGGAGTTGGGAGCTATGTTGCTCGGATTCGTTTAGAATTATCTGACAGGTGCGTATCTAAGTGTTAAACTCGGCTATTTTTATGAAAATTTTGCATACTTTGGCTTAAAATGAAGAGTCCATGTGTCATACAGTTATGCTCATGTCCGAGTGTCAAGTGTAGTACACGGGTACTCGAGGTAACTAGAAGAGTTGGAGTAACATAGGTTGGAAGAGGTATCAAAATGCTTTCCAAGGTTTTGCGGCTCAGAATAAAATACCAAAGCGAGTATCCTACATTCCTACCAATTAAGACACCACACCTCGAGACAGGACTACAACAGCATACATGAAAATCTCAAAGCATGGTAGACTTCTTCAACGAGAGCTACTTTTCTATATAAAATAATTCATTCACAATTTCCCCCACTCGGAAGGCCATAACCCAACACTTAAAACATAATCAAGATAAATTTTCACTATGTTTAAAGAAAAAAAGGTAAAAATGTAGGATTATAGATTCCCGGCCCGACTGCCCTTTTTTCTTGATTAAATTTTATATCCTTTCATTTTCTTAATGTTCATCTTTTCCTCCACCATACATCTATTCTAATGTCTGGCATAGATATATTGAACTACTAATATAAACAACTTCGACAATTACCTAGGGTTCCACGCTGGATCTACAACAATTACACGATCAGCTTTTGTAAGAGTTAAGCCAAGGCCACCCACTTGTGAAGTCAACAAAAAGATGGGAGCTCCATGGCCATCTTGAAATTCCTGATTACAGTAAAAGACAGGAGCTTCAGGCCTTCTGTTAAAGCTCTAGAACATATAACTAGTCGATCAGTTGTGAAGGTAAGGAACTAACATTTACAACTTTTAATCTGTCATTAGCTTTGGTCGTGCCATCGATACGAAGGAAGTCAAATCCATGTGACACAAGTGATTCCTGATTGTAAGACAAGCAGTTCAAACAACTTGAAATCAAATGTTATCACATTTAATATAGGGATATATATAGACTTTAATAAAGTCCTAAACATATCAAGAAATTGGAAATGATGCAAGATAAACAAGGTAGAGTCTACATGAGAAAAGATTTAGCACATGCTTCTGACTCGAACCTGAATAAGATTAAGCATTTTCCGAGTCTGGGAAAATATAAGAACATTATGCCCCTCTGGAATCAGCTTTTCCTACAAGCGTTTCAAGTAGATTTAAGATACCATAGCCTATAAAATATTGATGAAAGATAAAAAAGAACGACACTCACTAACCAGCAAAGATAGATTTAAGGTACCATAGCCTATAAAATAATGAGAGAAAAATATAAAAGAACGGCACTCCACTAACCAACAAAGATAGTATAAACGATATCTTGCACGAGACATTGGCATTATTCTCCTGAAAATCGTCTTCGTCTGTCAAATTAGCTGCGTGTGTTGCCAGTTTCTCAGCAAGACCACGGTCTTCCTGATTTAGCATCTCGTCCATGCCTTCCAACAGATCTTCAGCTGCTCTCTTTGTCAAGAGATAAGGGTGATCACATATCTTTTTCAGGATCTGCTTCAAACAAAATTTTCCATACAAAATTGTTAGGTAACAGAGCACTAGAAAAATGAAACTCTCTATGATTAAGGACCTTATTCACAGAAACAGACAAATATAATGGCTAAAGGTTGAAGTATCCCTTGCAAGTAAATTGCTGATTTCTTTTCTGGAGTGTATAGCAGACATGAACAAAACAAATTGAATGCCAAGTTTTACAATACCGTGATTGCAGCCAGGGGTGAGCCATCGAAAGCTGAAAGGACTATTTCACTCCTGAGAAAAGCTTCATAAAGGTGACGCTGAACCAAGCCAAAAGGACGGCAGAATGAGATACTCTGACAAACAATGCTAGAATAATACTCCCTCCATTTTTTATGTTTCTTCCCGTTTTTTATGATTTGTGAGGAGTATTTAATTGAAACGGGAAGAAACATAAAAATGGAGGGAGTAGTATCATTAATTAACATCCTCATAAAAAATCGTACCTGACTACTGGTCAATCGAAGCCACACTATCATCTCATTCTTCCGAGACAGCTTTGTACTTTCGGTGGTCCCGTTTTCAGAAAACACTTCGCTTTTCATGCGTCGAAGAAAGTATGGTTGAATTCGATCCCTTAGCTCCTGCAAGAACATGATATTAGACCCTGAACAATCCACAATCACATGTAACCACAACATTTTGAGACAAACGCATCCGAAAATATGGGCCAGTAATTTGTAAACTTATTTTCCAGAGTACTTGTAGCAAAATTACAGAAACAGAAATAATAACAATAATAGCACTAGCATGGTTTTGTGCTATCCTGGTAATCATGTACTCCCTCCGATTCATTGGAATCGCAAAATTTACTGTTCACACAAAAAATAAGGAAAGTGAATTTGGTGGACCACAATAGTGATGTCATGTAAGATTGAGTAATATAATAACATTAGATTGAATATTTTGGAATATAGTAATAAAAAGTGAAGGGTAGGTTAGTCATTTTATAAGAAAAATATGACCCAAAATAGAAATGTTGCAAAGTTGATGAATTTGCCAAAAACGGAATATGTTGCGAATCCAATGAATCGGAGGGAGTATATCACATTTGATGATGCAATGAAAGTTGCAACCAAAAATATTGCCTCTATCAAAATCTTTCCAACAGTTTGGGAAGCTAACAATTATTAGAGCTCCGACAAATAGCCAAGGATGAAAGAACATACAGTCTGGTTTAGTCCTGATTTCTCCTTACAAAACCTCTCTTTGGAGCGGTTTTGAGATCACTAATGTTTGTTTTGAGCATCTAGGTACGTGGGCAAAGAAATCGGCTGTCTCATGATGATTATCTCGTGTTTGGGAACGAAAGTTCCGAGCCTATAGCGATAAGAACGAAACTGGCGGATGCCGAGATCAAGGAACTCGTCTCCATCCCCAAGACGGTCCCGTACAAGCACACCTTGAGGCTCAAGACATCACATGGTGGAAGGAGGAAGTGATTAAAGGACAAGATACGGGGAGGAAGGAGCACAAGAAGACCCACGACTGGGTAACACCCCACAAATGTAGCACTGAAGACGACCGCTGCGACAGCAGGAGACGTCCGTGGTGATGGTGTCCCAACCTAGACGGGTTTGACCCCGACAATGGTGGCCCACTTCGGCGGAGCCCATTTTCTTTTTGTTCCTCTTGTTTTGGTAAGCTTATATATACCCCTTTGTAATCTTTATTTGGCACGACATCTTAGTTCTAGAATTTCACTTTTCATCTTTGTTTTTCCTTAATGTTTCCCTAATCACTCTTTAATCTAGTTTTAATCTTTAGAATTGCAACTCTAGTTTTGAGTTTGTATTGAAGATTATTGCTGCTTAATCTTTCTCTATCAATCCAAGTTCCTTTCTTTTCCTCTTTGTTGGTATATTTCTCTTCGCCTTAATCTGTCTCTCTTAGTTTTAATCTTCTTCATTAGTTACTAAATCACTTGTTTGTTTTTGAACCAAAAAAAAAATCACTTGTTTGTTTAAGTTAATCATCTATTCTAATTTATGTGTCTGTAGTGTAGTTAGCAATATGTGTGAGTAGTTTTCTTGTTAAGGCTTAAGGGGGATCCTATGCATTGATTGTTGGATTGTGGGTTAATTACTTAATTGTGGATTGGGTGATTTGATTCCCTTCTAGTGAATATCATGTGGTCAATGAATTGCTTGAGCGCTCATTCACTTCATTTCATTTGTTATCATTCTATCATTAAGATCGAAAGCCTAGGATAGTACGTAGACTACGCTAGTTGGGTAGATAACGAGCCAATACGTCGTGAAAGCTCTTTGAATCGACCTAAGGTGACTTTCACACGGAAACGAGTTGTAGTCAAACCTCGCTTTATTAATCTTAGCTTATCTTTATCTAGACTTTACTACCACTTTTAGGCCGAACTAGACTATTAATCTCGAGACTTATTGCAATCTATACCATCCTTGTGGACTGACCTTGACTACCATACCACTATTACTTAATTTTGTCTAGTTTAAGTAATTGTTTTTACTAGGACCCTAGAACAAGCCTTACGTCATTTGGCTTTCTTAAGAAACTGAGAAGAGAAAAATAACAGGGATGGTGTCAAGAAAATAAATCTTGCGAAAGATGCATTCCTAAAGACGCAATGAATGGAAACATATACTCCCTCCCATATTTAATGTTATTCCCACTTAATAAATGTGAGAAGTATTATATTGAAGTGAGAAGAACATTGGTGCGTGGAGGAAGTATATAGTGATTTCGAACGGCAAAAAAAAGTCATTAGGAAGAAGCATGCGTAATACCTTTGCAACCATTGAACCAACGCGCTTATCCCTCTCTGATGCTTTTTTGTCAGTACCCCGAAGAATGGGATTCTCGTATTTTTCTTTGAAGCTGGATATACCAGTAATATTTAGATCATTCTAAGAGATAATTATCCTTCAAAAATCAAAACGGTATATGGTCTAGAGGTACATACCCTTGCTTGTCGCCCAATAAATCAGGACAGCAGAAATTAAAGAGTGCCCACAGCTCCTGATTCGTCAAAAGAAGCAGCCACAGATCATGTAAGACATAAGATTTTCATAATTAGTTCACGGCTTCAAAGTGCAACAAATGCTAATAGTACCTTTAAGTTGTTCTGTATGGGGGTGCCACTGATGATGATACGATGAGAACATGGAATTTCAAGCAAACTCTTGGCTCTCTGCGTACTTGGATTTTTAATGAGATGACCCTAAATAGATATCGAATCTAGATTAGTCAAGTGAAACCACGACCGGCAAAATACAGTCATGCATATATGTGAAGTATGAACTCATGATATAATCTGATTTCTGCAGCTTATCACACTTACGAGTACCTGAAAGAGTGAAAGTATCCTTTATAAACTAGGTAGCACTGACAAACGGGGGACAAAATGTTTGGAGAATCATCCATGTACCGACAACTGGGCACAAAATCAAGCAACTGTAGTTGGGGAAACTAGCACGCTAACAGGAACTAACATGGTACTGGATGTCTCATAAAGAGAAGCCACATCAGCGGATGTTTCATAAACATGTTGTCCAAAGTGAATCAATGTTGGAACGATAATAAAAGGGACAATATAACATTTGCGTCGAACACGTCTATATTCTGGCAAATAAGAACTAATCACATCAGATAACATTCACAACTAGCTACTTACCTCGTCCAATATCATATAATCCCATATAGGGACATCATCCTCATCATAAAATTGACCCCCGCATAATTGTTTTGTGTTGTTCCGTACAATATCATAAGTTGTCAGTAGGATACCTTTTTGCTGCAAAGAAACACAAAAAAAATCCTCTATATTCAAAAAAACAATCCCGGTCAAAGCTGATGTCAATGTAATTATGTAAGACAGAAGTTTATTAATGGCTCGACAAGAAAATTATGACATTATCCTGGTCTAGTGAAGCTTCCAGCCTTTTAATTTGTTAGATCTACAAAAACATAACATTCTAAATCTGAGATGATCAGCAATGAGCAGATACATACTCCCTCCTATCCAATCCATTCAACTGATTTGCTTTTTGGTGGTCTTCTAGACACACCTTTGACCGTTATTTCTGCATTAATACGTGACCTTTGGCTAAAAAATATATTCCATGAAAGATTTGTTCATAACAAATCCAAAAAAATTAATTTCGTCTTTGAAATTTTCATACTTCTTATTATAGTTACTCTCAAAGCTTTCCAAGTTTTTAAGTTTGACCCGCAAAAAGCAAACGGATAGAATAGATTGGATAGGAGAGAGTATAATTTAGCTTTCCATTCAACCTCGAAGAATCATGCGTTCAAAACAGTAGTTGTAGGCTTAAATTGAACAGAAGAGTTTCCAACTTGAAATAATAGAAGCAAGACTCCTTAACGAAAATCCATGGTCTGAGTCAAGTCTATTTGAAAATTAAATTCAAACCTGAAGCACATATTGGAGTTCGTACTGCCGCAACTTTGGACATGTTCCATAATATCTACAAAGAATAGAATGTCAGAATCCCAAGAATACACATACATGCCTGAAATTTATCACATAATCAGGGAACTCACTCTTTTATCATCTTTGAAAGACCAACCACAGATAGCTCTTTGATCCAATGAGGGATGAGGGTCTTGGGGGCCACAATCATTACCCTCTTTGTTAAGCGCGAATGAAACATGCCAGCTAAGTATCCGGCAATCTGAAATGCACAGACATGTTCCAAATAAACAAGGTGCTATAAGTGTTTCCCAAACAGATACCAAACACACAAAATAATAATTTACCTGCATAGTTTTTCCCAGACCCATATCATCGCCTAAAATGCCACCTTTTCCTTGGCAATGAAGAGACCAGAGCCACTTTAATCCTTCACGTTGATGAGGATAAAGCATTTTACTAATGTCAGGAGGTAGTTCGAAACTTGATCTTGGATCTTTCAGAATAAAAGAGTGATCGTCCATTAAAACAACCGCATCATCATCTACAACCTCAACCATCCGTGAACTAGCCAACCCCCCGTCATACCGCTGCTCAGCTCTCTTCCAGCCATGACTTCCCACCTCCACACAATCATCCTCATCAATACCATTTTTCAACTTATAAGCAGCCTTTTTATGAGAAACAGCACTTTCCTCGAAGACTGTAGTAACACTCTTGGATTCTTTTTGAGGGACATTCTTAGTTGGTTTCTTCACCTCTGCCAAAGTATCCATGTCGATTTCATCTTTGAAACTGTATGCAGACTGTCTGTGAGAACCAGCAGATTTCTCAATACCGTTCTTACCCATGCTTCTTGCTGCCTTTCCTTTAAAATTACTATTTGGTTTTGTCGCCTCCGCAAAATTATGCCAGCCAAATTCACTTTTGCCTTGCCCATGATCCACGTCAAATTCGCCTTTGAAACTATATGCTGAATGCTTGGGAGAAACAGAAGGCTTCTCATTTAAATTTCTACTTACGTTTTGCGATGCCTTCCCTTCAAAGTTGCTAATTGGTTTTGTCACCTCACCAAAACTATGCCAATCAGCCTCTATAGAGGTATCGTTCTTTACTGTTTTGCTCTGCTCATGATCGGCCTCAACAGAAGAAAATTTTAACTGATCAGATGAGCCATCAAATGAAGATCCGGCACTAGCATATCCATTTCCTGCTATGACATCCTTCTTTTGATCCACGCTTTTATCCTTCGCTATCTCATCAAACTCATTAACCAAGGGAACTAGCTTTTGGTCAACAGGCCTTGAAGTTTTCTTCTTCTCTATTGATAAAAATTCAAGCCTAGAACTTAAATCATTCAATATATCCCTAATCTCGTGCCCCCCACAACCCAAATCCTTCCCTGGTGGCGGTGAGCTAAAGTCAGACACATCAAAAAATTGGGGATTTTCCTCTTTTGCGTGGTCAGCATCATTTTCATTGGACAATTTGCAGAGGCGCCTTCTCCCTTTGATTTTAACCTTCTCGGTTTTTGGTTTCTCTGATAAATAAAATTTTAGCTTAGTCAGAAGAATGCAACCAACTGACACATGATATTCCAGCTGCATTATCATTTCTTGGCAACATCTGCCACCCATCTTTCCCTCAATTTCAAAATTACATACAGCAATGAACCCACTCAGACTCTGATATCATAAACTTCACTTACATTTTATTCAGCTTATTCAGTCAAGAAAAAACCTACACCAATCCATTCCAAACTACCCACGTTACCATTTTAGGTAAATCCATTCTATCTTTGGTAAAAAAAAATAAAGTCCAAACATAAAACTCTTGCAATAGTTTACCATTTTTCTTAATCTTTATGCAAAAAATGGATGGGCGGTTTGGAATGGAATGAAGAAAGTCATATACAATGAACAAAAGTAACTATATAATCTATAACAGTTCAGCAGCTTAAATCAATTCTAGTTACTTCTGAAGTTCAACCAATTATTTTTAACTAAGACACACTAACCATGATGAGAGTCTGCATCTGTATCGGCAAGGAATATAGGGTTACTCCCATGGTCTGAGTCATCTTTCTCCTCAGAAACTCCAACAATCTTCTTCAACGGCTTTGTAATATCTGCAACTTCACCGTGAGTTAATTCTCTCAAAAATAAATGAACCGAGTACGGAATCAAACAAAAGTACAAGCTTCAGTTTGATATACTCCCTTCATGAGTTCACCCCATTTGTCCACATTCCTATTTCATATCTAGAAAAATAAAGGTGTACTTCCCATACAATCCCTGTAAAGTGTAACTTGGTATTCACATCTCATCTCTACCAGATTGTACTCTGTAGCTTGGTATTAGCAAACATTCTCTCACAAACTTAAGCCTAAAACCTGACAATGTCCTCTATATTTGGCTAATAAAATTATGATAAAAGTGCAAATAGCCTTCATCTTTGGTTAAACTCAATAAAAAGAACACTTTAGCGAAGTGAGGATTACTTGTATGTGAGTCAAAATCGGCAGTTGCGGAAAATTCAGGGACACTTTCACCAACTGCGTCATCTTCCTTTGACAACCTCGTAACATCTGCAGTAGAACAATGAACATGAACCAAAATTCATCACAAAAAAAAAGTATCCTGGGTATATATGGACTACCTTGCTCAAACACTCGAAATCAAACTGCCTAACTAATGAATGAATGAATGATACCGGAAAATGAATCCAAGTCAACAATCCCGGAGGATGGATGAAAATGGGCAGAATCATCATCAACAACGGCGGCGGCGTCGTTTAGAGGAGGCGATTGCAGGTTAAACGACGGCTGGAAATCATCTTCACCTTAAAAGGGAAAAGAATAAAGAGAAATGAAAATGGATAAGAGGCAGAAGGTAAATGAAAAGGAAGAGGAGGGAGAAAAGGTACCGGAGAAAAGTGAAGGAGAGGGTGGAGGAGGGCGGCGAGAGTGAGGAGTTGAGAGAAGACGGAGGCGATCGTTGAGGCTTAAAGGTTTCTTCTTCGTGGCCGCGGTTTCCGCCATTGTAGTCAAGCTTTTCAAACCCCCTCCTTCCTTAGGTTTTGAAATTCGAATTTTGGGGGAACTGAACTAACGGTCTTTCCAGAGGCGATACTGTGGACTGTGGTGGTGTTGGGTGTGCCGCGTCTATATATACCATCGGAATCTGATAAGAGTTTTTCTTTATTACCCCATCCGTTTCTACGATTTCTTCCACCTTAAAAGTGGTACATTTTTTACGATTTCTTCCATCTTAAAAGTGGTACATTTTTTAAGAAAAACAATAAAATAAGTAAAAGTAGGGAGAGAGTAAAGTAAGTGGGCCACCTAGGTAAGAGAGAAGTGTGATAGAAAAAAAGGAAAAGGGAAGAGAGAAATGTGATAGAAAAAAAGAAAGTGGAAGAAATCAAAGAAATGATTGAAAAAGGAAATGTGAAAGATATCAAAGAAACAGATGGAGTATTATTTTAATTTAATAGGAATAATATCAATTTTGGATGGTGCTCCCTAAATAATCTCAACTTTATTTAATCTGTGAATAAATTCATGTATGACATATATCAAACGTGAACGGAATTGGATGACTTGCTACCTTCTCAGCGTATACACTACGGAGTATTCAGTAATTACTCTAACTACTTGTATTGGACATCCAAAATTTATACTCGTATTTTTCTATCTACCTCATCTTTTACTTCACTTCATCTCCCGTCTTGATAGTCCTAATCACTGTCTCTAACTTGTGGTTGCAGAAAACATCTTTCGAGATGTTTTTTTATCCCCATGAATTCGAAGAACGTGATGAATTTGATGGATTACCCATGGATTTCGAGAATTGTTGTGCAGAATTAGGGTTTAGGGGAGAGAATTTCTAAGAGTTTACGATTAGAAGAATCGACATTGATGTGCAAAGAAAGAAGATGAAGCTGTGTTAATTAACGGCAATGTGACCCACATAAACCTACTGCATCCGGTCATTAATGAGTAATGAGAAGGGCATGTTGTCAAGAGCAAACCTTATCATACAAAAACATTTATAAAACTCAAAACTAGCATACAACAATGACGTTGTAAAAAGCAGGTAAAGGGGTCAAACCACAAGGATGACATTACTCTATTAAATAATGCAAAAACGAGTGAACAATGTCTAACCAAGCTAGAAACACGAAACAAGACAATGTCATACAAAAGCTAAAATAAAAAACGATAACTATACTAAACATATATAAGAACACAAAATAAGATAAACATATGATGAAAGAGTAACTTAGTATAATTCAACCAGCATAACAATGCAAGACAAAGATCAAGTATCAAAAATCTTCTCATCGAAACAACTCTATGCTAAATAACATTACATATAAAGTGATTAACGTCAACAAACAACATCAACATGTGTATAGAACTTAGTAAGGAATAAGGAATGAGGGAATAAGATAATGATTATGCTAAAACAACCATCACATCAAACAACTAGATATCTCCTTAGTCTCAATCAAATCTCAATATCCAAATCAACTTGACTAAGAGTGTGTCACTAGGGGTGCAGATAGGTGTAACAAATTCTCTAACACACAAGCAATCATGGTAAAACACATAACTAGGGAGCCACTTTGATAAAAATTAAAGACCTAATACACGGATATTACACTAAACAATGAAACATAGGAGAATCTAAAGATTGAAACTTTGATAAAGATAAGAGACTTACAATGTACTCCCACCGTCTCGTTCATTTGTTTGTCTTTGATTAAAATACTCCTCAAAATGAATATAAAAGATAAACAAATGAACGAAACAGATGGAGTTATGGATTAAGACATGAGGAAGAATTACACCATGTAATGAATATGAGCTCCTCATAATTACCCAAATAGTTTTCTCCTAAAAATAAAGATAAAGATGAAAAACCTAAACTAGATCTCAATGGAAGATATACCCTTTCTCAAGAAATCTGCTCCAAGGGATGATGCTCTTAAAACCCTAGAAATAGTCTATTTATACTTTAGCCACAAAACTCTCAAACAAGAGATGGACTTCGAGTAAAACAGACCAATAAATAGCACATGAACCAGGGTTTAAGTGAATTTAGGCAGTATGCGGGTGTAGTCTGTGGGCGCAGACTGCGCAAGTGGGCAAAGGTTGCGCAGTTGCGGTTCCAGCTTTACAGCACCATCTTGCGAACGCGATAACTCTCTTGTTTCTTGGCCAAATAAGGCATGTGACCTATCATTGGAAATCAAAGAGAAAGAGCTTTCACCTCCAATTAACCTTGCATCATTTGGAGTTCTAAAACGAAAGTTATGCTCGTTTGAAGTTGATGCGACGAAACCAAACTAATGCAACTTGTAATTTCCAACTTTCGTGTTTTCTTCATTGTTTTGTCTTCTTATTTCTTGGACATGACATATAGTCCTTAATACTTGTATGGGATGATATTTGGGATGTTATCATCCCACTTGTATGACATATGTCTTGTAATCATGTGAGATCTTCTTTAAATTTTTTTTTTTTGTAAAATGTAAGATGTATAATATGATTAAAAAATAATTACAATCAAGACTAAAGAATGACTTAGAGGAGAGTCATAAGCCAATCTCTATCTTGCTAGGCCAATGAATCTTTCAAAACATCATTTATTCTAATACCAAGTGTCAATTTAATCCTATAAAACAGCAACGCATGCCAAGTAATACGCCCTTCGATTCTCCATAGCAAAAGATCTTGTTTAAATTGTCTAATCGAGTATGTTATAAATATCAAATTTTTATAATTTTTTAAAATATGTAACTAAAGATATAGACAAAAGAAAACGTGCATTGACGTGTGTAAAAAGGCAAATGCAAACAGTCAAATGGAACGGAGAGAGTACTGGATAAGCAGTATTATTTGGGATAAGAAAAATTAATCTTTTTAATTATTATTTAAGTCACAAATTATGTTTAACTAAGAAGATAAATTATACTAGTAGATGATTAAATTAAGATTACATGTTGGCCATGAAATGTTATTTAACATAAAAATAAGTTCTAATATCAATTAAATGATGTCATATTAATTATTTAACAAGTATTTATATTTACAATTTATAATAACATTTTAATAGGTAATTTCATGAATAAATAATCAAATAAATAAGTAAAAATCTTTTGAAACTTATAAATTTATTTCAACTAAAATAAGTCAAAATATTTTTTTATAAAATATCGTATGAATTTATTTCATATTTATTTTAATTTACTTTAGTTTGAAGGCTTTATCGGCTAATTACCCATTAAAATCCAAAAATATTTATATAAATTATAAAATGACCATGTAAAATTTTATCACATACTAAGAAGTTATATTATAACTATAAATATATTTTCATAATTATTTAAATATTGTGGATATTTATTACTCCCTCTGTTTCATTGATATCTTCCACATTTCTTTTTTCAACCATTTCTTTAATTTCTTCCACTTTCCTTTTTCTATCACACTTCTCTCTTACCTAGGTGGCCCACTTACTTTATTCCCTCTCTACTTTTACTTATTTTATTGTTTTACTTAAGAAATGTGCCACTTTTAAGGTGGAAGAAATCATAGAAACGGAGGGAGTACATAATTATTTATATTGAGATAAATATGAATAATACAATAGTAATCCAAAAACAAATATAAAAATTAGGAAAATACGAGAATACTCTAAACTGTGATGGTCCTTCTCATATTACTCTCAACTTAAATTTAACCCATAAAAATTCGAACTATAGACTCATTTATCTTTCTTCACTCCCCTTTTCTTTCTTACCTATGATTGTCGGTTCTTTTGTTTTTCAATTGGTAAAACCCCATTTTTTTCTTCTTTATTCCAAATCAACCCCACCTTCATTCATCATTTTTTTTCTTCTTCTTTATCCACCTCTCTGTTTCTCCAAATATACTTCTCCTAATTTGTTGGTTCATCAAATTTTTTCTAAATATCAAACCAATCAATAAATATATATATTAATCAAGCAGGAACATTTCGAGTGATATGATTGGTCCAAATTTTTTAATATATTTTTTAAGTTAAATAAAAAATATGAAAATTTGTATATGAAAAAAAATCCTACTCCACCTAAGACTCGATTTTTGTAAAATTTAAATAAAGAATATAGGGCTCGTTTGGTTCACCATGGGAAGATGAAGTTATCAGGAACTTAAATTCACGTGAATTTGTATTTCGGGTGAATTAAAAAATGTTGTTTGGTTGCCATAGGCGGAATTAATTCATGTGAGAAGTTGTACACACCGAGGGGGACTAGGTGAGCAACTTCCCCCATTATGCAGTAATTGAAGTTCCTTGGGAAGTTGCAATCCCCATGAAATGGTCAACCAAACACCATCGCAATTTACCAATTCATGGGAAGTTCTACTTCCCATGATTTAAGCGGGCAACCAAACGACTCCATAATAATTTGTATAGAAAAAAAATAATCCTGCTCCATTTAAGACTACAAAATTATCACTATATAAACTAACGATTATCACCTCATAAAGCACAAAAATTGGACAGCGAAAGTGTGAAACGCTTAGTCAATTCTGTTTTATGACGATAAACCAAAAATTATTAAATTTTAAAAAGAGTTCTTAAGAATATATAAACTTAAGTTAAATTGTGCCACATTGAAGAATTATAATTCTATAAATAAGAATAATCATTCGTCATTCAAAAATCTTTTGAAGTCTTAAAACTAGCGCTCTTATGAATATAAACTCACATTGAAAAATTATAATATAATGTGATAGAAGCTTCACCCGTAATAATGTCCGATTATGGGTAACTCTGTGAGGGACCAAATGTCCCAAAGACTAATAGAAGTTTCACCCGTAGCTGTTAGCAACGTATATGTTGCCGGGCATCAAAAGTCACAAAAAGACTTTGTTAAGGGATCACTACCCTTGTAGAAGAAAAGTGAAGCGTAGACCGCTTCGAGAAGGTGGACATGTCTGAGTGTGCTGCGAAACTCATGCAAAACATCTTCTAACCACTCCCAATACTACGGGATATAAAAGAATTCAGATCCAAATCAAAAAATTATAATGAGGTCATAGGATTCTAAATAAGAGTAATAATAATTCGTTATTATACATTAACCAAAAATCTTGAGTCATAAAAAGAATTTTAAAGACTATAAACAAAAAATCTTTTAATTCTTAAGAAATTCTAAAAATATAAAATTAAAATTTTAAAATAATTAATAATAAAAATAAAATTATTACTTATATTATTATTATCTTAATACAAATAGATATATTTTCTTTTTCTTTATTTTATTATGATAAATAAGAGTAATCGTTATTGTTTACGTATTGATGGCCTTTTATACAAAAAAATAAAAAATACGTCTATTAAAAAATGTAGCCACAATGAAAATTTACTCCTCTATCTTTCTTTTTCTCTGACATCTTTTCTCTTTCTTCTACAACACTTAACCCTCCCTTCAACCAATTACCCATTGACACCTATTAGATGGATGAGAGGGTAAAAAAAAGAGAAGATGTCAATTTATGACCCTCCTTTGAGATTGAAGCCACCTAGGTCATGCTAATCTAGATAATAATATAAAAAAGCAAACTAAGAAGTCTCCTTTCTAATAAGACGACATGTGGCATCACTACAAGCCGACACGTGACATCACTACAACTCAATCCTTAAGCTACTAAATGAAGGTGTTTGATTTATTGTTTTAGAAAAAAAATTCCTTTGATAATAAGTGTAAATGAAGGTGTTTGATTCCTTTTATTCATCACTACGGAAGATTAACAAGTTGGTGACTTCGAAGTATCTTTGTACTTTTATCTATAAATATAATCAAAAGATAATATGTTTCTATAAAAATATTTTTTAACTTATTCTAATAATAAAATACCAAAATTTAGAATTTAGCATGTTGCTTTTAGAATGACGACATTAATTACACAAATGACATTTATACCCTTCCCTACTAATTAGTTTCTAATATATTTTTTAACTTAATAATAAAGACGATAACGATAATTAAACACATAACTAACGATGTTAACAATTTAAGCGGAAAAATATCAATTGATAACCAACGACGGTAATTAATGAGATTAACAATAATAAGACACATAATTAACATTTTACAATTAAACGATCATGACGTAAACTATAATTAAACAATTATTTAACACTAAATTTAATCATTTGCATAAGTTTAAAAAATATTTAGACAAAATAATTAAACAAGTAATTAACGATTTAAAGATCTAATTTACGTCTATTATAAATATTAATAAAACCCCAAAAATTGTCCAAGACCTCTTCGAGACTATAGAACACTTCAAGGCTAAAACAAAGGGGATATAAATTCTTCTCAACATAAAACAAACACGTCCCGTGCGTTTGCACGGGTGAAAAAACTAGTTAACACTCATATATAATTATCATTAACATTACCCCATTGAAAATTGATCTCCCTATCCACCTTTGATGGGGATAGTCTTAGGGCTTGCTTGGAGTAATTACTAGTGGAGTAATGAAACTCAAAATAAGTAAAAAAAAATGAAGAAGATTGGTGGTTAGGGCATAGGGGTAGTATTTTATGATGTAAAGAGAAGGAAATAAAGATGACTCATTCAGCTACATAGAAGACCCTAGATTTCAGGAAGTGGTAGAATACTATTGTAACGACAAATTTTGTATCGTAGAAAACTGAAATATAAAACAAGGAAACAAATAAATTTTATTAGTATTTATCAAAAGTTTGTGTACAATCTCTAATGTATTCTCTGAGTCTAATACGTCGTTTAGGGAACACGTGTACGCGGTACACGTGAGGGACAGTGCGTAACTGACTTCTGCTGCTCCGCGCGCGGTCTTGCTTGATGTTCTTGAGAGGGTCGTGATGACTTGAATCTCCCTTGAATGTTTGAATTTGTCTTGGATCTTCTGAGGAGGCGGTACGATTTGTCGTACTTGTTGACTGCTTGCGACAGATTTGATGGAGAGCTTGTAGCGACTTGTGTCTTTTTCTCTCTGGATCATTTGCTTCAGAAATTTTCCAATTCTTTCAAATGAATGAGAATGAATCTATTTATTGATTTTTGATTCTCCTTGGTGGACTTTGTAGTCACAGGCCCATTTATGGGCTTATTAGTGACATTGATCCAATTCGTCTTATTTTTAGGTTAATGATCCAAATAGTTCATTTGGTAATTCGTATCGAGCCATATTTCTTTTACTCGGGAAAAAATAATTAAATTGAGCTAAAATTCCGTATTAACTTAAAATAATTAATTAATTTTATTTATTCGGCACTTTAATAACTTTTTAGTGCCTAGAAATTGCCCCCTCGAGACCTTTTCACGTGCACCGTCCGGGTGTTTTGGAGTGGCGAGGTCACAAACATTTTTTTGTTTGACTTTGACTTGGCAGTCAATGAGCACCGAACTTGTCGTACATGTAGCTCTACCTTTTTTATCGTCACCCTGTCATTATCTGACTTGACGAATGAACTAGGGATACCACGAATTTACTTGACTTGGAAGTCTACAACCATCCCAAATTTTATCTAACAGTCTTGAGGTTTCCTAATCTAGTCTCCCGGTATGTTCCTCTAACAATTATGTCAAGAGACATGAATCATATTGTTTCAATTTGGAAGAGGTAGTGTGGACATGACATAGGTCCACCCCGACACGGCCACGCGCGGGTTTGGAGAGGCGAATGAATCTCGTGTGAGATGGATCTCGGATTGAAATTTAAATTTAAATGGAGTCGCCACCAAATTTTGTGGGAATTCGGACCCGTTCGAACCCATTCTATATCTTAGTCGGCCATGAAAAAAGTACGGCCCAATCCTTTAGAGTTTATGGGGTTCGTTCCTTTGCATTGCGATACCGATACCGACATTATCGGAAATCGTGTATTGAATGACTCTCGTATGCCAACGGTTTCGGACATCCGAAAACCACGGTTCTGAGTAAGGGGTGAGGGTACGTGTTGGGAAGTTCACAAAGAACACCCAACCCCGCCCGCACTTAGCGGGCTCTCCTTAGATATCGTTCGTTTTTTGTGTACGCGCGTTAGTTTGACGGTTGAATGTTATTCAAACAACGTTTTGACTAAACATGTGAATTATGTTTGACTACGTCGTTTAATGCATCTAAACTAACGTCAAAGTTATTTTAGCATGCGAGGTTCGTTTTAGTACAATAAAACAAATTAACAACGAAAAAAAGTTCGACAATAGATTACAACATACGAGCGACATACCACCCGAAAATACAATACAACAAACGACAATATACAACGATTGCGATAATAACGAAGCATAAATAAATTAGATTATGTAAATATGATATGATGCATGGTTTTTGAAAAGATGAATACGTGATAGACTTAGCACGTGACGACCGAAGTCGTTGAAAATATTTGATGATGCTTATGCGATGTGTAAAACCCGCGTTCTTTGCGTAAAGGGGACCACTCTGTCGAGTCATGGACCAGACTCGATCGAGTGGTCTTGCTATGGACCTCCTGTTCATTTTTGTTGGGTGCCACTCGACCGAGTGGGCTAGGCACTCGGTCGAGTGCCCCCTGTACGGACTACTGTCCGCTTTGAAAAAAGTTGCTTTCGAGATTTGCTTTTAATTTTGAAAATCGATAATTTTGCTAAGTTGTGTAAAAATATGATACGATTTATACTCGACTTAGTTTTCGATACTCGTCATATTCGATACTTGATTACGGAATCAATATCTAATATTTAGAGTGAATTTTAGAAAAGACGTTATAAGTCGTTTTAAATCGAACTAAAATGAAATAATTCTCTCCACGTTATAATGTCGTAATTAGTCCTTTCGGACTATATGACGATTATTTCGACATCAACGAGTTCGTGCGGGTTCGATTTATTGACTGATTCTTTTAGACATGATATTCGACTATAGAGTTGATATCGCATCTTAAGAATGAACGTTGTATGTTAATTAGACGGTAGTAGCGATAATATCGATATTAGAGACGAGGAAAAAAGAAAAGAAATAAAAAAGACGCGATGACGACCCGAAAATAGAAACGGACGGACGAGAGAAAGAGAAGAAAAAGGAGAAGTCGGGATTTGATTTGCACCCTCAACCTACATGCTTAATTATCTCGGAAATAGACTCGTATAGTAGTGGCCTAGGCATGGGAGCGTCCAGATGTATATAGGAGAGTTATGATGTGTATAATTGGGAAGGGATTTGACGAGTTTTGCTCTCGGGTTTCCTAAAGGATTTCTAGAGGGAAGATCGGGGTTGTAAAGTTGTGTGTGTGATTGTATCGCCTAGGATATGATGTTGATTGATGTAAGGTTGTTAATTGTTGTTGAATCGTGTGTTATTGTGTGTTAATTTAAGGCTGAAAAGGGATGTATTTATAGCAAGATACCCCGACTTGGGATAGGAAAGGTACCCGGTTATGGATAGGAAAGATGCTCAGTTTTAGATAGAAAAGGATTCCGATTTTGGATAGAAAAGGAATCCGGTCTCGGATAGAAAAGGAGCCACTCGATCGAGTGGTGCATAGCACTCGATCGAGTGGTGCATAGCACTTGATCGAGTGCCCGGTCTGACACCGGTTCTCGTGGGATTTATGTGCCTACTCGATCGAGTGGGCCGGTCCACTCGATCGAGTGGGGCTGGACGAGTGGGAGACTTCGTTTAGAGATAGAATTTTATCTCTAACGGAGAGGTTTGGTTGCTTAATTCTACTTTATAGCTGATATTTTTGTGGTATTTGACTTCGAATCAGACTTCCAAAGCTGCGCGACTGACTTTTATGTCTCGGAAATGTCTTTGACCGGGGTTTGACTCGGTCGCTAAAAGACGGTTTTGCCCTTGGTATCGGTTTTGACCCAAATTAGTCTTATTTGATTGGAAATGACCCACTGGGCCCGGATTTGAGGTTGGTTTTGTGAGATTTGTACTCCGTAAAAAGCCCAAGACAAATACTAACGATTTTGAGCCCATATTCGAGTATGTTAAAGCATGTTTACGTCCGATCATCATCGGGTGTTTTTTGGAAACTGCTATAGATACCTAGTGGCCAAATATGGGCGTCTACAAATCCCCCATTCTGACTGAGGTTTGGACAAGGCGAAAGTTAGAGTAGCTACCAGGCCAATCAAGGATTAAGACTTGGCAGACTTCTGGTCGGATCGTTTATAGTCCATTAGACTTGCGTGAAAGGGCGCGCCAGCCATGAGATAGAAATCATACATGAGTTATGTTATCAAGGATAGCTCCGTGGGGACTTGTTCTTGACACCCTGGGTGTATCTGTATGCGGATACATCCCATCTTGGAGCTGCGCGGGAGCTTTCCTAAGAAGTCCTGGGTGTATCTGTTTGTAGATACATCCCATCTCAGAACTACGCGGGAGCTTGCCTAAGAAGCCCTGGGTGTGTGCCCGTTTGCAGACACATCTAGATTACGCGGGAGCTTGCCTAAGAAGCCTTGGGTGTGCCCGTTTGCAGACACATCCCGATTACACGGGAGCTTGCCTAAAAATCCCTGGGTGTGCCCATTTGCAGACACATCCCAATTCGGAATTATGCGGGAGCCTGCCTAAGAAGCTCTGGGTGTGTCTGTTTGCAGATACATCCCAAATTACATGCGTCACTTCGGTGAACTCACGCTGGAGAGATAAAAACTTGACGTTCCCTTGGGAAGCACAAGCTGGTACCTGAAATGTTAGTTATATAGGTAGAAATAGCAGATATAGCAGATAGGAAATGCAATTAGCATCTATAAACCGACTTGCGCTGGGGAAAATGATTTTTGCTTCATTTTGAAATCGAAGTCCTAAAAGCAACTCACGTGCTAGGAGATAGGTTTTCAAAATTAAAAGGAGTAGAAAAGAAAATTTGCAGTTCAAATAGACCGAAATTTGACCTTGTCGAAAAGGATTTTCTCAAATGCCTAAGTTTTACAGATTTCAAAAACAAGAATTTGAAGAGAGAGGCCTACCGACATACTCGACTCTGGACGTGACAGGACGAGTTGACAGACACGACCGGACTCTCGAGGGGTTGGATCATGACTCGGTAGGGAGGTGGGCCGCCTAAGACGACAAAACTCTTAAGTTGCGCTATTCCGTAGCCTAAGCAAGTGGCAACACGGTCGAAGTCGAAATGGGAACGATATGTACTTTGTAATGATAGGGCTCAGTAGTAGCAATGCTATAAACTGGTGTTTTTTCTTGGGATCTTTTTTGGTTTTGGGGTATATTTCCAAAGTGGGTGTCGCTTCGAATCCTGACAGATTCTCGTCTTCAACTGAGCCGAGTACTAGGACACACTATAGAAAGGAGGCTAGATTTTGAAAGTATTTGGATTATGTGAGTGGATGGAGGTCTTCTGCCTAAGGGAAGCCCCCAAGACGACAAAGCTAACTGTTGAGAACATGACAGTATCGTGACCGGAATGATGGTGCTTTTTGAATGTATGTCAATGTGGGTGGTTGTGCCTTTGTTGAAAGGCTGCCTACGTATTCACGTGTAGTGAAATCAAACCAAGCCGTAGTTCAGTGATTGAAAGATATACTATGGTGCCTAGTTTATTAGGGCTTTGTGTGTAACTAGCCATAACGATGGTGTAGGCTAGGTGTGTTCCAAATGATGTCTTGATCAAAGGGCTGGAACAGTTAGGATGTTGATCCCGTGACTGTGAGCATTCTCCGGGGTAGCCCCAGAGGTGGTGTGAACTATTTGGGCATGTTTTATGCTGACCGCAAGTTGAGTTCCTGTGTTTGGGGCTGGTAACTGGTTTGGAAATTTTTGGAAATGTGGAGCTAGGTGTAAGTGGCTTCGATGTTTTGACATCTGGAGCTTGATTTTGTGAAGCTAAGGTTTCGAGGGTAAGGTATTGTAATGCGGTAGGAAAGGGGGAATTTGAGTAAAAATGACTCGAACTTCGATCGGGGTAGGTTTGATAATAATGCGGGATCTGGTTTCCATGTCTGGCCCTAATGGTTAGGGTGTATCCTATGGAGTTTGAATCCTCAAAATTCTAGGCTGTCTCTAGCCTAGGTCTCGAGAAGGTCTTGAGGGTTGTAATGTGGGAAGGCTAGATGTGGTGTTAGCTGACCAGTTTGATTGTCACTCCCCTATTCGATGGTATGTGTATTGATAAATTTTGAATTGACCGTACCCCGGTCAAGGGACTTTCACTTGATTTGACCGATAACTACGGTCATGGGTTTTTGAATTTTTTTGTTGGTTGACCTCTTAGCCCCGATCATGGGATTGACCGTATCTGGTTGGATGATGCTGAGAATTCTTTTTGATCATGGCCAGCTCTTTTATTTTGGCCTTTTGCTTTTTCCTTGAACTTTTGATTTTTTTTGTCCAGCTTTTTTTCTTTTTCTTTTTTCCAGTTTTTTTTTTGTTTTTTTCGCTATCCCCCTATGGTGTTGGCAATAGGCACGAGTATTCCCGGATCTGTGGCATCCTTTTGTGAGTGGATCTGGGGTTGGGCCTATTAGTTGGATTAGGCTTTTGGAGCTAAGCTTTTGTAAGGTGTAAGCATGGCGGTTTGGATCTCGGTATTGTCATCATAATTTCGAGCAGGCTTGGTGGGAGCATCGTCCCGAGTTAGGTATTTTTGGCATCATGTCTATAGAGTTACGATGTTTTTTTTTCTTTTTTGGATAGACTAACGCCTAAGGTAGTGATTGGTCAGTCTTATTGGAGGAGTGTTTATTGTGGGAAATGAGCTTGCTTCCCATCTTAAACCCAAACTAAAAGACTACCTAGATTTGTCATATGATTCGATACCGCTCCCTAAGGGTAGTTATGTGGCTTTCTATGTCAGACATGGAACAAGTAAAGGATAACAGGGGTCTCAGTTTCCTGTAGTCATTATAGGTGTGCCTATAATAGTCACGTGCATGTGCTCAAAGTGCATGATGGTGCTCATTATGTTCTCGGAAACACATAAGGAAAGTATATATGAGAAATAGAAAAGCTGATTTTATTGAATTTTGAAAAGAGAACAGAATACAACTGACTCTGACTCTGACCTTGAAATTGAAAGAAATAGTACATCCTAGACTCGGACTCAGACTCGGTCTTAAATCAAATCTGGACTTTTGGATGGATGGGAGGTAGATTGGATGCTTTGGTAGCCGGACCCTGCATAGTCCATGAGGGGCTTTGCAAGTGATAACGTTTCCAAGATGAGTGTCTTCCCGGCATCGAGGAAATCTTGAATGAGGTGTTTCAGTTTCCATCACTTTTCTGTATCGTGCCCCCTCCCCGTGTGGAATTGGCAGTAATATTCAGCGTTCCATGTCTTGGAACGTCTTTCTGAAGGTGGGTCGGCTGTTGGGCCTGCAGGTAGTATTAGGCCCCTTGAAACCAACCTTTGGAAAGCGACGGTGTAGGACATATCCAAGTGGGTAAATGTCCTTACTCTTGACTGATCAATCTTCGGAGATATGACTTGAGGGATACCTCTATCGGTCTTACCATCTCGGGGGTATCAGATGGTTTCATAAGAATGTTCACCCTTCAAATGGCCCGGTTGGGTGATTGGCTGCCTTACCCGCTCTAGTTGTGCTAGACGGGATCGGGTTCTCACAAGATCCTCTTTGATGATGGCTACCCTGGAACTTAGGTTATCTAGGGCGGTATTGATTTTTGAGAAGATATTGTTAATGGAGCAAGATAGCATAAGCATAATCCCCTGGATATCTCCTTTCTCGACGGCGCGGGATTCGTCGTGGTTAGGTAGTGTCTCGTTCATTGGGTCCCTGATAGGAAGAAGCGACAGGTGTTAGAACTCGCCTAAGCTCAGTTTTGCGCAAGTGAAAGAGAGAGAATCGAACTAGATACGGCCCGGGGGTGACGGGAATGACTAAGATTCTCGGATAAGGATATTCGAACGTTGACCTAGGCAAAGTAACGACCGCGAATTAGACTCGAGCTGCAAAAGGGTGAGTCCGAAAATGGGGCGACCGTGTTTGACCGCGTCACGTGCTCGGACCAACTGTGGTGACCTAACCCTAGGTGACTCGAGTATTCGTAGCATAGGTACGACTCGAAGAAGGCATCATATGGACGCCGGTGTAAGATGGACACAAAGGTACCCTTCTAGGGTGACCGTGGTTGACTGCTCGGGTGGAGGACATCCCTTGAGTGAGACTAAAGACTCTGGTAAGACTCAGATGGTGTGACATCTAAGTGACTCAAAAGTGGGGTACGTGAGACGACACGTGTAAGACATGACCTTTAGAGTAACCGTGATTGATCGCTCTGCTGAAGGGCAGCCCCCGAGTGGGATCGAAGGTTTTGTTAAGACTCGAGTGTCAGACGAGTGACTCTTAGATGTAAGGATCACAAACCTTTTGTAATAGGGCATCACCTTGTAAAAGGTTGACCCGGCCTCAAGGAAAGGCAGACGGGGTAAGGGAAGAAACTTGCGATGTAAGATCGGCAGAGTTTCGACGCTAGAGACCCTCGATTTGACTTGAATAGGGATGAACCCTGTGATTAGGGTAGACCCTTAAGTTAAAGGACTCTTGAATTAAGACGACTCGACTAAAGGATTGAAAAATGGGCGAAATTCCCTTAGGAAAGGTCGTGGGGACCGTCCTGCTAGAGGGAAAGGTCGCGTGGGGCTTTCTAGTTAGGACTCGAGTTTTTAGACGAACCTTCCATTCACGAGTGTATGACTTGTGTTGGTTGGTTATGCCTTTAGGATAAGGCGGACTAGGATGGGGAAGAAACCCGTGATGTAGGATCGACGAAGTTTCGACGCTAAAAGCCCTTCGACAAAATATGAAAAGACCCGACACACGGATTACGGTAAGTCTTATAATAAGGAAGGTTTTGAAATGGATTGAATTTTGAAAATTGAGGGGACGGTTCTGAAATTGGATGTGGGCCAATAGAACTGGGCATTTTGAAAAAGTCGAATATTTGGAATTTTGAAAATAAATTTCCGAGAATTTGAAAAAAAAAATCGAAAATGGGATCCCGAAGATTTGAAAATCGAAAACGGCATCTCGAAGACTTGAAGACCGGAGTGGAATTTTGAAAATTCGAAAATCGAAACAGAATTTTGAAGATTTGAAAATCGAAATGGATTCTTGAAAATTCGAAAATCGAATAGGGATCGGAAATTCGAATATTGAAAGGGATAGCATGCCGGCTAGAAAATAGGCTTATTTTGAGTCAAATCTTTAAGTCTAAATTTTGCCAGCATTTCCGAGTTTTTGAAAATTGGATTTTTTTTTGAAAAGATGCATTTTTTTAAATAATGGTTTTAGAAAAAAATGACACGGAAACCAAGTAGCATGTAGTCACGAAAGCAATATGACGATAGCATGTATGCTTTACACTAAGTCTCGGTCGGTCAAGATCGAGTCTATACCAACAACGACAGCTTTCTCGTAAATCAGGACGGACTTCCTAAGCCGCATTGGTCTTAGAACATGCCGCGAAACTCATACGAGTTCGGCCATAGAAGTCTTTAGCGCACCCATTTAGGAATGCACCGTGGTATAGTGGGATGTCGGTCACAAGTAACCGGCCCGGGAAAAAATTGGGTTATGCATGAACCATCGAACTAAAACGCGTACATTAATATTCGAACGATTTCTTTTCGAGTCTCACCCTAGGAATCCTGATGACAAGTGGTACATCAGGTATCCCCAACGGATTCGCCAAATTGTGGACAGACATAGGTCCACCCCGACGCGGCCACGCGCGGGTTTGGGGAGGCAAATGAATCTCGTGTGAGATGGATCTTGGATTGAAATTTAAATCTAAATGGAGTCACCCTCGAATTTTGTGGGAATTCGGACCCGTTCGAACCCACTCTATATCTTAGTGGGCCATGCACAAAGTACGGCCCAATCCGATTTCAGAGTTTATGGGGTTCGTCCCTTTGCATTGCGAAACCGATACCGACATTATCGGAAATCGTGTATTGAATGACTCTTGTATGCCAATGGTTTCGGACATCCGGAAACCACGGTTCTGAGTAAGGGGTGAGGGTACGTGTTGGGAAGTTCACAAAGAACACCCAACCCCGCCCGCACTTAGCGGCCTCTACTTAGATATCGTTCGTTAGTTTGACGGTTGAATGTTATTCAAACAACGTTTTGACTAAACATGTGAATTATGTTTGACTACGTCGTTGAATGCATCTAAACAAACGTCAAAGTTATTTTAGCATGTGAGGTTCATTTTAGTACAATAAAATAAACAACGAAAAAAAGTGCGACAATAGTGATGGTGAGGATTTGTCGTGGATCCCAACCGTCAAATAAAACCAACCTAACTAAGGTAGCTAGGGTAAGTTGGGTCGAATCCACAGGGACGGGAGGATGGACTAAGGTATGCTCGGGTCTAGGACTAGGTTCGAGACGAGCTAATCTAAGGGGAGGAGGCTAAGGCTATAATTATGGTAACAAAGAAAACAAACAAGGAGAACGGGCTAGGATTAGGTCGGGGTCAAAAGGGTAATGGAATGGTCGAGGAACAACTAGAGTGAAGGGATTAGTAGGGTAATCTAGGTGAGGTCCGGGCTCTCGCTACGTAGACCGACCTAGAGGTTTCACCTAAAACCCACCTTGGCGACACACATGACGAACGGGGTTACTAGCGCGCTATAGTGGCCTAGGTCGCATCCGGGCTCTCGCTACGTAGACCGACCTAGGGGTCGTCCTCACCGGGCTCTCGCTACGTAGTGAGGAAACCAAACCCACAAACAAATTATCACCCACAAGAGAAAATCAAGAAAAACAAGCATATACACATACTAGTCATTCAAGCATTTCAACAAACATGTGATATGCATCAAACCAAGAGGAAACCCAAATCTTCCACCAACATCTCCAACAATCCCTTAATCATCCATTAGCACCCAAATCACCTTACTAACCCTAGCAAGAGTCTACTCAAACATATCTAAAGGAAAACTAACACTAATAAGATGAATCAACATAACAATCAAAACAAACATGAAGAAACTAACAAGAACTATGAACTATGAACAATACATTCAACAAAGAATCAAACTTTAATGAAAGAACAAGGATTAAGAGAAAGGAAAAGAAGATTATACCATACTAGAAGATTTAAAGAAGAAGGAAACTTGCATAAATTGAAGAACCCAAAACAAACATCCAAGGTTGTCAAGCTTGAATGGAGATCTTGAAGAATTCCCAAATTACAAGCATTAATCTATGATTAACGATAATCTAAAGACTAATCTACACTAATCTATGCTAATCTATGCTAAAGCTATCTAGGGTTTAAGGGGAAGTGAAGAACATATCATAAGATTACAAGAGGGGGGTATATATAGGGTTACAAGAGTAAGGGAGGCGAGAAAAGCGAAACAGCCCATTTCTGGATCCATCTCGGCCGAGATGGAAGTGGTCTCGTCCGAGACGGTGTGGTCTCACCCGAGACGAGTTGGTCTCGGCCGAGACGGCCCCTCCAGTGACCTGCTCTTTCTTGCACTCCTTCCCGACCGAGAAGGCACTTGTTCTCGGCCGGGAAGGGTCTCTAGGCCTCCAATATGAGCTCTAAGGTCCCTCCTTGCTTCTCATGGGTTTCTCATCGAATCTCGGAGCTCGGGGTCGAGTCTAAGGGGCTCGGGAATGGGTCCCAAGGTCTCGGGATCGAATCCAAGGCACCGAGTGATCGTTCCTTCTCTTCGTTGGCTCCAAAAGTGTATGAAACGAGTCGGAATCGTTCCAATTCTCCATGAACGGTCTCGGGAACCTAAAACGAACTAAAGGAAGAATGAGTAGCCCAGAAATCGCTCCAAAGAGCGATTCCACAAGGAAAACGGGACCAAAACATAACAAATTAGGCACTACAAACTACACTTATCAACTCCCCCACACTTAACCCTTACTCGCCCTCGAGTAAGCATAAACTAACTACTAAACTAGCCGAGCGGGTATTAGCGCACCCTACGCCCTTTCAACTCATGCGAGTACACTTAGAGGAAGAGTGCACTCCGCAAGGCAAGTAAGGTCTTGCGACAAAACTGTGGATGCAACCGGACACAAAACACATAAACAAACAAACATACAAACAAACAAATAATCGGTTGCACCCAAAAAGACAACAAATACCGCTTCCCTCAAAAAAGTGGTGAAAGAAGCACCGGTTTAGGACTCGAGGCAAGTGACAACGTTCCCAAGCTAATCATACAAATCGAGATGAACTAAACCCTAATAGTATGACAACAAAGCAATAAAAACGTTGGTAACTTACCTAGGTCCTCCTAACCTTCTAAGAACGTACTACGGGACGATCGGCGGGATGGAAAAAGGATGAACCACGGTGTTAGTCGACACTGTAGGTAAGTGAGACCCCGCCCCCTCTAGCGATGAGCCAAGAGTCGTCCCATGTCCAAAACCGCTTAACTAGTCCAAGTAAAAAGGTGGATAATATTGCAAAGTGAGGGAAGACCGACCATTACCGCTATCATCCTTCCTAGGGACTCGGTCCTTTGGTAGGCTCTTCACGGTAGTAGTCGGTAAAAGGCTTATTTTGAGGTGTAGGGATTCTTTTTGTGAGACGATTTTCTTTTTGGCATTTTTCTTTCTTTTGGATTTTTGCCTTGTTTGTTGCCATGCCACTTCTTTTTCTTCTTTTCTATTTTCTTTTTGGCTTTTGTGCCTTTTCTTTTTCTTCATTCTTTTCTTTCTTTCATTTTTCTTTCTTTTCTTTTCTTTGCCCTTTTGGCTTGATTTGGCTTTTTGGCATTTCTTTGTGTAACAAGAAAGAGAGACTTCAACAAATTTCAATTTATTGTGTGGATATGTGTGGAAGGTAGGGGAATGGGTGAGTCGGGACGGCGCCTTCCCTTCAAACCCACAAAAAGGTGGAAAACTTGGACTAATCTAACAATTCCGAACATGGTCACCTAAGGGACGGGACTCGGCAACCAAGGCCTTTTCACATCGTGGGTGGTCATAATGGTCAAAATGCAAATCCCGTAGTAAATCCCTAGTAAGCTAGGTGGACTCAAGGTAAAGGACCAACGAAATCATTGATTTAAGGTCATTCTACTAGGCTAAAGTCCAAGACACGATTTATACAACTAGGAAGGGAAAGTAAACACTCGCACACTAGCCTCTAAACCGGGTTTTCGAAAACCTTTTTACACACAAGACTCAACCACACACAAAACAAAGACATGACGAAAACAATAAGAAAAAGAGACAAGAAACAACAAAACAAAACAAAATAAACACATGAACAAAACAAACACCACCCCGAACTTCCAATCAAGTCACCAAATCAACCACCAACTTTACAAAGCTCCACCCGAGCACACATCATCACAAATCTCCTCCAAACTCACAAGAAGCAAAGATGGAAAAAGGGATAGAAGATGTTACCGAATGTCTTGAAAGCTCTCCAAAGCTATCGGTGATTTAAGCAACCTAAAAGGAAAAGGGGAGGCAAACACACAACAAGACAAATATACGACACAAGGACACAAAAGAAAAAGACACAAAAAAGAAAATCTTTTTGATTTTTGTGAAAATTTTCAAATTTTTAGGGTTTTTGAAGATTTTTTCCGAAAAACTACTAAATTAAAACTAACTACGATAGAATATCGCTCCCCCACACTTAAACCGAGCAATGTCCTCGTGCTCGATCGTAGTGTGCGGAGAGACAAAAGAAAAGAAAATAAACTACGAAAATAAAGCTAAAATTAAAAACAAAGCGGAGAAAAAGGTAGAAGGTGTCTGGCCGGGGTGTAGTCAAGTCACCATGGGCCGAGACAAGAAAATATATGGATGGGGGAAGAAATAAAAAGAAGGAAATAAAAGGAAATGGGAGGGGAGGGCTAGGTATAATCAAGTCACCTAGCCCGGATTCCGCCTAAATCCGACTAAATCCTACATAAAAGGGTGAAAAACATGTAAATTTGGATTTTGAAATGACTCCCGACGTAATCACGTCATCGAGAATCGGGAGCAATAGCTACTAAGGCCCCGAGGGTCACCATGACACCATGACACAAAATTGTACAAGGGGAAGTGAACAAACACAAAGGAAAACAAGCTATAAAAGACGGAAAAGAAAGGATAGTTGCCGTACCAATAGGTTAGCAACTCACTCGCTCCATCGTCTCATAGATCAATATAGGCACTTTGCTTGTCTTCGTCATTGTCATCCCGCTTCAAACTTGATAAAACCGCATGGTTGAGGTAGTAATGGTGTGAGGGGGGTGGGATTTGATGGGAAAGTCGGTGTAAAGTGAAGAGAAAATGAGGTGAGGGTATGTAAATGAAGTGTAAGGGTCATATGACATGAGCAAGGATGGGTAGGGAGGTTGGGTGGGGGTATACAATGGTTGGGTGGGCTCACATGATGAAGAAGAGGCCAAAAGAAGAGAAGGGGACCATCCCGGTCGGGATGGATGGTCCCGGTCGGGATGACACACCCGTCCCGGTCGGGAAGCCCTCTTCCCGGTTGGGATGACTCTCTAGAATGTCCAATTTTCAGCACACTCATCCCGATCGGGATGACATCCTTCCCGGTCGGGATGAGTCTTCTAGCCCTTCATTTCCTTGCTAGCTTCACCCACATGTCCACCAATACATCGAGACATAGAATCTCGTCCCCGAAAGCTTGTCAAAAGCTTTAAAAACCAACTCCCATGCCCAAATCCAAGCTTCTATCAACAACCATTCTCCTCGAGACTTCATCTTCACTTCATATACTAACTACTCTCACCAACAACGCCTCCATAGCCATCAAGAGCTCGAAGGAGTAAATCAAATGCCCTAGCAACATCTTCAATTAAGCTTACATGGCCGAGCCTAGCCACTTTCAAGAGTTTCCAAGTCGGAGGTAAGAAGTGATCATCTTCATTAAGCTCGGGGTTTTCGTGATCTTCCGGGTCTTCGGAAGCAACATAGCTACGACTCTTATGACCATCCGGTAGGTATAGTGGTCTAGAGTCGTGCTCGGCAATATGATGCGGGAGATCACACCCTAGGGGTGTCGCTTCTTCAACGGGGTCGAGAGTGGAACTCTTTTCCACCGCCCGACGAGGATCCTCTTCACCAACCGTCTCACAAGACAAGGGACTAGACATCGAGTGCGGTAGAGGAGGAGAAGGCATCAAGTTTTCTTCATTGGAGGCTTTAGGATCCTCCAATTTCCCATTCAAGGCAAGTTCCAAGGCATCCACTTCTTTTTCCCAAATATTGCGCTCCTTTTCACTCACCTTGTCTAGTTGGCCTAGAGGAGGTATGTCTTCACTTGGCTTTGGATTGTCTAGATCCGGATCATCACGAAAAAAATCGAACAAATCCAATTTGATAGCCAAAACATCGGCTCCCCAAGAGTTATCTCGAGAATCATGTTCACTCCCCTCCTCATTGTTGGCCCTTGAAGCTTCAACTCCCTCTATTCTTCCCCTATCTTCACCACCCAAGCAACACTCAAAAATGGTCTCTTGATCGACCCTCTCTTCTTCATTTGTAGCTTCAAGGTTGGGTTGACTTTCTTGTGGAGACACCCGACCTTCTTGCCCAAATGAACCTTCCTCAACATGTTGTGGAGCTCGAGTGGCCGACATCGTGATATGAGCCATGAGTGCATTGATGCAAGCATCTTGCACCTCTATTTGGGCCTTGAGCTCCTCTTTAACCCCTTGTATTTGAGCCATCATCGCTTGTTGAGTCTTATCCAATAGAATCCTCAAGTCTTGTTGACCCTTATGCAATAGGATTATCGCCTCTTGTTGACTCTTTTGCATTTGAACCAACATTTGACAAGTCTCAAAGTTAGGGATATTTGGTTGTGGTTTATGTGAGGGTGTTTGGTAGTTGTTAGGATGTTGGAATGATCCTTGACAACTTTCTTGGTACCCATAAGGAGGGCTTTCGTAAGATTGTTGATGAGGTTGATATGGTTGGTGAAATTTCGGGACTTCGCCATTTGCCCCAAAGTTGTCCCGTGATGATTGATGGTAGCTTGGACGAGCCATGTCCATAACGTCGCTTTGGTACCTAGGATGAGCTAGAAGCACTTGAGCAAACGTTAGTAGCCTAGTGCTTTTGAGGCACTAGGAGGGTGGAATAGCACACAAGAAGAAAAACGGAGATACACAAGGAGAAGAGAACACAAAAGTCAAGAACAAGGTCTAAAACTAAGCACACAAGAGTCTAAACTACGCCGTCCCCGGCAACGGCGCCAATTTGATGGTGAGGATTTGTCGTGGATCCCAACCGTCAAATAAAACCAACTAACCTAACTAAGGTAGCTAGGGTAAGTTGGGTCGAATCCACAGGGACGGGAGGATGGACTAAGGTATGCTCGGGTCTAGGACTAGGTTCGAGACGAGCTAATCTAAGGGGAGGAGGCTAAGGCTATAACTATGGTAACAAAGAAAACAAACAAGGAGAACGGGCTAGGATTAGGTCGGGGTCAAAGGGGTAATGGAATGGTCGAGGAAGAACTAGAGTGAAGGGAGTAGTAGGGTAATCTAGGTGAGGTCCGGGCTCTCGCTACGTAGACCGACCTAGAGGTTTCACCTAAAACCCACCTTGGCGACACACATGACAAACGGGGTTACTAGCGCGCTATAGTGGCCTAGGTCGCATCCGGGCTCTCGCTACGTAGACCGACCTAGGGGTCGTCCTCACCGGGCTCTCGCTACGTAGTGAGGGAACCAAACCCACAAACAAACTATCACCCACAAGAGAAAATCAAGAAAAACAAGCATATACACATACTAGTCATTCAAGCATTTCAACAAACATGTGATATGCATCAAACCAAGAGGAAACCCAAATCTTCCACCAACATCTCCAACAATTCCTTAATCATCCATTAGCACCCAAATCACCTTACTAAACCTAGCAAGAGTCTACTCAAACATATCTAAAGGAAAACTAACACTAATAAGATGAATCAACATAACAATCAAAACAAACATGAAGAAACTAACAAGAACTATGAACTATGAACTATGAACAATACATTCAACAAAGAATCAAACTTTAATGAAAGAACAAGGATTAAGAGAAAGGAAAAGAAGATTATACCATACTAGAAGATTTAAAGAAGAAGGAAACTTGCATAAATGGAAGAACCCAAAACAAACATCCAAGGTTGTCAAGCTTGAATGGAGATCTTGAAGAATTCCCAAATTACAAGCATTAATCTATGATTAACGATAATCTAAAGACTAATCTACACTAATCTATGCTAATCTATGCTAAAGCTATCTAGGGTTTAAGGGGAAGTGAAGAACATATCATAAGATTACAAGAGGGGGGTATATATAGGGTTACAAGAGTAAGGGAGGCGAGAAAAGCGAAACAGCCCATTTCTGGATCCATCTCGGCCGAGATGGAAGTGGCCTCGTCCGAGACGGTGTGGTCTCGCCCGAGACGAGTTGGTCTCGGCCGAGACGGCCCCTCCAGTGGCCTGCTCTTTCTTGCACTCCTTCCCGACCGAGAAGGCACTTGTTCTCGGCCGGGAAGGGTCTTTAGGCCTCCAATATGAGCTCTAAGGTCCCTCCTTGCTTCTCATGGGTTTCTCATCGAATCTCGGAGCTCGGGGTCGAGTCTAAGAGACTCGGGAATGGGTCCCAAGGTCTCGGGATCGAATCCAAGGCACCGAGTGATCGTTCCTTCTCTTCGTTGGCTCCAAAAGTGTATGAAACGAGTCGGAATCGTTCCAATTCTCCATGAACGGTCTCAGGAACCTAAAACGAACTAAAGGAAGAATGAGTAGCCTAGAAATCGCTCAAAAGAGCGATTCCACAAGGAAAACGGGACCAAAACATAACAAATTAGGCACTACAAACTACACTTATCAACTAGATTACAACATACGAGCGGCATACCACCCGGAAATACAATACAACAAACGACAATATACAACAATTGCAATAATAATGGAGCAAAATAAATTAGATGATGTAAATGTGATATGATGCATGGTTTTTGAAAAGATGAATACGTGATAGACTTAGAACGTGACGACCGAAGTCGTTGAAAATATTTGATGATGCTTATGCGATGTGTAAAACCCGCGTTCTTTGCGTAAAGGGGACCACTCGGTTGAGTCATGGACTAGACTCGATCAAGTGGTCTTGCTACAGGCCTCCTGTTCGTTTTTTTGGGGGGCCACTCGACCAAGTGGGCTAGGCACTCGGTCGAGTGCCCCTTATACGGACTGCTGTCCGCTTCGAAAAACGTTGCTTTCGAGGTTTGCTTTTAATTTTGAAAATCGATAATTTTGCAAAGTCGTGTAAAATTATGATACGATTTATACTCGACTTAATTTTCGATACTCGTCATATTCGATACTTGGTTACGGAATCAATATCTAATATTTAGAGTGAATGTTAGAAAAGACGTTATAAGTCGTTTTAAATCGAACTAAAACTAAATAATTCTCTCCGCGTTATAATGTCGTAATTAGTCCTTTCGGACTATATGACAATTATTTCGGCATCAACGAGTTCGTGCTGGTTCGATTTATTAACTGATTCTTTTAGACATGATATTCGACTATAGAGTTGATATCGCATCTTAAAAACGAATGTTGTATGTTAATTAGACGGTAGTAGCGATAATATCGATATTAGAAACGAGGAAAAAAGAAAAGAAATAAAAAAGACGCGATGACGACCCGGAAATAGAAACGGACGGACGAGAGAAAGAGAAGAAAAAGGAGAAGTCATGATTTGATTTGCACCCTCAACCTACATGCTTAATTATCTCGGAAATAGACTCGTATAGTAGTGGTCTAGGCACGGGAGCGTCGAGATGTATACAGGAGATTTATGGTGTGTATAATTGGGAAGGGATTTGACGAGTTTTGCTCTCGGGTTTCCTAAAGGATTTCTAGAGGAAAGATCGGGGTTGTAAAGTTGTGTGTGGGATTGTATCGCCTAGGATATGATGTTGATTGTTGTAAGGTTGTTAATTGTTGTTGAATCGTGTGTTATTGTGTGTCAATTAAGGCTGAAAAGGGGTGTATTTATAGCAAGATATCCCGACTTGGGATAGGAAAGGTACCCGGTTATGGATAGGAAAGATGCTCAGTTTTAGATAGAAAAGGATTCCGATTTCGGATAGAAAAGGAATCCGGCCTCGAATAGAAAAGGAGCCACTCGATCGAGTGGTGCATAGCACTCGATCGAGTGCCTGGTCTGACACCGGTTCTCGTGGGTTTTATGAGCCTACTCGATCGAGTGGGTCTGTCCACTCGATCGAGTGGGTCTGTCCACTCGATCGAGTGGGGCTGGACGAGTGGGAGACTTCGTTTAGAGATAGAATTTTATCTCTAACGGAGAGGTTTGATTGCTTAATTCTTCTTTATAGCTGATATTTTTGTGGTATTTGACTTTGAATCAGACTTCCAAAGCTGCGCGACTGACTTTTATGTCTCGGAAATGTCTTTGACCGGGGTTTGACTCGGTCGCTAAAAGACGGTTTTGCCCTTGGTATCGATTTTGACCCAAATTAGTCTTTTTTGATTGGAAATGACCCAGTGGGCCTGGATTTGAGGTTTATTTTGTGAGATTTGTACTCCGTAAAAAGCCCAAGCCAAATACGAACGATTTTGAGCCCATATTCGAGTATGTTAAAGCATGTTTACGTTCGATCATCGTCGGGTATTTTTGGAAACTGCTATAGACACCTAGCGGCCAAATGTGGGTGTCTACAGGTAGATACCTGTTCACATCAATTAGAAATCTAGAGAAGGGTCTGTCAATGAGCGTAATTTTGAATAATTGAAATTCTGGCGAAATACCCTTGTACTCCGCCGATCAACCGAGCTTTGGTCGGCTGAATTCATATTTGCTTGTGCAATTCTTGCCCAATTCCTATTGGTTCATCCTGTATATGCTCATTGTGGAGGGCCCAAACAATTTGATTGATTGGCCCAACTCCTCTTTGCTTTTTGACCCAATATATTATTGATAGACTTCCTTTCTCTCCATTCATCCCGTAAACTCGATATTCGTTTATATATGAACGTGTACTCCACACTCCCGATTCATATTATAACTTTACGAGTTTTCGTATAATTCTACTACGATATCCAATTATACTTAAATGGCCGATGACACTTGAATCACCAACATTCCTCCCCCATTTAAGTGTAATCCTTGATTCGTTTTAAAACCTACTAATCACCAATTTCGTTCATAAATGAAAATGTCACGAAGATTGAATTTCCACATAGTAAAATGCACGTTCCATATGTTCTAGTAAAAAAGGTGTCTCAAGGATTGAACCCTTAAACATGTTGAATACATGAAGGCAAAATACACACAAAATCATCTTTAACAAATAAACTAATATACTGATACTTATTACAGTCCTAGTATTCTAATCCTCTCATGAGCGTATAAAAGCTTGAGTCCAAAAAGCTTTTGAAGTCGGCCTTACTTCACATCTCACATAGGTGAATTCTTTTATCATGCACCTGCAAGTACATTTTTTCAAAAAATTCATTAAGAAGATATCACTTCATCCTTAACCCACAACAGGTCTAAGTACATACCTTTCGAGATACTCCCTCCGTCCCAATGAATTGTTTGCCTATTCCATATTGGGCCGTCTCAATGAATTGTTTGCCTTTCTATTTTAGGAATGCTTTTTACATGTAATTTCACCCTCGGCTCCACATGTCACTTCCCCATTGGTTCTCTTTCCCTTGGTGCCAAAAACAAAGGCAAACAATTCATTGGAACGGAGGGAGTATAATTTAATGTACTTCAATTTTAAGTAAAGAGCCTTCCGATCCACATTGAATTCTGCCTCTAATAGAGTATTATAGGGGAATTGAGTATCCCAATACCTAAGATTTAATGGACTTTAGGCCCATCCCTAGAACTTCTTTTTCCACTAAATGCTTTGGCAAGCCTTTAGTTAAATGATCTGCAAGATTCTATTCAGATCTTACAAAGTCTACCGAAATAATTCCATGTGAAATAAATTCTCGCACAGCACTATGTCTCACTCCGATATGTCTTAATTTCCCATTATATATTTGAGTATAAGCTTTAGCCAAAGTTGCCGCATTATCACAATGGATTGATATTGGAGATATCGGTTTAGGCCATAGTGCAATTTCATACACTAAATTTTTAAGCCATTCGGCCTTTTTTCCGGCGGCTGTCAATGCTACAAATTCCGACTCCATAGTGGATGTCGTGATGCATGTTTGATTCTTAGAAGCTTATGATATGGCGTCTCCCCCAAGCAAAAAGACTCATCCACCAGTTGAAGAATGATCTTCGACATTTGCATCCCAACTTGCATCCGAGTAACCTTCTAGTACAAAAGGATTTCCTCTGTAAGTCAATGCAAAATGTTTCGTGTTCTTAAGATATCTTAATACACGCATAACCGCACTCCAATGATGACTCCTTGGATTGCTTGTATATCTACTATGACTTTGAGAATATTTTAATTGTGACAATGGTAATCCGGTATTAGGCATCAACTTTATACTTGATTCCATTGGTGAATGAGCTATACCACTATTCTCGCAATTAAATTTCTTGAGCACATTCTCAATGTAATGACTCTGTGACAAGGATATTCCAAGATTAGATTTTATAATCTTAATTCCTAAAATCACGTCCGCTATGCCCATATCTTTCATGGCAAAGCTCGATGATAAAAATTCTTTAGTGGAATCTACCTGATTTTGGTTTGTTCCAAATATTAACATATCATCAACATATAAACAAATTATTACACCATTACCGGAGCTATCAAATTTGCTATATACACATTTGTCTGATTGATTAAGCTTATAATCATTAGACAAAACAATTTCATCAAATTTATGATGCCATTGCTTTGGTGCTTGCTTAAGTCCGTACAAGGATTTCACGAACTTGCAAACTTTATGCTCATGTCCGGGCATAACAAATCCTTCCGATTGCTTCATATATATTTCTTCTTCTAATTCACCATGTAAAAACGTTGTCTTTACATCCATTTGGCGTATCACCAAATTATGTATAGAAGCAATTGGTATCAATAGCCTTATTGTAGAGATTCTAGCAACTGGTGCATAAGTATCGAAATAGTCTATTCCTTCCTTTTGCCTAAAGCCTTGGATAACTAATCGAGCCTTAAACTTGTCGATGGAGCCATCAACGTGCATCCTTTTCTTAAAGATCCATCTACAACCAAGAGGTTTACATCCCTTTGGTAGATCCGTGAGAACCCAAGTGTTGTTCCCATTACGGAGTCCATTTCATCATTAATGGCTTCTTTCCAAAATGTAACATCCTGAGAAGTCATTGCTTCTTTAAAAGTCTTAGGACCTTTGTCTATGTTATAACAATAAGCATATTGAAGTCCTACTTCGTTTCTCGACCCTTCCACCAAATAAATTTGGAAGTCAGAACCGAAATCCTTTGCTTTTCTGCCTCTCTTACTCCTTCGAGGCGCAACAGAGGTACCTTCTATCGATTGACGGATATTCTCTCTCGATCGACAGATTTCTTCGTCGATTGACGAATTATGCTACTGATCGTTTGTCATAGTATCATTACTATTATTTGGCACTAAATCTTTAGGCCTTTTCATCGACGTAAATCGGTTTTTATCAAAGATAACATCCCTAGATTCAATTACCGTATGAATCCCAATTGAATTATTGGGTTCTATTACATAAAATCTATATGCTTTTGAATGCATAGCATAGCCAATAAATATGTAATCTATTCATTTTTCTCCCAAAGTTTTCCTCTTTGGATCGGGCAATCTTACAACAGCCCGACATCCCCAAACTCTAAGATAGCATAGATTCGGCTTCTTTTTATACCAAAGTTCATACGGAGTTATATTATTCCTTTTGTTAGGTACTCTATTCAATAGATAACAAGCGGTTAACATTGCTTCACCCCAAAAGCCTTCACTCAAACCCGAGTATGATAGCATGGAATTCATCATCTCTTTGAGAGATCGATTATTCCTTTTCGCTACGCAATTCAATTGTGGTGTATAGGGAGGAGTAACCTCATGCACAATTCCACAATTTTCAAAGTACTTAGGATCATATTACTCTCCACCTCGATCAGTTCGAAGTCTTTTAATCTTACTAGATTGTTGCAATTCTACTTCATTCTTATAAACAACAAATTTATCAAGAGCCTCATCTTTAGAATGCATAAAAAAAATATAGCAAAACCGAGAATAATCATCAATGAAAGTTCCCATATATTTTTTATTTCCTAAAGACGGAGTAGAATGTAAATCACATAAGTCACTATGTATTAAATCCAACATTTGAGATGTGCTTACGATATTCTTGAAAGGTTGTCTTGCAATCTTAGTAAGCATACAAGTATCACATTTACGAGTTTCTAAATCAAATGGTGGAATTAAATCGTGTTTAGACATACAAAGTAATCGCTTGTAATGAACATGACCAAGCCTAGCATGCCATAAACTTGAAACGGATGTAGGAGTATATATCATATAAACACAATCATCAATTTTGTTAATATTTAACATAAACATTCCGTTACAATAATATCCGAAACCTATAAATAATTCAGACTTTGATAATACATATTTATCTGATTCTATAACTTGCTTATAACCGGATTTATTTAATAATCCTCCCGATACTAGGTTTTTCCTTATTTCGGGTACATATAATACATCCTTCAATACTATTGATTTTCCGGAACTAAAAACTAAAGTAATATTTCCGTTGCCTTGTATTTTTGCGGTTGATTCGTTGCCCATGTGAAGATTGGATCCGTCTTTTACCGGTACAAATTTTTTGAACCAAGAACGATTTTTGCAAACATGTCTTGTTGCACCCGAATCAATCCACAAACATGTCTTGTTGCACACGAATCAATCCATCAAATGATTTCATTATCCTGCACATAATTTGTTTCATCAAAATATGTAACATAATTCTTATTAGAATTATTTTCAATACAAGTTAGAAATTGACCTTGACTTATAGAAGCACCATGGTCCTTGGACCCTTGTCCGGTGCTTTTTTCCGAAGCCTTTATCTTTTTCTTTCTCACTCGGCAATCCGCCTTAAAGTGACCCGTTTTACCACATATCCAACAAGCGCCTTTCAGTTTCTTGTTTGATTCATCATTAGTATCGTTATTAGGGCGCTTTGTTCCTTTTCCTTGCTTGTTCCCTTTGGAACGTTCACCTTGTTCCACCATGTTAATGGAGGAACCATCCACCTTACCAGTAGTTTTGTCGTCTTCTCGGCCCTAAGGCCTTCCTCGACTTGGAAACTACGTCCAAGTTGAGCCAAAGTCATAGCTTCCTTTTTATGTTTCAGTTCATGTTAAAAAAAATTCCATGAAGGAGGCAATTTCTCAATAATACTAGATACCGACATGTTCTCATTCATAGGCATATTTTTTTTGACAATCGGTTACTAGATTATATTAAATCAAGGGCCGTCAAGTCCAATAAGGCTTGCGACAAACATGAGACAAGTACAACCTCAGCACCCACATTTCGACACCATCTGGCAGCATGATGTGCCACCGTATTACCCTCTCGCTTAGTATGACTACAAGAAAAAGAAACAAAGCAATCTACAACTGACAGAACTTCATTCAGGCATACACCCACAGGACTCCGCCATTGCTTTTTGGCTTGAATTGCACTGGTCACAATTATAGAGTTACTTTCCAGTTGCACTTAGGATACCTCCATCCTTCTCGCAATATGAAGCCCGAATTTGACTGCAATCATCTCCGCTACATCAGTATTCCCCCGAGCCCAAACACGACGACATCCCGCCCACAACAATGATCCATGCTCATCACGACCCACCACGCCTAGACCAATTTCCCCGTCATCCGAACATGCAGCATCAACATTAACTTTAATCCATCCCGGGTGTGAAGATTGCCACGTTCTTCCTCCAACTTGTTGTCCAGAGGACGGGCTCGCTCCTGTTCTACATACATTGATGGTGGGATTTGTCGTGGATCCCGACACCAAGTAAATAAACCAACTAATCCTAACTAGTAGCTAGGGCAAGTCGGATCGATCCACGGAGACGGAAAACGGTCTAGGCTAAGGTTCACCTAAAGACTAGACTAAGTCACAAGGAAACAAGGGGAGGAGAACTAACAAGGATTGATTAACTAGGAGGCAACAAAACAAACTAATACTAAGCTAAAGAACAAGAGTAAACAAACTAGGATGATGATGACATAAACTAAATGAATGAACTAAAGCTAAATGAAACAACAAACTAGAGAAATAATAACTAAGATGATGAAGTAATCAAATAGGGGAAGAGTAGGGTTAGGTCGGGTTCATAGGTGCATTAGGCTAGTAGGGAAATCGAGGGTGTAGGTTTCACCTAGTCACTAAGGTAAGTCCGCGCTCTCGCGTCAAGAAAAAACTCGAAAACTCAAGCAAGATGTTACCCAAAACAAGAGAATTCTACCACCAATCAAACATACAACAAGGAAACTAGCAAGAGTAGTATGACCACTACTACCCTAACAAGCATTTCATCAAACACATGGCATGCATAACAAGTGATTAGCAACAAAGATTCAACCTTTATCCACAATCAACCCTAATCAACACCTAATCCCCTTACTAACCCCACAAGAATCTACTTACACATGATTAAGTTGAAACTAACACAAACTAGAGAAACCAACATAAGAGCAAGAACATTCATAATGAAGAACAACAAGGATGGACAATGAACAAAAGATAAAAAATGAAACTTTACTAACAATGAAAGATTAAAGGAAAAGAGAGAAGAAGAATTATACCAACTAGAGAAGATGAATCAAAAGATTGAAACTTGTATATAAAGAAAACCCAAAACCTCCACCATTGTTGTCAAGATTGGTAGATTCTTCAAGAAATCCAATAATACAAGAGTAATTACTAAGATTAAGCTAAGATTAACAAAAGATTAAGGAAGGATTAAGCTAATCTACACTAATCTAAGCTAATCTAACCTAAAGTATGTATAGGGTTTCCTCCATGCTTAAAATAATACAAGAGGAGGGGGGGGGGGGGTTCCATAAGTGAGAGGAAGGAAAGAATGAAGCGGAGGCCTGAGCTGGGCCCATCCCGACCGGGATGGTGGTGGTCCCGGTCGGGATGGTGGTGATCCCGGCCGGGATGGCCCTATAGTGGCCCGTTTCTTCTCGTCCTCTCATCCCGGCAGTGATGGGTCCTTATTTGCTCTTTCTTGGCTTCTTATCGATGCTTGGTGCTCGGGATATCTTCAAATGGGCTCCAGGACTCGGGATCGAGTCTAAGTCACCGAATCATCGTTGCTTCTCTTCAATGGTTCTATATGCATTGGAAACAAAACAAAATCGTTTCATTTCTCCATGATGAGCATTAGGAACCTAAAACAAGCTAGAAGAAGCGTAAGTAGCCTCGAAACCGCTCTAAAGAGCGATTTCACAAAAGAAAGCGGGACCAAATACGTTAAATAAACACTACAAAACACACTTATCAACATGCTCACCATAGTCCTTCACCATAGTTACCAATCCAGCCACTATGACGGTTAACGGTCTCTGCTCCACATCGAAAATGAAAGAGTTTTGTGCTGTCCACGCCGCCCAAGCTATGGCCAGAAAACGTTCCCTATTACCAGTCGGGAACCGTTCTAGAACCTACATGAGACACTCCGCACAGTTCGTCCTTGTTGTAGTAGCAGCAGTGTCCTCGAAACCGCTCCCCTGCCATACTTCACAGGTCGCCGTTCAGTCGAAGAGGGCATGAGTAACTGTCTCTTCCGCAACTCCACAAAGGGAGCAGCTCGGGTCATTGACACAATGCCTTTGGTGAAGTAATTGTCGAGCCCCGAGAGAGTTAGAGCATGCTCTCCCCACAAAATGTGTCAATTTGAGAGGAATAATGAGCCCCCAGATCTTCTTCCACATATCACAAGCTGTCACATTAATACTTGTCGCGTTCGTTCCATTAAACCCATTCGTGCTTAACTGATACATAGATTTGACAGAGAAATGTCCGTTGTTAGTAGGCCACCAAAACATTTCATCGGGTAAAGGCTTCAAAGAGAGAAGGATAGTCATAACAACGCATATATCACCCGGGCAAAGCAACTCACGCAATTGCTCTTCCTTCCACACTCCAAGTTCCTTATCCAAGAGTTCTGAGAACGTCAGATTCGGATCCGCCTCAGGATTGACTCTCGGGTAGTACAAAACCTCTTTACTTGCTATCCAGGGGTCGCCCCATATCTTTATCTTGTCTCCATTCCCCACCCTCCAACATAATCCATCAAGTAGCAGCGATTTTGCACCCCAGATGCTCCGCCATCAAAAACTCGGATCATACCCACGATTCGCCTCAATAATCGAACTATGTTTGAAATATCTGGCCTTCAGCACTCGTGCCATAAGAGAATCCGGAACTATAAGAATTCACCAAGCTTGTTTCGCTAAAAGAGCCTGATTAGCTACTTGTAAGTTTCGAAATCCCATACCCCCGTGTTTTTTTGGCTGACAAAGTTTCTCCAGGACATCCAATGGAGTTTTCGGTTCGTCTCAGACGATCCCCACCAAAAACGAGCCATCACCTTATGCATCTCATTAATAATACCATTCGGGATATAAAAAATGCTCATTAAATACGTTGGTATGGCTTGCACAACATATTTAATAAGAATTTCTTTACCCGGTTTCGATAGTAGTTTTTCCTTCCACCCCTTGACCTTCTTCCATATTCTCTCCTGAAGATTATTGAAAATTGCCTTCTTCGACCGACCGATCATTGTGGGCATGCCTAAATATTTCTCGTGCCTGGCTACTTCCCGTACTCCCAACAGGTTTACCACCTCGCTTTTTGTCTGGTTACCGACTTTTTTTTACTAAAGACCACTTCCGTCTTGGAATAATTTATCTTCTGTCCCGAAGCTCGTTCATATTTGCTAATAACATTAGCTATCTCCGAGCATTCTCCCATAGTCGCTCTAGCAAAAATAATCGAATCGTCAGCAAAGAAAAGGTGTGATATCCGAGGGGCATCACGGCACACCCGCGCTCCATGAATCTTCCCATCCAAAACAACCTTCTTAATAAGGTAGGAAAAAGCATCAACACAAAGCAGGAAAAGATAAGGAGAAATCGGGTCGTCTTGACGAAGGCCCCTACTCTGTTGCACCTCCCTAGTCAGTTCCCCATTTAAAGCAATATTATGCTTAACCGTCGCAATACAACTCATAATGCGCTTGATCCATCCCCTGGCAAATCCCATCGCACCCATCATGACCCTCAAAAAATCTCATTCAACCCGGTCATATGCCTTACTCATATCAACTTTAAGGGCCACGATACCCTTTCTCCTCTCCCCACCCCGTTTCATAGCATGGAATATCTCGTAGGCAATAATTGCATTATTCGTAATGAGCCTACCGGGTGCAAATGTACTTTGTTCCGCACTAATAATGGTATTAAGGAAAGGTTTGAGTCTATTAGCAAGCATCTTCGAGATTATCTTATATAACACGTTGTAGATACCCAAATTTGGACCTGGTGGCTGCAAGAGTACCCAACAAACACTCGACGAGGATCGGACTGCAACGTGACGCGGATTAGCGATGTTTTAGATAGTTTTTCTATAGAACGGATCAAATAAATTACTCGGAAAAATTAAATTAACATCTTGGCAGCCGTAGTTGTGTCGTTACGGTCGCATAGACACTAATTAGAGTCAATTCTAACACCGGGACCCCGAGTCGGCCCCGAAACTCAAACCGAGTCAACACCGCGCCAAGCGAACCTCGGGATACACACCCGAGGCCCACTAAACGCACAGCACTTGGTCAAACCCGGATAAGACTTAACCCCCAAGATTCATATCATACACCCGCCTCTCGGATTTGGAAAATATCAAAATCCCGAGCACCTCACCTTGCGCGCCTGAGTCTTCACACGCCTAAACCCAGGCGCCTGAATTTTGGTGCGCCTGACCTCAGGCGCCTATCAGGGTGACGAGGACCCAAAAACACCTATAAATACCCCCTTCACCCCCTCATTTCGACAACTCATTCACTTCTCTTCCCCCTTCACTCGTAAAGATTTTCTCGCTAAGGGCTCACACTCCGACATCCAAGACAAACGATCCACTCGATCGTAGTTCCGATAAAAGCGACATCGACGCTACTCCTCACCTTCTAGCACTCCACAGGATCCCGAGGTGCCTGTGTTCGACTAGCTATAGTCTAGTAACGAAGATCTGCCGGGTTAGCCGCAGAACCAGCCAATAGTAGCAGAGCTCTATCGGAATAGCCGCAGGAAAGGTCAACGGTAACAGAACTCTGTCAAAATCACCGGGCAAGCTAGGAGGATCCGCCTGTTGAAGTCGAGTCGTCACTAGGTTGTCATCTAAACAAAGCTTTACATTCTTGCACCTTCTTTTATTATGCACTACGATAATACTAGACATGGACACTATGTCCGCAAACACCTACTAAAACACGTAACGTCCTTACTTCAAGCGCAAATACTAAAATACACTAAATAAACCCAAGTAATTCCGAGATCCGTTCTCAACTATCTATGCATCGTGTCCCGTTTAGTGTATACTCCGAGGGTGCAACTCCTCACAACGTGATTTACTTACATTCGTATTTACAGTTTTTCGTATGATTTACTAGTTTTGATGCCCGTGCGATGCACGGATGTAACAATAACGTTACTAAATCAACATTAATACTTTCTTTTATAATTATTGACTGCGATGGAATGATTGCGATTATTTCAAATAATTGTAATGTTAGAGGATTAACACTCCACGTTTGCATGTATTTTATACGAAAAGTAGCAGACGTGGGTTATGATGCTACACTTAGACGGTTAGACCTGTCAAATTCGACTCGACCCATAAACCCGACCCTACTTTAATACATACTATTTTTTTTACTTCAAAAGTCGTAACAAAATTAGGCGTTCGAACCTATTTTTGAGCATGCCCTGTATACCCCGATCGGTGACAGGTCTAGTGTGTACATTAGCTACATGGCTAAAACAAACGATGCTCATCATAATACCTGGTCACTGTCAGCAATTTTAATGTGACAACTCATTTGGAACATTCGGCCTATCTGTGCCTTTTGTTCTCTAAGCATTTGACTTTCGCATTGAATATATTTAATTTGTATGTATGTCATCATCTCGCTCTAAATTTGACATGATCCACCTGACACATTTTTAGTAGGGGTGAGCAGAAAAATCTGATACGGTTTTATTATCCGTATACGATACGGTATACAGTTGCAATTATACGGATTTCCGTATATCCGATACGGTTTTTCATAAAACCGTAGCGGATACGTATCAGCAAAATTGAAAACCGGATATCCGGTTTTCGATCCGGATTTCAAAAATACAAAAAAAAAACAAAAATTTAACAAACTATAATACTAAAATTAAATGACTTAATGGATTTTAAACAAAAAGCCCAACACTCTCACTCTTTCATTCCGCCACAACGCCACTATCAGTCTCTCACATTCAGTCTGTCACTACTTCATATTTCAGGCCGTCGTTTCACGTTTCATACTCATTAAGATCGATTCTTTGTTTGATTGTTCACTACTTCGTTTGTCTGTCAATTGTTGTTGTTTTGGGTTGATTTGTGTGGAAAAGATTTGATCTTCAAGCTTCTTGTTTGAAAAATGTAGGTTGTTTGCCTATGACTCTATTATCGGAGAATTATTAGTAGTACTCGAATATTCAGGATGATTGTGATAATTAAATTATTTTTAGATATTTTTCTTGTTTATCTACGTATTATTTTTGTATAACAATGAACGTAACGTTCGTTACGACTTTAAATTCAAAAATTATGTGCACTTAAAGAAAAATTAAAAGTAAAAGAAACCTAAAAACCGAAAACCGGATATCCGGTTTAATTCAGATCGGATCAGGATAGTAAAATTTCATAATTTTAAAACCGGATATCTGATCCGGTTTCGCAAACCGGATCGGATATCCGGTTTTGCTCACTCCTAGTTTTTAGAGGCATGAGCCCGTTTTTTTAATCGCAGCCCATTTAACCCGAATCCTAAATGACCCGATTTTGGGTCATGATCTAGCCCGACCTGTTCAACTCGTTGGAAAGAAGAGACCACAAAACTTTAGTCTAAAAGACAATTTCTAGCCACTTATTTCTATGTCTGGATTCTGCTAAAACTCAAATTTTAACATACAGAGTAGTACTCCCCCGTCTGTAGAAGAGTCACTCTTTCCTTTTTGGGTTGTCTCTCTAAAAATCACTTTTTGCTTTATTCTTATTTTGTATTTTTGTGGTTAACATTGGTTCTAACCTCATTATTTTCCATCTTTCATTTTCCACTACACATTACGATACACCTTAATTCTCACTAAGAAGGTGGGGTGACCCTTTTAGTAAAACGGAGGAGTATTAATTATGCGACGAAGTGATTATGATTATTTCAAACCATTGTTATTTCGAAGATTTGACACCGCTTATCAATGTTTATCTTAAGGGGGACGACACCGAGAGAAATCAAGAAGTGAGACAGATTAAGAAAATTTTGATTTTTTTAAAATATAAAAAATTATAATTTAAAGAAAATAATACTAATAGTATTAAAATAAAGGGAAAATTGATACTTAACCTACTATAATTCACTTTTTCAAATTACCTCAGATAATATTTTTTCAAAACTTATACCTAAGTTTCTCATTTATTCTATATTCTATACCCTAATTTATCAATTGATCATTTTACCTCTATTTTACTGATTAACCCCATTAACTCATCTTAACTCACTGATTACCCATTAATTACCTCACTAATTACCCATTAACACTCATCAATCTCCACCATTTTTCGATCCTCCATACAATTACGCCATTGTTGTAATTGTTGTACACAATTTCAACCATCACTGCTCCTTGATGCGCGGGCGTCGCGACCCACACGATCAAACAATATTTGTAACACCGACTAACCTAACTAATGTAGTAGTGGTAGGTCGGGATCGATCCAAGGGACGGTCTACGTAAAGTCGGTCGAGTAAAAGTCGATAAGTTTGGGATCTAAGGTGGGTTTGAGTAAGATTAGAACTAAACTAAGATGGTCGGTCTAATAGCTAACACGAAAATCAATATAGGAAGAGTGTTAGGGGGAGTCGGAGAATCGGAAACGGGACACAAAAACAAGGAATCAAGCAAACAATACACAATTGATAAGGAATTGGTCACCTTTCGGTCTCTACACCCGACCTCACTAAGACTCGCTTTCGCGACGAAGAAGCTAGGTCACTAAGTCGGAATTACCCAAGCCCCGAGTTTCCCCTATTGACGAGGGTGAATACGAGTCAACTAAATTGATCAAGTAAAGTCAACAAGCATACAACAATTCCGAAATAGACAAATCAACCCAAGTGCATTCAATCACAAGAATCCTTAATCTATGTTGCCCAAATCCATTCTCCCCTAGCCCCTAACAAAGATCTACTCACTAATCATGGTGGAAAACAACAAAACATTAATTAAGGAGAAAATAACTACAACATGCATAATGGCTAAATATAAAGAAACTAACAACAAAATAATAAAAGAACTATGATCTAACAATTACCCACTAAATAAACCATGGAAGAGATAAAATCTAACAAAATAAACTAAAGAATAATCTAGAACAACATAAATAAAATCTAGAGAAACTAACAACACTAAGATGATCTAACAAGACAATAATGAGAAAATAACATTAAATCTAAACTAGAGATTAGAGAGTGGAAGAGAAATATACCAACTATGAAGATCTACAAGAAATAAGAAGATTGCATAAATAAAGATTGAATCTTTGATGAAGAGAATGAAGAACTTGTCACTATTCCTTCAATAATCCCCACAAATCTTTAAATAAAACTTGATGTAATAATCTTCTACAAACTTGAAATCTAGAGAATTGTTAATAAAAACTATGTAGATCTACTACTAAATTACTATGAAACTACTAAAGTTGTAGAGAATTACTACTAGAATACTACTAGATTGTTCTACTAAGAGGATGATGTAACTACACTAACCTAAGGAGGCACACTTAAGGCACACATTGAAATGAAAACCTAGGGTTACTATATATAATAAGCCCTTAATGGGTCACACAATCTTAGCCCATAATCTCATCCTTGCCCATTAGTGAGACTTTGTCCTTTGAGATGAAACTTTGCCCAAGTCTTCATGTGGTGAAACTTCGCCCGGCGGTTTGACGAATAAATCCCACCGGGTGAAATTTCACCAGGTGAAATTTTCTTCTCATTTTGCGGTTTTTGGCGCTTTTCTCCATCGGGCGAAATTTCACCCGGTGGGCGAAATTTCGCCCGGTCAACTCATAGGGTGAAATTTCACCCTATGAACTTTTTGTCCAAAATTGCAATCTGGGGAGGAACACCGTCGGACGAAATTTCGCCCGGTCAAATTCTCATCGGGTGAAATTTCGCCCTGTGACTTCAGAGGGCCGTAACTCTCTCGTTTAAACTCTGTTTGGGGCATGTGATATGTCGTTGGAAATCTAAGAGGATAAGCTTTCACCTCCAACTAGAATCACTTCTATCCGAGGTTTAGAACTCTAGATATATGTATTTGAAATTTGACCTCTCCGGTGAAGATGCCCAATGGACTTATAGTTTTTCCTTTTCGCTCAAGGTTTCACCTCTTGGGTTTGGACTTTGGATTTTGAGTTGTGTGCTTTGCTTTTCGGATGGTTTCCCTCTCTCTCATGCTCATAGGAGCCCAGACACGTTTTTGGTCGAAAATCCTATCAAAATAGACAGAAAACTACCAAAAACATGTAAAATGCAAAAGAGAGACACTAATGCGAGAAATACTCAAAATACGGCGATAAACGCACTTTATTCTTGCAAAGCGGAGGAAAAACGGGCTTAAATGGGAGGAAAAATGATCCAAATTTGACACACAACACTCCTCAACCAAGTGACCCACCACCGCACTAGTCCACAAACAATGTATTGCTTCTTTCCGGCCGTCACCATGGCTAAGTGCAACATTAGTACTGATAATATTGTAAATCCAAGTTCAGACGATAATACTGTAATTGCAAATCGACATCAAAATGCTCTTAAGTAACATTTAATTTGGTATATAGGTAAATTTGTAGTCTTTAATTAGTTTGGATTAGTTCACTGTAATCATAAATCTTGATTATTAGAGCCAATAAAACTGCCTTGATTATGTAATTCCAAGGAGATTTCTTATGGGTTTTCTGACCTGGGCCAATTTCATTTTTCGGATTTTGGAGGTTTTGGAAGATGGGTATGAATTGATTCGAGATTTTATGATCTGGGTTAGTGCCGGTTTGTGTTTTGGGTGAGGTTTGAGGAGGTGGGTGGTGTTGTTGGATTTGGATAGGAAAGCAAGTCAATCAAAGAAAAAGACGAAAAGAAATGGAAGGAAGAGAGCAAAGAGGTCCTTGACCAAAAGCAAAGATGGGAAGTTTGAAATTAGCAAGCCAACCAATGAAGAAGGCAGTGTTTCCATCAAGGTGTATGACGTAAGTTTGAGTGGGAGAGCTAAGAAAATAGCAACAATTGGAAGAACAATGGTGGTGTACAACAATGGTGGTGTGTTTTTGTGGAGAGTGTAAGTGGTGGAGATTGATGGGTGTAAATGGGTAATTAGGGAGTAAGAATAAATTAATGAGAGTTAATTAGTAAATAATATGGGTGAAATGGTCAATTGATAAAATAAGGTATAGAATATAGAAAAGATGAGAAACATAGGTATAAGTTTTGAAAAAATATTATCCGAGATATAAAATTTGAAAAAGTGAGTTAAAGTATAAAGTATCAATTTTCCCTAAATAAATATTTACTAGTTTGATGCCCGTGCGATGCACGGGTGCAACAATAACTTTATAATATGATTGTTCTATCATCAGCTAATTATTATGTCCTCTTTAATTTTGCTAATTCTACGAATCATGTTTTGCTAATATTTTACTACTTTGGCAGGATTGACCAGTCGATAGTATATATTGAGGCATTCCACTTACTTGAACCCCAGTTCGATGGTTTCTAAAATCAAAATGAACAATCTTTGGGCTAGCCCTGAATACGGATCGATTAGAAGCATAAATATATGAAATCCTATACGTGGCATTCAAACTATTTATGACCCGTATTCTAACCATAACCCGACTCATGATCCGTATTTGACCCGACTTCCCCAACAGGTCTAATGCCTACATTAATTATCTGGGTGAAAGAAATGATGCTCATCAAAATACCAACACTTGTGTCCGTCAGCAATATTAATATGTCTGTGACAACTCACATGAAACATTGAGTTTATCTATATTTTTTTACTCTCTAACCATTTGATTTTCTGCATTGAATATATTGTTTGTATGGTATTACCTTGCTATAAATTTGACCCGGCCCGCAAACTCGCCCCACCACATTTGTTGTTTTTAGAGTCATGAATCTGTTTTTCTTACCCGAATCTTAAGGGCGTGGTTGGATAATAAAATGGGAGAGAAAGCTAACAGAGTGGAAAGGGCCGGGAAGGGGAGGGAGAATGGAGATGATACATTTTCCCTCAAAATTTTGTCTATTTTGGATAGAGCTGGTCATGAGTCGTACCGTCCGATTGACTCGTCCCGTTCGGCCCGCGAACACGTCCCAAACCCACTTGTCCATGGGTCAAAATTTTACATTTAGCACGGCCCATGTCCGGCCCGAACCCACATATGATTACCTCTAATTTTGGAGGAGAAATATTTGCTTTGGATGAGAGAAATGGAGGAATCTATTTTACTTTCACCTACAAATCCCTACGTCCCATTTTGCTAACCAAACAAATGAACTTGCTTCGCTCACTTTTCCTCCCCTCTCTTTCCTTCCAAATCAATCTTTCCAAACACACCCTAAATGACCTCTTAATTTTGGACCATGACCTGGACCGACCTATTCAACCCGTGGGAAAAAAAAGACTACAAACCTTAGTCTAAAAGCCCAGCTCAAACCAACATATTCATATGCCTGGATTTTGTTACAACTCTAGTTATTCGGTATAATCAATTATTGTATATATTATTCTTTTATTTTAATATAAATTTGTGTCTAATCTTAACTTAAATTATTTAACAATTTTAGTACATTATTCTCTTGTACATTTGTACATTGATAAACTTACACAAATTCTTACTTTATATAGGGAGCAATTTTAGTACTTCCTCCTTCTATAAGTGTTATACTCATTTAGATAGTAGAAAATAATCAAATGATTAGAACATTGATGGAAGGAGGAAGTACATTACTCTCTTAGCTTGAGACGGATCAAGTATTACCTGTGGGGTAGAAAATGCAAAAGCCAAATGGCTAGAAAATGACTACATGTTTTGTCTTATCTACCCACATGGGTAGTGATAACGCAAATTTGTGATGGATATGTCCGTCACAAGGAAGACTTGCTGGTAGACTAAAGTTATATTATCGTGTTAAATAGTAACGTTATTATTAAACTTGATAAAACTTGACCTGACTTGTAAACCCGACCGGCCCAACCCGTTTATTGGTAGGTCAAGATTCAAGACCTCTAAATCTTGATATGTGACTCGATATTTTAAATTACAAATATAAACAACTAATATTCAATTTAATACACTTGTTGAGACTAAAATTGTATTATCGTGTTAAATAGTAACGTTACTATTAGACTTAACAAAACTTTGACCTGACTTGTAAATCCGACATGTTCAATCCGTTTATTGGTAGGTCAAGATTCAAGACCTCTAAATCTTGATCCGTGGCTCGATATTTTAAATTAAAAATATAGACTAATATTCAATTTTATACATCATTTTTTTTATCTTTTGATAATAAAAAAATTATTGTATTAAAATAGTTTTAAAAATTCATTGAAATATAAACATTATAATCAAGGTCTATAAAATAATTTTATTAAAATAAATAAAAATTTATTGTCAAAAATATTATTTTTCACTTAAAAAGGTAAAAAAAAAAAAAAAAAAAAAAAAAAAAAAAAAAAAATTGGCATTTGAAACTATTTTTCACCCGTATTCTAACTATAACTCGTCTCGTGACCCGTATAACCAGACTGATATTTGAACCGACCTGTATTCTGACCCGACATGTATAAAGTTATTTAAATAAATTATGTAGTTAAAAAATATTTGAGACTACATGTCACTCGAAAAAAAAACTTCAATTATATTCATTTTGTTTTAAATTATTTAATCAATTATTCTATCAAAGTGTTTTAACTTCATTAAATAGTTAAAATAGATTTATCAGATTGGTAGTATTCAAACTTTTTAAACACTTGAATATGATAAATAATTAAAGTTTGTATTTAAGAATCCTAAAACTGTTAAGACTATCAACGTCGCTCGAAAAATGTCTCGTTTAACTATATTGATTGATTCAATGTAGTTAATTTTTAATTTTTACTGCATATATTAATCATTTTATTTGAATATGGTTTTGTATCTAACTTTAACTTAAATTATGCAACGCTCTTAGTAGATTGCTTGGTTATATATCGTGAGACTAAAGTTGTACTCTTGAGTTGAATGACTTGACTTGACTCGTAAACCTGACCCATCTAACCCGTTTTTTCGTAGGTCAACACCTAATCTTGACCCACAATTCAAGTGTCATTAAACCTAGGAATGATATTATAAAAGATAAAAAAGTCGAAAAACTTATTTATTTTGTAATTTTATCTAATATTCCGTATTAAAAATCATAGGAACGATAATTTTTTTGTTAAATGAAATGTAATGCTTTTTACATAAAAGTGTAATTTATCACACTTATTTTATCAAAAATGTAAATCTAATTCTATCACAATAATTTTATCTTAATAGAATATACTTCTATCTACTTATATATAGGATAATGTTATCAAATTTTGTTGTTTTTTTAGGTGATAATTGATGGTTTATATAATGACAATTATTGTTTGCGTCTTGCGGTTGTTAGGATTGTTTTTTCTAATACTTAAATTCAAAGAAATTTTATTTAAATAAATACTACTTCCTTCATTTTCTTTTTATCTTCCCAATTTTCTTTTCGGTCGACTTTTTTTTTATCTTCCCATTTCATTTCTTTCCTTTTTGGTCCATAATTTTTACCATACTACCCTTACTATTTACAACACTTTCCATCTTTATTATTTCCTATTTACCCACACTTACCATTCTACCCTCACTATTTTTTTAATTTATTATTTTATATTCATTACAAAAAAAAGTGTGAAAAAGTAAATGGGAAGATAAAAAGAAAATGGAGGAAGTAAAACAAATAGAAGTATTATTTATCATATCCACTTTTAATATGGATAATGTTTAAATTCTTAGTGTTTCATAAAAGTTGGATTCTCTAAAAAAAAGCTTCCTTTAATTATATATATTGATTATCAAAAATAATTTTTTTCCTTAAAAAGCGGTAAAAAATTAGGCGTTCGAAACTATTTATGTCCCGTATTCTGACCATACCCGATACGGGATCAGTATTTGACCCGACCCACTCAACAGTTCTAGTGTCTATATTAGTTACCTGGGTGAAACAAATGACACTCATCAAAATACCAGGTCTTGCGTCTGTGACCAATATTAATATGTCCGTGAGACCATGACAACTCATCTGCGAACATTGAGTTTATCTATGTCTATTACTCGCTAACCATTTGACTCTACTACATTAATATATTTGCATGCATGCAACCATCTCGCTTTAAATTCGACCTGACCCGTAAACTCGTTCCACCCAATCTGTTGTTTTTTGGGTCATGAACCCAATTTTTTTTACCCAAATCATTAACAGACAGGACATGGCCCAACCCGTTCAACCAGTTGGATAGAAGAGACTACAAAGCTTAAAGCACAATTCTAGCATTCCTATGCCTAGATTTTGTTAACACTCTAATTTTAACCTATTAGCAATTCAATATATACTTCCTCCATTATTTTGATTTAGCCCCATTTTCTTTTAGGGAATTTTTTTTAGTTAGCCTCATTTCTTTATATGAAAATTTATTAATTAATATTTTTCTCTCATCACATGCACTATATCACCAATTTCCTTTTACTTTTCACTTTTTTTAAAAAATTTGTGTCAACTCATATGGGGTTAATAAAAAAAATGGACGGAGAAATTAATTATTACTCCGTATATATTATCCTTTTATTTGAATATAATTTTATGTCTAATCTTAATTTAAATCATCTAGCATTTTTAGTAACTTACTCCTGTACAGTTGAACATAGGAGACAAAAGTTGTGTTCTCGTGTTAAATAATACTCAACATTACTATAAGACAAAACCCGACCCGACATGCCCAACTCATTTTTTCGTTGGTCAAGAGTCAAGATATCTAAATCTTGATCTAGCGATGACTCTATATTTCAATTAAAAATATAAACTAATATTCAATTTAATTTTTTATCTTTTAATTATAAAAGAATTTAAAAAATTTGTTGAAATATAAAGTCCGTGTGATGAATATTAGTTTAAATAATTGAAATATAACATCACAATTAAGGAGTAAATAGTACGAAGTACTATTAAAATAAATAAAAAGAGGTAAAAAAATCGACATTTGAAACTATCTGTATTCTAACCATAACCCGTTTCGGACCCGTATAACACGACCCATAATTAAACCGACCTGTATTCAGTATCTTGACCCGACATGCTTATAGTTATTTGAAAAAATTATGTACATTAAAAAAAATCTGTCTTATAAGCTTAGAAGTATGAATTCTACTGTCAATCAAAATTTATTATTTTATACTATTACTAATAATAATCAATATACTCAATATAATGATAATCATCTTTACGTGTTACATACAATCAATTTTAAGCTCATGCATTATTGTTATTGTTATTGTTATATATATGATATGACATATTACCCGTGTTGCGTATAGTAATTACCGTAATGTAATTAGTAATTAGTAGACTTGTGTTGTTTATAAAAAGAAATCTACTTTCACTCAAAATCCGTCTTAGGTTAGAATTAAGAAGTCTACTTACTCAAAATTACTATTGATTGACTCAAAACCTGGAAATAAAAAATAATATAGTTAATATTGATTGTAAAATAAAAAAAGCCTCCTTTAATTATATATATTGATTGCTTTTATGACCTTATAATCGCATGCATGCTAAATCACTTAACAAGGAATTCAAAACGTAAATCAGCTAAAATTGAACAAAACGATGGTCGGGTTCCGTATTAGTCCCGATGCTCGCCATGTATGGCTCGACGCATCCTTATTAATACCGAATCGACGCATCTTAAGCAGAATACCGGGTAAGGTATACCACGAGAACGACTAATATCCGTATTATCACGTTAAAACTGATTTGCTAATACCTATAATATTAGTACTCTATACTCTTCTATGTGCATCTTTTCATGGCCTGCTTGTCACGTGAAATCGCACGCAAAGAATGTAAACACAACTACTTCGACGACAAAATTTACTTGTCCTTAAAGAACTGACATAGCAAATGATATAAGGTGAAAACAACGAATGTTACAGTATTTCCGCCAAAACAAAAGAACAAAGTTATCAGCCCACCGATTAATTAGTAGAGGTCGCTATAGTGCGGGCGGGATTGGGTGTCGATGCCTATCGGATGTTGGCTTCCCAGTACGTACCTTCACCCCTTACTCAGAATCGACAGTTTTCGGATGTCCGAAACCATTGGCAATGAGAGTCATTCCAGGCATGGAGTGCTTAAGGGTACAAGTCTTTATCTTTAGGTCCTGTGCCACTCAGCTATGAGTCGGCTAAGGATCAAAGTTGACTTGAACGGTTTCCGAGTCCCCATAATTGACTCAGTGGCGACTCCACAAATCGGCAACAAATTCAGTTCACTAAAAAGGTCGCCTCACCAAACATATCGACCTTTAAACATTTACAACCACGACTCGATCGATTCCAAACGGAAACACGGGTGCCCTCACCTGTCTAGTACAAGTCCGGATCGTCATCCGAATCGAGGTCCGACACATCGCCCCGTACGCGAGATCGGACCGGCCTCCGACCGGGAGGGGGCCGCATGGGTGGCCGCCGCCACACGTTGAAAAACCGGGTCGGTCCCGCGCAGGCGCGCGCGGGGCGCTGGGCAGTGCGGACGGACGTCCATAGTTTGGCGACTCTGCTGGGGATTTGGAAACAAGTTTCCAGCGGTGGTGTAACTTGAACGAGGTCGTTGAAGCTCATTTCCTAGTTCCTAGTTGTGGTCACTACACGTTTTGGCCCTAAAAAGCCCCCCCTAACCAATATCAGGACCAATCGACCTCATCGCGGTAAGATTCTTAGGGATGCGCGGGGAGATCCTCGGTTGACGCTCCGACCGCCTAACGCGTACCTCGCGGAAATACTAAACGGATGGTTTTGAACGGATGGTATGACACTCGTCTCCCCAGATGATTTGTCAATACCTAAGTAAAGACTATTCGTGGGCGGTAGCCTACCCTAACCTACCCGTGTCTGCATCCTGCATGAGTGTATGCATTCCTAATTATGTGTAGCGTGTTTGAACAACTCAAATAAAACACTAAAAATTTGGATTCAACCACGCCAACATATTCAACCGCACCCAACTCCGTTTTCGAAAAGGTCATTTCAAGATTGTTGTTTTAGCGCCAATACTTCGGCCAAGTCAAAATGATTTTCGAAAACCTTTTAAAAGCACCGTCATCATGACAGATTTTTCAAAGGATCTTTTTATTAAAAAAGGAAAAAAATGCCATCACCTCGGCCAAAGTAAAAACCGTCAACAACGAGTACCGTTAATACCACCGAGACTCCCGATCAATGGGATCGAGGTACCTCAAACGGTCACATTTTATTTCAAAAAAAAATGTTTCTACGCACATACCGTTGACACAACCGAAGCTTCAATTAATGAAGTCGAGGAATCCGAAACGGTCACACTCACAAAACATCGTTTTAAAAACATCATCACCAGACATCACGTTATGTCACAACACCACTACACCACAAATATCAACCTGATTAATTAATAGTAGTTTCGATAAAAGCACCACCTCATCATTTTCAAAACCGATTCCCCTAAGAACTGTGCTTCTTTTGAAAAACACTATTTACACTTTTGCTATCGTCGAATCTTCGACACACATATAGCAGCACACTCTCACGTCACAAACGATGTCACCACACCATCGTCACCCAATTTTTACGAATCGTCCCTTTCAAAAAGAAAAAAGAAAACTTCCTCTACAAAGCTCGATCGTTTTCATATATAAAAAATTCTTTGATCCTGAGTCGGGACTGCGATCAACTTCTTACGTCGTACAACCGTGTGATTAACTATCTGTGTTAGTTACAAGGGTCGCCTCTACTTGAGGTCTTACATTTTGGGTCGTCTCATCCCGAGAAGTCCTCTTTAAATCTCACCTCCGAGGTTTGTGTCAAGTCGTCTCGTGACAGAGACATTAATTCATTAGGCGTTTCGCCGAATACACCAAAGAGTCTAAAGCACCCGAGTCCCTAAGCCAGCGACTGCACACACGCGCGAATCAAGGGTCTCACTTCCGTGTCGCTCAATTACGAGCATTCCTCGAGTCCTTAAATTGTCTGGTGGATTCAGCCTCACCTTCAGTCCTGTCTCGCAGATCTAGAAATGTCCTCCAACGACAACACCGAACCACTCAACATAATGCTAGGGCTTGTCAAAGAACTCCAAAACAACATGGCCCAAATAACTGCCGCCCATGACAACATCGTACTCCAGCTCGGCAAGCTTGAGGGCGCGGCCAATGGGACACAAAACCGCCTTCAGGAAGAGGTGGATGAGAAGCCCTTCATCCCTAAGGGCAGGATGAGACTCGGGCCGGCTAGGTTTGTCCCAGCCTTTGGAGGGCGCCCCTTCAGAAGCCTGAGCTTACCGACCTAGGCATGACCTATGCCGAGGCTCTTAGAATTGCCAACGAGGACTGGCAGTTGTCACAGCTCGTCCCTACTCCGGATCCTCCCCGCGAAGCCCGGGGGGCGGATTGGAATCCCAGTTCCTATTGCCTGTATCATCAGGGTAGAGGGCACGATACGGAGGACTGTGATCGCCTCAAACACGACATCCAAGACCTGGTGGATGTCGGAACCTTCTCTCTTGTGAAGGCACAGACGTCGCAACCCGCTGCCGGCGAGACAAGGGCGAGGCTACCGCGTCTGTAGTGGTGAGGACAAGCGGCACCATCAAGGTGCTATTCCCTGGAGGGAGCCTCGATGCTTAGAGGCATAACCGGTCTTAGTCAGAGTCTAGTTCATCCTAGGGCTTAGACTAAAAATAATAATAATAACGTTTTTTTTGTTTTTCTCTCTTTATCGAGTCCAGGGAGGTGCGAGGGGACATGTCCTCCACCTCCCCCAAACTTAATCACGGGCATCTAGCCCGTCTACTATTTATCAATAAAACAAATCTTTTCTTTTACAAATATGCCTCGACAATCGCTTGACTTCTTTCAATAGCTTACTTTAACGCTTAAAGACTCGACACTATGTCATTTATCAATAACGATTAACTAAAACGCAAGGGCTACAACAAACGACCAACTTAACTTCACCCTAAAAAGAGATCGGGAACAACAGCCCTAGGTTCAACCCATCACTGACCCCCCTGACCAAACGACAACGACCCTGCAACAAACGAACATTCATAGAAACTAGACTTCCCCGTTACCAACAACATAGCTGAATGCGAAGCCTGCCTAGTAGGACTAAAAGCAGCCATATCTCTAGGAGTTAAAAACCTTAGAGTACACTAGGATTCATCCTTAGTAGTCAACCAAGCCACAGGCACCTGGAAGGTTTATAGCGAAAGCCTAACTCTATACCAAACGAAAGTGGAAACAATGTCCTGGGAATTCACCAAGATGGACTTCATACACATACCCCGCGAAGAAAACCAATTCGTCGACGCCTTATCCAAACTAGCAACACTAATAAACATGCTCGGCCACCTTTTCTCTATGCCTATCTGCGTAGAGAGAAGCAAACAACCAGCCCACTTCCATAACCTCGAAACCGACGACACCTTCGAGGAACCCTGGTACAAAGCAATCCTAGACTTTAAAACTAACGGGTCATATCCACCCAACACAAACACCAAAAACAAAAGAGCCCTATGAATACAAGCCGCCCATTACGTCCTGAGTCAAGGACTGTTATACAAACGAACCCCACAAGGAGTTCTCCTTAGGTGCATAAACAAAATCCAATCCGAGAGAGTCATGGAGGTGACGGAGAGTGCGGACCCCACATGATCTGAGCGCACACCTACTAGCTCGAAAAATAATGAGATTGGGCTATTACTGGATTACCTTAGAGACAAACTGTCGACGTCACGTTCGTCACTGTCACAATTGCCAAATATTTGCAAACATCCAACACCTACCGCCATATCCTCTCCATACTATGGACACACCATGGCCTTTCTCTACTTGGGGAATAGACATCATAGGAAAGGTACACCCGTCCGGGACCGGCGGACACTGCTTTATACTAGTGGGCGTCGATTATTTCACCAAATGGGTAGAAGCCGCTTCTTACACCGTACTAACCTCAAAACAAGTAGTCAAATTAGCATTGATCGTCTACATAGACGAAAAGGGGCTGATTAAGAGCAGTCACATGTCAAAATTTACACATCGACAAGTAAAAATGGAATGGCAGAGCGCCCGGAAGAACGATCTGGAGTCCGGCATTTTCTGCTTGATGCACATGTGCCTGTACGACGGTGTGCCGTTCACCCACCCTGATATTGGGACAAAGCTCGGGAGGCGTTACTTGTCGTTCGAGGTTGCGGCAGCCCTCGTACTTGCTGATATGAATGGAGCTCGTGAGGACGTGTTGCCGAAAATTCGTTCTTTCATGGCAGACGCGCCAAAGATATGGAAAGGAATTGATGAAAGTCGTAAGCTATGCAATATCGTGGAACGGAAGACCTCCACGAAACGTAAGGCATGAATGTAGAGTGAAGTAAAAACACTTTATTGTGAACATAGAAAAAAAATTCATGTTGGAGTATCTTCTGAGTAGCAAATGTATGACAACTCAGTATCAGGATCGCATGTGCAATGTGATACAGTCACGCAATTTCTGACTCACAGTCACAGTAAAAACTCCGCAGAGTCATGACAGACAACCACAAATTAACTAAATTCACTAGATTAATTTAACTTAATCACCCCCACATATGTCACCATCCATTTTCTTTCAGTTTAAATAATTCATAAGATGCATTTTGAATTGCCACATACAAACAACAAAATATTGATTTTCCGACGCATGATTCGTGAATTACATTGTAAATTATATAGCGAAATAATCGTAAAAAATTTACAAAACAAATTAACTAAATTCACTAGATTAATTTAACTTAATCACCCCCACATATGTCACCATCCATTTTCTTTCAGTTTAAATAATTCATAAGATGCATTTTGAATTGCCACATACAAACAACAAAATATTGATTTTCCGACGCATGATTCGTGAATTACATTGTAAATTATATAGCGAAATAATCGTAAAAAATTTACAAAAAACGATGTCGACGACGAATGTTAAAAACCGAGCCGAGACTGTGAAGGGATGTTTGTGAGTCTCAATGAAACATTGAGGAACACAAACACCCACCTCAAACTCCTAACCCTAATTAATTGATGAGGATAAGCACCCCACCTAACCCATTAAATTTTCACCCCCACCTACCCTATTCAACTTTCACCCCACCTTTACTGCCTAACCCATGCATTTTCAAACACCTATTTACTGCCTCCTCCTCTATAAATACCAACGCATTTTTCACAACTCCACCACTTCAAACTTACAAAAAAATGGCAAGCAAGATAGAAGAAATCAGACAATTGATCGAGGAGTACGAGGGTTTATTGAATACCACTATGTCCACTAAATTAAAGGCCGTGCAGCAAGCGCAACTGCAGTTGACACGAGGAACTTCGTAGCGTCCATTGGCGATACACATAAAGAAGCAGAACTGGATAACTGCATCCAGTTCTTCATGAAGAGGTCTATGTACTGTTTCCGCGCAAGGAAGGGGTTCCAGCGCGACTTGGCCAACTTGAAGGAGATGCTTAAAAAGTACGAAGGTTAAGTATGTATGGATTAAGATGTAGGGTTTAGTAACGAACTTTTTTATGTGTTTTAAGTTCTAATGAATGTTAAAATGTAGCGTTTAAATGGTATGCAATGGATATTTTCCGCATTATGTCGTAGAATGTTTTCGGCGTTTAATGGTATGCAAGTATTATATGTTGTGTAAAAGATGGACTTTTTCTAATGTACAAATATTTCCATCGCTATTTCGCTATTTCTCTATTTCCTTCGCTATTTTTCTAATGTACAGACACATGGTGTATAGTCACAGTTCACAAGTTTTATAGTCACACTAAACATGGCGTACAGTCACAGTCATCATGTCATAAAATTGGTTTAGATTTCTAACTTCATTTTGTAGAATCGCAGTCAGTGTATTGTAGAATCACAGTCATTGCCTTGTACAATCACACTCCCATAATTACAATCACACTCCACCTCTTGTTCTACAGTCACGCACTGCCTACTGTAAAGTCGCACTCATTGCGTTGAACAATCACACTCACTTGTTTCGTGTCAACCAAATATTAAGGGCATAATGTTCCTGTACAGCTGTATTTGTAGCCAAAGATGATGCATTCCAGAATAAAAACGACTACGTTCCTCAATGTATTCTTACAATCCAAAAAACAAAACCAATTTTACGGACCCCCATGCTTTACGACTACGCCATATTAGAAATAATTAAGGTCCGCAATAGACGTAAACAAAATTACGGACCTTGACCATTTCAAATGCTGCCAAGTCTTTATGTTTCACAAAAAAGAAAAAAAAAGCCCCCATGATCTACGACTTACACCATATTAGAAATGATTGAGGTCCGCAATATACGAAAACAATGTCACGGATCTTGACCATTTCAAACGTCGACAACCTTTGTGTTGCCAAAAAGAATGTTCCTAAGTAACAGATGATATTCATGAACAATCCTCCTCGGCAATCCCTGCCGGGTCCTCATCCTCCTCCTCCTCAACATCGACAGACAAGTCAGCAATCGGTGGGTACTCAGCAAATGGGTTGGGGCAGTTCCTCTTGTCATGGTGACCCATCCTCTTGCAGTTCTTACACAGCCGTTTAGGCTTGGCGGCAATTGCAGCAGCCTTCGCCTTAGAAAAGCATCCGCTTCCCACTGCCCTTTTTCTTGGCTTTCTTCGGGGGCAATATGGTTATTTCAATTGCGCTCGTACAGCCGAGGATCTCCTCTAATTCTTGCGTCTTGCTACAAGGGCCAGCAAAGGCAATATCGGACATGAAGTCGCGAATGACGTCAGCTAGATTACTAACGTCTTCCTTACCCATTTTGCTGACATGACTGATGGTCTCATAGAACTCCGAAAACAGCCTCGTGACTGTAACAGCCTTATCATTGCTTAGGCGACTCTCTGACAGGGGACACGCATTAACATTACGTAGAGCATCCCTTGTCCATCTACATGCCACGTACCGTTCCGGGATCGTCTCCCGTCCTTTCGAAGAGTATATCCAAATGGCATGCCTGCAAAGATATCCATACCGACCGAACTTCCTGCAAGTACAGCTGATCTCACAGGTACCTGCGAGTGCATTAAGAAACACATAAAGAGTACGACTCCTGACCGTACGAACAGTGGCTACGCAACGTACGGGATGTGGCTTTCTAAAGGTATGATCACAACCTTGACAGAATATAGTCACACCCGTTATGCTGCATAGTCACAGTCCTTACGTCGCAGAATCAAATGAATTGCGTTGTACAATCACACGCACCGCATTCCAGAATCGCACTCTTTATTGTGTATAGTCACATTCAATGAATTATGGAATAAAACTCGTTACGTTTGGATCATATAATCAGGCTATGTGACTATGGCTACACGATATGGACAGTGACTTTCTATGCCAGTACCTGGGTTGTATTCAACAATGTAGTTGCGGTCCCGGATGGAGTCCAGTACTGTTGTCGCTTCGATCCCGTCCTTCTTCTGATACCCACGGACGCTGTGCATGTAGAGCGAAAACTTAACCTCTTCCTGAAAGTGTGCAAAAGCCACGTGCGTGTACACCCTTGCCGCGTGGCTCTCCATCGGATTCGTCGATCCAATTTTGGGGAATGACAGTCGGTTATCGTTGTCTAGCCTCTTCTGCATGTGCCTATGTTGGTCTATCGCACTTTCGAAACGCATCCAGAACTGGACCAACGTACCATTGTTGTCTTCAAACTTTTTGAAGAAACTGTTCTCGCTCTCTGATCTCTGCGTTGTCCTCATAATTTCAGACTTCCTCACCTCCCTGCAATGCGCGGCGACCCATTTGCTCCTGTCTTCGAACATATTTTCGAACCATTCGATCCCAACAGCATCATGGTCAATCATGATCCGCCCCCACCTGTCGTCGAACTCCGACGCCTCGATGTCATCGTCCCATATAATTGCATTGAGGGCTTTTACGAATTCCGAGGCCTCCTCTCTTGATCTGCCGTACTTTGCTGGAACCTTGTTCATGATGTGCCACGTGCAGCACCGTTGGTGCGCTGCTTTGAATATTTCCGGGACGGCTTTTAAAATTCCGGGATCCTGGTCTGTAATGATATAACATGGTTCCTTCCCGCCCATGGCCTCCAGAAACCGGGAGAGGACCCATGTAAATGACTCGTAGTCCTCCTTAAATAGCAACGCCCCACAGAACGTGACAGACCGTTTGTGGTTGTCCATGCCAGTGAACGGTGTGAACACCATGGAATACACGTTGGTTCCGTACGTTGGGTCGAACGAAACTGCATCCCCGAATGCCGCGTAGTTCCTTCGAGCTGCACCATCCGCCCAAATGACCCTGCTAAGCTTCCGTCTGTATCCACATCGTAGTCAAAGTAGAAATCCTCCTGACTGTCCCTCAAACTCTTGAACCGGTCTATGAACAACTGACCATCCTGCTCGTGGACGAAGCACTTGACGTCCCTCCCCCAGTTCTTGAAATCAACCAACGATGCTCCGATGTTCTGATATTTGCCCGGCAACTCCTTGCACATCCTGTATGTCCGAGTCGCCCCGATCTTTAGCTGCACACACAAAATTGCAACTGCATTAGTCGCGCAGAGTTAGCAGTCAACCATACACTAACAACTTTGTTGATTGACATTACGCACCCTCGAGTTGCAAACGATCATCTCCTTGTGATATCTTGATAGATTTCGAGATGACTTTTGAAACTCTCGGTCCTTCACCATCACAAGATCGTGGTTGTGTTCCTCGATGAACTCTTCAATATAAAACCCCCCGATCATTGCACAGAGCCTAATTCTTGCTCCACATTGCGTCTTCGTCGCCTTCGTAATCCTTTTGGGTTCGTACGATCCCACATACTCTTTCCCCTCCTTCTCTCCCGTGCTCGACAGCTTCACCATGTTCTGGCTGGCTGTTTTGCCCTCCTTGTTACAAGCCAACAATTTCTTCTTGATCGAACCATCAAATGATCTAGTTGTCGTGTACCTCTTTGCCTCGAAACCAAGATAAAATGCGTAAGTTTGATAAAACTTGAATGCTCCATCGATGTCCGCGAACTTCTGCCCTACGTAAGGGACAATCACTGTGTCTTCCGCTGGCATATAGGTTGGAACAAAAACAAATTATCAAAGGTTGGAACAAAAAAACCCTATATTATACAATAAAAAAAGACCCTAAATTACACACTATCAATCTTGCAACGCACGCATTCATCTCTGACCTTATTGAAATGTGACTTTTCTCAACAAAGACTGTGACTTTGCTCGTATAACAGCATGATTGTTAAAGCTTAACACCCGTACAACAATAATAAATATATATATTTTCTCAACAACAAAAAAAACACCAACAATAATAAATATAAAAAAGAGAAGGAATCGAACATATATATTTTGAATACTAAAGCAACTTCAGCGTAATACAACTACGCCTACAGCAGAAAACTACAAATACAATCAAACCCTAAATTACACACTATCAATCTTGCAACACACGCATTCATCTCTGACCTTAATGAAATGTGACTTTTCTCAACAACGACTGTGACTTTGAAGTAAAACGACTGTGGCTTTGCTCATATAACAGCATGATTGTTAGAGATAACACCCACACCGCATAACAACTGCAAGTACAACTACAACACAAGCTGCAATACTCAACAACAATAATAAATATAACAATGATAAAGAAACAAACATAAATATTTTGAATAATAAAACAACTACACCTACAGCTAAAACTACAACTACATGCAACCAACAAAATAATAATTTGCCTTGATTAATATTCACAACACATAAGAACTACAAGTACAACCAACCAATATGCAATACTCAACAGCAACAACAAAAAAATACAATGATAAATATAACAATGATAAAGAAACCAACATAAATATTTGGAATAATAAAGAACCTTCGACGTAATACAACGTAATACAACAAAACAACTACAACAACAGTGAACGTGTGATTGTCTGTCATATTAAGTATGACTGTCACGTTATGACGGTGTGACTCTACAAAAATATCAAACCAAACAAAATAATGTTCAACTGCACATTTTCGTGACTCTTCTCATTTAACAAACCAAATATATAGGGCTGTTAAGCTCTAATCTTACCTCCTACATGTTGTCCATTTTCAGGCATATGATCATCGCGTGGTTCTTTGAGGAACAACACCATCAGAGCATAAGGACGTTCAGCAATTTACGAATTAGGGTTTAGTTATTCTGAATAATGGTATAGATAGAGGGATGCTGTTTTATTTGGGATAAATTTCGAATTTGATTGAGAGCTTGGTGAGAGATTTGTGATGATTTTCAAATTTTGGTGAGGGAGTGAATTTTATTGATGGAAAGGGTGATAGATATGGTGACAGAAATGGTGATGGAATGCTGTACTTTTGCCCTGCTGTTGTCTGCTGCTTGTCATTCACGGACATATTCTCCCTTTTTTCTTTTTCTTTTATTAATCTAAGTCATCCATCCAAACCAAATCAAGGGCCAAAAACATAACTTCCCACTTTTCACCAAACTCCCATGATCCATTTTCTATATATATGGGTTCTAATGAGTTTCTCATCTATATTGAGTTCCTAAGTCCTCATTCCATCCAACTGGACAAGATGCATCCTAATATTTTGTATTTAAAAAAAAAAATAGGAAGATTTAGTATCCTAAAATAACTCTCATGATTTTAGGAAATAATAACTCTCATAGTCACTTTCATTCCTCATTCATTCATTCACGTTACAGGTTCATCAAAACCTTAAAAAAAAACGCTCCCATCGATCATCATGTTCATCATTCATTCAATCAAATCTGTGCTCGAAATTCTGTTATTATGAATTCAATGATCGTGACATCTTCATTAACCGTTGATAAGCAATTCATCGAGTATAACAATGGTGAGTTTCGATATTGCTTTCATGTTTTGCGTCAATTTTTATTCATCATCTTGATTAATTTGCGTTCATATTTTGCGTCAATTTTCATGTTGATATTGCTTTCATGGTCGTGTCATTCATGTTTTGCGTCAATTTTCATGTTGATATTGCTTTTATGGTCGTGTCATTCATCATAGATTCATATGCAAATCGTAGAACACACAAACGGTGAGTATATATGCTTTGTAATTTATACTGGAATCGCCATGGAAATCATTAAGATGTACTCAATTATTAGTTTTTACGTTTACAATATGGGAAACTGCATATTGTTAAATGTTTGATTCATCATATGAAATTTGCGCACGCACAATATATCGAGTTATTGTAGTTCATATACTGCGTTATCTTAGTATAGAGCATATGTTACTTTAATGTCTACCATCTGTTACTTTATATGTCGTGTTACTTTAATACACTTCAGTCGTTACTTTAGTGCTTTTCATCTGTTATTGCAGTGCATTGGAGTGTCCTAAGAATTTAGGAAACTGTCATATTAATAAATAAAAAAAATAAAAAGATATTGTTTCCTATAATAATGGAACGTGATTGCCACCAAAATAGGAAACAATATCAAAGAGTAACGCCATATAAAAAAAAGAAAAAAAATATATTGCTTCCTATAATTATGGGACGTGATGAGTTCAAAATAGGAAACAATATCAAAGAGTAAGATACTGCGTCATACTCTCATTTTTTATCATTATATGAATTTTTTGCACTAACCTATATCTGGTGTTATTTTAATGAACATTATCTGTTACTTTAATCCACACTATATGTTACTTTATTAATGTCTGACATTTGTTACTTTATGCCTGATGTATAAGCATTCTCTGTTAATTTAATTCAATGTTACTCCAATGCACTTCATCTGTTACTTTAATTCTTGTTATCTGTTACTTTAATCCATATTTCAAGTTTTGATTGTTTTTTTTTTCGCCACGTTTATTGGCACTGTTATTGTTTTTTCAGTAGACGCAAGAGCACATGAATGATGTAGGGATGTGGGTGAGAATTTCCTCCATACATAGGGCAGATCTTCAAAGATGTAGACGAGAAGAAGAAGAAGAAGAAGAAGAAGAAGAAGAAGAAGGAAACGTCATGTAAATCATCGTCTGACAATGAAGAAGAATCAGTAGAAGAAGAAGATGATGATGATGAAGAAGAAGCACAATTCTGAGTAGAACAATATATTGTTAGAATAACATACATCATTCGTTAGAGTAACATCCTTAATTGGAGTAAAATGAGTTAGAATAACACACATTATGTGTTAGAGTAACATACTTAATGAGTTACAGTAACACAGTTTATTATTATAATTTTGATTTCAAATATCCAGTTCTTAAAGTTACAGGTGTGAAACATTGGAATTATAATGGAGTTTTATAATTTTTGTTTTGGAGTATCCTCAATAGAAACATATATTATTCTTTTGGTTGATTGAAAGTCTTGTTTTTGCAAAAGATTATTATGCAACATAATAGATTTTATGAGTTAAAGTAATGCAGTTCATGAATTAGAGTAACACATTGTATGAGTTAGAGTAATAGTTTTTACAAGAGAATACTATACAACGTAACAGATTTTATGAGATAAAGTAACACAGTTCATGAATTAAAGTAACACGTTATATGAGTTAAAGTAACATATATAGTTTATGGATTATGGCAGTAACATAGTAACATACCTACAATGGCGGTAGGAAAATTATGATTTTTTGGTAGAGACTAATTTTGAAAAAACTTGTTGGGTGAGAGAAAGAAGCAGTTAAAAAAATTGATAAGAGAGAGAAAAGATTTGCATTGAGATAATTAAGGAGAAGAGAGAGAAATGATATATTTACCAGATTTGTTAGTTATTTTCTTAATTATGAAAACAAATCTTAACCATTAATCTAACAAACATTAAATCAAGGGCTAAGATGGGGACTCACGGACTCAAAATAGATAAGTGGACTAACCTAAACCTACTTCTATATATATATATATATATATATATATATATATATATATATATATATATATATATATGAAATTTTTGAAGAGGAAAATAGTGGAAGTGGTGGTAGTAGTTAAACGTGGCAATCGGGTCACTCGGGTCGGTTACGGGCCGGGTTAAGACGGGTCGGGACATTTCGGGTTCGGGTTTTAACGGGTCAGTATACTTAGACGGGTCGGTTCGGGTTCGAGTCGAGTCTCTTACGGGTCGGGTTTACTCGGGTGAAAAATCGTAACGGGTCGGTTCTGGTTCGGGTCGGTTATCTAATAAATCGGGTTATATCGGATCAATGGTCGGTTCTGGTTCGGGTCGGTTATCTAATCGGGTCTATTCGGTTCAATCATCGGGTATTCCATGGGTTAGTTGAGTCACTTTAGTATATTTTCGGGTCTAGTTTTGAAAATAATCGGGTCAACTTGAGTAATACAATAAATCACGTCAGTTAAGGCTAGACAATAAATCAGATTAATTCAGGTTAGACAACCAATCGGATCAATTCGGGTAAAAATAACGAATCAGGTCAATGTGTTGGATTCAAATTGAGTCACTAATAATTTTTACTTTAGAAAGTTAGATACACGAACTCAAAATAATACATGAAACGGGTTATGGGTCAAGTCGGGTCGGGTCACAAGTCGGTTCGGGTCATGTCATTTCGGGTCCTATCGGGTTCGCGGTTAGCCTTCGGGTCGGGTCAGGTCGGGTTCGGTTCATAGTATTTCGGGTTGTATCGGGTTATCGGTTTGTCATTGGGTCGGGTCGGGTCGATTTCGGTTCATCAAAAGTTCGGGTTCTATCGGGTCGGGTTTCGGGTGGGTTGCATCGGTTTCGCGGGTCGGGTCAGCTTTTGCTAGCTCTAGTAGTAGTAGTAGTGAAGTAGTAAATGAATTGTAAAAAAATGATTTTTTTTATGTGTAAGGTAGTAGTATTTATAGGAAATTTCCGCAACTACTTTTTACCGTCGGCGTTAATTACGTGAAATGACGACTTTGTCCTTACTATTTATTCTCAAAATAATATTACTTTTACATTTTATAGATTATCGATTTATTAAAACTCGATAACAAAACCGTCTTTTTCGATTATCGCAATAAACCAAAACCGACTTCCTATATAGTTAATTATGCAAAATGACGAATTCTCCTTTGCAATTAATTCTCGAAATATTATCACATTTACATTTTATAGAGTATCGGTTTATTAGAACTCGATAATAAAACCGTTTTTTCGATTATTGTTACGCCTCCGATTTTAAACAGTTAATTAGATTAATTAACGACTTAATACAATTTAATAAACATAATTAACAAATACGTGTAATATGCAAATTAAATCCTAATTAATCTACGACAAGTCGACAATCAAGATTTATTATACAGATCAATGCAAATTAAAATAAAAAAAATCCGGAAATGGGTTAGGTCAAGTGGGTTTTTCGACCCACCTAAGGGTCGTATTATTTTCTCTATAATACTTGAAAGTTTTGAGAAATAATTTAAGTATAATGTAAATCTTCCAATGGTATGAGACATGAAATTTAAGGTGGTGAAATTGGTTACATTGATAACATTTCATACAAACGGCCCGGGTTCGAATCCTCTTGTTCGCACCAAACCACTACACCACCACCAACAAACTGATATTTCATTTGCCTCCTAATCAATAAGTGTGCGAACAAGAGGATTCGAACGCGAGCCGTTTGTATGAAATGTTATCAATGTAACCAATTTCACCACCTTATACTTCATGTCTCATACCATTGGAAGATTTACATTATACTTAAATTACGTTTATTAAATTGTATTAAGTCATTAATTAATCTAATAAACTATTTAAAATCGGAGGCGTAACAATAATCGAAAAAACGGTTTTATTATCGAGTTCTAATAAACCGATACTCTATAAAATGTAAATGTGATAATATTTCGAGAATTAATTTCAAAGAAGAACTTGTCATTTTGCGTAATTAACTATATAGGGAGCCGGTTTTGGTTTATTACGATAATCGAAAAAGACGGTTTTGTTATCGAGTTTTAATAAATCGATAATCTATAAAATGTAAAAGTAATATTATTTTGAGAATAAATAGCAAGGACAAAGTCGTCATTTCACATAATTAACGCCGACGGTAAGAAGTAAAGCGCCGACGCTAAAAAGTAGTCCCCGAAATTTGAAGTGGAAAAATCAAAGTGATGTATGTGTATGAGGTAGGCGTGACATCAGCCTCATATGGGTCAATTTTTCGTTTTTTTAAAAATTCGTTACGGGTTACGTAAAAATCGTTACCGAAAATTTTGATTTTAAATTTATAGACTGAACTTAAAACTCGAAATCTAAAAACGTTTCGAAAATATCGATAAATGAGTTTTTACACGAGTTAAAAATAAAATCATTTTCTAAAAAAGTTTACGTAAATGGTTAAGAGATTAAAATGATGGGAACCTTAAATTTAGATTTCAAAACGAGACTAGTGAGACGGTGTCTAAAACAAACGATGAATCGTGTGAAAGTACGTGCATTAAATGCACGTAATGATGGCAAATGCAAGTGGCATTTTCCACCTAGGAAATCGTGCCATGTGTCCTTAGACGGGCGATATCAGTTGTTCGAGTTACGTCTTTGCGCACGTAGGTTTCGAAATATTATTTTGATAAATCGATAAATCATTTTAAAATTTTACAAACTGGAAAAATATTTTAAATTGTCGGCACGACATGTTACTATTCATAAAAATGCTTTCTCGTGTTTTAAACTCGAGTTAACGAAAGTAAAAATGTTAATAATTTGATAAATAAATTCCTATGTTTTTATAAAGAAATAATTTTTAAGTTGACGAAAGAAAATATTTTTATTCACGAAAATAATTTTTCAAGTGTTAAACTTGGTTTAAATAAATGTTTAAAATTTTAACACTGTTCGAAAAATACGATGTGTTATAAGTTGGGGTGCTCCAATATCTCTCTCACTAGACCAGATGTAGCCTTTGCGGTGAACAAGTTATCCTAATTTATGCATCAACCAACCGATGTCCACTGGCTTGCCCTCAAGCGTGTTTTACGCTACCTAGTTGATACACCAAATCATGGAATCACAATTCACAGTAAGTCACCCACTAAGCTCCATGCGTTCTCCGACTCCGGTTGGGCCAGTGACGGCAACACATTTCTATCAATTGGGGCCTACCTAGTATATCTTGGCCGAAACCCGATATCCTGGAGCTCAAAACGCCAGAAAACCATTGCTCGGTCTTCAACCGAAGCCGAGTACAAATCAGTCGCTAATACTTCTGCTGAACTCATTTGGCTCGACAATCTTCTCAAGGAACTACAGGTCCACCTCCCCTCCATGCCTACCATCTACTGTGACAATATCGGAGTTACCCAACTCAGTGCCAACCCGGTATTTCACTCAAGAATGAAGCATGTGGCTCTCGATTTTCACTTCATTAGAGAACGAGTTCAGTCCGACTCCCTTCGCGTCACAACAGTCAACCAGGATGATCAGCTAGCTGATCTACTTACCAAAGCACTCCCCCGACCAAGATTTACCATGCTACTATCCAAGATTGGACTTTCCGAACCGATTATGATTCCATCACAATCTTCATAAATATGTCAACAATATCATTTGTGTATCATATCCTGTATTACTCCATTTAGAGATTCTCATGATCAATTATGATCACCTAAGATAGGTAAATTATCTTGTATAGCACTATATAACTGCATGTATACTTGGTTAGTAATTAAATTCAATCAATCATTAAAGCATATTATATGGTACCTAGACCAGGAGGGTGGTACATCCATGGCGTAGCTCGCTTAACAATTAGCTAGGGCGACCAAAGAATAAATGTACAGCTTTACAAGACACTACACAAAAATCAACACTAGCACATCAATTCAGACTGACTAATCAAAACTCGAAGAGCGGCTCCACCTCCCTTTCAGATAGTCTTCTAATGACATGTTGGGATCAGTACTAGTTACAGAGGCCATGTCGTCTGCTTCGATGCCTAGAAAAGCTACATTTAGATGGGATTGGATATCAGTTGGTGATGTCGCCACCTCCAATGCATCAAAATCTACAGGGTACTTGTTTAAGTGCTGCTTTGTCCAGTTGATTACTTCAATATCACCTTGGAGTAGTTTCAAAACCTGGAAGTTATACACCAGTTGTTAGTTGTTAAATGCAAACACGACGGGACAAATAACATAGAACAAAAACAGTAGTATGTCACGACTCACATTGCCAATCCGAGGCCTCAATTGCGGTTCACGTCTTATGCACAGGGTGGCAGCCAGCATCATTCTTTCAATGTGCTCATGATCAAAGTCACTGCCGTCCAATCTGGGATCTAATAGCTGTGACAGCTTCTCCTCTTTCAGTATCAAGTTTGCCTGCTTACAAAATGTACTCATAAGCGTGCAATTCGTGGTTCATTTATTATTTTCTGGAAAATTAGTATCGAAGTCTTCAGTGAGACTTACATGTGGTCTTTTGTGTGACAACTCAGATCCTCACATATTCCCCATTTAATAATATGGTGAATGGGTCATCCACCCATCTCAATGTAAGACCATGATATAGATTTTGTGTGGAGAATGTTATAGATTGGTTATTTTTCATGATTATCAGGTAAGATCAGACACATACCCACATAACCAAGCTTTCCTTTCCCTTCGGATTGCTGCTATCAATAGGCTTTCTTCCAGAAAGAAGTTCAAGAAGTACAACGCCAAATGCATATATGTCTACCTTGTCAGTCACTTTCCCGTGCATGAAGTATTCTGGAGCAAGGTACCTACCACATAAAAATGGGCAGATAAGGAACTAAGCTAACATGTTAATTGTCATACAGTATGAGCTAGTAATTGTCATTAAAAATTACTCCATAGTAGGTGAACAAGGGTAGGCTCATGCTATAGAGCAATGACGCAAGCAACATGTACGTAGCCATTTCATGAAACTGCAAGACCAAATGTCCGGGAAGATTGTACATGATGCTACTCACCCAAAGGTTCCAGCAACATCGGAAGAGACCAAGTGAGATGACACACTTGAGAGTCGTGTGGCAAGTCCAAAATCTGCCAGCTGAAATGCAAAATAAATAAAGCGTTGCAACATTCGAACGATAAAATTTATTGTCTGGCACCAAAAAACATATAAGCAGTGTTTTTTCCTGTGTACCTTGGGCTCATATTCATCAGAGAGCAGGATGTTTGAAGATTTAACATCTCGATGAATTACTGAATCGGGATCTCGATTATGCAGATAGTCCAGCGCCTCTGCCACACCCACTGCCACCTTATATCTCTCTTCCCAGCCAAATACCTTCAGATCGCTCCTATCACCTAATTTAAGAAAATTATACATTAAGCCAGATGAAAATTTTATTATAATATGGAAACAAAAAGGGAAGAGATTTCAATAGCAAACCATGAAGATTTTCTTCTAAGCTTCCTTTAGGTAAGAAATCATAGACCAGAACTAAATTCCCATCTTCAAGGCAAAACCCAAAAAGAGAGATTATGTTCTTCTGATTAATTGTTGTAATGATCTCAATTTCTGCAATAAATTCTTGTAACACTTCTTCGGAAGGCTTCAATATCTTCACCGCGATCTCCTTACCATCAGGAAGACGTCCCCTGTAAACCTGGCTACTGCCTCCTTTCCCAACCATATTTTCTGTATAACAAGACGCAGACCGTTATAAGCGTTCCAAACTATCATCAAGAGTCCATACATTTGGATTATATGAGATACAACAACAAACCAGGTATGAAATCAGATGTAGCTGACAGAAGTTCCTGGTATGTAAACAATCTACAGGTTGTTGAATATTTCTCAAGAAGATCTTCACATTCCTTAGCTAATACCATATGGGAAGGAGAGCAAGGGGCAGAGGCCGAGCCATCACAAAAAGGAATAATTGCACTACTCAAATCAGACAATCGATTATCGAGCTGAACGGAGTTATGCCTCTTTCTGTCAGGATGGATAGCTGTTGAGGAGTGTCTCCCAGGGAATTTCAAAACTCGGCGAACAATCGATGTTTTCCGAGTTGGAACTTTATCATCCTCCGGATGCTTAGGTAAAAAAGCACGACGAATCAACGACCACCCGGTTTTCGACCCATGCACTTCTTGGTCCATAGTTAACGTCGGTCCAAGAGAGGCCTCTGGTTCTTGATATGGTACCAAAGCCAAAGATTTGTCCTCTATATCATTAACATGCGACTCCTCCCCCACCTCATCCTCCTCCAAATCGTCACAATAGTAATCTCTCCATAAAGAGATGGGTGCACAACCTAAGTATCTCTTAATCAAGGTACTTTTTCTAGGACCGATGCCAAGCTTTTCAAAACTATTGCAATCGTACAGATTCTGTTCGACATGTATAATTGCAGAATTCCAATCACCGCCCACTTGTTCTGCATTGTCAAATTCTAGTCCATCATTTAGTTGAGAGCTTGTCATGTTTCCTGTTCAGTAACACAGAAAGGAACGACAAACACATTATATCCATATCCATCAAAATAAATTCTCTTGCAAATAAACTAGTAGCACCCCTTTGCTTTTTTATAATTTGCTCTCTCATTTTCACTCTTCAATCTTGAATATTCTCCAAAAATATGTGAGTTACACGTTATGAATAATCCAATGACACAAGTTATATAATTTTCGGTTATAACCAAGTTCAAACCAATATCTCGATAACAAAAGAAACGATTGATATACAAAAGACAGAGGGAGTATGCTTTTAAATTGCTACAAAAAAACCACCAACTGTTGAAGGTACACAAGGAAGCAAGTACCAGAAGCGAAAGTAGCCCCTTGTTTATGAAAAACAACTTTGCCATTATCAACTGCATAAACCGAGTAATTATTTGACAACTTCCTAGCACAATACTTGGCCACTGAGGTTGGAGAGCGGAGGTTGTGAGGAACTTTACATGTCCCAAGGATTAGTATAGCGTTTTCATGTGCCTTGGCTTCTCTGACTAAAATCTTCCTCAAAGATGATCCCCTACAAACCTTGAGCTTCAGATCAACCTGTTCGATTTGAACCCCTTTCAGTGAGTTTTCTTTAACCAAACCAAAAACAAGTCGAAGCTACTAAGCATGACCTTGATAAAATTACAGTCTACCCACCAACTAACCGACGCTCTACCCACCAACTACACCCACCCCCCCTTCTTGGTTGAACAATTTCATTAGTCAAGACTTTGCATAAAGCGATAAATAAAAAACATTTTTTTTAATTCTTAATTAATTGGGGGTACAAATAAAGTCCTTTTGACATCATCAGTGTTCCTTTAAATTATGGGTGAATTGGTGAGGTGTATCAAAACCAATGCATTCATTCACTAGAATCCAATTAAACAGAAGGACAAAGAGAAGCACATCATTCATTAGAGAAACACATGAGCTGTTATGTTTTCATTCAATCAAAATAATTAGGTGGGTCAGAACAGAAGCTTCAAACGGATGAATTCAAGAATCTCTACCAAATTAACAAAATCTGCAATTACTGCACACCCCACCCATCTGAGTATTAAATGACTCATTCATTGCACAAATCTGAGCTCCAACTTTTGGAAATGTAACACACACACAGCAGAAACCAAACTAAACCTGCTTTAAATGGCAGAAACCTTCATAAACAGCAAGCACTGAATCAAATGTCTTGACCAGCGCCACCAACGCCGATTGTTCCTCTAAAAGGAAGAAACAGAAACAGTTAGAGTTAGTAGAAGAAAGTAAAAGAAATCGGAAATAACAATGTAATGTAAGGGAAAAGAAATGAAAGATAAGTACGAGGAGAGGAAGAAGGGAGAACGTGGAGAGCAAGAACGCGATCTCCAGGCTGAGCCACCTTAACGAGGGCCCACGTCAGCAGTTCTTTGCTTTGTTGGTCTAACCTCACTGCAACTACCACCGTCTTTCCATCCGAGCTCCGGCAACTCTCTCCCTCACCACCGCCATTCCTGCACTTGCTTTTGCGTAGCAGTTGCATCTGGGCCTGGGCGGGGAGGAAAAGGAAAAATGTGTCGTCTAGACTCTAGAGTGGAGGAGGATGATAATGGAAGGAGTATTAATTATTTTGAGGGAATATTTGTGGAAACTGGAAATGCATGTGCAAGTGTGTGACTCAAGTACTGTATTATCAACGAGCGAGGTGTGTCATGTGTGGGTTTTCATTATTGAATCATTTGTCCTCAACCTTGTGGTGGGGTGTGTTTTCGTGTCTGCTCTCTTTGGTGCGTAAGGTAGGGTCACCACCCTATGGAGTATCGATTCTCCCTTTTTCAAAACTAAACAATGATTACTGCTTCGTGTTAGGTCATGTTCTTTTCATTTTAAACAGGTCTTAAGTTGAGTTGAACTAAAATTATTGATGGGTTTCGGTTATGGACTCCATCGACTACGATCATCATGGGCCATGGCTTCCAGGCCCATAATGCTCTATTTATAGAAGAAGTTCTCCATTGCCTCCTTAAATAAAGCACTATTCTACCTAATCGATCAAGGGATCACAATTCAACACAACTACATCTCACTAGAATCCGAGGTAAAAGTCTATCTCTAGACTCACCTACCTGCCATCACTCCCTCACTGACTTAGGCATCGGAGGGGCAACCTCGGACACCCTCCGAGACCTTTGTTTGCTCCCTGTGCAGAGCCGAGGCTGACCACTCATACGAAGGAATGTGAGGAGAAGGCAGTCGGCCATACGAGACCGACATTATTTGATTGTTTACACTCAAATGATTTGGCGCCATGTGTGGGGATCTAAACAAAAAGCTCCCTACCAATTAATCAAAAGAAGTTCAAATGACGAATGAAGACATTGCAAACACCTCCCATGAGGCACCGGCCCTAGCGGGCCTTGTGTTGGTGAAAGCACCACAACCCTCCTATAGGAACCTGGACAAGGGGAAGGCGCCTATGGGAGAAACGTCAACCCCAGGCGTGGCGACGTCGACCCCTATGCCAGACATGATGTTCACTCCTGAACAGATGATCGCCGCCCACCATTTCTTTGTGGCTCTCATGAAGGCATCCATCCCCCCGGTGGCCAATGTAGCACAAAAAGTGAGCGAGACCCCTAAAGGGCCCAGGGTGCCCCCCTGAGGGCCAACGTCTCACCCAGGAGACTTTTTCCCGGAGAAGAAGTCATTCAACTGGGAAGAGCGCGTGCGCGCATGGAAGGAGAAAGGTCGTCGATCTATCTGGCAACCAAGCGTTAACCCCCGAGCCCCGCGAACATACCCCGCCACGAACAAAGTAATTCCAATAGGGGATGACGAGCTGACAACTATCCTCGACGCCCCCCAAGAGGGGAGAATGGGAGGGAGACAGAAGAGCACCCGCAGCCTGACGCCCATAATGCGCTAGCGGCTTGGCCCTAACTCAAAGAAGCGACGATGCAGTCTGAGCCCCTGAGGACTGGGCGTCATTGTCTTGGCCAGCGAGAAAGGGAAAATAGACGTCATAGGACCATCCAGGACAGAATGGGCGACCATGGAGAGACTCAAACTAGGGAAAGATCTTCCAACCTCAACCAACATAGTTCGGTGTCCATTAGGCTGCCAGGAGAAACCTTCCAGGAAAAGCAGGGGGCATACTCGCAGAAGTCTCGCTCCCGAGCCTTCGGCCTCCAAGACCCAGCACTCTACCAAAAGGCCTTCCAATACCCTAGCTCATAGAGATGAAGGTGAGTCAAAGCAGACGATCACCCCAACAAAGAGGACTCCCCAGAAGAGACGACCCACAACGTCGTCTCTCCACCCTGAGGTGTTGACTTACCCAGTTTCAAGGGTGAAGATGTCGACCGTCTAGTTTGTCGGCACCTTTGACCGAGAGGAGCATCCGTTGGCGTATGAGAGTTACATGGCCATGTATGAAGTAGACGATGCGGTGTGGTGCGGAGTTTTCCTAACAACCCTCACTGGGTTCGCACAATCCTGGTTCAAAGGATTGTCCACTCCCTCAATCAGTACCTTCGCAAAGCTGAACAAAGCCTTTGTCGACCAGCATTATGCCGATAGCCGGCAGAGACACACATTACATCTCTCTCTTTTCGTCCTTCATTTTTGAGCCACGCATTCTCACACCCTTGTGAAAAAAACAAAAGAGAACATCATTCTGACTCGGAGGGAGTATATAGTTAATATAAAATTCTCCGATTTATGGTTCACGATATTTTATAAGATTTGTGAGGGGTATTATAATCAAATTTTAATAATCAAATTTTGTGAATCGTAAGGATCGGAGGGAGAATATGGATTTATGATTAAAAAATTAATACTTTTAATAGTTTAAATTACAAATATAAATAAATGTTCAATTTAATACAAATAGTTTTAATGCCCGTGTGATGCACGGGTGCTGCAAAAATAACGTTATAATACTTTCTTTTACTCCCTTTGGTTATAAATGATTGTCCCTATGTGAGATGTATTATATTGAAATGGTGCAATCATTTAAAACTGGAGGGAGTATAATATTTTGATTGTGACGAAGTGAGTATGATTATTTCAAATAATTGTCATTTTGAAGAATTAACACTGCTTACAGAGGCGGATAAGGGTGAGGGACTGGGGGGTAACGAATGAAAAAAGCAGAAGACGTGCAATAGGAGAGGAGAGAAATAGTCAAAACTCAAAACCCCAATTCCCGAATTACACAACTTGATGACCCCACCTTAAACCCCTACCACCTGGACTGCCGTCGCCGTCTGCCGCCGCCCACCGACGTCATTCCTCTCCCGCCGACCGCCAGCCGCCGACCGCCGACGCATCATACTTATCAATTTTCCCCCAAATTTTAATTTGATTATTCTACAAGATTATAAATATATGAAGTAGATTTGGTAATCTATTTGTTATTAGTGTGTTCCTTTATAATTGTTAGTTACTTTGTTTTATAATTACTTGATTTTCTCATATTTTAGTATTTTCTCAAACCCTAAGTTTATTTTGAGGCACTTAATTAAGTTTAATTTCTGTAATAGGGAATTATTGATGTTCTTCATCATGTATTGGGTTATTTGAGACACTTTTTTGAGTTTAATTTTTATGTTTGGGGGATTATGAATGTTCTTCATCATGTATGTTATTTAGTAATGTAAAAATGGTTTATTTTGATAGATTAATGATGAAAAGCAAGGGTATAACATATTTGTGGAGTCGGAAGTCACAAAAAACCACATCGCTATTGTCTCTATTGTCGGTGGAACCTCAAAATGATATGCCTTCACTACCATCAAATCAATATCATCCTAATAAAAAAGAACAAATTAATGATGATGTTAATTCTTCACCAACTCAAGATGATGTTAATCAAAGTGAGCAATCTAATGAGGAAACGGATGATCCACTAACTCAAGAGGGTAACCAAAGTAAACACAATGTTCTACTTCTTGATCCTCCAATATCATCTTACTCAGTGAATGATCGAGATGTCGTGAGAAGGTTATTGATGTCTAAGGAAGAATTATAATTAGTGTTATTTACAATATAAAATTTCATTATCTTATTATAATTTTTTACTTTTTTTTTGAAGTGAAGATCAATATCATTAATAATTTTTTACTTAAATATATAGTCTTAAGAACTTTTTTAAGACTCAAAAGATTTTTGTTTGATGAAACTTTATAATTTTCCGAATGTGGGATAGTTTTATTTAAGTTTATAATCTTAATATATCTTTAAGATTCAAAAGATTTTTGGTTAATAGCTAAGAGTAAGATTATTTTTACATAAGTTTGTAGTCTTATTAAGAAACTTTTTAAGACTTAAAAGTTTTTTTTATTGATATTTAAGAACGAATGATTAGTATTATTTATAATATAGAATTCGTCAATTTATCATACTTTTTCGAAGTGGGATAATTTATTTAAGTTTATAGTCTTTAATCAGCTCGTAATAGTTTTTTGATGTGATCAGACAATTACTTAGCCTTAATATTCTTTTTAAAACGAAAAAAAATACATCATACTCCGACATTACTCTTGATTATAATATAAAATTTCATCACCCCACTATAATTTTTCGATGTGAGATGATTTTATGTTTGTAGTCTTATAAAGTATATTAAAAGCTTTTTTAATACTCAAAAGTTTTTTTTGTCGATATTTAAAACCGAATGATTACTCTTATTTATAATATAAAGTTTCACCACCTTATTATAATTTTTCGATGTGAGATTATTTTTACTTAAGTTTGTAGTCTTATTAAGAGACTTTTTAAGACTTAAATGTTTTTTTAATTGATATTTAAGAACAAATGATTAGTCTTATTTATAATGTAGAATTCATCAACTGATCATAACTTTTCGATGTGACGTAATTTATTTAAGTTTATAGTCTTCCATCAGTTTGTCAATTTTTTTCGATGTGAGATAATTTACTTAAGCTTATAGTCTTAAGAGCTCTTTTTAAAACTAAAAAAAATACATCATACATTACTCTTGATTTGGGATGATTTTAAGTTTGTAGTCTTATATATTAAAAGTTTTTTTAAGACTCCAAAGTTTTTTTTTGTCGATATTTAAAACTGAATGATTACTATTATTTATAATATAAAATTCCAGCACTCCATCATAATTTTTCGATGTTTGATAATTTCAAGGTTTTTCTTGGTCGATATTTAAAACCGAATGATTATTCTTATTTATAATATAAAATTTCATCACCTCATCATAATTTTTCGATGTAGGATAATTACTTAAAGTTTATAGTCTTAAGAACTCTTTTTGAGATTCAAAAGACTTTTGATAGATATCAAAGAATGAATGATTACTCTTATTTATAATATAGAATTTCATCATCATATTAGAATTTCAAGACTATATATATATATATATATATATATATATATATATATAGAGAGAGAGAGAGAGAGAGAGAGAGAGGATCATATAAGTTCCTTCTCCTCTTATAAGTCCATAAGGCTAATTTGAAAGAAAAAAAAACGTTATACCTCTTTTTCTTCCCCCTCGATATTCTCACCTTCATTATACCTCACTTCCTTTCCCAACACTCACTCCATTCCCGCTCACTTCCCACTCCATTACTCCATCAGCAATACCAAAGTTTTGCAACTCAATATTCCCGCTCACTTCCAACTCCACATTACTCATTTTCTCCTTCAGCAATATTCCTCCTTCACAAAATCCGTTATACCTTCATTTTAATTGTTGGTTCCCGCTCACTCTTTGTTGGTTCAAGTACCTTATTGTCGATCATTGTGTCCTCTTTTCGCAGGTAAAGGTCTGTTCTTTCTCTAATCAAAGTTTCGTAGTATAATCTGGGGATTTGTTTTTTAATTTGACGAGTTTTCGTGGTTTTAGCGAAATTAGGGTTTAATTGCGAGTTTAATTGCGAAATTAGGGTTTAATTGTTCACAATTTGGGTTAATTGTTGCGAAATTAGGGAAATTAGGGTTTAATTGTTGCGAGTTTAGTTAGCAAAATTAGGGTTTAATTGCGAGTTTAATTGCGAAGTTATGGTTTTATTGTTCACAATTTGGGGGTTTTTGCGTTGAGTCATGATTTTTGCTAATTAGTCTTTTTGGATCTAAGCCATGATATTTTTGGGTCTGTTTTCGTAGGGTTTAATTGCGAAATTAGGGGTTTCTAAGGTAATTAGTGTTTTCTGGGTTTACGAAATTAGGGTTTACGAAATTAGCTTATCGATTTCTTGGGTTTACGAAATTAGGGTTTTACAGGGTAATTTCTGTCATTTTTGATGTTTACTGTTTCCGGGTTTTATCAATTTCCTCACCATGCTTATCAATTTGTATGCATGTTTGTTCATAGCTTATATGGCATCAGGAAATGAAATTGTCGAGGTTGTGGGGGGCGACGAAGAAGAGGAGGAATTACCACGTGGCCCGTATGAGGTAAATTTGGTTCCCACAGGTCGATACAAAGACTCCGATAGCGAGAAAATAAAAGCGTTGAAGGATTTCTGGAGGAACCGATATCACGTCAAAAGTACCTCTAGTCAAGTGAGGTTGGGAGGCCTTGTGAAGGACATGATGGCGGACAAATTAAGCAGCGATCTGTTCTGCAAGATGTTTGTCCTATTTGCGATGTTGTCTTTCCTATGCCCAACGTCCAACAACGGAATTGACTTGAAGCTTGTGAAGGTCGTAGATAACGTTGACGATATCAACAAGTACGATTGGTGTAAGTACGTTTTGAATGGTATCGTTCAGGCCGGGGTCCAGTCAAGGGGTGATCCGAAGTTTATTACAGGTTGTATTCCGTTTTTGATGATTACATACCTTCACAGGTTTGTTTCTCATACCTTTCGTTTGGTGTACGTACTTTTGGCCTTCACATACCTTCTGTTTTTTTTGTCCTCCTTTTAATATCTACGTTTGTTTCTGTGTATACCAGGTTTGATTTTCGTGGCGAACCGTGCCCCCACGAGCTCCCCTTAATTAAGCATTGGGACGACGCCAAACTAGCGAAAAGGCTTGACGCTGAAATGCTCGGAGGGTCGTTGGGTAGGCAAGTTTGGTCCAATATTTCTTATCCGCGCTCGTTTCAGAACGGTGCTGAAGTGATAACTGTGTCCAAAATTACCGACAATGACAATGCTGAGCGTACGGCGACCAACCCCCCTGACCCGAATCGTGTGAAAAGATACGTCCAACTGGAGTTGCCTCCTATGCTAGAGGATGACAGCGTACCGGCGGGTCGAGCAGAGGACGTAAGTACATTTCCTCGTCAGTCCTACTTTAATATTTACGTACAATTCCCCATCTGTCCTCCTTTAATACACACACAGTTGAAGTGACATACCGTTAAAGTCAAAGTGACATTTACATGGCGTTGAAGTTGCAATATTAAAATAATTACTTGTTAATTGCACTCTTATACGCGTAGGAACTACATGACCTATGTGTCATGATGGAGAGGAACGCAGTTGCTTTTAATGGTGTGGTCCGTGAAATAGCGGAAAGAATCAAGGTATTGTCAGCGGCCCGTTTTAGCGAGCCGCAGACAGGTCCATCGCAGTCATCGCAGTCGTTCTGGGCGAACGAGGAACTCCACCGTTACGTGGACAGAGTATGTGACATAGCGAGGTGCTTCCAGACGTCAACTGGCAACGCACCGTTCGTTGGTGAAGCATCTACAAAAACAACAACAGATACAAATCTGCCAAGAAATCCGGGTCCTGAGGCTGGAGGTGGTACGTCCAAAAACGACAACACTGGTATGTAAAATAAATGACAACAATTACTTCATTTTTCCTTTTACGTGATGCAGGCGACATTGTCGACAATACAAACGTGGACAGAACTCCGGGTCTTGTGGCTGGAAACGACATTCCAGATGAAGAACAGACTGTTGCCAACGCAAATTCGAAGACGGTATTGTCATCGAAGAGAGTGACTGAACGTCCGGAGATGTCATCGAAATGACCGTGCATCGAGAAGCCGACGCCCCCCGTATCCCCACAACCTGTCTCACCAAATCACAACACAATGTCCTCCTTACGTAGCCGCAAAATTGGGGATGAGGATGGTCTAGGTTCCAGCTTGGAGGTCGGAGATGTAAACGTAAAAGCCGTCGTTGTGTCAAAGTTCTGCCGGGATAACCAGCAACTACTCAGCACCCTCCCCAATTTACGGAAGCACGCAGCAGATTTCAACCTACTGCACGACTACAAATACAAAATCGAGTACTTTTTCCCCTCATCCTTTTTTTTCAATGCTTCGACTGTATTTGTTTAGCACTGCCGACGACTACGTCACTACGCATTTTCTCAATTATAGTGACCTGCTAGCATATTACGGGAAGGACGCTCTGCTAACTCGGAGGAATATATTGACAATACTCCCTGACACCGACATGGATTCCTCCGTGGTGGAGTGCTGGTCAATACTACTAAGTCGCTTATCCGCATCTCATCAAGTTGACGAAAATCTCCCAAAGAGAACATACTTCGGGATACGACACTCGGTAAGCCTATTATGCAGTTCTCTTAACGAAACTTCAGTTTTATTAACGAAATTAAATACTTCAGTTTTCTTAACTTTCAAAGTTGTCTACTGTTAGAGTAATACTTCAACTCTTAACCATGAAAGTTATAACTTCAAACCTTTTTGAACATAACTTCAACCGTCATATCTAGACCTTGTAACATATAAAGCTTTATAAATTTAACACTTCAGAGGTGAACTTCAGTAGACAACATTTTCAACTTCAATTCCATTAAATCAATACTTTATAAGTTCAGTACTGTTAGAGCAATACTTCAACTCTTAACGATGAATGTTATAACTTCAAACCTCCTTGAACATAACTTCAACTGTCATCTTGAACTCTGTATAAATTTAACACTTCGTAAATGAACTTCAGTAGCCAACATTTTCAACTTCAGTAGCCGACATTTTCAACTACAACCCCATTATATATTCGTCTGTGGAATATATAACTTCAAACCTGCAACAATGCAACTTCAGATCCACGTAACCAGCACATCAAAAATATGTAACGTCACCTAGTTGCAAATACCAAATTCATAACTTCAAGTACAAAACGACGTAACTTCAGCACTAAAACTATAAAACTTCTAACAGTGTTACGAAAGCAAAACTTCAGAGTTATAAGAGCGTAACTTCATCCCACTAAAACAACATTTCAACTCTTAACCACAACATTCACAACTTCAGATATTCTTCAATGTAACTTCAACTGTCATCTAGTACTCTGTGTAAATTTAACACTTCGTAAATGAACTTCAGTAGCCAACATTTTCAACTTCAGTAGCCGACATTTTCAACTTCAACCCCATTACATATTCGTTTATGAAATATATAACTTCAAACCTGCAACAATGCAACTTCAGATCCACGAAACCAGCACATAAAAATTATGTAACGTCACCTAGTTGCAAATACCAAATTCATAACTTCAATTATATAACGACGTAACTTCAGCAGAAAAACTATTAAACTTCTGACAGTGTTACGAAAGAAAAACTTCAGAGTTCTAAGAGCGTAACTTCATCCCACTAAAACAACATTTCAACTCTTAACCACAACATTCACAACTTCAGATATTCTTGAACATAACTTCAACTGTCATCTTGAACTCTGTATAAATTTAACACTTCGTAAATGAACTTCAGTAGCCAACATTTTCAACTTCAGTAGCCGACATTTTCAACTTCAACCCCATTACATATTCGTTTATGAAATATATAACTTCAAACCTGCAACAATGCAACTTCAGATTCACGAAACCAGCACATCAAAAAATATGTAACGTCACCTAGTTGCAAATACCAAATTAAAACTTCAAGTATATAACGACGTAACTTCAGCACTAAAACTATAAAACTTCTAACAGTGTAACGAAAGAAAAACTTCAGAGTTATAAGAGCGTAACTGCATCCCACTAAAACAACATTTCAACTCTTAACCACAATATTCACAACTTCAGATATTCTTGAACGTAACTTCAACACTCATTTCCATAACATCAACTTCTGCGACATTACCACTACAGAAGGAAACTTCAGTACACAACATTCTCAACTTCAACCCGATAAATCGCCACTTCAGTTTTTAGTCCTACACACACGTCACTTCAACCACATAGGTTGTAAACCTCAAGTTTGAAATATAAAACTTCGAAGTTGCGAGAAGGTAACTTCAACACAAGTAAACCAACATCTCAACTCTGAACCACAGCATTCACAACTCCAGAACTTACATAACATAACTTCAACTGTCAAGTCCACAACTTCAACTTCTGCGACATTACAACTGCAGAAGGAAACTTCAGTACACAACATTCTCAACTTCAACATCAACACATCGCCACTACAGTTAAATGAAAACGTCAAGTGTGAAATATAAAACTTCAAAGATGTAAGAACGTAACTTCAAGCGAAGTAAAACCAATATTTCAACTCTGAACCACAACATTCACAACTCCAGAACTTACATAACATAACTTCAACTGTCATGTCTACAACTTCAACATGTGCCACATTACCACTACAGAAGGAAACTTCAGCACACAATATTTACAACTTTAACTTCGACCAGGCCACATCATTTTTAGGTCTATTGTTATGTACTTTTGTTCTACACACACACACCATTACAAGTACAGAGGTTTATAATCTTCAGTTAAATGTGCACCTCATTTTCAACCGGATTATTGAAATCTTGCTTTCTACCACAGGATGTCATCATCAACCTCATTGAGACTTTCGACCAAGCAACACCACTAGACGGCCTACGAGACAAGCTCTTCAAGTTCTGGGACATATACATTAAGACTGCGGCAGAGTTGTGAACTTGGGAGCTGACCTAATATTCGTTCCGGTCAACATCCATGGGTACTTTGCCTGCATTTGTGTCAACTTACAGACCAAAACGATCGACGTGCTCGACCATCGCCTACACTCCGACTTTGAAAATTCAGACATATACAAGGCTGCTTACGTAATTGTAAGCATAATATTTCTACCGTACTCTCTATAGTACATGTCTCTCAATCATTACATATTCCGCATACCTAATATCTCTTTTGCAGGCTTCCGGAATGAGCGACTACTTAGATGAGAAGGAGGTTGATGGGGGAGACCTCGTTTCGACCTTTGAAATCAAAGAAGTTGAGATTCCATGGAAGAAAAACGTGGTGAACAGAGAGGAGTCTGGTCTCTTCACATTGATGCACATGCTTCTATACTACGGTGAAATGCCGTCACACGAGGATATGCCGTCCAAGGTCGCCAGGAGATTCCTTGTCGCGGAGGTTATTGCCACACTCCTTCTGTCAGACTTCAACAAACAACGTACACGACTTATGAGGCTTATTGATGACTTCAACGCAACCAAGGACAGCATTCTGACCGAAGTTAAGGTGAAACGTGCTATGGTGAAGATCCGTGCTGGCCCTAAGACCAAAAACCGCACAAAAAAGTAAATTGTTATTAGCCTTCCCATTCCAAACAGTATGACGTTCTTATAAAAAACTACTACTTTTCTATCCAGACCTACTTCTAGTTCCGCGTATATGATAGTATATGCGGATTTGGATAAATTTTGCGGAAACTTGTAATATTTTGCTGCCATATGACAAGAACTAGTTCTTCTGTTGACGGTCAATATTTCGTTCGGCAGTGTGTTCGCTTACGTATCATTTTCATTTAACGTGCCTACACGTACATTTTCGGCGACATTAATTCCACTGAAACGCCGACTATACATATCGTACAACTGCAAAACGAAACTTTAGTTCACAACATTTTCAACTTCAACATAATCAGTTCAACATTTCAGTCTTGGGTCTAAGTTTACGACTTCCGTATTACACACACGTCACTTCAACTACACAATTTGTTACTTCTATATCATTTCAGTAAAAAGTTTTATGTCTGTGAAGTACACAACTTCAAAGATTTAATAACGTAACTTCAACCGCACCAATCCAACACTGGCAACTCAGTCTCAGGTCCGTACTACATATACTTCAACTTCTACACTGCAAAAGTGTTACTTCAAATTACAACGTGTTCAACTTCAGCTCCTCAAAATCATCGTAAATTACGTTACCAAAACAAACTACGCAGTTAACGTCAACAAAATTTAGAGATTACACGGTTACAAAATTTCAAAGTTACACGATTCCAAAATTTCAAATACGAACAACACCACCAATGTACCGACGAGAAGAACTGTCACAGTTGGAATGACAATATCATGGCATTAAATATTAAACTATACAACAAACATTGATGAACCAAAAAAACAGTAAAAAAAGGTGAATCGGAGAAGCAGTACATAATGGGAGAGGTCTACTCCACCTTACTACGTCATGATTGAAAATAAAATGAGCGAGTACCCAGCACCTGAAAGAATTACGCTAACAGCAAACACAATGCGTCAGTCGAGAAATCACAAAATGTCTTCCGATCCATCATCCTCGCTGTCGCCAAAGCAATCATCATCCGACGGGGGATTTTTGGAGAAGGGGTTGGGGCAGTTCCTCTTGTCGTGGTGGGCCATTCTTTTGCAATTTTTACACATTCGTTTCGGCCTCTTAGCTAGCTCCGCCGCCTTGGTCTTCGTTGACAACATCCTCTTCCCACTACCTTTGTTCTTCGACATTTTTGGAGCCAATATCGTCACTTCCGACGTGGACGCACAACCAAGGTATTTCTCCAACTCATGTCGTTTTGGCAGAGGCTCCGAAGTTCCACCCACGCTCTCTCTACAAGCGCGGATCGCTTCCCGTAAATTTTCAACTTCGTCTTTACCCTTACCGCGAACAAAGCCCACTGCTTCGTGAATCTACGACCACAACTTTGTCATCTCCAACTGCTTCTCATCAACCAAGTATTCAGTACCCTGAAGAACAAAACCTTCATCCAACGACATTCCTCCCACAGGCTCAACCAACCACCGCCTGCATACGTACGCTGCCGGTATAGTTTTATGTCCGCAGGACGTTAATATCCAGATTAAATGTCTATACAAATGCCCTCGCCTTTTGAACAGTTTACAGCTGCACCTTGCGTCCTCCATATCTGAGGAGAAAAATTCAACTTCAGTCAACAATTAACGTAACTCTAAATATCGAAATAGCAACTTAAAAATAAAGTTAATAATAACTTAAATCAAACGCACCTGGTTTTACGCGCACTTCGTAGACTCTATCTCTACTTTGATCCTTCACCTTCGTTATCTCAACCCCGTCGACCACCTCGAAGCCACGGACTGTGCAAGTGTCGATTGAGAACTTCACCTCATCTTGGAATTCACTGAATATTTCATGTGTATACAACTTAGCACCATCGGCCTCCATTGGTACATGCGTCTCCGTCTTAGGCCTTGAGTGCCTGTTGTCACTATCAAGTCTCCTTTGGGTATGCCTTTGGTGGTCCATGGCGCTTTCAAAGCGCATCCAAAACTCCACCAATGTACCCGATTTATGTTCAAACCTCTTAAAAAACCTATTCTCACTCTCCGATCTTTGAGTGGTCCTCATAACGGTTCCCATTGGAATGTCTCGGCAGTGAGCCATTACCCACTGACTTCTTATGGCAAATGTGCTCTTAAACCACTCAACGTCTTCCAATCCATGTTCTTCCATGATTTCCATTCACCTCTCATCAAACTCCGAAGCTTCAATATCATCGTCCCACACAATTTATTCAGCTTCCGTATGCATTCAAGGTAACCACTTCTTGTCGACCCATATTTAACAGGGACTTTGTTCATTATGTGCCACATACAAAACCGATGTTTCGCCTTTTTGAAAATAGATTGAACAGATGTAATAATACCTCGGTCTTGATCCATTATTATGTACTCCGGTTCCTTTCCACCCATAGCTTCTAAAAATCGTCTAAAAACCCAGTTGAAAGACTCCCCATTCTCATGCGCAATAAGTGCACCACCAAACGTCACCGACTTCTTATGATTGTCAACACCAGTGAACGGAGTAAAAATCATCGAGTATATGTTTGTCCCATATGTAGGGTCAAAGGACATAGGATCACCGAACTTTACGTAGTTTCTCTTGGCGGCAGCGTCTACCCATATCGCTTTGTCTAAGCTCCCGTCATCTGCCAACTCGTAGTAAAAAAAAAAAACCCTTCCCTGTTCTACACCATCTCCTTAAAATTGTCTACGAACAGCTGCCCATCTCGTTCATGAAGAAAACACTTCACATCCCTCCCGTAATTCTTGAAATCAGTCAAGCTCGCCCCAAGATTCTCAAATCCATTCACATGCTCCTTACACATGTTGTAAGTTCTTGTCGCTCCAATTTTCAACTGCAATTCGAGCAAATAGAAGCTTCAACAGCAGACAAAATAATACGCGCAGCACATAATAATTAACAAAATTTAACACAACCGTCGACAACAAAACAGACAAAGAACTGACTTACTCTTGAGTTAGCAATTATCATCTGCTTGTGGTAGTCCGACAACTGCCGTGATCGTTTCTGGAACTCCCTCTCCGCTAATGAAAATAACTCGTGGTTGTGGCCACAAGTAAACTCCTTAACAACCACAACACCATTCAATACGACCAACAAGATTTTTGCGTCGCAACCAACTCTTGTCACTTTGGTCTGACGTCTCGTCTTCTTTTCATCACAGCGCTTCCCCGAATCGCTCTTCTTCAACTTCTTAGCGGTCCTACCAATAGAACCGACTTCCTTAGAATTAGATTTGTTACACTTTCCACCTGCCTTACGTCCGGAACCTCCCTCTCCTGCTGCACCGTTACCTGCCTTCGGGACGTACGTGAAACCCTCTCTGCTGCAAACTACCAGCTGAGATTTCAGCGTACCATCACGGAACCTCTTCGTTGACCACCTACGGACATCAAAACCGCAAGCGAGGCCATACGCTTCATAGAACTCAACAGCTTTATCGACGTCGGAAAATTCCTGCCCCACATAAGGCGTCTTGTCCTTATCAACTTCCCTACAGTAAAGGACAGGAGGCACAACCTGTGCAACTTCTTCACCCTCCAAAGCATCTGCAACTGCACAGCCAAAGTCATGAAATCAATTTCAACTTCATCTTCACAACGCCTCAACTTTAACGCCTAACATTTAAAACTTTAGCAAACAAAAAAAGACACTTCATATGCATATGAACTAAACGACTACCACCTCCAGATAAATGTCGTGTTCAAAAAATAATCCCCTCCCCAACCGGTATTTTAATCTCCGCAGCTTCAACGACAATTAGAACCCCCGACTCCGACGACAACTAACAGATAACGCAAAACACCAACTCCCACATTACAATTACTTATTGAACATCAAAACCGCATAAACCACATTACAATTACTCATTGAACTTCAACAATTAACATTCATTACTTGTAAAAACCCCAACAATTACAAACCCCAACTTCAACGACAATAAAAACTTCGCCCAAAACCCCATCTTCCCAATTACAATTAGCGGTTAAACAACAACGATTCATAAACCAAAAAAAAAACTCATCCACTACAAAAGTAAATAAATTAAAACAAACATACCAGGCCGAACTACAACAATCTGCATATCCTCCATCAAGATGACAAATTCAAAGATAACAACTTCAATTAAATTATAATTCACCCCGGCAAGAAAAATTGCCATCACCATCATGCTGCAATCTTTAAATACCTTCAACTCCAAGCACAAACGAAGAAGTCGAGGAACCACGGCCATGAAATTTGGTCCGTGTGATTTATTTGGTGAAGAAATCAACTTCAGAGTGTGTTTAATTGTGTAGGAGAGAGAGAGAGAGGGTAAATTAATCTTGCCCTTGGTATTTGTTAAGCTGGTATTAGGCTAAAAAAGAGAGAGAGGGTATTAATGAGGGTATTAGGCTGCCTAATCAATATTACTTCAATCCCAGCCCTCCATATTCAATTCATCCAATGGCTGAAAAAAGCACTTATGGACTTATAGGGAGGGGTGTTCTTACGTGAACCCCTCTATATATATAGAAAGGGATCAAGGGAGTTTGGTGAAAAGTGGGAAGTTGGGAAGTTGTGTTGTTGACCCTTGATCTTGGGTTGAATGAATGGCTTAGATGGATGATGTATAAAAAAAAGGAAAGGAGACAACAAACTGACATGCAGCAGTGGAGAGAGGGAAGCAACCCTCCCCCTCAATCACACTTCGCAGCAGTGGAGAGAGGGAAGCATTCCTTCCTCAATCAAACTCTCCCTTCTTCATTACTTCCCTCCTTTTCAATTCATTTCCCTAATTCAATTCATCTCTCTTTGACAAAACTCCATCAAATAAGCTCCATTAATAACTCCGACCATACTCCGTCAACAACTCCAATCATACTCTGTTTTTAACACAACATGACGGATAATTATACCAAGGTATGTTTATGCATAAACTTTGATATCTTCATTTTTTTTAGCTTCTTCTTCTTCTTCATCTTCGATCATCTTCATCTTCTTCAAACTTCTTTTTATTTTTCATATCTTTTTTTTTGATATTTATAAAATTATTCATCTTCATTATCTAAAAAAAAGAACAACTTCATCTTTAAGATGAAGTTTGAAGATGAAGTTGTTCTTTTTTTGTGGGATGAATGGAGCTTGAAGATGAAGATGAACAAGTCATTTAGTGCGTAATGTTTTTGCAGAATTGCAAAGTCACACTCATTATGTTGTATAGTCACTCTCATTATGTTGTAGAATCACGCAGCTGTACACTCATTGTAGTCACATATTCAGTTGTATAGTCATACTCATTATGCTGTATAGTCACACTCTCTATGTTGTAGAATCACACAGCTGTAGAATACCTTGGGATTAAGGTATCATTCGTTGAATCATCTTCATCTTCATGCTTGTTTTATTTTTCATATTTTTTTTTTGTATTTATAAAATTATTCATCTTCATTATCCAAAAAAAAATGAAAGTTAAATATGGATGAATGAATGTTGAATATTTAATGAATGTTTACATATTTTCATTTTTTTAAAGTCATAGTCGTTCATTCATCCATATATATTCAACTTTCATTTGTTTTTGTGGATAGTGAAGATGAATAATTTTATAAATACAAAAAAAAAGTATGAAAAATAAAACAAGCATGAAAATGAAGATGGTTAAACGCATGATACCCTAATCCCAAGGTATTCTACAGCTACGTGATTCTACAACATAATGAGTGTGACTATGCAACATACTGAGTGTGACTGTACAACTTAAAGTGTGTGACTATACAACTTAAAGTGTGTGCTTTTTTCAAGTATTTTTTTTATCTACGTTCAAGTTTTCACGTTCGTCAAATCCCTACTTCCGAACCTCGATGATTTTCAGATATTTGTTTTTATCTTTTTAGAGCATCTTTAAAATAAAATTAATCATCTTCATCCTCATGCTTGTTTTATTTTTCATTCCTTCATTTTTTTGGTATTTATAATATTATTTATTTTCATTATTCACAAAAAAAATGAAGGTTGAATATGGATGAAAGAAAGTTGAGTATTTAATGAATGTTTAAATAATTTGCTCTGATTCGTATGTATAATCATCTTTCTAATTATGAATGTGACTTTGATAATGATGATTGAAGAATAATTGACTGTATGGCTTTTATTTTCCATTTTACGGTTTCAGTTGTATAGTCACACTCATTATATTGTATAGTCACGCTCATTATATTGTAGAATCACACAAATTCTTGCAGTGATTAGTGTATGTAATCATCTTTGCTAATGATGATTGAAGTATAAATAAGTACGAGTATAATTTAGTTGTATAGTCACAGAGATTATGTTGTATAGTCACACAATTGAAGTTGTGTAGTCATACTCGTTATGTTGTAGGATCACAGTCATTATGTTGTAGGATCACACCGTTTATGTTGTATAGTCACACAGTTAAAGTTGTACAGTCATACTCATTATGTTGTACAATCATGCAGTTGTAGAGTCATTGTAGTCACATATTCAGTTGTGTTGTGTGATTTAGATTGATTGTGTGTTTTGTTGCAGCGAAATAGTTGGTGGAAAGAGGAATGTTGGTAAAAGGGGCGGTGGGAAGAAGAAGGTCGTGGAAGATACAACGACCAACCACGTAATTGGACAATGTATTGTTGCGCACGTACCGGAGACCATCGTTAAGCTCTTGTGTGTTTATGTGAGATAAAATATTTGCTTTAGGATGAACGTACTATCTGTAAATGATGTTTCAGACTTGGTGTTTGGGAAGAAAAAAAATTAACATTTGAATAGTCATACAGAGTTGGTTGTACAGTCATACAGAGTTGTTTATACAGTCACCCGTTTGAAGATACGTAGTCTCACTCGTTATATTTTGTTGTGAAGTCACAGAATGATGTACAATCACACCTTTGAAGCCACACAGTCGCAGTAGTTATGGTGCAAAGTCACACACTTTATATTGTATAGTCACAGAGTTGTAAAGTCACAGAGTTGGTGTTTGGGAAGATAAAAAATCACTTATCCTTCCACCTGTGTGACTATACAACATAATCTCTATGACTATACAACTAAATTATACTCGTACTTATTTATACTTCAATCATCATTAGCAAAGATGATTACATACACTAATCACTGCAAGAATTTGTGTGATTCTACAATACAATGACTCTACAACTGCATGATTGTACATCATAATGAGTGTGACTATACAACTTTAACTGTGTGACTATACAACATAAACTGTGTGATCCTAAAACATAATGACTGTGATCCTAGAACATAACGAGTATGACTATACAACTTCAACTGTGTGACTATACAACTAAATTATACTTGTACTTATTTATACTTCAATCATCATTAGCAAAGATGATTACATACACTAATCACTACAAGAATTTGTGTGATTCTACAATATAATGAGTGTGACTATACAATATAATGAGTGTGACTATACAACCTAAAGTGTGTAACTACAAAACTGAAACCGTAAAATGGAAAATAAAAGCCATATAGTCAATTATTCTTCAATCATCATTAGCAAAGTCACATTCATAATTAGAAAGATGATTATACATACGATTCAGAACAAATTATTTAAACATTAATTAAATATTCAACCTTCATTCATTCATATTCAACCTTCATTTTAATCTTCGCAACAATACATTGTCCAATTACGTGGTCGATCGTTGTATCTTCCACGACCTTCTTCTTCCCACCGCCCCTTTTACCAACATTTCTCTTTCCACCAATCATTTCGCTGCAACAAAACACACAATCAATCTAAATCACACGTACAACTGAATATGTGACTACAATGACTGTACAACTGCATGATTGTACAGCATAATGAGTGTGACTATACAACTTTAACTATGTGACTGTACAACATAAACGGTGTGATCCTACAACATAATGACTGTGATTCTACAACATAACGAGTATGACTATACAACTTCAACTGTGTGACTATACAACGTAATCTCTGTGACTATACAACTAAATTATAACATTCATTAAATATTCAACCTTCATTCATTCATATTCAACCTTCATTTTAATCCATATTTAATCTTCATTTTTTTTGGATAATGAAGATGAATAATTTTATAAATACAAAAAAAAAGTTATGAAAAGTAAAACAATCATGAAGATGAAATGGTTGTGAAGGTATTCTACAGCTGAGTGATTCTACAACATAAAGAGTGTGACTATACAGCATAATGAGTGTGACTATACACTTGAATATGTGACTACAATGAGTGTACAGCTGCGTGATTCTACAACATAATGAGTGTGACTATACAACATAATGAGTGTGACTTTGCAATTCTGCAAAAATATTACGCACTAAATGACTTGTTCATCTTCATCTTCATCTTCAAGCTCCATTCATCCCACAAAATAAGAACAACTTCATCTTCAAACTTCATCTTAAAGATGAAGTTGTTCTTTTTTTTTGTGGATAATAAAGATGAATAATTTTATAAATACAAAAAAAAAGATATGAAAAATAAAAAGAAGCATGAAGATGAAGATGAAGATGAAGCATGAAGATGAAGATGAAGATGAAGATGAATATGATGAAGATGAACATACCTTCGTATGATGATCAAAGTAATGCAATATGGTCGGAGTAGTTGACGGAGTATGGTCGGAGTTATTAATGGTGATTATTTGTTGGAGTTTTGTTAGAGAGAGATGAATTTAGTTGAGAAATGAATTGAAAATGAGGGCATTGGGAAGTGTATGAGGAAAGTAATGTAGGGATTGATTTGGGTGAGGGGATGTTTCCCTCTCTCCACTGCTGCTGTGTCAGTTTATTGTTTTTTTTTTTAATTGAACCCCATCCATCCACCATCCATCTTAGGATGAATGGATGGAGGGGATCAACACTAAGCAACTCTCCAAGAGTTAGTAACTCCCTTGATCCTCCCTCTATATATATACACACACACACACACGTACTTAAATTTGATTTTAATATTTTTTTAAATATTAACATTAAATATTAAAGAATACTATAACAATAATACTAAGGAAAAATTGTTTAAAATTGGGTGTAGCAGCGATGATTACTGCTGCCTCTGCAATACTGATAAAGAAACGCTGCCACACCTGTTTTTCGACTGTGTCTACAGCTCTAGGGTGCTGATGCTTGTCGAACAGCGCGCGGGGTTGAAGCTGAGCGTGAACCAGACTATTCATAATGCTAATGGGACTGTCAAATGGAGGTTGTGTGCGTGTATACTAGTTGCAACTTACTACAACGTCTGGATGCAGCGAAATAAGGCCAGAGTTGATGAGACTATGATCAAACATGAAATAGTGGCGAAACAAATCGTGTCAGAAACGAGGAGTCGTATATATAAAGATCAATGAGAAAGATAACTTGTCCATTGAAGATACTATATGCCTTCGTAGGACAGGATATGAGTGATAATTTGTATTAGCATTTTATTGTTTGATCTATCCTTGATATCCTATTGTACAGAATATGGCCTTGTATATTTTTTGATGAATGCAATCACTTACATTTCACCAAAAAAAATATAACAATAATACTATTAAAATAAATATTTCAATTAATTTTTTTTACTTAAAAAGCGGTAAAAAAGTAGGCGTTCGATAAAAAAAATCTGACCTGTAATCTGACCCTAAACTAACCCGTATTTGACCCGACCTGTGTAGACACCCACAATTGGCTGCTAGGTGTCTATAGCAGTTTCCAAAAAACACCCGATGATGATCGGACGCAAATGTGTTTCCACGCGCTCGGATATGGGATCAAAACCGTTAGTTTTGGCTTGGGCTTTTCACGGAGTACAAATATCACAAAATCGGCCTCAAATTCAGGCCCAGCAGGTCGTTTCAAATCAAATAAGACTAATTTGGGTCAAAACCGACACCGAAAATAAAACCGACTTTTAGCGACCAGGTCAAACCCCGGTCAAAGTCATTTCCGAGAACACAAAAATAGTCGTGCAAATATCAAAAGTCCAACCCAAATACAAGATCTACAAAATACCCAACCCAAGGTCAAAAATCCGGACCCTTCGCGCCAGCTGACCCACTCGATCGAGTATCAGCCCACTCGATCGAGTGGGCTCTCAACAGGGCCGTGTGCGGCAGCTTTGGGCCACTCGACCGAGTCAAGAGGATACTCGGTCGAGTAACCCTAGACGAGGGTGGAGGACATTGCCTATATATACACCCCTTTTGCATGCAATTAAACATCTTTTGACAACCCTTTATTACAACCCTAATTACTCATCCTCAACCCTAAACCCTAGCATCTAGGAATCAAACCCTAAACCACCATAACTCAATCAATGTAAACCTCGATACTCCCGTGCTCAAGCCACAATTAAGCGAGTCCCGTCCGAGAATACAAAACATGTAGGTTGAGGGTGCAACAATCCCGACTTCTCTTCTCTTCTCTCCCTCGTCTCGTCCGTCTTTTTCGTCGTCGTCGTTTTTTTTTATTTTATTTTATCATCTCTAATATCATTAATACTACTAATATCAAAACACTAAAATACTCGCTAATTCGTGTCGAATACGAAGGATGACGGGATAAGAAAATCCGAATATACGAGGGTATTGCACCCGATGTTGACGGTCGCTTATCCCGACACCCCGACTACTTGATTGTTGAAGCGAGTCAACGTCAACAAGATCGGTTTTTTTATTTTGTCGCGTCATTATCGTCATCATCGTCAACATCGCATGCATCAATTTTTAAAACTATTTCAAACCACACGTTTTTATCGAGTCGGGACCCGTTGATGCGGATCCGACATCACATAATCCTCAAGGATTCGTTACGATGTCAGGATGCAGAGGAAATCAAATCGAGTCCTTTTAATTCAAACAAATATAAAGCGTCGTTCTATTAGATTCGATACCAACTCAATAGTCGGATGTCGTATCTAAACAAATTAGTCAATAAATCTAACTAATACGAATTCGTTGATGCTAAAATAGTTCTCACATAATTCGAAAGAATTAATTACGACACTATAGACGCGGAGATGATTTATTTCGTTTTAGTTTGATTTAAAACGACTTACATACAAACGTATTTTCTAGATTTCGCTCTAAATATTCGATATTGATTCAATAATCAAATATCGGATACGACGAGTATCAAAATCCGGATCGAGCATAAATAATACAATATTTCTGCCTGACTCAATAAAATCATCGATTTTCCAAAATTAAAAAGCAATTTCGAAATCAATAATAAATTGCGAAGCGAACCCTAGTTCAAATAGGGGGCACTCGATCGAGTGCTTAGCCCACTCGATCGAGTGGCACCCAATAAACTGAGGCCGAAGGTTTTTTTGACAACCACTCGGTCGAGTCTCGCAATGACTCGATCGAGTGGATGCTCACTCGGTCGAGTCCCTCAATGACTCGATCGAGTCCCCCAATTCCGTTGCAAATCCTTTGCAAACTGCCAATTGCAACGGACTTGCAACCGAAATAAAGTCGATTGCATGACAATAAAGTCCGTTGCAAATCCGTTGCAAAAGACAAAACTTGCAACGGATTTGCAAGGGAATGTCCCTTGCAAATGTGCTATATTGGTGAATTCATTGCCCGTTTTTGGCTCCCCAAATTGCCAAAATTTCATAAAAATATGCAACAAACAACATATGTTTACAATTCCACAAATACTCAAATACAACAAACAACATATCATAAATATATTTATATATATATATATTAATCCCAAAATGTATACAAATTTACATTGGACGGAAAATTACATTGGTAACGTACAATAATGCATTATAACATCAATATCTCCTAAAATATTATGTTTCCAAAAAAAAATACAAATTAATTTAAATATCCACTTCATTGATGCAACGACGTTCCAGAAATGACATTGATCTTCTTCGGTGATCTGTAAATAGGAATGAACAATAGAGATTTAAGATTGATACATATTGACTATAGAAATAACATGGAAAATAATGGCAAATGTTGGAAAATTATCTTTACATCCTAACTCCAATATATAAGAATAATTTTTTTTTGACCACATTGCTCAAAGCCTCGAACCAACAACTATTATACCTCGATCACGCTAGTTAGAAATACTATATGTACTATAGAAAAGAGAAAAATAACATACTTCACAAGTATAACACATCTTTTGTACTACTATTTTATGTGTGCATTTTTTTGCTCCGTTGATTCCTATAGCATAAGAATTAAGAATGAAGCTGGATTAGTGAAACAATTGGAAATATGAAACTAATTCAAAGATACCTTCGTACAAGGTTTAATAAGAAGAATTAATTTATACTCCGTAATAGAAATTAAGGAATACAAGAGAAGTAGTGGATAAATATATTCATTCTTCAATCATTGAATTGTTGTCAACACATGTTAATGGACTTAAACGCCTCCATGAGAATTAGATATTAATGGGACAGAAAGTAATTATGGCAAGCCATCTTGAAAAATATGAACATGGTAAGAGATTAGTAAGACATGACTCGGTAATCATAAATTCAAAGACAAAAATTGAGGTTTTTAGAATTTAAAAATAAATAAATTAGGTATGAACGGGAGATACACATGAAGAGGTAACAATAAGACCATGTCAAAAGTAAGAAGAGACAACAAATTTAACTAATCAAAACAAGATAGAATGTAGAAAGTTTAACTATTTGTCTAAACTTGAACCGAAGTTGCTGCTCAAAGAACCCCAACAACATCACCAACCAACACACGACCTTCTAGTCCTGCCATTGACACACTTAAGTCACTAGTTCGAACGTGGCCCCTACTATTTTCTGAGAATACGAATGAGGCTGACAAAGATAAATTGAGAGTATAACATACACATACACATACAAAAATGCAAGCATGAAGTTGAAAACAGTAGCTAAGAGTAGCTAAGTGATTATTTACAAATTACAATCCATTCAAACTCTATAGCTCTAATCCTAAGGAATCTATCTCAATATGAGGATAACAACAAACTTCACTGAGCACACATTGAAGGATTGAGAAATAATAAAATTACAAAAGAGCTTGATTAAGTAGTCTTACTTGTTGTTCCGGAATCAATGCTTGCAACTCTGAGCAAAGGTCCTACCAGACCAAAAAGTTAATAAGAAACTAAGAATCAAAATACTCAATCTGGTTATTGAGGAGTGAATTAGGGCTGAAGTTAGGAAAGAAATGCAGGAGGTAGGACGGAGGGTTTGGCTTCTCTAGTTATTGTTACGATAATACTCCATAACACATAACATAGTTATAGCAAATCAAAAATTGAAATAAGAAGAAGCAAGTATACCTAATCGATATATTACTCCACCAATTACATTTTGAAGTTCCTAACCGGCCTACACACGCACACACTTACTTTCCAGTTACTCCAGAATTGAAGAAACATATTGTATATAGTGTATATGTTAGTTACGGAGTACTTTCTTATCAGAGAGGTGACTTAACAAACTAAGCTTAGTTGTGAAAAGCAAACAAAAAGTAAATTCCTTGAATTCAACTTCTGGAGTCAGAAAACTCGTTCAAGTCTCTTCAATAAGGTTTCCATCTTAGTTTACTATACAAACATTTGTAAGTTGCGTTCAGGTAACAAACCCAAAACATAGAGCTGGAGTCAATGTGTGACCAAAAAAGCATACTGAAATGCTTCATACACTCAGTTGCATGCTGTAGTAGAAACAAAATTGAACAAGAACAATGCAATACTTCGGAATTAAACCTCGATTAGCAATAGCATGTACTCCAAATCAAAAAAAGCTGAACAAATTTAAGCTCAATTGTACAGTAAGTATATTGCACAGCCGACTTAGATCAATAATTTCTTAACCTAAGATTCTGAATTTGTTCAGAAACTCAATATACACCAAATATATACACAGCCAAATATATACACAGACAAAGTCATTGAAGAAACAAACGACTATCAATATACACCAAATATACTCAACTCCCGTCTTTTCAATTCCCATATTCTTCCCATTACAAACCATAATTGAAGAAACAAACGAAAATAGAAAAATAAAAAAGAGGGAGTTTGAAGAGGAGGAGAACCGGAGAGGAGATTCGTGGCAGAGATGACCGGCGCCGGTAGAGGAGGGAAGTGCCGGTGAACCGCCGGAAAGGAGGGAGCTTGCCGGAGATGGGAAGGGTCAGGCGAGGGTTTAGGGTTGGGGGTCGAATAGGGTAGGGAAATTGGGGGTTTTGGGTTTTAACTTTGTTTTGAGTTAAATGAAAGAGGGGGAGGGAGCATCGAGCAGTTGGGTTTAATTTGTGAGAGGTTGCAACGGAGTTGCAACAGACTGTCCGTTGCAACTTCTGAACTTGCAACGGATTTTCCCTTGCAAATAACGATAGTCCGTTGCAAGTTTACGCGGTATAGGGAAAATATTTTGGCGCCTACAAAAATCGTTGCAAAGTGTACGATCCGTTGCAAGTCCCTTGCAAGTTTTCATATTCCGTTGCAAGTCCCTTGCAAAAATTTATTTTACAAGGGTGTGGACATGACATAGGTCCACCCCGACGCGGCCACGCGCGGGTTTGGGTAGGCGAATGAATCTCCATATAAGAAGGATCGAATTGAAATTTAGGTCTATGTGGAGTCGCCACCGAATTTTATGGTTATTCGGAACCGTTCGAGCCCACTCTATGTGTAGTGGGCCGTATACAAAATACGGCCCATTTCCGATGTCAGAGTTTATTGGGCTCGTCCCTTTGCATATCGATATAGATGCCGACTTGAGCGGTTAATCGTATATTGAATGACTCTCGTGCGCCAACGGTTTCGGGCATCCGGAAACCGAGGTTCTGAGTAAGGGGTGAGGGTACGTGTTGGGAAGCCCACAAAGGACACCCAACCCCGCCCGCACTTTAGCGGCCTCTACTAAGAACTCGAATGACTTTCTAATACGCGTGCTAGTAAAACGGGAAAAAATTATATGCAAAGATTTATTTCCCCTAAACATGCGAATGGAATCGAAACGGGTTTCTAAGTCAATTTAATGCAACTAAAATTAACGTCAAAGTTGTATTTTAGCATGCGGGTTCATTTAGTACAATAAACGAATAATAATTAAATTGACAAAAGAAACAGAAAACGCGTTAGTAACGATATAGCGATATAACGAATAATAACGGTTTGCAAATATTGAATTAAATTGAAAAGATGCAAATATGAGGATGCATGATTTGAAAAGATAGTATACACGTGATTAATTATGCACATGTTGACCTAAGTCGTAAAATACTATCGAGTTTGAAAAATAGAATAATGTACGACTCGTGTTTGAGTCGTTATGAGGCCACTCGATCGAGTGGTCGATGGACTCGATCGAGTGGAACTTAAAAAAACGATTCTGTTTTGCGTCAAAGATCGTACTCGGCCGAGTTATTGACTAACTCGGTCGAGTACATGGCCACTCGACCGAGTCACTATGAGACTCGATCGAGTGGGTGTTCTGATGAGCATTCTGACCCGATTTTGAGGTGCCACTCGACCGAGTGGGCTAGGCACTCGGTCGAGTGCCCTCTGTACGAATTAAGATTCGTTTGTAAAAAAAAATCGTGTTTTATGTCGAAAATCATTTTAAGTAGGTCGCTGCTATAAAATTAAATTTCCTCCGCGTTTAATAATATCATGATTCCAACGAATTGTTTTGACAATTATTTTAGCCTCAACGGAAATTGCGTTTTGAATTGATTTTATGTGATTTAGGAGAATTGACTATTTGATTAAATAAATAAAATAAAAAACTTGATTCCCTCGACTTCTCCGACATCGAATAAATCCCTAGGGATTGTGATGTCGGATCCGTGTCAACGGGTTTCGACCCTTGTTAAAGATTGATTTGAAAATTGATGGATGCAAGATGGATGATGATAACGAGAAATAATGACAAATTCTTGTTTAAGTTGAGTCATCTCAATAATCAAATAATCGGGGTACCGGGATAAGCGACCGTCAACGCTGTGTGCAGTACACTTGTATGTTCGTGTTTTCTTATTCCGATATCCCTCTCATTCGACACAAATTGATAAGTATTTTAATGTTTTGATGCTAACAATATTATCGATATTATGATGCAATAATGATAACGAGGTAAATAATAAAAATCGTAATAATAATAATAATGATAATAATAATAATAATAATAATAATAATAAGCGTAGTAATAATAATAATAATAATAATAATAATAATAATAATAATAATAATAATAATAATAATAATAATAATAATAATAATAATAATAATAATAATAAACGTAATAATAACAATAATAATAATAATAATAATAGTAATAATAATAATAATAACAATAATAATAATAATAATAATAAACGTAATAATAGTAATAATAATAATAATAATAAACGAAAAAAAAAAGAATAAAAAAGGAGATGGACGATGAGAGAAAAGAGAAAGGAGAACGAGGTTTGTCACCCTCAACCTACATGTTCTTGTCTCGGAAAAAGGCTCGTAAACACGGCTACAACACGAGAGTCTTCGAGGTGTATGGAGGCTAAGTTGTGGTGGCTCGGGTTGAATTCCTAGAAACTAGGTTTAGGGTTTGCTATTGTCGGTTTTCCTAGGGTTTGTCTAGGGTTTGTAAAGGATGTAGTGTAGGATTGCTCTTAGGATGTATTAGGGTTGTAAAGGTTGTGTGAAAAAAGTGTTTTAGATGTGTGCATGGGGGGTTGCTTATATAGGAAAAGCTAGGGCATCGATTTAGGGCTACTCGACCGAGTAGGAGGCCAACTCGGTCGAGTGGCCCGTTATGCTAGCCGCCGGGCTCAAAGTCGGCCCACTCGATCGAGTGGATAGGTCACTCGATCGAGTGGCCTAGATGGGTCGCGCGGGTCTTGTTTTGGACCTTGACCTCGATTGCTTGATGGGTTTTATGTTTGACTTGGACTTTTGATGATTGACGGATTGTTTTGTGTGTCTCGGGATCGACTTTGACCGGGGTTGACCCAATCGTGAAAAGTCGGTTTTATTTCCGGTGTCGGTTTTGGCCCAAATTAGTCTTGTTTGACTCGGAATGGTCCGTTGGGCCTGGATTCGAGGTTGATTTTGTGATATTTGTACTCTGTAAGTGTGTTAGCCAGCGATTAATGGATTTGTGCCCGTATCCGAGCGCATAGAAGCATGTTAGCGTCCGATCATCATCGAGTGTTTTTTGGAAACTGCCATAGACACCTGGCAGTCAAAATGCGGGTGTCTACAGAGCCCCCACTCTGACTGAGGCTTGGACAGGGCGAAAGTCAGAGTAGCTACCAAGCCTGTTAAGACCTGGTAGACTTCCGTTCGGGTCGTTTATAGTCCATTGGACTCGCGTGAAGGGCTCGCCAGCCATAAGGCAGAGATCATACCTGCGCTCCGTGGGGACTTTGGGCTTGTCACGTAAGCCCTAGGTGTGCCTGTGTGTTGGCCCATCCCGTGCTATCCCGGAAGATGCTGCTGGGGAGATTTGATGACTTGCATGTCCCTGCTTGAGTCGTACCTGTATAAGTCACATAGAATGCATGCAACACGTAGGTAATAAAACGACTCGTGCTGGGGAAAATGACTCTTGAATTTTTGAAATGTTGAAATTTGAAAATTTTGAATTTTTGAAATTTTTGCAATTGACTCCTAAAGAAATTAGGAAAGTTCGGGATGATTATTTTCAAGCTAGTATCGGGACTAGGCGTGTAGCTCGGTTCCGCTTGTGATTAGGAAACTTTTCCTAGAAACAATATGGAAAGGAATTTGCAAGGCTATTGCTATATATAGCCCTCCATGCTCTTGAACTTCTTCATAATTCCCATCACAAGAAAGTCTTTTACTTCCCTTAAGGCAAAAAGTGAGTCTCTTTATCCTTTTAAGAAATTTATCATGGGAATCGATAGGTTGAGTGCTATGTTGCAGGCATGGTCCCGACAGTTTAGGGATGCCGACAGGGTGGTTTTGAACCAGACGGGTATAACTCAGCTGTACCCGTTCCGTCAGATGGTGGTCGATCATTACTTCTTGGATGCTTGCTTGGCTTACTGGGATGACATATATCATGTCTTTGCTTTCCCTCGGGGCGAGATCTGCCCTCTACCTGAAGAGATTGCAGCTATAGGAGGATGGAACCCGATGCTTCGGCTTGCCGTCCCGTATTCAGTCTATGACCCAAAGAGGAAGCTGAGGGAATTTCTGGGGCTATCCCATAACGAAGTGTCCCGTATGATGGAAGGTGGCAATATTTCTCTGATCGACTTGGCTGAGAAATTCATGAATCCGCATGATGTTCGGGTGAGGTCGGCCCATAGTCGTAGGGCCTTTTCTTTCTGCATGCTCCATGTTTACGCTTTTGAAGGTCACATGGACTGGCTATCTTGCATGGGTAATGCCCGTCTCATAACCGTGGTGGATTTGATGGAGACTGAACATAGTCCGGCTTGGTTAATCACGGGCGAAATCATCCAAGGATTGGATAATCGCAAAAGGGATCAATCCGTTCGTCTCACCGGGAGCACCCGTTTGTTGCAAGTAAGTCGGATTTTTTATTTTTTTGATTCCTCGATTTTTTGAATTTTTTTCGAGAACTCGGCTACTGTAGTGGGCACTCGATCGAGCGAGTCACCCCGGCACTCGATCGAGTGCTTTCGTAAAAAGGCTTCCTGTTTGCTTCCAGTGACGCCACTCGATCGAGTCGCCCTGGCACTCGATCGAGTGTCGTCTGCTTCGTCTCGAGATTTAAAGCTTTTGTTTTCTTTTTTCAGATTTGGCTTTACGAGAGGCTATCGGTGATAGACCCTCCGCTTGATGCCAGTACCTACCGTCATAACCAGCTGATGACGAGACGACGGGCCATCGATTTTTCCCGCTTGATTAGCCAGAAGTATTGGGATGAGGTGCTATCAATCCATGGTGGGCGGTTGATTCGATGGGTCGTGCCATGGTGGCCCATCCCGGCTTGGTCAGGTTTGGACCCGAGGGAGAGGGCCCGTTACCAAGTGATCTTGTCCTTCAACCAAACGGTTCATCTCTACCCGGATCGCATACTAAGGCAGTATGGACGGACTCAGCGGATACCCGAAATAGAGGCGATTGTGAGTGATCCTACCCAATTGACGGATGTGATGTGCGACACGTGGATGCAAAGATGGTACACCCGGCACACTTGGCCCGTTTCCAAATCTCGGCATTCGATTTGGGTTTCAGACTCATATACCAACTGGACTAAAGCAGGTGATGCTAAAGCCCGAGCTGCTTTGAAGGTTGATGAAGCCTTTGACCTGCTGAGGAGAGAACAGGCTAAAGATAACAGGGGGTTCTTTGATGAGGGAGACACTCTAGCTACCCTAGTCCGCCTAATGTCAGGGCAAAAGAAGAAGGTTAAGACTCAAGCTAAAGGGTCCGGTGCTAAAGGTGCTCGGGGGAAAGTGAGCCCCCAGACAGACTTGGAAAGGAGACTGGGCCCTAGACTAGCCGTGCAGGACCGACTTGGCCCACGGGATAGGCTACCCGAGCATGTCCGGGCCCGACTTGGGCCAAAGACTGTGATTGAAGACCCGTCGTCAAGGAAGTGGGCCCGTGCTAAGGAGGTTCCCCTTGTGATTAGGGGACGCTCATCCCACCTCGACGACCTCGGGCTCCACACGACCCGAAGGATAAGGGAAAGATGCCCGGATATTAGTCTCCGTATTTTATTATTTGAATATTACTATTTATTTATTTTTGGTGTGATTTTTTTGTGTATGCCGTGTTTGGCGTTTTTTTTTTTTTTTTTTTTTTTTTTTGTAATTCCCGAGTTTATCGAGATATTAATAAAAGACATATTATTTGAAACCGTTCCCGTCTTTTCGATATTGTAGTGGTTGTACCCTTTTGAGGGGTTGCCTACGTATCCACAATTAGCGGAATCAAACCAGACGTAGTTCAAAACTGATTTGATTGGTTTTTTTGCAATTTTCGAAATACATCAAGATTATTAATTCGAGATGTGTGACGGTAGAATAGTTAATTCTAACTTATTGACTTGTCTAAAATTTTGAAAATTTATAAAAAGACTGAGTTTTATAAATTTTTGCAAATGACATTGAGATTGGGCTTTATGGGTAGTAGCGCTTCAGCTGGTCCAAGTTGGTCGGGTTGACGAACTCGTTGCCATCCAGGTCCGTTAGTATCACCGCTCCTCCCGATAGGATTTTCTTGACTAAGTATGGCCCAGCCCAATTGAGTTTGAACTTTCCTCTTGGGTCAACCGGTAGTAAGGCACGAACCGATTTTAGGACCAAATCACCTTCTTTGATTTTCCTGGGCCTAACCTTTTTGTTGAAACCCCGTTGAATTCTCTTTTGATACACTTGAATATTATTGAGGGCCCGGGGCCGCCGTTCATCCAAAAGGACTAGCGAATCGTATCGGGCTTGGACCCAATCTGCTTCGGGTACTTGGCTTTCAAGCAAAATCCTTAGGGATGGTACTTCTAGCTCGACCGGTTGGACTGCTTCCATTCCATACGTCAGGTAATATGGAGTTGCTCCGGTTGCAGTGCGGATTGAAGTTCGGTATCCCCATAAGGCAAAAGGTATCTTGTCGGGCCAGTCCCGATAATTCTCAGCCATCTTTTTCAGTATGGTGACAATTGTTTTGTTGGCCGCTTCTACCGCTCCGTTTGTTTGGGGTCGGTAAGGTGAAGATGTGTGCCTCTGAATTTTGTATTTTGCCAGTAATGCAGTGGTTTCAGCTTGGAAGTGGGTCCCGTGATCGCTGATAAATTCGTGTGGGATCCCGTATCGGCATATAATCTTATTTTGGATAAATTTGGCCACGTGCTTGGCGTTCAAGACACGGTATGACTCGGCTTCTACCCATTTGGTGAAGTAGTCGATGGCCACCAAAATGAAGCAATGTCCTCCCGTCCCGGAAGGGTGTACTTTCCCAATTATGGTTATACCCCATGTCGAAAATGGCCATGGTGATGTCATGGTATATAATAGGGAAGATGGCATATGTTGTACATTACCGAAGATCTGACAGTTATGACAGTGCTTGACGTATAACTGACAGTCTGTCTCCATGGTGTTCCAGTAGTACCCGAGCCTCATGATTTTACGGGATAGCATATGGGCGTTCATATGCGGACCGTTTTCACCGCCGTGGACCTCGGCCATGACCTTCTCGGCTTGAATTTTGTCGATACATAGGAGGAGAGCCCCCTGTGCCGTCTTTTTGTATAATTGCCCGTCATCGGTACGAACAATTTGGGTTGCTAATCTTCGTAGGGCCTTTTTGGCCCGATTTTCAGCTCCCCCGGGATATTCCCCCGTTGTCAGGTATGTTAAGACGGTTTGATACCAAGGTTCTGGGTCAGTTATCTCGATATCTTGAATGGCATGGATGTAGGCCGGCTCTGACCGCCTTTCAACACAGATTGGCATGCTTGTCAGGTGATCCGGGATGTTCAGTAAAGATGCTAATTTGGAAAGTGCATATGCAAACTGATTTTCCTCTCGGGGTAGGTAAATATACTCGACTTTCTGGAATTGTTTCTCTAGAACCCGTACTCGCGCTTGGTAAGCTACGAGATTGGCATTCCGAGTTTTCCATTTTTGGAGTACTTGATTGATGACCAATGATGAATCACCGTGGACCCGGAGGTTTGTTACCCCTAAATCAGCGGCGGCTTGCAACCCGTGAATGCATGCTTCGTATTCGGCTGCGTTGTTGGTCACGTCGAAATCCAACTTGATGGATAAGGGAGTGTTTTCCCCTCGGGGTGAGATTAACAGAATTCCGACCCCAAATCCTCGGAAGTTGGATGCTCCATCAAAATACACATCCCATGTTTCGGTATCGGTATGGAATATGTCTTCATCAGGAAAGGCCCATGTATCGGTGTGGCCTTCTTCGGATATTGGGCTGTCAGCGAGGAACTCGGCAACTACCCGGCCTTTGATGGCTTTTAATGGTACAAACTTGAGGTCGAACTCAGATAACATTAAAGTCCATCTTGACATCCTGCCGTTGAGGATGGGCTTCTCGAACAAGTACTTGATTGGATCCATTTTGGATAACACGTGTACCTCGTGACTGAGCATGTAATGTCGGAGCTTTTTAGTGGCCCAAACCAATGCTAAGCACGTCTTCTCGAGCATTGTGTATTTGGATTCGTACTCGAGGAAGTTTTTGCTGATGTAGTAAATAGCCCGTTCTTCTGAATCAACTGTCTGGGCCAGCATAGCCCCCATGGCTGTCTCAGTCGTTGTTAGATATAACGACAAAGGCAGACCGTGTTGAGGTGGCATTAATACCGGCGGAGCAGACAGAATCTCCTTGATTTTGTCAAAAGCTGCTTGACATTTGTCGTCCCATAGCACCCGTTCCTCGATCTTCAGTTTCTTGAAAATGGGTTCACATACCATGGTTAGCTTTGAAATGAACCGGCTGATGTACTGGACTTTCCCGAGAAACCCCCTTATTTCCTTTTCGGTCTTGGGTGGCTGCATCTCGGTGATGGCTTTGATTTTAGCTGGGTCGACCTCGATGCCGCGTTGGCTAACGATATGGCCCAGTAATTTGCCTGACGTTACCCCAAAACTGCATTTTTGTGGGTTTAATCTCATGTTGTATTTTCGCAGTCTGGTAAAGAACTTTCTTAGGGCCGTGATGTGCCCGCTTCGATCTTTAGACTTAACGATCATATCGTCCACATAGACCTCCACTTCCTTATGCATCATGTCGTGTAATAAGGTGGTGGCGGTTCGTTGATAAGTGGCTCCTGCATTAATAAGCCCAAATGGCATGACGGTGTAACAGTAAGTACCCCAAGGTGTGATGAAGGTAGTCTTACTCATATCCTCTTCTGCCATTTTAATTTGATTGTATCCGGCATACCCGTCCATGAATGATAGGAGGGCATGGTCGGCCGTATTATCCACCAAAATGTCGATGTGTGGTAACGGAAAATCATCTTTTGGGCTGGCCTTGTTTAGGTCCCGGAAGTCCACGCATACTCGCACCTTGCCGTCCTTCTTGGGTACTGGCACGATGTTTGCGACCCAGTCTGGATATTCAGACACTTGTATAAAGCCTGCTTTGAATTGTTTATCGACCTCTTCTTTGACTTTAAGAGACCATTCGGGCTTCATTCTTCTGAGCTTCTGCTTTACCGGTCTGCACCCATCTTTGATGGGTATTCGGTGTTCAGCTATTTCTCGGTCTATTCCCGGCATGTCCTTGTAGGACCATGCAAATACGTCTTTAAATTCTAGGAGGAGGTCTGTGAATTGTTTTCTCTCCTCTGGATCTAAAGATTGGCCCAACTTAAGCATCTGGGGCTCTAAAGTGGTTCCCACGTTGATGGACTCGGTTTCTTCGATTACCGGATCTCGGGATTCCCTTTGCTCGAGCTGCTCGACCAGATGTTGTGGTAAAGGTACCTGTTCGTCGGGTTTCTCAATGTCATTGCCTATAAAATTTTTGAAATTGAGAAAGTTTTGGAAATAAGACAAGTCGTAAGCAGAACGGTGTTCGTTATTATTATTAATGGTGAATTTTGAAAATAGCTCGAATAGAGCTGCCATCTGATCGTTGGTCAGTGGCGGGATAGGGAGAGGTCTTGGGACAGACCCCGAGACCTCAGTGGCTAAGGGAAGAGGGATTACAGACTCGACTCCAGTATCGGACCCTCTAAACCTGGACTCAGACTTCGACTCTGACTCAGACTCAGACTTGGACTCAGACTCGGTATCCGGCATGTCTCCTTCGCCGGCGGTTAGCTTGTAGACCCGTCCTTGACTGTCGGTCCATTTTATAGTCTTCCTCCAAGCCCTTGTCTCGGTGTTGGCGCCGACCTCGGTAATGAGCTTGGTTGGGTCGAACCGATCGCTGCGGAGGATCAAGTTGACCAAGTCATCTTTCGGAGCAGGGACGGTCTTGTCTTATCCAAATAAGAGCCCCAGCACGGGCTCGGAGTTGCTCTCCCTTTTCTCGGACTCATCCTGGATAACGGTGAATATGTCATCGGGGATGTAGTTGCATTCCCGAGTCGTTTTGGTCTCGGGATATGTAATGGTAGGTCGGTAGAGGCCCACTTGGATGGCTCCAAAAACTGGAGTGACAAATTTGATTGCAGAGGCCCGACCCACATTCTCCGAGCTTATAGTATATCCCAATCCGAGTCGGGACTCTGCGTTGTCTAGGACCTCGATGATCTTCCCCGCCGGAAGATATGGTCTTGAGGTAGCTCCGGGTAGGTAACCCAGATTTTGTAGCATCGTGTCGATGCTAGGGGCGAAGTAGGGCTTAAAAAGATATTCTTCTTCAATCATACCCACGAAATCGAAACCTCGTGGTTCGGCCCGGTTTGTGGCGTTGCAGCTTGTCACGGTCATCGGTGTTGCCTCCAGTGTTATGATACCGTCTTTAAGTGGCATCTTGACTTTTTGGTGGAGGGTAGATGTCACGGCCTTGACTGCGTGGATCCAAGGCCTTCCTAACAAGAGGTTGAATGATGAGGTGACATCTATCACCTGGAATTCTAGCTCCTTTTCGATTGGGCCCATTATGATCTTCAGTTTAACGGCCCCGGCGACTGGTTTTGGGCTTCCATCGAAAGCCTGGATAGTTTGTGCCGTTGGGAGATAGTCGGCATCAGTGATGCCGAGGGCCCTAGCGGTCCTTAATGGTAGGACATTCACGGCTGATCCGTCGTCAATAAGGGTCATCGGGAGGTACTTACCCTTGCAGATGACCGTAATATATAGGGCCAGATTATGATTGGGCCCAAATGGAGGTAGATCAGCTTCAGAGAAGGTTATGAGTGGGTCTTCTTCTTTGGATTTGCCCTTAAGGTAGGGCATGATGGTGGCTACCATTTCAGCGGGGGTAGCTTCTGAGTCGACCTTGATTTCATCGAGAGCCTTAGTCAGTGCTTCCCGATGAGCCTGTGAGCTAACCAGTAGTTGCCATATGGTTAAGTCAGCTCGAACCCTCTTCATTTGTTGGACCAAGGCCGCGTCATTGCTTGGTTCTTCGAGGGTGGATTCCGTCCTGGCAGGTTCAGTGATGGGTGCAGGAGTGGCGCGCCCAGCAGTGGCGAGGTGGTTGGTGGCTAAAGCCTTGGATTTGGCTTTTCGGACCTCTTCGAGGGTAATAGGGACAACCTCCCCTTTGGCTAGGTATACGTCGTCCTCGTCATCGAACCATATCCCATTAATTTGTGGGATAAAAGGAGAAATGAGGTGAGAATAATCGATTACCTCCCCCGTGAATATTGCGTGAGCACTGAACGGGTTGTCTTTATTGCTCGGCTTGTCTCCGGGCAACGGGATTTTCCCGCTCTCAATAAGATCTTGGATTAAATGCTTTAACTTCCAACATTTTTCAGTATCATGTCCGTTGCCCCGGTGATATTGACAGTAGGCTTGAGCATTGTAGTACTTGGGCCTCTTCTCTGCTGGAGGCTCTGGAGTTGGGCCTATTGGTTGAATCAGACCCTTTGAAGATAGCCTTTGCAAGGCATAAGTATAGGTAGTCCCTATATCTGTGAATACCCGATTTGGTGTATTCTTTTTGGATGAGGTGTCGAGCAGATTTACCTCATCAAAGATGCTGCGGGTCGCAGCTGCAGGTGTGGGCTTGTTTGTGGATGAACTAGCCCCTTGATAGCCCTTGGTAGAGGCCTTAGTCAGGCTCTCCAACCTCAAATCATCTTCGATCCTTGTGCCCATTTCAGTAAGGACAGCAAAGTTTGGGATAATAGCATACCGGAGATGGACCCGGTAGGATGGGAGTAGATTCTTGACGAAGGCTTCTACTAGGGCCTTTTCGCCGGGCTTGTCGACCAGCTTCACACTTTCGGCCCTCCATCTTTGCAGATATTTTGTGAACCCTTCTTTGGGCTCCTGGACATTACCTCCAGAGTACGCATTGTAGTCTGGATTTCAGTGTTATCGGCGTAATTCCGAGGAAACTCGGTCGCCACATCGTCCCAAGTCTTGTATTTCTTGGGGTCGAGCCTGTAGAACCAGGCCTTGGGGTGTTTCTCCAGAGAGGAGGGGAATAGGTGCTTGAACATTGTTGACTTCACCCTCTTGACTGCCATGAAGTCTTTGAAAGCCCGGATGTGGTGGACCGGGTCTTCAGTACCCTCAAACATAGGAAGTCCCGTTAAGTTGAGGTTAGCAGGTAGCTCGTTATCCAAAGGCGAATAAATACGAGCATTCTCGGTGTGGATCGAGTTGTTCGTTGATAGGTGAACTTGTTCCTCGAGCCTACGAACGATACTGACCAATTCGGCCATGGGCCCATTGGGCTCAGCTCCTTCGACTGGGGCCGCTTTTTCCACGGCACTTAGGCGGGTGACTATCGTTGCTTGGTTAGCCTGGATGGAGGTTAGTTGACTCTCGAGCTTAGCTAGTGCGTCCTTCAATTCGTCCATCTTGCGTTGGTGTCGGGTTACGGGTGGCCTGTCTGTAAGAACACCACGTAATTAGAAACTAGCTCAAAATCTCAAAGTAGAAATTACATCCCGAACAAGACTAAAAGAGGAAAATGACTCGGAAAAGACACCTAGACGGGCGACTTGTGAAATGTGAGCCTTCCTTAGGATTCGGCGGGTGGGCCTAGTCCTGTTCGAAGGAAGGATTACGTGAGACATCCCCAGACTTTTGGACTCGATTGTGTTGACGGGCCCTCCTTTGTAGGAGTTTGTCCTACGTAGGTGGGCCTTGCCTTAGTCTAGTAACTCGACGCTATAGACCTTGACAACTTAAGACACGACCCGACACTGCTAAATACGGGAAGTCCTAGAAGTGGAAGGTTTTGAAAATTGATGTTTTTTTTTTGAAAAGGACCGAGTAACTCGGTTTGAGGACCCAATTTCCAAAAAAACGAAAAGGGGTATTGGGCCGAGGATTTTGAAGGTTCGAAAGTATTTTCGAGTTTTGAATTGGGCAGCATACCATCCAGAAAATAGGCTATTTTGAGTAAAATCATAAGTCCTAAATTCGGTATGTGTCCCAGGTTTTGAAATTAGATAGTTTGAAAAAAGATGCAATTTTGAAAAATTGACGGTTTTTGAAAACGACTCGGAAACCAAGTAGCACGTAGTCCCACAAGCATTATAACGACGCCATGTATGCTCTATACTAAGTCTCGGTCGGTCTATAAGGGGTCTATACCAGTGTACATAGTCTAGACGTTGATCGGGACGGACTTCCTAAGTCGAGTTGATCTTAGAACATGCCGCGAAACCCACTCGAATCGACTATGGACACCTTTCGACATAGCCATATTGGAGTACATCGACGGTATAGTGGGACGTCGGTCGCGAGTACCGGCCCGGGAAAATATGGGTTATGCATGAACCGTAGAACTAACACGCGTATTGTATTTGTCAAACGATTTCTATTCGAGTCTCACCCTGAGGATGCCGATGGTAAGTCACGCATCAGTTAATCCCCAGCGGAGTCGCCAAATTGTGGACATGACATAGGTCCACCCCGACGCGGCCACGCGCGGGTTTGGGTAGGCGAATGAATCTCCATATAAGAAGGATCGAATTGAAATTTAGGTCTATGTGGAGTCGCCACCGAATTTTATGGTTATTCGGAACCGTTCGAGCCCACTCTATGTCGTAGTGGGCCGTATACAAAATACGGCCCATTTCCGATGTCAGAGTTTATTGGGCTCGTCCCTTTGCATATCGATATAGATGCCGACTTGAGCGGTTAATCGTATATTGAATAACTCTCGTGCGCCAACGGTTTCGGGCATCCGGAAACCGAGGTTCTGAGTAAGGGGTGAGGGTACGTGTTGGGAAGCCCACAAAGGACACCCAACCCCGCCCGCACTTTAGCGGCCTCTACTAAGAACTCGAATGACTTTCTAATACGCGTGCTAGTAAAACGGGAAAAAATTATATGCAAAGATTTATTTCCCCTAAACATGCGAATGGAATCGAAACGGGTTTCTAAGTCAATTTAATGCAACTAAAATTAACGTCAAAGTTGTATTTTAGCATGCGGGTTCATTTAGTACAATAAACGAATAATAATTAAATTGACAAAAGAAACAGAAAACGCGTTAGTAACGATATAGCGATATAACGAATAATAACGGTTTGCAAATATTGAATTAAATTGAAATGATGCAAATATGAGGATGCATGATTTGAAAAGATAGTATACACGTGATTAATTATGCACATGTTGACCTAAGTCGTAAAATATTATCGAGTTTGAAAAATAGAATAATGTACGACTCGTGTTTGAGTCGTTATGAGGCCACTCGATCGAGTGGTCGATGGACTCGATCGAGTGGAACCTAAAAAAACGATTCTGTTTTGCGTCAAAGACCGTACTCGGCCGAGTTATTGACTAACTCGGTCGAGTACATGGCCACTCGACCGAGTCACTGTGAGACTCGATCGAGTGGGTGTTCTGATGAGCATTCTGACCCGATTTTGAGGTGCCACTCGACCGAGTGGGCTAGGCACTCGGTCGAGTGCCCTCTGTACGAATTAAGATTCGTTTGTAAAAACAAATCGTGTTTTATGTCGAAAATCGTTTTAAGTAGGTCGCTGCTATAAAATTAAATTTCCTCCGCGTTTAATAATATCATGATTCCAACGAATTGTTTTGACAATTATTTTAGCCTCAACGGAAATTGCGTTTTGAATTGATTTTATGTGATTTAGGAGAATTGACTATTTGATTAAATAAATAAAATAAAAAACTTGATTCCCTCGACTTCTCCGACATCGAATAAATCCCTAGGGATTGTGATGTCGGATCCGTGTCAACGGGTTTCGACCCTTGTTAAAGATTGATTTGAAAATTGATGGATGCAAGATGGATGATGATAACGAGAAATAATGACGAATTCTTGTTTAAGTTGACTCCTCTCAATAATCAAATAATCGGGGTACCGGAATAAGCGACCGTCAACGCTGTGTGCAGTACACTTGTATGTTCGTGTTTTCTTATTTCGATATCCCTCTCATTCGACACAAATTGATAAGTATTTTAATGTTTTGATGCTAACAATATTATCGATATTATGATGCAATAATGATAACGAGGTAAATAATAAAAATCGTAATAATAATAATAATAATAATAATAATAATAATAATAATAATAATAATAATAATAATAAAAATAATAATAATAATAATAATAATAATAATAATAATAATAATAAAAATAATAATAATAATAAAAATAAAAATAATAATAATAATAAGCGTAATAATAATAATAATAGTAATAATAACAATAATAATAATAATAAAAATAATAATAATAATAACAATAATAATAATAATAATAAACGTAATAAACGTAATAATAATAATAATAATAATAATAAACGAAAAAAAAGAATAAAAAAGGAGATGGACGATGAGAGAAAAGAGAAAGGAGAACGAGGTTTGTCACCCTCAACCTACATGTTCTTGTCTCGGAAAAAGGCTCGTAAACGCGGCTACAACACGAGAGTCTTCGAGGCGTATGGAGGCTAAGTTGTGGTGGCTCGGGTTGAATTCCTAGAAACTAGGTTTAGGGTTTGCTATTGTCGGTTTTCCTAGGGTTTGTCTAGGGTTTGTAAAGGATGTAGTGTAGGATTGCTCTTAGGATGTATTAGGGTTGTAAAGGTTGTGTAAAAAAAGTGTTTTAGATGTGTGCATGGGGGGTTGCTTATATAGGAAAAGCTAGGGCATCGATTTAGGGCTACTCGACCGAGTAGGAGGCCAACTCGGTCGAGTGGCCCGTTATGCTAGCCGCCGGGCTCAAAGTCGGCCCACTCGATCGAGTGGATAGGTCACTCGATCGAGTGGCCTAGATGGGTCGCGCGGGTCTTGTTTTGGACCTTGACCTCGATTGCTTGATGGGTTTTATGTTTGACTTGGACTTTTGATGATTGACGGGTTGTTTTGTGTGTCTCGGGATCGACTTTGACCGGGGTTGACCCAATCGTGAAAAGTCGGTTTTATTTCTGGTGTCGGTTTTGGCCCAAATTAGTCTTGTTTGACTCGGAATGGTCCGCTGGGCCTGGATTCGAGGTTGATTTTGTGATATTTGTACTTTGTAAGTGTGTTAGCCAGCGATTAATGGATTTGTGCCCGTATCCGAGCGCATAGAAGCATGTTAGCGTCCGATCATCATCGGGTGTTTTTTGGAAACTGTCATAGACACCTGGCAGTCAAAATGCGGGTGTCTACAAAGGGATTGATTTTCCGTTGCAAAAATCCCTTGCTGTGGCAATTTTTTTTTGTAGTGACCTAAAAATCCGGGACATAAACTTTTTCCAAGGTCCACTCGGCCGAGTCCGTCAATGACTCGATTGAGTGGCCTCATCACGTCAAAACCGTGAGTCCCACAACGCTTTTCTAGCCTCGTTAATACTTTTTTATGACTTCGGTCAACACGTGTGAAGTCAATCACGTGTCATACTACTTTCGAAAAATATGCGTCGTGTCATTTACGTTATTCTATAGCATTCTATATTCTTTGCAAACCGTTATTATCGTTATTATCGTTACTAACACGTTTGTTTCTATTTTTGGCATTTTATTTCCGTTATTTGTTTTATTGTACTAAAACGAACCTCGCATGCTACTCGAAATAAGAGTCATTCAATACACGTACCCTCACCCCTTACTCATAACCATGGTTTCCGGATATCCGAACCCATTGGCACACGAGAGTCATTCAATACACGGTATTCGATAATGTCGGTATCGGTATCAAATGCAAAGGGACGAGCCCAATTAACTCTGAGATCCGAATGGGCCATACTTTGTGCATGGCCCACTAAGATATAGAGTGGGTTCGAACGGGCCGCCGGACTCCCACAAAGTTCGGTGGCGACTTCACTTCGATTTAAATTTCAATTCGATCCATCTCATATGGAGATTCATTCGCCTCCCCAAACCCGCGTGTGGCCGCGTCGGGGTGGACCTATATGTAGACACCCACATTTTGACTGCCAGGTGTCTATAGCAGTTTCCGACAAACACCCGATGATGATCGGACGCAAACATGCTTTAAATACTCAGAAACGGACTCAAAATCATTGGCATTTGGCTTGGGCTCATTATGGAGTACATATCTCACAAAACCAACCTCAAAATCAGGCCCAGTGGGTCGTTTCGAGTCAAATAAGACTAATTTGGATCGATTCCGACACCAGGGGTAAAGCCGTCTTTTTACGACTGAGTCAAAACCCGTCAAAATTATTTCCGAGGCACGTGAGTCAGCCGTGACACCTCACACGGCTGATTCGAACTCTAATCCTACGAAAAATCAGCTACATAAAATATTAAATAAATCCGTTGAAGGATGGAATTCGATCTCAAGTAGGAATCCTATCCGAAAACCGATTCAGACACCCGACCGAGTGCAAATACTCGGCCGAACAGCATATTCCAGCCGTGTTCCCTTTCTTCCTTGACAAGAAAGCGGAATTCTCATGCCTTACAGCTTCCTATATTTCCTATCTCTAGCGGTAGTTCAAACTCTCCTAGCCAAGGTCGGGAACTCCCTATAAATAGCCCCTTGCACACACACTTTTCAAGACATCTACAACATCAATTAGCATCTACAATATACATTCATTATCGATCAAATATTCATAAAAGCATCACAAATTATTCCCATACACACACTCGTAAGCATAAAATCTAGCATCGATACACCGATATTACAAACCCGAAGGAAATCCGGCCCTATACCCGACACCCTTCACGACCAAACCGAACCACCATAACTCACCGACATCTACTCGACGCTCTTGTGCCCAAGCCACGTCCCAACGAGCCCCGATCCGAGTAAACAGAAGCATGTAGGTTGAGGGTGTAACAAAACCCGATTTCTCCTTCTTCTCTTCTCCTCCTCGTCCGTCTTATTTTTTATGGGTCGGTCGTCGCTTTTTTTCTAATATCGATACTATTTAAAAACTATTTTCAAACATTCTTAAAAATATGATATCGATTCACTATAATCGAATATTATATCGAAAAGAATTATATTAAAATCTCGACGATGTTAAAAATCGTTACATCTTTTTCTCGTTCAAACTTCTTTTTACAAAACTTTTTTTTATTCATTCCGAATACTCGATATCGATTTCATAATCAAATATCGGGTACGACGAACATCGAAAACATAAATCGAGTATAAAATAATTCATATTTGTACGCGATTTATCAAAATTAGCAATTTCGAACAAAAATAAAAAACCGGACAACCCGCACGCGAGCCGCGACTCGCGCACGGGCCTAAAACCCGGGTCCTTTTTTTTCAACTTTTTCGTTCGTTTTATTTTATTCTTTTACGAAACGATTTTAAAACTTATATCTTTTCTAAAACTATTCGGAATATTTGATATTAATTTCGTAGTTAATTATCAAATATAACGAATATCGAAAATATTGAATCGAGTACGAATTATGCGATATTCATACGCGATTTAATAAAAACATCGATTTTTCGAAAACCGTCTTCAAAAACAGCCCGACACGCGACTCGCCGGCATCCCGGGCCGGCTGCCACGACGCGTCTTTCTCATTTTTTTATTATTTTTCGAACTTCGTTTTTTATACAAAACAGCGTTTTTAGCAATATTTTTCAGATTTCGATTAATATTTATTTTCTCGATCTCGTATATTTATTTTATTTGCCACGGAGTATATTATTATTTACAAATCGATACTAACTCGTTTGTTCATCTTTTGTAGCAAATTCATATCTTTTTCATCGTTTGTTTTATTATACTAAAACGAATCTCACATGCTAAATTCAACTTTGACGTTAATTTTTCATGCATTAAATCGACTTAGCAACCCATTCAATTCCTCGCATGTTTAGGAAAACAATGTTTGCATATCATTCATCGTATTACTAACGCGCGTATTAAAAAATCATTCGATATCCTAGTAGAGGCCGCTAATGTGCGGGCGGGGTTGGGTGTTCTTAGTGAACTTCCCAACACGTACCCTCACCCCTTACTCAGAACCGTGGTTTCCGGATGTCCGAATCCATTGGCAACGAGAGTCATTCAATATACGATTAACCGCTCAAGTCGGCATCTATATCGATATCCAAAGGGACGAGCCCAATAAACTCTGACATCGGAACTAGGCAGTATTCTGTATACGGCCCACTACGACGTAGAGTGGGCTCGAACGGTTCCGAATAACCATAAAATTCGGTGGCGACTCCAACTTCGATTTAAATTTCCATTTGACCATCTCATGGAGATTCATTCGCCTCCCCAAACCCGCGCGTGGCCGCGTCGGGTGGACCTATGTCATGTCCACAATTTGGCGACTCCGCTGGGGATTAGATGATACGTTACTGACCTTCAGCATCCTCAGGGTGAGACTCGAATAGAAATCGTTTGACTAGTACAATACACGTTTTAGTTTTACGGTTCATGCATAACCCCATATTTTCCCGGGCCGGTACTGGTGACCGACGTCCCACTATACTATCGATGTAGTCCAAATTGGATATGTCGAAGGTGTCCATTAGCCGATTCGTATGGGTTTTACGGCATGTTCTAAGCACAACTCGACTTAGGAAGTCCGCCCCGATTCTCGATAGGCTGTGTACACTGGTATAGACCCTTTCAGACTGACCGAGACTTAGAATTAAAGCATACATGGCGTCGTTATACTGTTTCCATGACTACGTGCTACCTGATTTACAAGTCGTTTTTTTAAAAACCGTCACTTTCAAAATTGCATCCTTTTCAAAATATCCAATTTTCAAAACCCGGGACATATACCGAATTTAGGATCCACGATTTTACTCAAAATAGCCTATTTTTAGCCGGTATTACGCCCATTTCCAAAACTCGAAAATATTTTCGAAATTTAAAAACCCTCCCCGGTCCGCCTTTCCGTTTTCTTTTTCGAAAAAAGGGCCGGTTCTCCCCGATTCTTTCGGGCCTTTCAAAAATTCAATTTTTTTCAAAACCTTCCTCTTCTTAGGACTTCCCGTATTTAGCAGTGTCGGGTCATGTCGTAAGTTGTCAAGGTCTCTAGCGTCGAAACTCCGTCGATCTTATATCACGAGTTTCCTCCCTATCCCAGTCCGCCTTATTTGACTAAGGCAAGGCCCACCTACGTAGGACATACTCCTACAAGGGTTGGCCCGTCTACACAATCGAGTACAAAGTCTGGGGAATGTCTCACGTGAATCTCCTTTCAAACGGGCCCAGCCCACATAGCTGGATCCCAAAGGAGGCCCACCTTTCACAAGTCACCCATCTAAGTGTCTTTTCCGAGTCAACCTTTTACAAGGCGTAGCCCTATAACAAAAGGTTCGTGACCCTTACGTCTAAGGGTCACTCGTTCGACACTCGAGTCTTAACCAAATTTTCGATCCCACTTGGGGACTACCCTTCATCAGAGCGGTCAATCACGATTGCTCTAAGGGTCATGTCTTACACGTGTCTCACGTACCCACCTTTGAGTCACTTAGATGCCACACCATTTGAGTCCTTAGTCTCACTTGGGGGCTATTCCCCGACGGAACGATTAATCACAGTCACCCCGAGAATCGCACCCTACACATTTGTCTTAGGAGAGTCTAACCCGAGTCAAACATAGTCGCCCCATTTTCGGACTCACCATCGTGCAGCTTGAGTCTCATCGTCAAGTCCAAGCCAGGGTCGTTACCTCGTCCAGGTCAACATACGAGTATCCCGATCCAAGAATCCTAGTCATTCCAGTCACCCCGGGTCGCGTCTAGTTTGACTCCCTCTCTTGCATTTGCGCAAAACCGAGTTTAGGCGAGTCGTGGCACCTGTCGAAGACCTTACCAAAAAAGAAACAACCAACCGAGCATCCAAAAGTCCGGATTTGATTCGAGTCTAAGTCTGAGTCCGAGTCTAGGATGCCCTACATCCTCATTTCCAAATCAGAGTCAGAGTCATTTATATTCTGTCCTCCTTTTCAAAAATTCAATAAAATCAGCTTTTCTATTCCTCATATATACTTTCCTTATGTGTTTCCGAGAACATGATGAACACCATCATACACTGTGAGCACATGCACGTGACTATTACAGGCACATCTATAATGACTGCAGGAAATCGAGACCCGTGTTTTCCTTTACCTGTTCCATGTCTGACATAGGAAGCCACAAAACTACACTTAGCAGGAGCGGTATCGAATCCAATGACGAATCTAGGTAGTCTCCTAGTTTGGGTTCAAGACGGGAGGCAAGCCCATTTCCCACAATAAACACCCCTCCGACAAGATCAACCATACCTACCTACGGTGTTAGTCTGACCAACAAAAAAAAAGAGACAAAAAACTGGACAAAAAAAAATCAAAAAGTCCGAGGGAAAAAGCAAAAGGCCAAAACAAAAAAGCAGGCCATCATCAAAAAAGGGCATCCATGACCAGAACGGTCAACACAAATGAAGATCCCATGACCGGGGCTAAGAGGTCAACCAACAAAAAATATTCAAATGCCCATGACCGTGGTCAACGGTCCACTCAAGATCAATACTCATACCATCCAATAAGGGAGAAACAATCAAGCTGGTCAACTAACACCACATTTAGCCTTCCCACATTACAACCCTCAAGACCTTACCGAGACCCAGGCTAAAGACAGCCCGGAATTTTGAGGATTCAAGCTCCATAGGATACCCTTAACCATTAGGGCCAGACATGGAAACCAGATCCCGCATCATCAAACATATCCCGATCAAAGTTCGAGCCATTTTACTCGACTTCCCCTTTACATAACAGAATTCACAATCACCATATGCAAACCCGAGATCAAAACTCGTCAAAGACCCGAGATCAAAACTCGTCAAAGACCCGAGAGCAAAACTTGTCAAATCCCTTACCTAATCATACACAATCCCGAGAGCAAAAGTCGTCAAATCCCCGAGAGCAAAACTCGTTAAAATCCCCAAGAGCAAAACTCGTTAAAATCCTCGAGAGCAAAACTCGTTAAAATCCCATCCCAATTCCTCTCATCCAAACCAGTTACCAACCCCAAGCACGGGAACTCAACTTGCGGTCGGCATAGAACATGCCCAAATAGTTCACACCACCTCTGGGGGCTACCCCGGAGAATGCTCACAGTCACAGGATCAACATCCTAACTTTTCTAGCCCTTTGATCAAGACATTGGGAATTGAATGCACCTAGCCTACACCATCGCTATGGCTAGTTACACACAAAGTCCTATTAGACAAGGCACCATAATATATCTTTCAACACTGAACTACGGCATGGTTTGATTTCACTACACGTGAATACGTAGGCAGCCTTTCAACAGAGGCACAACCACCCACATTGACACACATTCAAAAAGCGCCATCATTCCGGTCACGACACCGTCATGTTCTCAGCAGCTAGCTTTGTCGTCCCGGGGGCTTCTCTTAGGCAAAAAACCTCCATCCACTCACAAAATCCATATAAATTCAAAAAATCTAGCCTCTTTTCTGTAGTGTGTCATAGTACTCGGCTCAGTCGAAGACAAGAATCTGTCAGGACTCGAGCCAATACCCACTTTGGAAATGTACCCTAAAATCAAAAATTCAGGAGAGCACTAGACTACAACAGTCTCATTACAGACTACTGCAACCCCGTATAGCATATCTATCCCACTTCGATGTTCGACCATGTTGCCACTCGTCTAGACTACGGAATAGCGCAACTTAAGAGTCTTGTTAGGTGGTCCACCCCCCTACCGAGTCACGGTCCAACCCCTCGAGAGTCCAGTCGTGTCTGCCAACTCGTTCGGTCACGCCCAGCGTCGAGTCTGTCGATAGGTCTCTCTCTTCAAATTCTCATTTTTTAAAATCTGCAAAACTTAGCCATTTGAGAAAACCCTTTTCGACAAGGTCAAATTTCGGTCTATTTAAATTGCAAATTTCTTTTCTACCCATTTCAGTTTTGAAAACCTATTTCCTAGCACGTGAGCTGCTTTCAGGACCTCGATTTCAAAACTAAGCAAAATCATTTTTTATTCCCCAGCGCGAGTCATGTTTGTTTCACCTACATGTTGCATGCAAAATTTTATGTAACTTATACAGGTACAATTCAAGACCGCGCAATTCACATAACTCCCCAGCGGCATAGACTTATACGACAAGTCCGATTCCCCACGGAGTTATCATTATCAACTCAGGTACATTTCTAGTCTCCGGCCGGCGGGCCCTCCACGCAGGTCTAACGGACCTTAAACGACCCGATCGGAAGTCTGCCAGGTCTTAATCTTTGATTGGCCTGGTAGCTACTCTGACTTTCGCCTTGTCCAAGCCTCAGTCAGAGTGGGGGCTCTGTAGACACCCACATTTTGACCGCCAGGTGTATATAGCAGTTACCGACAAACACCCGATGATGATCGGACGCAAACATGCTTTAAATACTCAGAAACGGGCTCAAAATCATTGGCTTTTGTCTTGGGCTCATTATGGAGTACATATCTCACAAAACCAACCTCAAAATCAGGCCCAGTGGGTCGTTTTGAGTCAAATAAGACTAATTTGGATCGATTCCGACACCAGGGGTAAAGCCGTCTTTTTACGACTGAGTCAAAACCCGTCAAAATTATTTCCGAGGCACGTGAGTCAGCCGTGACACCTCACACGGCTGATTCGAACTCTAATCCTACGAAAAATCAGCTACATAAAATATTAAATAAATCCGTTTAAGGATGGAATTCGATCTCAAGTAGGAATCCTATCCGAAAACCGATTCAGACACCCGACCGAGTGCAAATACTCGGCCAAACAGCATATTCCAGCCGTGTTCCCTTTCTTCCTTGACAAGAAAGCGGAATTCTCATGCCTTACAGCTTCCTATATTTCCTATCTCTAGCGGTAGTTCAAACTCTCCTAGCCAAGGTCGGGAACTCCCTATAAATAGCCCCTTGCACACACACTTTTCAAGACATCTACAACATCAATTAGCATCTACAATATACATTCATTATCGATCAAATATTCATAAAAGCATCACAAATTATTCCCATACACACACTCGTAAGCATAAAATCTAGCATCGATACACCGATATTACAAACCCGAAGGAAATCCGGCCCTATACCCGACACCCTTCACGACCAAACCGAACCACCATAACTCACCGACATCTACTCGACGCTCTTGTGCCCAAGCCACGTCCCAACGAGCCCCGATCCGAGTAAACAGAAGCATGTAGGTTGAGGGTGTAACAAAACCCGATTTCCCCTTCTTCTCTTCTCCTCCTCGTCCGTCTTATTTTTTATGGGTCGGTCGTCGCTTTTTTTCTAATATCGATACTATTTAAAAACTATTTTCAAACATTCTTAAAAATATGATATCGATTCTCTATAATCGAATATTATATCGAAAAGAATTATATTAAAATTTCGACGATGTTAAAAATCGTTACATCTTTTTCTCGTTCAAACTTCTTTTTACAAAACTTTTTTTATTCATTTCGAATACTCGATATCGATTTCATAATCAAATATCGGGTACGACGAACATCGAAAACATAAATCGAGTATAAATTAATTCATATTTGTACGCGATTTATCAAAATTAGCAATTTCGAACAAAAATAAAAAACCGGACAACCCGCACGCGAGCCGCGACTCGCGCACGGGCCTGAAACCCGGGTCCTTTTTTTTCAACTTTTTCGTTCGTTTTATTTTATTCTTTTACGAAACGATTTTAAAACTTATATCTTTTCTAAAACTATTCGGAATATTTGATATTAATTTCGTAGTTAATTATCAAATATAACGAATATCGAAAATATTGAATCGAGTACGAATTATGCGATATTCATACGCGATTTAATAAAAACATCGATTTTTCGAAAACCGTCTTCAAAAACAGCCCGACACGCGACTCGCCGGCATCTCGGGCGAGCCGCGCGGTCGGCTGCCACGACGCGTCTTTCTCATTTTTTTATTATTTTTCGAACTTCGTTTTTTATACAAAACAGCGTTTTTAGCAATATTTTTCAGATTTCGATTAATATTTATTTTCTCGATCTCGTATATTTATTTTATTTGCTACGGAGTATATTATTATTTACAAATCGATACTAACTCGTTTGTTCATCTTTTGTAGCAAATTCATATCTTTTTCATCATTTGTTTTATTATACTAAAACGAATCTCACATGCTAAATTCAACTTTGACGTTAATTTTTCATGCATTAAATCGACTTAGCAACCCATTCAATTCCTCGCATGTTTAGGAAAACAATGTTTGCATATCATTCATCGTATTACTAACGCGCGTATTAAAAAATCATTCGATATCCTAGTAGAGGCCGCTAATGTGCGGGCGGAGTTGGGTGTTCTTAGTGAACTTCCCAACACGTACCCTCACCCCTTACTCAGAACCGTGGTTTCCGGATGTCTGAATCCATTGGCAACGAGAGTCATTCAATATACGATTAACCGCTCAAGTCGGCATCTATATCGATATGCAAAGGGACGAGCCCAATAAACTCTGACATCGGAACTGGGCCATATTCTGTATACGGCCCACTACGACATAGAGTGGGCTCGAACGGTTCCGAATAACCATAAAATTCGGTGGCGACTCCAACTTCGATTTAAATTTCCATTTGACCATCTCATGGAGATTCATTCGCCTCCCCAAACCCGCGCGTGGCCGCGTCGGGGTGGACCTATGTCATGTCCACACTATGTCATGTCCACAACCTGACACCCGATCCGCCCGACTCGTTTGACAGGTTTACTAGAGATGGAAGTTGACACGCACGTCGGTTGGTTAACATGGTGGAACACGTCAAATAGTCCAATGACATCCAAGCCAACTTTGATACAACGATCCACTCCCAGCACGACACACCATGTACCGTGTCTGAGTCAAAGTTTGAGAAAGAAAACCGTGTCTACCTCAGGGCCTAAAAGGTAAAGAATAACTAAGCCTGACGCGAAAGTCAAACTACACGACAAAACATAACCCGCCATGTGCCTCCCTTTCTATTCATTGACAGTCACTAAGCACATCTGACCTCCCTATGCCTGAACCGTGTCATTTTATCCTCCAAACTCGATGGATAGACCTTAAACCCGGCCCGACACGGCCCATCCCAATCTCCAACTTACCGTAGTCACGTACCTAAACCCAATGCTCTATTTGAAGTTAGAACTATCACACAAGTCTAAATAAGAAAGTCACATGAATAATGATACAAAGCAGAAAAGATGACATGTTGTCAGCTTCCTAAAATCCGAAATAAGAGGGGATGATAGCACCTCCCTCACAAATATTGAATCATGCTACTCGAAATAAGAGGCATTAGGGAGTGACAAGTGACAACACCGTACGTCCGTGCCCAACATTTGCAAAGTCACAGTAGCTGAGGATAATAGATAGAAGTTGCAGTTGAACATGGCTGACATCGAAGAAGAAGGAGAGGCACAACATGAAAGCGTGGTTGTTGATGAAGAGGAACTCAATCAAAACCAAGACAAGGATGATACCCAGAAACGGCGGGTTGACTCTCTTGATATATTTAGAGGCTTCACTGTTGCTGTACGTACATTTCTAACTCCCTCCTATTCATATATATGCATATGTATCCTTGTAACTTCAATACTGTATGTTTAGCGGTGAGTGACAATCGGGTCACTCGGGTCGGGATCGGGTCAAGTCGGGTCGGGTCATATTAGGTTTGGGTCGAGCCGGGTTCAGGTTGGTCGTTATTGGGTCAGGTCATTTCGGGTCAGTTGACTGGCGGGTCAGGTCGGATTTGGAGGGGGTCATTATCGGGTCTAGTTATTTTTCGAGATTTTCCCAATAAGTTTTGTTTTTTTCTATTATTTTGTTTAATTACTTTGTCATTCAGTCTCCTGGTCATCAAGATTATTAGTCCGGATTCAAATCGGGTCGGGTTCAGGTCAGTGGTTATCGGGTTGTATCGAGTCTTGGGTCACAAGCGGGTCAGGTCGGGTTTCGGGTGACTACATTTTAGGGTTCTAACGGGTGGGTTTCGGGCAAGTTGATCGGGTCGATTTCCTCAGGTCGGGTCAGCTTTTGCCAACTCTAGCCGTGCATGTAGTATAAGATTGTGGTGTTTGCTTTATATGATTTGTGATGACTGATGACAGTTGATGATATTGGTTGATGATGCTGGAGGAGAGTGGCCAATGATCACACATGCACCATGGAATGGATGCAACCTTGCTGACTTTGTCATGCCATTCTTCTTGTTCATTGTTGGGATGGCTATTCCTCTTTCTCTTAAGGTACATACATACCCCACTGCTGATTATTTGCACCCTTACCGTTCAGTGATGAGTTTCCATTTGAGAATTCGAGATATTGGGGGATGTCAGGGTTCGAACTCGTGAGTTCTGACTCTGATATCATGTTATGAAACCAATTCAACAAAAATCTTACAATAAGTAAGACACATTCATATTCTATTACGTATGAGCCTTACTTCACAAAGATTAGAAGCTAAGTGCCTCCAATTCAACGACTGTCTCATTTTGCTTTATTTCATCCCAAAGAATATTGACTATTCACTATTAGGCTCCAGAAATCCAAATACTAGTGTTTTTCAGTTGATTTCTTTTAGAGAAATATCTTTACCATTCCAGTAATATTACATACTCTCTCCGTTCAAGTCGAACCTTACCTTTTACTTTTTACACAAATTCTAAGAAATTGATGGTCTATTATTAAAGGTACAAATGGGTAAAAGTTAAGTATTTGTTTAATATTAAATGTAAGGTAGATAGAGACGTTTATTTAAATATGTAAAGTTTAAAGTATTTGTTTCATATTAAAATAACGACTAAAATGAAAATGGATAGGTTGGACTTGAACATACCAAAAAGAAATAAGGGAATGTTCGACTTGAACGGAGGAAGTACCGTATGATATGATTTGGGTTAGTTTTTTGTCAGAACACATCTAACATTTAGCCGATTTAGGCCTTCTGTAAATAAGGCACTATAGTTTTTTTTTTTTTTTTTTCCAAAAACACCTTAAATTTACATTTCTTTGTTAGAAGACATCAAACCTCAATTTCCATCAAAAAAACCGTTAATATTGACGATCCTTTTCTTGTAATCATCTTCCTTCATCCCTTAATCAACCCTTCTCGCTTGATCAAACTCAATCAACCCTCTTTCTTCAATTCAACCATCTTCCCTTAATCAAACCAAACCAACCCTTTTCCTTCATTCAACCCTCATTCCTGGCTACCCTTCATTTGCATTTGCATACTCCCTCCGAGTTTCTATTATTGTCCCAAAAGTTTTTGGATAAAAAATAAGGAAGGGAAAATGACTGGCTTAAAAGAGTAAATGCGAACCACACATTTATAGCCTAAAAAAGAAAGTGAGACAAATATCAAACTCAGCTCAAAAAGAAAATTGGGACAAAAATAGGAACTCAAAAAGGAAAGTGGGACAAATATCTCAATCAATCTCCATTGCTTAAATCAAAATCATCAAGTTTTCGCTCAATCGATAAGTTTTCAGTTATAGCTCTTCATTCTTAAGTAAATTAATCATTAAGTCATTAACAACAAATTAAATTTTTGAATTCAATTTCCATTTTTATGTTATTTACCATTAATTTCGAGTATAATTTTGGGTACGTGGGTTAGAGTTTATTAGACAAATTTTTGAGCTATTACTAAATTGAAGTTTCGGTGTAAGAAACTAAGAACACTAATTTTTGTGTTTAAATTTGTGAGTTTGAGTAACCATTTGTTATTCAATTTTTGTTGTTGTCGTTGTCATTTCATTTTTTGTTTTAGTAACCATTTACATTTCATTCTTTATGTGTATCATATAAGACGAGTACTTGAAGATTAATTTAGAATATGCAAAAGTGGAAAAAAAAATGCATGGTTCAGTTAAGGGGATAATAAAAGGGGTTTTGAATGGAAGTTAAGTTTTTTTAGGAGGAAAAATGGAGCAGTGTGACCTTGTGGAAAATAAAGACGATGAGAAAAGAAGATAATAAGGTGACGTAAAGGAAGAGTGGAGAAAGATGTTGATTGAGTTTGATTAAGGGATGAGTGTTGATTAAGGATTGGTGGAAGAAGATTAAGGATGAAAACCGTCAATATTGATGGTTTTTTACGGAAGTTGGTGTTTCGTGCCTTTTAACAAAGAAATGTAAATTTAAGGTGCTTTTGGACAAAAAAAAAACTCTAGGTGTATTTTTTTATAGAAGACTTGAATGTTAGGTAACTTCTGACAAAAAAAACTTTCTTATAATCGTTAATTGGAGGCATCACCTTGCACGGATCTCCAAGAGGGTGCATCACATCCATTAGACAACACTGACTGGCACTGCTGATTTGAAATTTGATGGAATTACTGGCATGAAATAAATGGTTACAGCAGGCTGTTGATTAACGAGTGTGTTTATTTGTTTTTAAAATGGGAAGAGGATCACAAATGGTCTTGTGGCTACCAGGAAGGTGATATTTAGGACCCTCAAACTTCTATTCTGGGGTATCGTCTTACAAGGTTAGTTTAATTTTAGATTAGATTTTCCGCTTAAGGTTGTGTCTTTCTCCGATTCCATTATTAAATTTGAAGTTTTTGCATTAATATCTGTAGTGTGATTTGTATTTGAATAAGAACATGAGCAAGCTGATAAGATATATATGGAACTGATGGTAGAAATCTCATTGATATTTATTAGGAGGGTACTCACATGCTCCCGACAAGCTGACTTATGGCGTCGATTTGAAAAGAGTGAGATGGTGTGGAATTCTTCAGGTGATATACATACCTCTACATTTCCACGTCAAAACCGAAATTGACGTAGAAATTGAGATGTGATGTGCGTGCCAAATTGACGTTTTCAGCGAATTGCTCTGGCCTATCTGCTTGTATCCTTGTTAGAAATTGTGACAAAAGTTCCCTCTTCTAGGAGTCATTTACTTGGCCGCTTCTCCATATTCAAGCTCTACTTTTGGCAATGGTAAGCATTTAATTTTCTGTTGATAGATTTGAAATGGTTTTAATTGTATTTTCATTTTCTTAAATTGACTATTGTCATGTGTGTATGTGTGTGTGTTTCTGATCATTTGAGTAAGCCTTCTCTTCTGTTTTTTACTTGATTTTGTAGGGTCGTTGGAGCATGTGTTCTCATTGTTTACTTATCTCTACTCTATGGAGTATATGTCCCAGATTGGCAGTTCAATGTTCAGGATCCCTCAAGCCCTGATTTCAGGAAGAATTTCACTGTTAGTCATTCCCTACATACGCTTTGCCAGTTATTAGTCATTCCCTACACTGTTAGTCGTAGCATTTCACTGGCAGTTTAATGTACTTGTCTATTTTTGACTTTGCAAAAACTGCAATTATTTTTTGGTTCGGTTAAAAATATTACCATTATAGTACTTGATATGTTAAAAAAAGTACTACCACTTTTGACCGTACCCGAGACTATGAAAAATATATGAAATGTCTTATTTGTCCCCAGTTTATACAAAACTCTTGTTATCCTTCATCACTCACCCCATAAGGCGACAGGCTGAAGCAACGACCCTCCCTCTCCCTCTCTAAAAACCTCGTTGCTATTGTTATTATTAGTGGTACAAGTATTATTTACCTGGATAACAGGTCATAAATGAACCACGTTTATTTTGGTAAGAGAGTATTACCACATAGATTTGTTTTCAGATTAAATGATCCTTGGATTATTTTGAGAATACCGCCTATAGTTGCGATTGTTCTCATTAAATTTCCCTTTTTCTTATTATAGTTCACTCTCTGCCTTTAGAAAATAGCCCTCCAAATCTCCAACAGCCTTGAGTCCATGACAGTTTTAGGGAAAGATGGTGTTTATATTAGCCCCGCTACTGTGTGATCCAAACTTGAAGCGGATGTTATATCATAAATCGTCTAGTACTCCATACTCGAATATTGCCTGGCTTTTCATGGGAGTGACACTGATGAGTGTGTCCTCTACAGATCAGATTAGAAGAAATGTTAACCTGGTACTTCGTGTTTATTGCGTCTTTTTAGTTTTCATTAAATTGTGATCTTGTAAACCTCTATGTTATGTGAAAGATCGTTCATGCTTGGATGTTTATATTTCGGATCGTTTCTAGCCTTATACTTGTGTTGTTATTGGAAAGAGTGCTAGTGATCACTGCTGAAGAATTTGAACACTGATCTCCTCATTCCGTGTTTGATAAACTGTATCAACTCGATCTATGATAACTGCTGAAGATACAACTGTCCTGCTTCTACTATAAAGATTTTAGACAAGCATGGTTCATCTCAGGTGATATGTGGTGTTCGAGGAAAACTAGATCCTGCATGTAATGTCGTTGGATTTGTTGATAGAAAAGTAATTGGGATTAACCACTTATATCATCATCCAGCATGGAGGAGATCTAAGGTGAGTGATTAACCTACATACTCTCTGTATATAACATAACAAATACTAAGAGAACACAACATTATGCTCAACTGTATCGGGTCTTAGACTCTTAGTTGATTTCAGAATTCTTCTAGTTTTTTTTTTTCCTCTATAAGTACTTCTGGTTTTAGATTTAATAGTGCGTATAAAGGGCCTTTACTATTTACTACTTGAACGAACTATTATTTGACATGTTGCAAATTCTTTGCCTTGGCGGAAAACAAAGTGCAAAATAAATTTGCTGTTTCATTCTGAGCTTGCTATTACAATTCCAGCTCTCATCTTCACATGTGTTTAAAAGGTCAAAACTGTATGTATCTATTTTCGCCCCTGTTAGATTCTTTGATTGAATGTACCCTGGAGATAACGTTTCTGTCATGTTTGCAATGATCTGTAGGCATGCACAGCAAACTCTCCGTATGAGGGACCTCTCCTTGAAAATGCACCATCTTGGTGTCATGCACCATTTGAGCCAGAAGGGATTTTGAGGTCTGTACTTCATTTCAATTATACATGATATAATTCCATGTAGTTCATCTGACTTTGAAGAGTGGTACTGGTCCCTTCCATCTATTAGAATTGTACGAAATCCACATTACCCCAGTGACCTTTTGTAAATTGCGGGGTCATGGGGTTTGGATGTATGTAGCCTTAAACTTGTGTTAGCTACACAAATTAGTTTTTTTTCCCGATGATTCAATACTAAAATTGTTTCAAGAATCTCTACTTCATGATAAAAAAAAATGTAGCCATTTTGCTTTATTCCATCATAATCCATTACAAAAGTATACTGAGTCTTTAGCTCCATATAGAATGCAAACGCCAAAATAAGTGCACATACATAAGCTAAGAATATTTCGTTGTTCAATATACATAATTTGGTTCCTCGAAATGCAGTTCTATATCTGCCATTCTTTCAACGATTTTTGGAGTGCATTATGGACACGTGCTTATTCATATAAAGGTTGGTCGTTTGACAGTGTGTATGTTATTCATTACAGAATATGATGTTTCTGTCTCAATACAGAGGGCATTTTAATCTCATTCTACAATTGCAGGACCATGCTGGAAGAATGAAGCATTGGGTTTCACTGAGTCTAGCCCTCCTAAGCTTTGGAATTGTCCTTCATTTCTCAAACAGTGAGACCAGAAAGTTCACTACCATTTTCTATATACACACACACACACACACATTTGCTTGTTATAATCTCTTTGATTATCTTTAATTGTCTCTTGAAACAGCTATCCCTTTGAACAAGCAGCTATATTCGTTTAGCTATGTGTGTGTTACGTCTGGTGCAGCTGCCTTCATATTCTCCCTCTTTTACTCAATTGTATGCAATTTATCAGAACTATATCGACTTTGTAAGGGTTAAAGCATGGCTTGTTGAATTGTTTTTTAAATCTCATCTGTTAGAAAAAGAGAATTATGATAAAGACTGAATATTATTGAGAAATACATGAATTATTATTGATGCACGAGGGTCCTATATATAGGATTACATGAGAGACACGATTTACCTTATTGTACAAGTAAAAGACCATCTAGGTGCTCTCCTTCTTTTACTCCATTGCATTCATTTTATCAGAACTATATCAACTTTGTCAGGGTTACAGCATGGATTGTTGTAATGTTCATTAAATCCCATCTATCATTGTCAGCTGCTGTAAATTGAAGGGTCAAAGAGATCACATTTGCCTCTACCCGTATACTAGCTGCCAATGATATCCTTTCAGTTTTGCTGAAAGTCTTACTTTCTGACTTCGACAAATATGTTGGCTATTTCTAGATGACCATCATGATTTTGTTGTTGTTGAGAATAGCATAAAACAACCACTGAACTGTAGAAAGGTGCTAGCAATTCATTTTGAAATATGGCATCATTGTATTTGGAAATTGAAAGCCTTTCCCTCTCCAAGTGCTGATAATACTTCATGACAGGTCGACATTTTACACGTGGAATTCTTATTTCTGCCGTTTAAGTGGATTGGAATGAATGCCATGCTTGTCTATGTTATGGCTGCTGAGGGCATTCTGGCAGGATTCATTAATGGGTGGTACTACGAAGATCCTCGTAACACATTGGTATGCGTTTCACTTTTATTCTATGCAACTATGGAGGTGATTAAAAACATGTTGTTAAGTATGCGAGGAAGCTTAGCTAGCATTTCGCACCACTGCTATATACGGAGTAAAACATACTGTCTATACTGATCTCTATATATACTCTTAAAGTGCTGTTTATCCTCTGACAGTGAGGGTTTTAAGGTGACTGCAGAAACGAGGAGACTAATGACCAAATGTTATTGGTTGATTATGTTGTAGGTGTATTGGATTCAGAAGCATGTTTTTATCGGAGTTTGGCATTCGAGAAAAGTAGGCATTTTGTTGTATGTCATCTTCGCGGAAATTCTGTTCTGGGCTGTTGTTGCTGGCATTTTGCACCAATGCAATATCTATTGGAAGCTCTAGCCTCTTTTTTTACCTTGTATAAAAAAAAGCGAATGAAAGACTGAATTGTGTTGTATATTCGGTTTATTCAACTATGCGTCTAATGCAAGCTATTCAATTTTAATCAAGGCTGCAAACTGAGTAAATTCTGCAGGGAAATAGAGAATCGGTTGAGAATGTACTGAAAAGGCAAAATAAATCTAACAATAGCATTGTGACGATTCTGCACTAGTATTAAGCCCCGTGAAAATTCACTGGGTCGTATTAAAATATTATTCCCTCCATCCCAAAGACATGTTCCCATATCAAATAGACACATCTCTTTAAGGAAAATTGTTCTTTATTTCATGTGGGTCTAACTTGTAAATAAGAAAAGGTAAAATATAATTTAACATAGGTGCTGTTTGACCTAGTTTCTTGAGGTGTTTCTAGAATTTTTTAAAAGCTAAAACTCCTATTTGACCAAACACACTTTTTCGTAAAGATAAAAACGGTTTCTTAAAAGTTCAAATCAACTTTTACCACCCAAAAGCAGAAGCATCAATTTGATGCTTCTGACTTATTTTTTTATCTTTACGATATTTTCGCTCAAATGATAAATTTGTAATTCGTAAACATTTAAATAAAATTTAAAAAAATATTTATTCATTCATATTTTTTAATTCTCTACAAATAGAGACCCATATTGCTATACTTTTAAAATATATTTTTTGTCTTTCATTTGCTCAAGTAAAAAGATATTTTTAATAAATAGTTTTGTAAAACTATAACCAAACACGTAGAATTTTTCCGAAAAGCAGCTTGTGAATAAATTATTTTAAGAAGCAAAAACTCTTTTAATTAAGCAAGGCCAAACACCAGCATAATTAAGTAACATAATCAAGGTCACTAATTACAAGTGGAAAATTTATTTTCCCACCAAAAAGAACGGTGAAAGAGAATTCGAGTAAGTACATCACAATTATCTAAGTTGTGATGATTGCCATCGTCATGACATATTAATTGTGTATGGGAAAAGCAATTAAAAACAATAAAATTTTCACCTAATTACTACTATTACTGTTGGTACTTATAAATCGCAACTACTTTTTACCGTCGGCGCTTTACTTCTTACCGTCAGCGTTAATTACGTTAAATGACAGTTTTGCCCTTCCTATTAATTATGCAATTAATAGTACTTTGACATTTTTTTTTTGGTAAAAGGTAAGAATATATTAAAAAATTATGATCACTGTACAAATGAATGGCTACATCAAATTATGTAGCCATCTCGCGTCTCTCGTCCGTAACGGGTATTTAATCATGACATTAATCCTACTCCGAACTTCCACTTTAATCATTTTAACTACCTGTTGCGGACACTGCACTGCGCCTTCAATTCTGCACAAGTTGCGTTGTCTCCAAACATGATAAATCATGGCATTGAAAAGCGTGCGTACCACATTGCATTGCAGTTTGGTACCCCGCACCTTGCATGCCCAATCCAGCGCACCAGACGGCGGAATTTTCTTCAACACCCATTCGCTTAAACCTTTGGCAACCTTGGAGCTCCACTCGCACTCAAAAAAAATATGCTCCAGTCTTTCCTCATGGGCTTCACATAGCAAACAACGGTCAGAATCAGCAACTCCAAATCTAACCAGATTAACCCTAGTGTTTAGAGCACGCCTAAAAACAAGCCATGAAATGAAGCTGTGTTTAGGCATACTCCATCCACTCCAAACGAGACGGGCCCAAGGCACTGTCGGGTTGTGTACCCGAAGTGCTGTAACAACCCTAAATTTTCGCGACCAAAATAGAAGAATAAAACCGAAAAATTTAAAGTTGTTACTCCGCACTTAGCTCACAAAGCCAAGTGCAAGGCAAAAGAATAGTATAAGAACTAAAACAAAATGTAAATCCGATAAATAATTAAATGAAAACGTTGCAGCGGAAGACTTAAGTCTCACAAAATCCAAAACGGTTTAAAACAGTAGCAAACCAATAAATCCAATAATAATATAAATAGTTGGGTAAATAATAATAAAAAGTCCTTCCTCGCTCAGCACAACCCGATACCAAAATGCACCCATGCAGCAATCAAGTGTACCTATCAGCTGTACCCAAAAACACAAATAGGTACAGGTTCCAGCGGGGGAACAACCCAAAACAAAAGGACGTCAGCAAAGCTGAGCAAAAATATAATAATATAATAAATCGTGACATAATAATAATAATAATAATAATAATAATAATAATAATAATAATAATAATAATAATGATAAACTGAAACCAGAGTTAAACTCATCGTTTAAATACCAGAATACCATAAAAATAGTAGTCAAATCCAAACCAACCAAAATATATATTTTTCGCAACTTGTGTGCCAAGGTCCTACCCTTGCACGGTCTAGAGGTAACCACTTGTGTTTAGCTAGACTCATAATAGTGCGCACCTCTCACATTTGGACAGCCAGTAGGATGAAACTGCCAAAGGAGAAAGTCTAACTCCCTAGCGAGTGAGGGCCGGACAATCCTCACTCAAAAATAGTTTCGGGACAGAGTCCCAGGAACGTCTTAGACGCACCTTAAAACCGTCTAGACCAACAGAGCTCTCAGAGTCTGTTATAAGTTACCAAAATTTTCCAAAATCATACCAAGTCACAAAGTTCAATATCCCAACATTACAAGTATTATAAAAATATTTATCATCGACAAAGTAATTTACGAAACCGTTATAAAAATATATTTTGATCCGAACATGCTCTTTACTTGAAAGTGAAAAGGGTAAAACGTCCTTACCTCTCAAGACGGTCAAACTCGGCTAGTATTAATCCACAAATTCTTTCTTCTCGAACCCACAGGCTACAAATAATATAAACTGAATCAATAATTATCCGCTTAATATACATCGAGTATATCCTTATAAGGCAACTTATTTCTCTATACTACTCCGTATCTCATCCTAGTAACTCTCTTAGTCATTGCGTACACTAAATATCAACACAGGTGCCAATGATCCTTCATTAATAATTTAATCTCCTTTTTCTCATACTATTGGTAATAGTACTATGTCAATAAAATACCAACAGTACCTCATCTTTGTTTATATCTCCTTTCAATTATTACCTAAACAAACACAAGCCCACCGACATCTTCATAACACCATAATTGATCGATATCCTCAAGCCATTCACCATTAACGTGGAGCACATCAAATTTAAACCAGGTCAACAACAACACCGACAACATCGAGTATTACTCCTACTAATACCCTTTTATTATTAATTAGCCAAGCCCGTATTCATATTCATATTTATCACTCAATATAATCACTACTCTAACAATTGTTCTCAGGGCACAAATCCCGATACTAACACAAACTCCGTATTTGACCCATGAATTATGAAACAACGAAGAAGGTAACTGGTTAAGAAACTTACATTAGATGAAGGAGGATGTACAACACGGTGTAAGCAAGGATCAAGATCGATTTGTCGATGACGGTCGATAGATTGAAAGAAGAAGAGGAAGAAGAAGGTAGGAGGCGGCAGGGGACTGAATGGTAGAATGATTGAGTGATATGGTGGGGTGGGGAAAATTGGGGGTTACGTGGGTTTAATACTATTTAGTTTTTAATTTTTTTTTTCCTTTTTGTGTTTGAGACGGAGTCCAAGTCAAAAATAAGTCGGTTCCAAATTAACGTTCCACTTTTCAAAATAGTCCAAAAACGGTTTAACTCTATAAAGGCCCAAATTACTTTAAATTTTATAAGGACATTGAAAATATTTTTTCCAACTTAAAACCCCATTTAAATAAAAGTAGAAAAGTCAACTCTATAATTGAATCGGAAAATAACGGGGTGTTACAAGTGCCTCATAGCCCTCCGAGATCCCATAACAGGGTCGAGACCCATGCCAAAGGCCATTCACATACATATGTTTAATTTTGTCCTTAGCCTGACAAATCTTCCGCCAAGCCCAGGTAACATCCGTGGAAGGTTGCTATTCATTCCAGTCGCGGCCTTTGAGATAAATAGAATTAACCCATCTAACCCAAAGACGATCCGGTTGATAAAAAACCCAAGCAGCTAACTTAGCCACCGCAGCCTGATTCCAGATAGACAAGTCTCGAAGCCCTAGACCACCTTCCCCCTTAGGGCAACATAATTTCTCCCAACTCACCAGGGCTCTGTTATTACCTTCCACCCCGCCATTCCATAGGAAATTGCGACATAAGGAGATAATTCGAGTCATGACGTAAGAAGGGATAATGAACACCATAGCCCAGTAATTATGAAGCTGGGATAGCACAGACTGAACCAGTGTCAGCCTACCTGCATAGGATAATTTTCTAGCACCAATACTCGAAATTCTCGATATAATTCTAGCCACTAAACATTCGCAATCGCCCTTACTTTGACATTTTCGTTTAAAGAATAACTCGCTAAAAAAACCGTTTTTTTGATTATCGTAATATTACCGTTTTTCGAATAGTTTGTAATCGGATCGACGAGAAATGACATTTTTTGTATGTTAATTACATTTTATTGATAATCCGTTTAACAAAACTCGTTAGTGAATTTTTTTTATTTTCGAAGTTCGTACTATACGAAACTCGGTTTTCTTTAAAGGTCGGTTTTTTGTGGTAAAAAAAAACTTACCTTCACATCTCAGTTTTTTTTATCTCTCCTTAAAATACCAAATTTTATTGTCCTTTTCGATCATTTCCGTCTAGTCTTCGGTCCCGGGGTTACGAATATGGCCGCATCAGTCAGTGAAGATGTCGAATATGTCGAATTCGAACTAAAATTGAGCATCTATACCAGAAACAATCAAACCTCGTCAAGTATGCATTTCATTAACCATTAACAGGAACAATTTCAGTACATTCAAGCTGAACACGACGAATTCGAACTGAAATCGAGAGTCTTAGCTGAAAACACAATCAAACCTCGTCAAATACGCATTTCATCAACAATTTCAGTGTATTCAAGCTGAACATGACGAATTCGAACTAAAATCGAGAATCGTCAAAGCGATGAACTAAAAACGCAGAAATCAATCCAAATTACAATTAAATCGAGCGAAAAACAAAAAAAAACCCGGAAAAGGGGGCTGTCGAGAGATTTTTTTGAGACCCCCATGGGATACTCGAAGAAATCACTCGAAAACTCCATCCGAAAGTCGTGGGATTTCTTCGAGTAGCCCATGGGGGTCTCGAAAAAAATCTCTCGACAGCCCCCTTTTCCATTTTTTTTTCCTCGATTCACGCGACCTAGAGGCAAACGGACATTCACAACTTCATCTATACCAATAAATCTACCCAGATCTACCATATGAATCAATTTAATCGAACACAAAAGAAGTGAAAAAATCAAATCAAATAATACCTCCAATAGTAGCACAATAAATCGATTAATGCAACCCGACAGTGGAATTGAAATACCCGCTCTTCAAGCTTCGTCAATATAAGAAACTCGATATTCAAAAAACCGTTTCGTAGTAACCGCAAAAACCGCTTCGTCACGTTTCCTTTAGAGTGAAATGAATGATTACTGTCAAACAAGCTGAATCGAGGTGAAACGCGGGAATGGAATTTGGGAAATGGAAGTGAAGAGTGAAACGAGGGGATGAGACGAGTTAATGGAGATGGGGAGCGTGGAGTGAAACGAGGGAGATGAAGTGGAGAGATGGGGAAAAGGGGAAATTCAAAAACAGGCCGAGGGGAAGGGGGCTTGTGTGGGGCTCAAGTCTAATCTTAAAAAATTGATTTCCAAAAACCGAGTCATTCAAGTCGAGTTCCAAAATAATAAATTTATAAACACGGTTTCCCAAAATATATATGAACCAAATTAATAAAACGGCGTACTACTTGTCAATTAATAAACGGTTTCTAAAAAAATCGATTTGGGAATGACGACTTTCAAATTAAAAATCGTAAATATTCTCGAGTTCGTTAATCGAAAATATTACAAACAAACCCATAAAACAATTATTAATGAAGGGCAAAACCGTCAATTTACGTAATTAACGCCGACGGTAAAAAGTATCCCCTTATAAATCTAGAGGGAATTTATACAAAAAAGAAGGAAATTCAATTCTCCCCAAAAAACGAGATATTATTCCAATCTCCTACCATAAATGCAATTACTGTCTTCGAGTATTACCACCCCTTTATTTGTCTATCCACATTAATACTCCAAAAAGTGTTAGTTTTTCCTCTCTTTACTTCTCCAAAAACTGTCACAAAGAACCATAGAACACACACAACATTTATTATTAAAGCATGAGGGATACCAACTTAAGTGATGAAGAGAGGCATAGAATAGTGTGCACATTGCTAGAGAGTGTCATTAATGACAAACCGAAACATGGTTTAGTAAATGAACTAGCATCAAAATATCAAGTTTCACGAAGAACAATAGCGAAGATACGGGGTGTAGCCCAAAATCAGAGAAATAGTGAGCTGGAAATTAATGTGAATTCTCGATTTCCGGGTAAAAAGGGACGACAAACTATAAATTTTCCACTCGAAGCCATAAAATCAGTTGCATTACCTTTACAAAGCACAATAATGAAGTTGTCAGCAACTATCGGATTCAACAAGTCCACAGTTCATCGGTGGGTTCAAAAAGGGTTGATACATAGTCACACATCAACAATACATCCACAGTTAACTCTACACAATAGGTACGAAAGACTTCAATTTGTTTTAAGTAAGCTTTACATTGATAGAGTAGAAAGATGCTTAAAGTTCATGGAGATGGATAATGTTATTCATTTCGACGAGAAATGGTTTAACATGAGAAAATCAACGCAAAGGTATTATGTACTCAAGGAAGAAGAAACTCCTTACCATTCTTGCAAGAGTAAAATGTTTATCGTAAAAATAATGTTTATGGCAGCAGTTTCAAGGCCAATTTATAGAGAAAATGGTGAGGTCTTATTTGATGGGAAGATTGACATCTTCCCCTTTACATACGAGGAAGCGGCACGGAGAAATTCAATAAATAGAGCAGCGGGTACAATGCTTACGAATCCAATAGAGTCTATTAACAAAACCGTAACGAAAGAGTTTCTAGGCTCTCTCGTAAATCAGGACGAACTTCCTAAGCCGAATTGGTCTTAGAACATGCCGCGAAACCCATACGAGTTCGGCCATAAATGTCTTTAACGCACCCATGTAGGAATGCACCGCGGTATAGTGAGACGTCGGTCACAAGTAACCGGCCCGGGCAAAATTTGGGTTATGCATGAACCATCGAACTAATGCGCGCACGTTAATAACCGAACGATTTCTCTTCGAGTCTCACCCTGAGAATCCCGATGACAAGTGGTACATCAGGTATCCCCAGCGGAGTCGCCAAATTGTGGACATGGCAAAGTCCACCCCGACGCGACCACACGCGGGTTTGGGTAGGAGAATGAATCTCATGGTAAGATTGTTCTTGGGTCGAAATTTAAATCGAAATAAGAGTCGTCACCGAACTTTGTGGGAGTTTGGGCCCATTCGAACCCACTCTATACTTAGGCATATCGTCCACAAAGCACGGCCTGCTTTATTACTAGAGCTTATGAGGGTTCGTCCCTTTGTATTACGATATCAATGTCGAATTACCGAATATCGTATATCGAATGACTCTCATTTGCCAACGATTTCGGGCATCCGGAAACCAATGGTTCTAAGTAAGGGGTGAGGGTACGTGTTTGGAAGCCTACGAAGGACACCCAACCTCGCCCGCTCTTAGCGGCCTCTACTGGAATATCGTTCGGTTTTCGTGTACGCACGTTAGTAAGACGGATAAATGATATGCAAACAACATTTTAGGCTACGCATGCGAAATACGTGTTTAGCTACGTCATTTAATCCATCTTAAATATGTCGAAGTTATGTTTAGCATGCGAAATTCATTTAGAAAGCAGTAAATGACAAACATCAAAAATAAATAAACTCGAAAATAAATTACAAATTATACGGGCGGAATACAACCCGGACATAATACAACGAGCAAAAATATAAAACTAGCGAGTTAGAAACAGTAACGCAGATAATAAACGAACTCGTAAGTGAATCGTAAATTGGAACCGTAAATCGGATATTGGACAGACTCTAATCAATTACGTATTGTGTTACATATTAACTAGAGGACAGAGGCTCAAACGCGTGAAAGACTGTGGCCTGGAACTCAGGCATCTGAAGCGAGGCGGCCTAGAGTTCAGGCGCCCGAGGGCGGGCGACCTAATATTCAGGCGCCTGACCTTGAGCGTTCGGACAGGCTGGGTTTGGGACCGAAGCGTGATGCTAGCTTGACCCCGAAGCCTCAATATCTCGTCCCGACTCCTTGCGAAGTTTGGCTGTCTCGGTATGTCGTATACCAAGTCCGACTAGGAAGTCGTTGGTATAAGACTTACGTGGTGAGACATTCACTCGAAGTCGTAAAAGAACAAAAATAAATACAAAATGTATATTTAAAAAAGGAAACATGCGATTGATTAACGCGCGTCGACTAACGTCGAAGTATCGTTCCCTAAGCGAAATGTGAATCGTTGTGGATTACGTCGGAAGTCTACGATATCTCATTTTGGCCAGAATGGGGTACTTGTCCTTAAACGATTCAATTTTATGATAAATCGACCATATCGACTTGATACGAATATCGGAGCCCTTCGTATCGCGATGACGTTATCGGGTTGCATAGACCGCATGATTCTCGGATTGACGTCACAGGGTTTCGTACCACTTCGATTATCGACGATTCTTTTACGCGCGACATTTGACTATGGAGTCAACATCGGGCGCTTAGAGCGATATTTGAAAATGATATCGAATACACTCGATAACGAATTATTGCGATCACGCTCTAACCCGAAGGGTCAGGCGCACGCCATAAGGCGCCTGGGGCGGCACGCCTCAAAATATGGGCGCCACCTCCGGTGCGGCCTGTGATCGCCTCCCAATCGGATCGGTCGTTAACGAAGGACGGGAATCAAACGATATTTATAGACTCGGAATAACACAAAAACTACTAGAGTAATCGTGGTAAGTCGAGGTCGGTCCACAGGGAACGGTGTGTTGACAATCAAGTTTAAAGCGGTGTGTTTGATGTCTAGAGGGGGGGGGGGGGAGTTTCTAAGGGTCGAGTCTATGAAGATCTATAAGAAATAACAAGATTGCAAGAATAAAGATTGAATCTTTGATGAAGAAAATGGAGAACTTGTCACTAATCTTCCAATAAACCCACCGAATCTTCAAATAAAACTAGACAATAAATAAAGGTTGAATCTTTGATGAGGAAAATGAAGAATTTGTCACTAATTCTTCAATAAACCCCACAAATCTTCAAAATAAAACTTGAAATAATAATCTTCTACAAACTTGAATGTAAAACTAGAGAATTGATGATAGAAACTATGTAGATCTACTACTAATTACTATGTAAACTACTAGAATTATGGAGGATTTTCTACTAGAATACTAGTACTACTACTACTACTCTACTAATGGATGGTGTAATAAGATGGAATGGTGTAACTACACTAATGATGGATGCCTTGTGCAACAAACTAGGGTAGACATATATATAGTAAAGCCTTAATGAGTATTTAACCTAAAACCCAAATTCAACTTTTTGCTCCATTAGTGAGACAATCACCCTTAGCATCTTCATAGGGTGAAACTTTGCCCCGCGGACTTGACGATAAATCCCACCAGGTGAAATTTTCTCCCGGTGAGATTTTCTTCTTTTTTCGCGGTTTCCGGCTCTTCTCTCCATCGGGCGAAATTTCACCCGGTGGACGAAATTTCGCCCGGTCAGTTTCGCCCGGTGGGGAGTCTCGGAATCTTCGGGGAGGCATTTTTACCGTCGGGTGAAATTTCGCCCGGTGGTGTCTCACCGGGTGAAATTTCACCCGGTCATTTTTCTGGCCTCTTTCTTGTCTCATTCTTCATCGTATGATTGGATGGCTTTAAACTTTAAGTTGTGTGCTTTGCTCTTTGGACGATATTCCCTTCTCTTGTGCTCGTGGAAGCTCAATCGTGATTTCGGTGCCAAATCCTATCAAAATGATAGAAAGACTACCAAAAACACGTAAAACGCACAAGAGGGACGCTAATGCGAGAAGTACGCAAAATATGGCAATAATCGCACTTAAGACTCGCAAAACGAGGGAAAAACGGGTCTAAATGGGAGGAAAAACGGTCTAAATTTAGCACACAACAATTCCCCCACACTAAACCGTTGCTCGTCCTCGAGCAAAGACCCAAAAAGAAATTACAAACTACTACTAGCTAGACTATGCTAAGCCGATACGGGGCAATTAACGGGCCTGCTCCGTCCCTTCAACTCACATCGAAATATCCATGAGGTAGAGTACTCCCATGCAAGGCAAGTTGGGGCTTGCTCAAAATGGTGGATGTGAGTAAACACACAAAAACACATAACACGAAAGAGTAGACGCATCCAAAACAAAAATAAAACACGGAATCCCTCATCGAGACGGCGGGGAAAGACACCGATTACTTACCTAAAACAACAATAAACTTCCAAGATAAATCACCCACGTAAACAAGGACCAAAGCCTAATACTATGATAATTAAGCAATATAGATGTTGATAACTTAGCCTAGGTCCGCCTAATCTTCTAAAGGAGTACTACGGGGCGTATAACGGAGTGGAAAAAGTGAACCATGGATTCGTTCGACACTGTAGGTAGGTGCAGTCCCGCTCTCTTTGGCTAAGCCAAGAGGGTCATTCCAAACTCGAATTTCCTAAATTAGCCCAAATAAAAAGGTGGAGTGTTTACAATTATTGGGTGGATCGACTAATCACCGCTATCTTCCGACCTCGGGACTCGGTCCTCTAGTTGGCACTTCACGACGATGAATCGATCAAAGGGTTTTTTTTGAAGGAGACGTTTTTGATAATTTGATTTTCATTTGAAGCTCCTTTTCTTTTCCTTTCTTTTTCTTGTTTTTCATATTTTTGTGACCTTTTTCTCTTGCTTTGGTTTGCCCTTTTTGGCTTTTTGATGTGATTTGTAACCAAGCTTGGAGGTTATTTTTGTGTAAATTTATTGTGGTAATGTATAGGTGGAGGAAAAATAGGTAATCGAGAACGCGCGCCATTCCCGGATAACCCACAAAAAGGCGGAAAGAATTTGGACTAAAGGTGCAATGGTCATTCGAGCAAGGTCACCTAGAAAACGGGATGCGGGAACCAAGGCCTAACTCCTCTATGGGTGGTCAAGGTGGTCAAATGCAAACCCCGAAGTAAACCTCTAGTAGAAAAGATGGACTCAAAGCTAAAGGATCAACAAATTCATTTCCTAAGAGTCATTCTACTAGACTAAGGTCCAAAATCTACAATGGGTTATCTACAATGGAATGTAAACTCTTGTAAAAGATTTGTAATCTGGTTTTCGAAAAGTTTTAATCCTAGACACACTATACAAAAGCAAAACAAAACGGAACACACGAAAATGAAAAGGCAAATAAAAGAAAATACAAGTAAGGTCATGAACTCCATACTCCATCAACATTCAAACACAATCAACCACAACACCCAAATGCTCACTTCGAGAGCCTCCAAGTAGCAACAACCTAACTCCTCTACAAAATTAAAGAAGAAAGAAGAAAGTTACCAAGCGGGTGCTTCCATAATCTCTTCAAATCGCGCTATTTAAGGTGGTGGTTACCTGTAAGAGTAGAGAACAAGACCGTACACGGGACACGAAACATAACGAGAAACGAGAAAAGAAAAGAAAAGAAAATGTTTTTGATTTTTTCATTTTTTCAAATTTTTATGGATTTTTAAAAGATTTTTGAAAAATAAAAGATAGTAGACTCCTCCCCCACACTAAAACTGTACATTGTCCTTAATGGACAAGTAGGGGAAGGTCGAAAAAGAACGGAAAAGAAATAAAAAGAAAAAATCTTTTTGGATTTTTATGATTTTCAAATGTTTTTGTGTTTTTTCAAAAATTTTAGAAGAGAAAAGAAAAAGGAAAATAAAATAAGGAAAAAGATAAGATAGTGGCGGGCCTAGGTGAAATCACATCACCTAGACCCTAGCCAAGTGGCTAAGAAAATGAAAATGAAAGGGTGAAAAGTTGGGCATAGGTGTAGTCACGTCACCTAGCCCGGATTAAGAAAAATTGAGAAATTTGATTAAAAATTTGGATTTTTCAAAGGGTCAATGGCGTAATCACGTCGCCTAAAGACCGGGAGCATTACCAAGGCCGCGACGGCCACAAAAATCATTCAATGGGACGGTGGGACAGCTTGCAATTTTGTTCAAGATAAGACAATCACAATGATTATAATGATGAAACGAGGTACAAGGAACAAGATTAGTTCACGGACATATAATTGTAGATGATTAAGACTCACCGACACACACATATATACCCACAACACATACAAACCACATTATCTACCGACTCTTGTAGGGGGGGGGGGTCTAATTTGAGTAGTCATTTAACGCAAAAGAAGCCGTCGGAGTGCCTTCGTTGGGTTCCAACTCACTGGCGTACTCCCAAACTCCTACATCCCCCGATTCGTTCAGTCAGAATTCACCGGGACCTAAAGGTAGGTCCCAATTGTGACAATTGTAAATATTGGTTCGGTAAATGTTGGGGACAATTAAAGCGCAGTCATGGCAAATGGAAACGAAGCGATGGTCAGGTACATTAAAAATCCAAGTAGGGAGGTAGGCCTCGTCAAGCCAGACACGACCGTCAATCGGTTTAAGGTGGTCGGTCGCATAACCCAAATTTTTCGCTATTAAAGTCACAAGACCACCACAGTCTACGGTAGGGCGTTGGTCAATAATATTTTGATGAAAGTGTAACGCCACGACAAGTGGTAGGTCAAGGGGGTAAGGGTTACCGAGTAAAGAGTCACAAATCAATTGTAAGACACACACATGAAGGATAATGATATTGTCGGCAGACGGTATCAAGCAATGGGAAAGTATTTCAGCAAAGTAACGAATAAAAGGGTTACGGATTTCAACGGTAAAATTTGAATTGGGTTCAAAAATCACGTTGGCCACTAGCTATGCATCTCCACAAGTCTTTCCTAGTTGAACTAGCTTGTACATCCATTAAAGGCTCACGAATTCTGGTACCCGATGTGGGTAGACCTAGAGCTAGGGCGAATTCGGAAATAGTCAAGCAATGGGTTCTACCGAACAAATTAAATTTGAATTCTTTAGGTGTGGTGGGGTTGTCAATTGTAAAGCTACCTACAAATTCGCATGTAAGGTCTTTGTAGGTGGAATTCACGTAACTTAGTAGTGCACTAGTTCTTGTTCTCGACGATAACTCTCTCTTATCGTCTTCAATACCTAGGATTTCCATTGTGAATGGACAGGGCCACCTAATACTCTGAAAGTTCTTTTCAGAGAAGGTTCGAGCAAGGAGTGTATTAGGGCAAGGTAAAAGTTTAGGCCTAGAAGATTTACTAGAAGATGAACGTTTAGAAGGATTAGAAGTCGAGGCCATACATTGTTTACGCGCGGCTCGTTGAGCTCTTGTCTCCATAATAATGTGCTTGCAAGAAAAATCCCAAAACTTTCTTCCTCTTCTTCAAAAATCCAAAATAAATCACCAAGTTGGAAATGAAGTTATGAATGGATGTTGGGGTGTATGGAAAGTGGTTTAATGATGTTATGGTGGGTGAAAGGGTGAAATGAAGAGTGAGGTGAAAAAGGTGATATAAATAAGGGTGGATGAGAGGGAAATGAAAAGTTTTAAAGTGATTGGTAAAATTTGGTGTTAAAATTTTTGGAGGGAAAGTTATGTTGGGGTAAGTATGAAGGAGGGAAAAGAAAATGTAGGGAGTGAATAAAAGTGTAGGTGATCCGGCCAACTTACGCCGCCGGGTGAAATTTCACCCGGTCGGGCACCATCGGGTGAAATTTCACCCGACGGTTTTTCGTCGTGAAAATCGATTTTTGCCAACATTTTCCACCGGGTGAAATTTTACCCGGTGAAAATCTCACCGGGCGAAATTTTGCCCGGTGGTATCTTCTTCAATTACGGCAATTCTGGCAACTTTCCGTGGGACGAAGTTTCGCCCGGTCGAGTCTCACCTGGTGAAGTTTCGCCCGGCGGTCTTGTTTTCCGCGTTTTTCCGCCTTGCCATTTTATGGCTCTTCAATAATCACCTAGAGATTCAAATATTGACTCGACTCACATTACATAATCAATATCTCCCACAAACATGCTTGTGGTCTTCAAATATGCTCCATAACTTCTCCAAAAGCTTGATCTTCATCCAAATTTATGCTCCATTGTGAAATCCAATTTCAATCATTCTTCTCAAGCTAACAAAACTAATAAACTCAAAGAAATATGATACATATATATACAAGGTGGTTGTTGAGGATACCACCAAACCTACATTAACTTCGAGAGGGGGTTAAACAACGCTCCCCGATGGGAGCTCACCAAACTTCATAGTAGCAAAGGTCTCACGAAAGTGACCGGGATGATAAATCTTCAAACATTGCGCATTAACCATAAATTTCCCGGTTTCCGGGCTAGATATCTCTATTGATCCATATGGTTGCACTCCGGTCACTTCGAATGGACCCGACCATTTTGATTTCAACTTACCGGGGAAGAGCATAAAGCGAGATTTGAAGAGTAATACCTTATCACCAACGGAGAAGTCCCTACGAAGTATTCGAGAATCGTGCCATTGGCGAGTTCGTTCTTTGTAGATCCTTGAATTTTCGTAGGCTTCAAGTCTTAATTCTTCCAATTCTTGTAGTTGGAGAAGGCGATTATCTTCTACAACACTCTCATCGAAGTTTAGCTCTTTGATTGCCCATTTGGATTTGTGTTCTAATTCCACCGGTAAATGACAAGCTTTACCATACACAAGACGATAAGGAGTGGTTCCAATCGGCGCTTTGTAAGTCGTTCTCAATGCCCAAAGGGCGTCATTCAATTTTAATGACCAATCCTTTCGGTGTGTATTTACAACTTTCTCTAATATTCCCTTGATTTGACGATTAGAGATCTCGGCTTGCCCATTTGATTGAGGGTGGTAGGCTAAGGACATCTTGTGAGTGATACCGTATTTCCTAAGAAGGTGTTCAAAAGTATCTTTCCTAAAATGAGAGCCTCCATCACTAATTATGGCTCTAGGCATACCGAATCTTGGGAAAATCACATTCTTAGAAAGCTTGATTACAACCTTGGAGTCATTGGTGGGGAAAGCTACGGCCTCGATCCATTTTGAGACATAATCAACCGCGACTAGAATGTACTTGTTACCAAAAGAGGATGTGAACGGACCCATGAAATCAATGCCCCAAACATCGAACAATTCAATCTCCAAAATAAGTTGAAGAGGCATCTCATTTCTTCTTGTTATATTGCCACTTCTTTGGCATGCATCGCATGTGAGAATGAAAGATCGAATGTCTTTGAACATGGAAGGCCACCAAAACCCGCTTTGGAGAACCTTGGCAATTGTCTTTTGATTGGCCAAGTGTCCACCATAAGATGTCGAGTGAAGGTGCTTCACAATATTATATCCTTCTTCGGCCGTAACACATCGTCGATAAATTCCATCTACACAACGGCGAAATAAATAGGGCTCGTCCCAATAATAGCGTCGGGCTTCATAACGTAGTTTCTTCCTCTCTTGCTTGGAATAATCGTCCGGAATATAATGAGACACTAAGAAATTGACGATAACGGCATACCAAGGTGTAATAATTTCAATGGCCATCAAGGCCTCATCTCTCATAGCTTCATTGATGGGAATATCATCATCTTCATTGCTTTCTTTACCAACCGTTAGTCTACTAAGATGATCCGGTACCAAGTTCTCCGATCCGGCTTTGTCTTTAATCTCAATATCAAATTCTTGTAAAAGAAGCACCCACCGAAAGAATCGGGACTTTGTCTCCTTTTTGGACATGATGTAACGAATGGCCGCATGATCGTTGTGAATAATGACTTTGGAACCGGTAACATAATTTCGAAATTTCTCCATGGCATAGACAATGACAAGAATCTCTTTTTCGGTTCTGGTGTACCTCGATTGGGCTTCATCTAGGGTCTTGCTTGCATAATAAATCACATGTAGCTTCTTATCAACCCGTTGTCCTAGAACGGCACCGACGGCAAAATCGGATGCATCGCACATGATCTCAAATGGAAGATTCCAATCGGGAGCTTTGATAATTGGTGTGGTAGTAAGAGCGGTCTTTATCCTGCAAAAGGCCTCAAGACACGAGTCATCAAAAACAAAAGGTGCATCTTTCATAAGCAAAGAAGTCAAAGGCTTAGCAATTTTAGAAAAGTCTTTAATAAATCGTCTATAAAAACCGGCGTGACCTAGAAAACTCCTCACCCCTTTGACATTTGTAGGTGGTGGCAAGTTCTCAATCACGGAGACTTTCGCCTTATCGACTTCAACTCCTCTATTAGAAACAATATGACCTAGGACAACACCTTGTTCAACCATAAAATGACACTTTTCCCAATTTAAAACAAGTCTATACTCTTCACATCGAGCTAACACTTGATCAAGATTTTCTAGGCAAGAATCGAAAGATGTACCATGGACACTAAAATCATCCATAAAAACTTGAGTAAATTAAAAATTACTCCCTTTTAAGATACCAATTTTAAAATTTACTCCCTTTATTTTGAAATTTTTGTTAAAAATAACTCCCAAAATCTATCAAAAGTTCAAAAATTGCTCCAAAATGTAATTTTTGGACGAAAATACCCATAACTTTTTTATGTCATATTACTTCACCTCACCCTCTAGCCAAGGACATTTTCGTCCTGAAAATAAATTTGGGAGCAATATTTGAACTTTTGATAGATTTTGGGAGTTATTTTTAAAAAAAAATTCAAAAGGGAGTAAATTTTAAAATTGGTATTTTAAAAATGAGTAATTTTTAATTTACTCTAAAAACTTTCATGGATTTTTCAATAAAATCGGAGAAAATAGCCATCATACATCTTTGAAAAGTTCCCGGCGCATTACACAATCCAAATGGCATCCTTCTATAAGCATAGGTGCCATAGGGACAAGTAAAAGTGGTTTTCTCTTGGTCATCGGGGTGAATGGGAATTTGAAGAAATCCGGAATGACCATCGAGGAAACAAAAATAAGAATGATGCGCCAATCTTTCAAGCATTTGATCAATAAAGGGAAGGGGGAAATGGTCTTTTATGGTGGCCGTGTTCACTTTACGATAGTCTATACACATGCGCCAACCGGTAATAGTCCTAGTAGAAATTGACTCACCCTTTTCTCCTTTGACAACCGTCATTCCTCCTTTTTTCGGCACAACTTGTACGGGGCTAACCCATTTACTTCCGATTATTGGGTATATAATGTTAGCCTCATACAACTTGAGGACTTCCTTCATGACAACCTCTTTCATGGTGGGGTTCAACCTACGTTGACTCTCAACCGAAGGACGGTGGTCATCATCAAGGATGATCCTATGCATGCAAACATTTGGGCTTATGCCTTGGAGGTCGGCAATGCTATACCCGATGGCCTTTTTGTGCTTTCTCAAAACAATCAAAATTTTTTCCAATTGAGGTCCATCAAGGGTAGCATTGACGATAACGGGATAATTAGTTCCTTCAAGAAAAGCATATTTGAGGGAAGAGGGGAGTGGTTTAAGTTCAAGATTAGGAGGAGAAGATACCATACTCTTACCCACCGGTAGTTGCTCTACCTTTTCATCATGCAAACATACTTCTTCAAGAGGTGGAGAGTCAATTGGTTCATCTTCTTGCTTATCATCATCTATCAAGCTATACTCAACCAAACTATCAATAACTTCAATGGAATGCATTTATTCAATCATTGGTTGTTTAAGAGCTTGAGAAAGGGAAAACTCTACCGACTCGTTCTCTATGTTAAATGATAACTTTCCATTCTTAACATCAACTATAGTACCACCGGTAGCCATAAAAGGTTGACCTAAGATAATGGGGGTAATAGTGTCTTCGGGCATATCCATGACAACAAAGTCGGAGGGGATGAAGAACTCACCAACTTGAACAGGTACATCCTCAAGTATCCTAAGTGGGTACTTGACGGACCTATCCGCAAGTTGAATCGACATGCTAGTGGGTCTCATCTCCCCCACACTAAGTCTCTTGGCAATAGAATAAGGTAATAAACTAACACTAGCCCCTAGGTCACACAAAACTTGATTAACAACAACATTTCCTACCCGACAAGGGATGGAAAAACTACCGGGATCCTCTAGTTTCTTTGGCATTTGATTCATAAGAATGGCACTACATTGACCCGTGAGAGAAATACATTCTTTATCCTCTATTGTTCTCTTTTTAGTCAAGACTTCTTTCAAAAACTTAGAATAGAGGGGCATTTGAGAAATTACCTCGGTGAAGGGTAAAGCTACCTCTACTTTCTTTAACATATCCATGAAACGGCTAAATTGAGCATTCTCTTTGTGTGGCTTAGCTCGCTCGGGAAAAGGCAATGGAGGGACAAAAGTGGGAGGCGGTGGAACATTAGATTCTTCTTCTTCTTCTTCTTCGGCTAATCGCTCTGCCTCCTTTCTTTTGGCTTCTTCGGTTTCCATTTGCTCTTTCTTTTTTCTTTGTTCTCTTTGTTCATTCTCCGCATTTTGGAGGATATCAAACTCCGCTTGTATTCCCCGGTTTTGTTTGGGGGAAGTAGGAGATGATTCTTGTGGTGCACTTGGTTGATTCACTTTGGATGGGGTGCTCTTGGTGTTCAAGTTCAAGTTCTTGTATGGGTCCTCAAGTTCTTTGCCACCTCTCAAAATGACGGCATTTGCTTGATGTGAAGGGTCTCTTGGATTTTGGGGTTGGCCGGGCAAACCATGGGGTGGATGAATTGGGGCGGCTAAGGCTTTTGTTGCTTCTTGTGATTCCCAAACCTTTAGCCTTGCCTTAGTATCTTGATGTTCATTCCATAGTTGGCCAACGGTTCTTTGCAAATCATTATAGTTATCCCATGGAGGTCCCCCTTGACCATATTGAAAATTGCTTGATTGACCATAAGATTGAGAGGGTTGATTGAATGGTGGTTGGTTGTAACCTTGATTTCCTTGAAAGTTACCTTGGAACCCTTGATTGTATCCATGATTGAAATGATTACCATGTTGATTTTGGTAATTGTTGTAATTGTTAGGAACATGGAAGTTTCTACCTTGTTGATTGAAGTTGCTCCTTTGATGAGGAGGCATATATGGGGGCATCTTTGGAGGACCTTGGTTAAAGGGCCTTTGTTGACTTTGATTAAATGGCCTCATTTGACTCCCTTGGGCACGTGGCATCGGATTTTGAATATTTTGATTTCCATAAAAGAAATTAGGATGGAACCTTGTGCCGGCGTTGTAGGTATTAGAGAAAGGATCAAATTGAGGTCTTTGCCCATATGCTTGTATAGCTTGGACTTCATTTGACTCTTCAATATAAACTTCTTCATTAGGAATGCAAGAGCTAGAATCGTGGCCATAATTGCCACAATGATCACATTGAACTTCCCATGTTAATTGTTTTGGAGGAGATGGTTGCCTTGGTGGAACACTCCCTTGAATTTGGTACATACCTCTAGGAGTGAGCTTAGCATTCATGGCATCCATTCTCCTTTTCAAATCTTCAACTTCTTCTTGAAGTTTCAATTCATTAGAACTCTTGGATGAGTTCACTTCAACTTTCTTTCTAGAATCCCTCGATTGACCCATTCTAGAATCACTCCTTGCCATCTTTTCAATAAGATTCTTAGATGCCTCATCGGTGAGAGAAGAGAAGTCTCCTCCGGCGGCCGAATTGAGGTTTTTCTTGTGTAGACACCCACATTTTGACCGCCAGGTGTCTATAGTAGTTTTCGCCAAACACCCGATGATGATCGGACGCAAACATGCTTTAATGGACTCGGATATGGGCTCGAAATCATGGACATTTGGTTTAGGCTTTTTATGGAGTACAAATCTCACAAAACCAACCTCAAAACCAGGCCCAGTAAGTCGTTTCGAGTCAAATAAGACTAATTTGGGTCGAATCCGACACCAGGGGCAAAACCGTCTTTTAGCAACCGGGTCGAACCCGGTCAAAGATATTTTTCCAAGACACGCGGACCAGCCGTGACATCTCACACATCCGGTTTGGACTCAAATACCACAAAAAATCAGCCTCGAAAATATTAAATAAATCCATTCAAGGATAGAATTCGATCTCAAGTAGGAATTCTATCCGAAAACCAAATCAATTTATCGACCGAGCATCAAACACTCGGCCAAAACAGCCCCTTTCAGCCGAGATTCCGTGACTTCCTCGCCAAGTAACGGACTTCTCGTTCCTTTCAGCTTCCTACATCTCCTATCCAAACTGGTATTTCTCATCACCTAAACGAGATACCTCTCCTAGCTCCTATCAAGGACCTCACCTATAAATAGGACCCTCCGGTCACACATTAAATCTATCATCTACAATACATCTATCAATTATAGTACACATCAATTATTCTCATCTACGACATACATCCAAAAAATAGCATCGAAATACCGTCAAAAATCAACCCGACGAATCCGACCCCACAAGCCGGCCAAAACCCGTCACTTTACACGTCCAAACACACCATCCTAAACTCACCCACATCATCTCGACGCTCCCGTGCCTAAGCCACTTTCCGACGAGCCTTATTCCGAGAAAACAAAGCATGTAGGTTGAGGGTGTAAATTCAAACCCGATTCTCCCTTTTTTTCTTTTTTTTCGCATCGTGTCGGTCGGTCCGTTTTTTTATATGGGTCGTTGTCGCACTTTTTTATTTGCTAATAACGATATTACAAAATATTTTCATAAAACAAACGTTCTTAAAATACGATATTGATTTTTCTAATCAAATATCGTATCTAACAAGAACAACATTAAATCTCGTTGATGCAAAAAAAATCGATAAATCTTTTTTTAAACAAAATATGACGATTTTTAAACGCGGAGAGAATTAACATTTTTTTCTTTTCGTTCAAATTCTTTTTTTTTTCAAAACAAGTTTTTTTTTTCAAAACATTTTTTATTCTAACTATTCGATATCGATTTCATAATCGAATATCGGATACTACGAATATCGAATACATAAATCGAGTATAAATTAATCCATATTTATACGCAATTTATCAAAATTAACGATTTTCGAAAAAAAGCGAACCCGAGACAGCCACCCGCGCGAGTCGCGCCCCTCCCAGGCGAGTCGCGCGGGCTGCTGTAAACCGCGGCCTGTTTTCTCGTTTTTTCTGATTTTTCCAGCATCCTTTTCTAACACAAAACAGCGGTTCCCTGTATATTTTTCAGATTTTCGACGAATACCTTTTCGACCTCGGTCAACACGTGTTAATCCATCACGTGTCATAAAATCCTTCTTCAAAATCATGCATATTATCGTATTTACATCTTTATCCGATTTATTCAACCGTTACTAACCTGTTTGCTCATGTTTGTAGCGATTTATTTTTCATCTTTTGTTTTATTAGACTAAAACGAATTTCACATGCTAAATATAACTTTGACGTTATTAGTTTAAGATGCATTAAACGACTTAGTCAAACATAATTCACATGTTTAGTCAAAACGCTCTCTGCATATCATTCAACCGTCGAAATAACGCGTGTACACCAAAAACGAACGATATCTTAGTAAAGGCCGCTAAGTGCGGGCGGGGTTGGGTGTTCTTAGTGAACTTCCCAACACGTACCCTCACCCCTTACTCGGAACCATGCCGAATCCATTGGTAACGAGAGTCATTCAATACACGATATCCGATAATGTCGGTATCGGTATCGTAATGCAAAGGGACGAACCCAATAAGCTCTGACATCGGAAATGGGCCGTACTTTGTGCACGGCCCACTACGACATAGAGTGGGTTCGAACGGGCCCGAACTCCCACAAAGTTCGGTGGCGACTTCTACTTCGATTTAAATTTCAATTTGACCATCTCATATGGAGATTCATTCGCCTCCCCAAACCTGCGCGTGGCCGCGTCGGGGTGGACCTATGTCATGTCCACACCTTGGTTCTCGATGAAAGGGTGTTATAAAACGTTTGGGTGGTTAGCCAATCGGGTATTCCATGATGTGGACATTTGCGCAATAGATCTCTAAATCTTTCCCAAACCTCGCTTAGGCTTTCAAAATGCATCTTGTTTGAATGTTTGTATCTCCATGCGATATTGATTAGTCTTTGACGGCGGAAAATATTTCTCCAAGAAGGCATTAGACAATTGAGCCCATGTTGTGAATGTATTAGCGGGATGGCCTTGAAGCCATCTACGAGCTCCATCTCTCAAGGTTGATCTTCGGAAATAATAAACGATGCAATTGGTATGAAGTTAATCCATTGAGACGAGCTCCTACTAATTTTTCTTTAAATGAAGCGATGTGCTCTTGAGCATCTTCTTGAGAAAAACCGTGAAAAGTATCTTGTTGGACCGCATTTGTCAAAGATACTTTCAATTCATAGTTCTCGGGAACCTCTCCGAAATCGACGGGAGAAGGTGTTTCTTCATGTGTTAATTGGGAATGAGAGGCTAAGGTCGCCATTGGTTGGATTGGTGGTGATGGTGGATTTGAATTTGGTGAATTTGGAGGGGATGGATTTGAATTTGGTGGTGGTGTTCTCGGTGATGGTGGTGGTGGTGAATTTTGTGAAGTGGAAGGTATGAAAGGATTATTTGGGATAGGGTTATGTGATGTAGAAGGTGTATGTGGTAAGATGAGATTAAGGTTAGGAGGTGATAATGAAGGATGTGGAATGATGGTGGTTGAGTTATTTCCTCGAAAACGCAATGCTCTAAAAGTCCTTTCCGGCTCCGGATCGATCCACAAGGGCAATGACGTGTTCCTGGGCATAAAACTCAATTAAACGGTGAGACTCCTAGCACCTCGCGGTACTAGGGAAAAAGGGAGAAGGGAAAAGAATCAAACACAACAACTAAAAACACAATCAACTACTAGCCGTCCCCGGCAACGGCGCCATTTTGATCGTCTCCCAATCGGATCGGTCGTTAACAAAGAACGGGGGATCAAACGATATTTATAGACTCAGAATAACACAAAAACTACTAGAGTAATCGTGGTAAGTCGAGGTCGGTCCACAGGGAACGGTGTGTTGACAATCAAGTTTAAAGCGGTGTGTTTGATGTCTAGAGGGGGGGTTTTCTAAGGGTCGAGTCTATACTAGGGAAATAACTAGAGAAATAGCTAGGGGTGATCAATCTAGGGAAAGGTGTTAGGGGGAAGTCGGGATTCAGTACTTGGAGTCTAAGAAGGTCGGAATCGAGTTTTTGTTGCAACATTGATAAAGGAAAATGCCACCTTTCAGTTTCTTCACCTAACCTACCTAAAAACCCGCTTTCGCGGCGAATAAGGGTAAGTCTCTAGATATGGTAATTTCTACCCCGAGTTTCCCCATATTGATAGAAACTAGTCAAGGTCGGTCTAGTTGGCCGGACTAAAACAACAATGACATAACAACCATAAACAAGATAAACCAACAAGCAAGCAACCCACCAACATCCCTATATTCAAATAATCCAAGTCCTCATCCCTAAAACCCCCAACAAGAAATCTACTCACTAATCATAATGGAAAACAATAAAACATTAACTAAAGAGAAAGCCACTACAACATGCATATTAACTAGATCTAAGGAAACTAACAACAAAACTATGAGAAAACTACAATCTACCAATTACCCACTAAACTATGGAAGAAATAAGATCTAACACAATAAATTAGAGAATAATCTAGAACATCATAAATAAAATCTAGAGAAACTAACAACACTAATATGATCTAAACAAGACAATAACATTAAAACTAAACTAGAGATTAGAGAGTGGAAAGAAATGTACCAACTATGAAGATCTATAAGAAATAACAAGATTGCAAGAATAAAGATTGAATCTTTAATGAAAAAAATGGAGAACTTGTCACTAATCTTCCAATAAACCCACCAAATCTTCAAATAAAACTAGAACAATGAATAAAGGTTGAATCTTTGATGAGGAAAATGAAGAATTTGTCACTAATTCTTCAATAAACCTCACAAATTTTCAAAATAAAACTTGAAATAATAATCTTCTACAAACTTGAATGTAAAACTAGAGAATTGATGATAGAAACTATGTAAATCTACTACTAATTACTATGTAAACTACTAGAATCACTACAACAAATTGACACTTGCGCCATGATTTATGCCACAGAAATTTGTTATTTGTGGCTAAATTTTACCTAACCACGGGAAAAATTTGATTCACTACTTGAGAAAAAAAATATGCCACGGGAATATTTTTTTCCATGGCAAAAATTCACTTGCGCCACAAATTTTATTAAAGTCGTGGCCAATAATCACTCTTGCCACGAAAGATGCCACACCTGTGGCAAAAATATACTTAGCCACGAATTTGTTCAGTGGCAAATATTATTTAGCCACGACATAATTAACTTCCGTGGCGGAATTATTTTTTTGCCACAGATGTAATAAACGCATGTGGCTAATGGTTCTCCGAACTTTAATCAAATTACTTTCAAGTTAAGCCAAGTGTCAAATATTGATCTTAAAAAATTGATTAAAATTCAAAGCTAAAGATAATATGAAGAAAAAAATAGTAAATTTGAAATTATTTTATTAATAAAAAAATCGTATTATTTTATTTAGTTTTAAGAAAAAAAAATAGATTTTTTTGTAAATTTAAATACAAGAAAACTTTGGTTGGCTAATTTATTGATTTTTTTTATTAATCATCATTTTTGAATCAATTGATTTCTCTTAATCTGACAATATGTTTTATTAAAATTTTGTGATCTTAAGTATGACTTTTGAAAGACAACTAACATTTACATAGTATAATATATGCTAGCTAAAATGCAGCGTACATAGCATATCAAGTAAAATTAGTATGTGATTGATCCTCCATCATTAAGACGTCTAATATTATTTAAGACTCTTTTAGTTTTACCGCTTAATTAATTGTTTTTTTCACATGTAATACACTTCTTTTTAAGACAAAAAAACTTAAAAAGAAAGTGACTGAGTATGATTTTTTTCCAAATTATTGATTTTTCTTACAATATTTTCAGTGTGAAAAAAACCGCTTTATTAAACTCGTATTTAAGAATTCTAATCGGTCTATATTTTGTTATGGAATTAACTTTGACTGCGAAAACAATAATTATTTTTGTAAATTAATTGTCTTTCAAGTTGTTTGGTTTGGAAAAAAGATTAATGTATTGGAAAGTCGTGCCTAAGTTCAATAACCAGTCAAAATAAATTTTCAAAAAAAGAGAGGTATAAGTGAGAAAATCAAATAATTAACAAATACAAGTAAGAAAATCTAATAATTAAGAACTAATACTGAGAAAATCAAAATTAATTTATCGTCAACTTTTTAATTCGGTAACTGTTCTGTAATATTATTTGGAAGATATTTTAAAAAATGAATTTAAAATAAAATTTACTTAATGAAAAAATAAAATTCGGATAAAACTTGAAGTAGGCCAGAGGAAACTCAATGAGGATAAAAAACTGATGAAATAAAATAACGACCGATAACGAAAGAAAAAAATATATCGAAAAAACTAGTGAACGTGGAAAATAGAAACTAAAATAAAAATATTGATAAATTAATGAAATCATGAGTCCGAAAATCAACTTCGAAAATCTTTTTTTTTCGGAATAATAATTTGTTACCCATTATATGTAAATCATTGGGAAAAAAAATTAATTATTCAAAAGTAAATGTAGTTTGTGAAAAAAACATCACTTTAAAAGAATTTAAACCAATGATTAGGTCAATAAAGTTCAGTTTCATTTCTGGTAGCTGACCATAAGAACTCCGCAGTTAAGCGTGCTTGAGTGAGAGTAGTGTTAAGATGGGTGACCTCCTGGGAAGGCTCTTCGATGCGTATGGTGAAATTAAATAATATTGGAATGACTCAACTATAAAGCTAGTAACTGTTCCAGATTTGACTACTATAGGGGTAGAGAATTCTTACGGTTATTAATTTATTATATATTTTGTCACTGGAATAAATATTTCGCCACAAACATAATTAACCACAGGATAATCCGTGGCACAAAATTAATTCTAGCCACGGGAGACACCGTGGCAATAAAATCAATATTTGCCACGCTTTTTTTTCCCATGGCTATTTGTTTGCCACGGTCACTTGCGCCACGGATGGTATTTCCGTGGCAAAGTACTTTAGCCACGAAAATTTAGCACTTTTGCCACGAATTCAGTCGTGGCCCAAGTGCTCATTTGTAGTAGTGAATTATGGAGGATTTTCTACTAGAATACTAACTACTACTAATACTCTACTAATGAATGGTGTAATAAGATGGAATGGTGTAACTACACTAATGATGGATGCCTTGGGCAACAAACTAGGGTAGACATATATATATAGTAAAACCTTAATGGGTATTTAACCTAAAGCCCAAATCCAACTTTTTACTCCATTAGTGAGACAATCACCCTTAGCATCTTCATAGGGTGAAACTTTGCCCCGCGGACTTGACGATAAATCCCACCGGGTGAAATTTTCGCCCGGTGATATTTTCTTCTTTTTTCGCGGTTTCCGACTCTTCTCTCCATCGGGCGAAATTTCACCCGATGGGCGAAATTTCGCCCGGTCAGTTTCGCTCGGTGGGGAGTCTCGGAAAATCTTCGGGGAGGCATTTTTACCATCGGGTGAAATTTCGCCCGGTGGTGTCTAGCCTCTTTCTTGTCTCATTCTTTGTCGTATGATTGGATGGCTTTAAACTTTAAGTTGTGTGCTTTGCTCTTTGGACGGTATTCCCTTCTCTTGTGCTCGTGGAAGCTCAATCGTGATTTCGGTGCCAAATCCTATCAAAATGATAGAAAAACTACCAAAAACACGTAAAATGCACAAGAGGGACGCTAATGCGAGAAGTACGCAAAATCTGGCGATAATCGCACTCAAGACTCGCAAAACGAGGGAAAAACGGGTCTAAATGGGAGGGAAAACGGTCTAAATTTAGCACACAACAGCCTGTTCACGGGTTATACGGACTTTAGGCAACATTTGATTATCGGTGTACTCGATTTGATTTTGAAAATAGTTTCGCTTAATCGTAATATACGCGTTATTTATTATGAACGAAATAAAAAATGGTAATATGAATGTTAGAGGGTTAGGAACAAAACTAAGATGTTAGATGTGGTAAAGAAATGTTATTAGTTAGTGTTACAATAATTTAAATGTTAGTATAACAGTAAAATAAAAGTTAGTAATTAGTATACGAAAATAAAAGAGGAAGAGATTAGAGATTAGAGAAGATAGGATTTGTTTACACCCTCAACCTACATGCTAAAAATCTCAGAACACGTGCTCGTTATGTGTCGACGTAGGCACGAGAGCGATCGAGAATGTAGGTGAGTTAAGGTGTGTGTATATGGGTTGATATGCTCTCGATTTTCTGAAAGTAAGGTTTCGAGAAATGTTTTTATGACCCTTTGAATGTTGGACGTGAGGGTGTATTTATAAGGTTTTGCGAAATGCTTCGACTCAAGACTCAGACGCCTGAACGGAGGCGGTTCAATACTGGGACGCCCCAGTTGAGGCGGCTCCGTTCTGGGGCGCCTGGTTGCGCGCGATTGAAATCGCGTGTATCAGAAGTTACTCAAAATACGGATTGATATCCGGTTTATATGAGGAAACGTCGGATACCGTTTTGACTTGGTTGTTGAATGTACTTGGATGCATTTTGGGTTATTTTGTTTTCGGGTTTCGACTTTGACCGGTTAGACGGTTTTGCCCCCGGTGGCGGTTTGGGCTCAAAGTAGCTTTATTTGATTGGAAACGACCCACTGAGTCTGGATTTGAGGTTAGTTTTAAGATATTTGTATTCCGCTAAGTGCCCACGTCGGATACTATTGATTCTGAGTCCCATATTCGAGCGTATTAAAGCATGTTTACATCCGATCATCATCGGGTGTTTTGTTGGAGAGTGCTATAGACACAAGAAGTCAAAATACGGGAGTCTACACACCCGTTATAGAGGCCACTCGATCGAGTGACCCTCTCAAAAATGGGCAGGGATTTTTCATCAAGGGCACTCGACCTAGTCCCCTTAATGACTCGATCGAGTGACCCCTCATAAGCCTCTAACGAGGTCTAAAGACGATATAAAGTTATGTCGAGTCATATTTATGACTCTAAATTGATGTACTAAATTAATCACGTATTCTTCTTCAAAAACTCATACATTATATCATTTCCAATCTATCGTCATCCTGTCTCTTAACGCCTTTGAGTGATGTCTCACGCGACTAATCTTATATCGACAACTCATTAGTCGTATCCGATATTCGATAAGTCGAGGCAATCCTATTTCACTAGGATAAGTCGGGACAAGACTCAAAGGCCTGGGATCAAGCTAACATTACGCTTCGGTCCCATGAGCTAACGCATACTAAAGCCTTTGTCATTCGGTCAATACACAACTTAATATGTAAGTGGTCGGAGTCCGTCCAATCATTTGATTTACGGTTCCAATTCACCGGACTCTTCTATTCTAGTCTCCCTGGTCATTGCGGGCGAGAATGGCGGGGGCACCCTCGGTATGAATACGTCTCGACCAGAGTACGAGTCCGTTTATAGTTTACCGTTGCTAATCCATTTATTACCGTCACGTTTTGTTCAAAGTATTGTGAATTCTGGGTTGTATTCCGCCCCTGTAAGTTGTAATTTACTTTCAAGTTGTTTATTTCCGTTGCGTGGCATTGATCGCTATTAAATGAACCCACATGCTAAAACAACTTTGACATATTTAAGATGCATTAAACAACGTAGCTAAACACGTATTTCACATGCGTAGCTTAAAACGATGTTTGCATATCATTCCACCATCTTATTAACGCGCGTACACGAACACCGATCGATATCTTAGTGGAGGCCGCTAAGTGACGACGGGGTTGGGTGTTCTTCGTGGACTTCTCAACACGTAGCTTCACCCTTTACTCAGAACCTTTGGTTTCCGGATGCCCGAAACCGTTGGCAAACGAGAGTCATTCGATATACGATATTCGGTAATTCGACATCGATATCATTATGCAAAGGGACAAACCCCCATAAGCTCTAGTACTATGGCAAATCGTGCTTTGTGCGTGACACGCCTAAGTATAGAGTGAGTTCGAACGGGTCCGAACTCCCATAAAGTTTGGTGACGACTCCAACTTCGATTTAAATTTCAATATGAGAACAATCTCACCACGAGATTCATTCGTCTACCCAAATCCGCGCGTGGCCGCGTCCGGGTGGACTTTGCCATGTGCACATCATGTCTCATGGAGGTTCTCAATCCGTCTATAAAGTCCATACTAACTTCTGACCAAACAGAATTAGGGACGGGCAAGGGTTGAAGTTTGCTCGGAGATGCAGACGTGTCGTACTTACGTTGCTGGCAAACCGAACACTCTCTAACATACTTTTTGATATCTTCCTTCATTCCCTTCCAGTAAAATTTTTGGTTCAGTCTTTGGTAGGAGGCTTCAACCCAAGAGTGACCTGCTTGAGGCAAACCGTGCATAATGGAAATCAATTTTTGTTGGAGATCACCTACTTTACCCACTACCAGCCTCCCTTTTCTTTTGAGTTGGTCTCCAATCCATACAAAAAATTTATGAGATGTAGGGTCCTGTTTAATATCTTAGACGAGGGATATCATCAGCTCATCCTTATACCAAGATTCTTGAATCTATTTATACAGGTCAGTACTCATAGTATTGACAAACATTTGCAGTAGTTCAGAACTATGCATTCGAGAGAGGGCATCATCAGCAAGATTTTCCTTCCCCTTCTTATATTCAATAGTGTAATAGTGTAATTGTACCCTAACAGCTTAGAAAGCCATTTCTATTGAAGGGTGTAGCAATCCTTTGATTCAAGAGATGTTTCAAACTCTGATGATCCGTCTTAATGTGAAATTGCCTATCGATCAGATATGGACTCCATTTAGACACTGCGTGTATGATGGCTAATAGTTCTTTTTCATAGATGAATATAGCCTAGTGTTTTGGGGATAAAGCCCTGCTAATATAATGCCTTACCCACAAGCGTCAGTCTCAATAACAAAAGGCGTCCCATAATCCGGCAATCCTAGAACAAGAGGGAAAGTCGTGACATGTTTTAGAAGATGAAGGCTTCTTGAGCCTCTCCATCCCACTTGAAGGCATTCTTTTTCAGTAATTTGGTCAAGGGTTTACATATAATGTCGTATCCCTTGATGAATCTTCGGTAATACCCGGTTAAGCCCAAGGATCCTCTTAGGTGCTTGATTGTTTTTGGTACAACAACAGCTATTTTAGATGGTTCGGTGGCCACACCTTTTAGAGAGATTATATGCCCTAAATATTCCAACTTGTTAGCTCCAAAACAACATTTAGAGGGTTTTGCGTAGAGCTGATGCTGCATCATTAACAGCAGAACACTATTAATGTGTTTTAGGTGTGCTTCCCAGTTTAGGCTATGGATAAGGATATCGTCAAAAAAACACCAGTACAAATTTTCTCAAGTAAGGTTGGAACACCCTATTCATAAGACTATGAAAAGTAGAAGGAGCAATTGTTAGGCCAAAAGACATGACTAAGTATTCGAAATGCCCATGATGTGTCTTGAAGGTCGTCTTATACACGTTTTCGGGATTCATTCTAATTTGATGAACCCTTGAGCTTAGATCTAGCTTAGTATAAAACTTGGATCCATGAAGCTCATCCAATAATTCTTCAATCAAAGGAATGGAAAATTTACCTTTGACGATTTGTTTGTTTAGCGCCCTGTAATCTACACACATACGTCAAGTCCCGTCCTTCTTTTTTACCAATACTACCGGTGAGGCTGGTTGTAACACCCACTATTTTTCCTAGCATTATTTTTATCCTTTCTGTTATGACTTCGCCATAACTCTGTCACATTTTGGCCTTATGTTTCTTCATTTTTCCAAGCTTTATTTTCATTTTTGAGTTTAATGATATTTATTTATATTTTAAAAGATTTTAACTCTTTTAAATCTATTTATTTGGTTTTCTTCGTAAACTATTTATTTTCCGCGAGAAATTCTATTTCTCTACGAATTAACGTTTTAAGCTCGGATTTAAGTTATTCATTTTCCTACAAATGTCTAAGCATATCAATATATATATATATATATATATATATTAGGCTTTTTTCGAGCGATCTCATTGGTCAGTTCCATCAATCCTCAAATTTGGAAAGTATCATAAGTAAATAAAAAATCAATTAGAGAATCTTTTCATTATTATAATATATATTTAATTTATTATATTAATATGATGTTTTACAATTATAAGGTATAAATCTTCAGAGTTCATTTTTTAAAAATATTATCGTAAAATAAATTATAAAAAGAAATATTTGGATTCGTGGTAAAAAATGCTTTCATTAGAGTATAAATTTCATATTATTTGTTTCACAATATGTGATGAATCAATTATATAATATCACAGTTGTAAAACTATGATCTCATTGGTCCGTTTCATCAATCCTCAAATTAGGAAAGTATCATAAGTAAATAAAAAATCAATTAGAGAATCTTTTAATTATTATAATGTATATTTAATTTGTTATATTAATATGATATTTTACAATTATAAGGTAAAAATCTTCAGAGTTCATTTTTTAAAAACATTATCGTAAAATAAATTATAAAAATGAAATATTTAGATTCGTGGTAAAAAATGCTTTCATTAGAGTATAAATTTCATATTATTTGTTTCACAATATGTGACGAATCAATTATATAATATCACAGTTGTAAAACTATCCCACATCGACAAATTATAATATGATGATGAAATTCTATATTATAAATATGAGTAATCATTTGTTCTTTGATATCTAACAAAAGTCTTTTGAATCTCAAAAAGAGTTTTTAAGACTATAAACCTTAGTAATTATCCTACATGGAAAAATTATGATGAGGTGATGAAATTTTATATTATAAATAAACGTAATCATTCGGTTTTAAATATCGACCAAGAAAAACTTTTAAATTATCCCACATCGAAAAATTAGGATGGGGTGATGAAATTTTATATTATAAATAATAGTAATCATTCGGTTTTAAATATCGACAAAACAACTTTTGAGTCTTAAAAAAGCTTTTAATATATAAGACTCCAAACTTAAAATCATCCCACATTGAAAAATTATAGTGAGGTGATGAAATTATATACTTCGTATTATAATCAAGAGTAATGTATAATGTATTTTTTTTAATTTTAAAAAAAAACTCTTAACAGTATAAACTTAAATCATTCGTTCTTAAATATCAATAAAAAAAAACATTTAAGTCTTAAAAAGTCTCTTAATAAGACTACAAACCTAAGTAAAGATAATCTTACATCAAAAAATTATAATAAGGTGATAGAAACTTTATATTATAAACAAGAGTATAAAAAAATATCGACAAAAAATATCGACAAAAAGCTATTAAAAAAGCTTTTAATATATAAGGCTATAAACTTAAAATCATCCCACATTGAAAAATTATAGTGATGTGATGAACTTTTATATTATAATCAAGTGTAATGTCAGAGTATCACGTATTTTTTTTCCTTTTTAAAAAGAGCTCTTAAGACTATAAGCTTAAGTAATTATCTTACATCGAAAAATTATTACGAGGTGATAACTAATCATGTGTTCTTAAATATCAATAAAAAAAATTACATCTTAAAAAATCTCTTAATAAGACTGCAAATTTAAGTAAAATAATCTCACATCGAAAAAGTATAATAATGTGATGAAACTTTATATTATAAATAAGATAATTCTGTGCTCTTAGATATAAACCAAAAATTTAATGAGTCTTAAAAATATATTAAGACCATAAACTTAAGTAAAACTATCCCACATTCGAAAAATTATAAAGTTTCATCAAACAAAAAACTTTTGAGTTTTAAAAAAATTCTTAAGACTATACACTAAAGTAAAAAAATTATAACAAGGTGATGAAATTTTATATTGTAAATCAGACTAATAATAATTCTTCCTTAGACATCAACCACAATCAACTTTAAGTATTATGAATTTCTACTAAATAAGAATAATTGTTGTTTTTAAATATCAACCAACAATATTTTGAGTATAAAAAAGTCTTAATAAGACAAAAAGTTTAAAATTATCCCACATCGAAACAATCAAAATAAGGTACGATGATATTCTATATTATAAATAAGACTATAAATTTTAGTTAAATTATCCCACATCGACAAATTATAATAAGATGATGGACATCTACATGCATTATAAATAGACTATTTATTTGTTAGACTATATACTTAAGTAAAGTATCGCACATCGAAAAAGTATATATACTCCCTCTCTTTTGAGTTTTAAAAAACTTTTGAGACTATAATAAGACGATGAAATTCTATTATAAATAAAAGTAACAATTTCTCCAAATTATGATGAGATAAGGAAATTCTATATAAAAGACTTAAAAAACAGTTCCTAAGACTAAGACTATATAGTTAAAGTTGGAATTTTATATATTATAAATAAGAGTAATTATTCCTCTATAAATAAAAGTTCTGAATTAGACTATATCTAAACTTAGAAAAACCTAAGTAAAATTATCCCACATCGAAAAATTATAATAAGGTGAATTTTTTTATTATATAAATAAGACTAATCATTCATCCAAAACATATACTCCAATTAGATGATCAAATTCGATTATATAAATAAAAAGTAATCGCCTATCCTTCAACTTAGATATAGATATAAATGAGTAATCTTTCGGTTTTAAATATCAACCAACAATCTTTTGAGTCTTAAGAAGCTTTTAAAAAGACTACAAATCTAAAATTATCTCATATCGAAAAAAATAAAATAAGGTGATATTTTATAAATAAGAGTAATCGTGCATTTTTCTGGGTCTTAAAAGCGGATCTTAAAACTATAAACCTTGAGTAAATTATCTTATATCGAAAAATTATGATGAGGCGATAAAATCTTACATTATAAATAAGATTAATCTTTCGTATTTAGATATCAACCAAAAAATTCATTCGTTCTTAGATATCAATCAAAAAAACTCTTAATAAGACAACGAACGTAAAATTATTTGCACATCGAACAATTATAATAATTTGATGAAATTTTATATTATAAATAAGACACTAATAGAGAATAAAAAATTACTAAAATAACCACCTTACATGTGAGAGGTCTCACAATAAACTTATTGTGAGACCGTCTCATATAAGAAATTGTGTAAATAAGAGTTGTCATGTATTATTTTAAGTTTTAAAATAAGCTATCAAGACTATAAACTTAGCTGAAATTAAGTTTGATTACTAATATCACGTGATATATATTGATTAAGTTTCTTATTTAACGAATATATCTCATCAATGTAATTAAGCCCATTAACCCGTGCAGCACACGGGCTTTAATCTAGTTTATATAATATTTTCAACTTAGAAATATTTTTACTTACGAAAATTTAGTCATTAATGATCGATTTTATTACGAAGTTTCGTAAATAATTGTTTTCTATCGCGAGGTTTACTCGAATTGCTTTGAAATACCTTTAACTATTTTACGATCCTTCTTTTATCTACTTACAAATCATTTGAGACCTTATCACCATGTTTTGGACCGACACCCCCTTGTGTTACACCCATGACATTTTTATAACCATTCATTTTATAAAAAAAATAATTTAAGAAATTAGATAATTCTTTACATCCATTTAATTGGATGATTAATGCACAAACTTTTCATATTCTTTCCCTCTTGATTTGGCCGGCACATTTAGCCAATATCCCACCTTGTTTTCATCACTTTTAATATCATTCAAGCATAAGGGAAACCATTCATTTTCCTTACATTCATTTTTACTCTTAAAAAAATCACTTCTTTCTCCCTCTTTGGCCGTGGTACCTGCTGCCTTTCCAAGGCTAATTCTTGCTCCAATTCGAGTCATAATTGTCTCATCTTTATCGTCAAATTAAATTTTTTTTTTTGGAAAGTGTGAGTATATTGCCAAAAAAATATCAATGAGTACAATTTGTCTGAGGATATTCAAATCCCGACTCAAGACGAATCAATATGAACTATAAACGAGCATCTAAAAAAAACAAGAAAAACAAGTTAGTAACTCCACAAGAAAAACAAGAAAAACGAGCGTCAAATTAATCCTTATTCCGATTCTATCGTTAAGGTAATAATCGAAATTATTTTCGAGCGTTATTCACCTTGATTTTATTAGTTTTTCTCATGGTATTTTTATTCCATGATTTTTGTGTATGGTAGGATTTGTGGACGATCCCGAGGCTGATGAGTATATTATCGATTTCGATTTGGACTAGAGGTAACGTCGATATTACTCGGTATTACTTGATTTTAATTGTGTAATTGCATGTATATTTTTATATTTCATTTTTGACAATATATGTATGTCATATAATCTTGAAAAATTTTAAAAGTTGAAAATTTGCATGTTTTGGTATTTTTATCGCTTTTACGAGATTAACGATTAAATTGTTATATTAAATTGTAAAATCGTAATATTCGACCTAAACTTGTAATATATGATTATATTCTGTAAAAATGAGGTTTTAAATGATCCTCTCTATATTAAATCAGAAACCAAGAAACAGTTTTCAAGGCCACCTCCATTCTCCATTTCAAAATAAGTCCCCTTTTTTACACAATTTGATTTTTACCACTTCACTTCTAAATCCTTCACCCAATTTCACTTCAGCAACAACAATAAATTCTCACCCACCTCAATCCAACAACCCGGCTCCTTAATTGCTTTGAGGCATCATTAATCTTCCCATTCTCGGTAATCAGCAACATTAATCAGTTCTTCAATGCTCCGTCATCAGCGATTAATCCCCCTTATTATTGAATAAGGTTACTTAATGATCCCCTCGATTGCCGTCTACATTGGTATGGGAGCAGTGTTCTCCGGAAATGGGCGTCTCATCGTCTTCATTCACCTTCCTCTGTCACTTCTACGAATCGTCTATATATTATGCTAAGCAGGTTAGTTGATTTTCCATCTCATCCCGTCATTGTTCCTGCAATCAGAAATTCTTACCCAGTTGTTTTATCTTCGTTATCTGTTTTCATATCTTTATCGATAGCTCTTTAGTTCAATATGGGTGACGTACGCAGTGTTTCAATTGCCAATCTTTGTGAGGGTGTTCGAGTCAAGGATTTAAACGTGAGGGTAATTAACAGATGGAATAGGCTGAATTTCAATGATAAATCTGTCATCGACTCAATTGAGTTGCTGCTTATTGACGACAAGGTTCTTTTCCCTTCGTTTTCGGACCGTTATTGCAGCACCTTCGTGTACATGTTTCAAAATAAAGTCGTTTACGTTTTGTCCATTTATTCGTTCTTTTCTGTATCAGGATGACTTGGTTCAAGCTACCATTAAGAAGTCTTTGATTAGCATGTTCAACGATAAATTCGTTGTCAAGGAGGCTTACAACATTCGTAGTCTCACTGTCACGTCTAATACTGGATCCGAGCGGGCTACTACCCATGGTTGCAGGTTGCATGTTGAATTCTCCACCAAGGTCACTCATTTGCCTAAAAATTCATCCATTCCTCTGAACATATGCCGTTTCGCCAGGATTGAAGATATCGTCAATGGCAAGGTTTCAATGAATTAGTACATAGGTCCCAATTTCTCCTCCTTTTATACACTTCCTCGCTTATATTGACTTTTTTATGAGGTTTTTTCTTACGCCCTGCAATGGTTAATCCGTTTTGCAGATATTGTCGGCAAGGTTTATGAAATTGGACCAATGCAGGAAACAAAGAAGGCATACAAGTGTAGGAAAATCAAACTTGAAGATGTTGAGTATGTTAACCTACTGGATTCCCATTTCGTTGTGTTAGTGTGATGTCAGGCTACCATTTTATGTGCACTTAAATTCTCTTATGCATTAACGGCTCACTTTTTTCTATCTTTCCAGGGGTGTCGTCCTTCAGTGTACACTTTGGGCTCCTCATGTGTGGACATGACATAGGTCCACCCCGACGCGGCCACGCGCGGGTTTGGGGAGGCGGATGAATCTCCATATGAGATGGTCAAATTAAAATTTAAATCGAAGTAGGAGTCGCCACCAAATTTTGTGGTTATTCGGAACCATTCGAGCCCACTCTATGTCGTAGTGGGCCGTATACAAAATACGGCCCATTTCCGATGTCAGAGTTTATTGGGCTCGTCCCTTTGCATTATGATACCGATACCGACATTATCGGATATCGTGTATTGAATGACTCTCGTTGCCAATGGATTCGGACATCCGGAAACCATGGTTCTGAGTAAGGGGTGAGGGTACGTGTTGGGAAGTTCACTAAGAACACCCAACCCCGCCCGCACTTATCGGCCTTTACTAAGATATTGTTCGTTTTTGGTGTACACGGGTTAGTTCGACGGTTGAATGATATGCAAACATTATTTTCCTAAGCATGTGACGAAAACAAATGGGTTGCTAAGTCGTTTAATGCATGTTAAACTAATAACGTCAAAGTTATTTTAGCATGTGAGGTTTGTTTTAGTCTAATAAAACAATAAAATAAATAAATTGCTACAAACACGAGAAAACGAGTTAGTAACGGTGAATAAATCGGATAAAGACGTAAATAAATAATATGCATGATTTTGAAAAAGATTTAATGACACGTGATGGATTAACACGTTTTGACCGAGGTCGAAAAAAATATTTATCGAAATATGTCGCGAAAGTCGCTTTTTATGTAATACTCGAAAAGAATAAAAAATAGAAAAGCGAGGAAGCGAAAAAAAAAAAAAAGACCCGGCGAACCAGGCCACCGCGCGACTCGCGGGGCGATCTGTCCGGTTTTTTTTATTTGTCGAAAATTGCTAATTTTTATAAATCGCGTACAAATACGGGTTAATTTATACTCGATTTATATTTTCGATATTCGTCGTATTCGATATTCGATTATGAAATCGATATCGAATAGTCGGAATGATTTTAGAAAAAGTTTTGAAAAAAGTTTATTTTGAACGAAAAGGTAAAAAAAAGAATTTTGAACGAAAAAGATGTTAATTCTCTCCGCGTTTAAAATCATCGAATTTTGTTTAAAAAAGTAATGATTTCGTTAGCATCAACGAGAATTAATTAATTTAGTTCTTGTAGATACGATATTCGATTAGAGAATCGGTATCGTATTTTAAGAACGTTATAAAAAATAGTTTTTTTTAGTATCGATTATTAGAAAAATATATGCGATGAACGACCCATATTAAAATATGAAACAACCGACGAAAACTAAAAAAAAGGAAGAAAAAAGTGAGAAAGAAGGAGAGAAAAGAGAAGAATCGGGTTTGATTTACACCCTCAACCTACATGCTTTATCTTCTCGGTATGAAACTCGTCGGACGGTGGCTTAGGCACGGGAGCGTCGAGATGATGTGGGTGAGTTTAGGGTGGTGCGATTTTATGTGTGTGAGGCGTCGGGTTTTGGCCAGGTGGGGGGGAGTTTCGTCGGTACTTCGAGATTTCTTCGGGATTATGTCGGGATTTGCTTTGTACTATTTTACTAGACAAGTTTAGGAATAATTGATGTGTATTTTGGTTGCTGAAATTGTTGTGTGAAATCGTATTTTTTGTGTTGAATATGAGGTCCTATTTATAGGAGTCGAGGTAGTCTTGCTTGTGAGACAAGAAATACCGGTTTGGATAGGAAACACGAGAGTTCGAAAGGGAACGAAAGTCTCGTTTCTTGGTGGAGAAGCCAAGTAATTCGGCTGGTTGGGGAGTGTCTCGGCTGTTTGGCCAAGTGTTTGAGCTTGGTTGGCGATTTGTTTCGGTTTTCGGATAGAATTCCTACTTGAGATCGAATTCTATCCTTAAACGGATTTGTTTAATATTATTTGAAAGCTGATTTTTGTGGTGTTTGGGATCGAATCAGCCGTGTGAGGTGTCACGGCTGACTCGTGTGTCTCGAGAATATTTTTCGACCGGGTTTTGACTCGGTCGTAAAAAGACGGTTTTACCCCTGGTGTCGGAATCGACCCAAATTAGTCTCATTTGACTCGAAACGACCCACTAGGCCTGGATTTGAGGTTGGTTTTGTAAGATTTGTACTCCGTAATAAGCCTAAACCAAATGTCCATGATTTCGAGCCCATATCCGAGTCCATTAAAGCATGCTTGCGTCCGATCGTCATCGGGTGTTTGGCGGGACCTACTATAGACACCTGGCGGTCAAAATGTGGGTGTCTACAGAGCCCCCACTCTGTCTGAGGCTTGGACAAGGCGAAAGTCAGAGTAGCTACCAGGCCAATCGAGGATTAAGACCTGGCAAACTTCCGATCGGGTCGTTTAGAGTCCATTAGACTTGCGTTGGTGGGGCTCGCCAGCCATAAGATAGAAATCATACCTGGATAGATGTCAACGATGTCGTGGGGATTTTTCTTAAAAAGGTCCTGGGTATGTCTGTTTACAGACAATCCCCATCTTGGAATTGCGCGGAAGTTTGCCTTGGAGGCTATGGGTGTGTCTGTTTACAGGCACGTTCCATCTTTGAATTATGCGGGTGCCTTTATTGGAGGCTATGGGTGTATCTGTTTACAGATACGTCCCATCTTTGAATTGCGCGGGAGCCTCCATTGGAAGCTGCGGATGTACCGCTTACTGATACATCCGATTCTTCAGTAAAAATGTTGCTTGAATTTTCACTGAGACTTTGAGAATTCTTCGAGAGTCTTGGGATACCTGCCTATTTTGCATGCAACATTCAGATAAAACATCGACTCATGCTGGGGAAGAAAATTAAAAAAAAAAAATTGATTGATTTTTGGAAAGAAAATGCTGAAAATTTTTGAAAATTTTTGGAAATTAGAATGCTTGGGATGACTTGATTCCTGATCAGATTCTGACACGGACTTCTAAGATCCTCTGGTTAGGCCTGTATGCCTAGGTGAAGAAGGGAACATCGTAAAAATCCCTATTCCAGGGGTGACTAGGAGAGGGGATTTCTCTATTATAAATAGAGAGTTCTTGCCCTTAATCTTCTCATATTCCAACCCAAAATATTTCCTTCTTATCTTAAAATCCCTTTAGACCTTTTAAGATAAAACAAAACTTTCTGCTATGGGTATCGAACATCTGACCGCGATGCTTCACGCGTGGGCCCAGGATTTCCGGGATGGAGATAAGGTTCAACTAACTCAGATGGGAATTGTGGCTTTGTTCCCGCTCCAGCGACTCAAGGTGGATGCACATTTTTTGGACGCTTGCTTAACTTTTTGGGATGCTACCCGCCATGTTTTCGCTTTTCCCCGGGGAGAAATATGTCCCCTTCCTGAAGAAATTGCCGCTGTAGGGGGTTGGTGCCCAAACGCTCATCCTGCTATTCCTCCTTTTTATCCTGATCCAAGTAGGAGACTGAGGGACTTTCTTGGGTTGTCTCATGCTGATAGATCATTCTGTTAATGGAAATGTTTAATTTTTCACAATTACGCGTAGGTTGGGAAGGGTACGCGGACCTTGGTGACCCCGTTTACAGCTGCCAAAGATGTAATGCTGAACTGTGGTACGGGGAGCGTGACAGGATGGATCGAACACCTCAAAATCCGACATTTTCTATGTGCTGAAAGGACGGCAAAGTTGAATTACCATACCTTACGGAGCCACCCAAGCTTATAAAGGATCTCCTCCATGGTGTTCATCCCAAGAGTCGCCATTTTAAAGACAACATTAGGATGTACAACTCCGCGCACTCATTCACTTCAAGCGGGGGCAAGATAGATCATTATGTTAATGAAGGTAGGGGACCCTACACTTATCGGATTGGCGGCCAAAATGCGCATTTAATCGGCAGCCTACTGCCGAACGATGACCAAACACCTAAATTTTGTCAACTTTACATCTACGATACCGAGGAGAAAGTGAACAATAGGAAACGAGCTTTTAGGTAATATTCCTCAGCTTCCCTTATCAGAAATTCCTTGCTTCCTTTATTTTTTAGATCAGTGATGTCCTAAATCTTAATTGATATTTTACCGCCTTCTAGGGGCCAGTCCGGAAGAGCTGATAGGTTTGACGACGCCCTCATGCTTGATATTCGGTCCATGATTGATGAATACAACCCTCTCGCTAAGTCCTTTCAAATGGCTAGGGATACCATGTTGACCCGCCAGGACAGTGTTCAAGTCAGGCTAAGACTTATTGGTGGCCGTCATACAGATGGCCGCACATACAACCTTCCCTCAGTGTCCGAAGTAGCTGCGCTTATAGTCGGTGACATTGACGAGGCCATTGAGAGCAGAGACATTGTAATTGTCGAAAAGAGCGGTCGTCTGCAGCGAATATCTGAACTTCACCCGTCGTACCTAGCACTTCAGTACCCATTATTTTTTCCACGTGGAGAGGACGGTTACCGGCTAGGAATTAAGCATTGCCAGCTCTCCATCGACGTATGTCTTAATCCAGAAACTGCCCATGTCAAGACAACACTGAGAGAGTGGTTTGCATTTCGGCTGCAGGATCGTCCATCTCACGTTGAACCGGACACTTTGTTACGGGGAGGTAGGTTGTTCCAGCAGTTGATTATCGACGGTTACACTATGATCGAATCTCAACGTATAACTTATATGAAGTTCAATCAGCCAAAACTACGGTCTGCCAATTACAAGCACCTGAGTAATGCAGTTGACAATGAAGAAACATACACATCGTCACAAGGTGTCAAGTACATTCTTCCATCAAGTTTTGTCGGAGGTAAAGGTTATATGAGGGAGACATATCAAGATACCATGACGATATGTCGTTGGTGTGGATATCCCGATTTGTTTATCACATTTACGTGCAATCCTAAGTGGCCAGAAATAACCCGTTTTGTACAGAAGAGGGGTTTGCAGCCTGAGGACAGACCGGATATAGTTTCCCGTGTATTCAGGCAGAAGTTGGAACTTCTCATGAAAGACTTGAAGGATAATCATGTGTTTGGACGGACCAGGGCTGGTACGCTTCCCCTCCTTAAGTTTTCTTCTTCTCCTCTTTTTATTTTCCGTTGCTAATTTCCACTCCCGATTTTTAGTTGTCTACACAATTGAGTTCCATAAGCGAGGCCTGCCCCACGCCCACATCTTGCTATTTCTCGAGAGGGATGACAAGTTCTCAGAGGCAGCTGATGTCGACTCCGTTATTTCTGCAGAGATACTCAATCCATTGGTCGACCCTTCCTTACATGAGGCAGTTAAGGATCTAATGATTCATGGTCCGTGCGGCCTCTCCAATCCAAAGTCGCCGTGCATGACTAATGGTGTATGTACTAAAAGATTTCCAAAGGCGTTCTGTGAACGAACAAATGTTGACGGTGACAGTTACCCAATGTACCAGAGGAGGAACAACGGTATTAGAGTTGAAAAGGGTGGTGTAAGCGTACACAATGGGTTCGTTGTTCCATATAATGCCCAATTGCTCACAAGATACCACGCCCACATTAACGTTGAGTGGTGTAACCAGACACGTTCCATTAAATATCTATTCAAGTACGTGAACAAAGGTTATGATAGGGTCACTGTTGGTGCATCCTTCAGGACGAATCCCGATGAAGTAGATCACATTCAGGAGTACTATGATTGTCGGTACGTTTCCCCTTGCGAGGCTGCCTGGCGCATCTTTTCCTTCGAAATTCATTATCGTACCCCTCCAGTCCTTCGTCTCGAGTACCATTTGCCGAATGAGCAGAATGTTGTATACAACGATGATGACCCTCTGGAGGAAATTGTTGCACGATCCAATGGTGCTAGAACAAAGTTCACCGCTTGGTTGGAGTACAATGCAGACCACTGTGAATCGAGAGTACTGACATACTCCGAGTTTCCTACCAAGTATGTTTGGCAGAAGGATGGCAGGTGTTGGACCCCCCGTAAGAGGGGATTTAGTTTAGGTAGAATGTACCATATGTCGCCAAACGGTGGGGAACGATATTATATGAGGCTATTACTCAACTTCGTTCGTGGTCCGACATGTTATGCCGACATTCGTACTGTCAAGGGCATTGTATATGATACATACAAGGATGCGTGCTATGCTTTAGGCTTGCTTGGTGACGACAAGGAGTATGTCGACGCTATAGAGGAAGCAAGTTACTGGGGCAGTGGTGTGTACTTGAGGAACATGTTTGCCACCCTTCTGTTTTCTAGAAATTTGGTTAAACTAGAGGAAGTCTGGGAGAAAACCTGGCATTATCTCTGTGACGACATTCTGTCCAGGCGACGGAAGGAACTCCTCAATTTTGGTTAGTTATTATAAGCCATCACAATCCTGAGTCTCCATGTTCTGCAGTAACTGTTTATTTTTTTTATTTTTTTGTTTCTGTTGAAAGGAAACACTTATCGTTAAGCATCTGGTTTTATCTATCCGTCTGCATTCTTATTACAGATTTGCAAATGACCGATGAGCAGTTGAAGAATTACGCTTTATCTGAAATTGTGGCTATCCTACTTGGCAACGGCAGCTCCCTTTCAAAATTTCCAAATATGCCTTATCCTGATCAGGAGATGTTTCGTGTTGATGCAAATAGGTTAATTTCCGATGAACTTTCGTATGACCGTGCTGCTCTGAAGTCCGAGTACCTATCCTATATGTTAACTATTACAGATGAACAGAGAGCAGTGTACTACTCAGTTATCGATGCAGTCGAGTCTGGTACTGGGCGTCTTTTTTTCCTATACGGCCATGGTGGAACGGGCAAGACCTTCATCTGGAAAACGCTTTGTGCTGATCTGCGAAGCAAGGGGCAGATTGTCCTCCCTGTTGCGTCAAGTGGTATTGCTGCAACCCTTCTTCCTAGGGGCCGCACTGCCCATTCTAGATTTAGCATACCCATTAATGTTGATGAGAAGTCAATGTGCCCTGGAATTAAACCGGGGTCCGACTTGGCTGAACTTCTAATCAAAGCAAAGCTAATTATATGGGATGAAGCCCCAATGGTTAGTCGATATTGTTTTGAGGCCCTTGATAGAAGTCTTAGGGATATCACGAGATTTGTCAACCCATCTAACGCGGACAAGCCATTCAGAGGCAAGGTCGTTGTTCTTGGTAGAGATTTCAGGCAAATCCTGCCAGTTGTTCCTAAAGGTAGTCGACAGGATATTGTCTATGCGTCTATTTGTTCGTCTCCTATTTGGAGAGATGTCAAGGTAAAACCGGTCAAATTGGATCTCTCTTAGGAATTGTCGTGACCTACATCCATCCTACGTAGAACCCGAAATTTAATTATATAATATTCACCGGTTCTCATATCTTTTCGCAGGTTCTCCGGTTGAATACAAATATGCGACTTCAGTCCGGTAGGTCTATAGATGAAGTTGATGAAATCAGGGAATTCTCTGAATGGATACTTAATGTAGGTGATGGTCTCGAAGGGGGTCCTAACGACGGCATAGCAACCATAAAGATACCAGACGAGTTGCTCATCCATCCTGGTGCAGATTCTGTTGCAGCGATTGTTGGTAGCACATATCCTGACTTTGAAAACAAATACAAGGACACGGACTACCTGAAGGAAAGAGTTGTGCTTGCTCCAACTCACGACGTAGTTGAGAAGGTTAACGCTTACGTACTGTCCACTTTACCCGGAGACGAAGTTGTGTACCTAAGCTCAGACGAGATAAGCAGTGGCGAAACCTGCCGTGCCATTCTCGATCTGTACTCTACAGAATATTTAAACACAATAAGGTCGTCGGGCCTGCCAAACCACCGGCTGTGTCTAAAGGTTGGAGCAATAGTAATGCTCTTGAGAAATCTTGATCAAGCAAACGGTCTATGTAACGGGACAAGGCTGATTATATCTAAACTCGGTGATCGTGTACTCGAAGCCAAGGTTATATCAGGCATCAGAAAGGGAGAAATGGTGTACATACCAAGAATTAAACTGTCACCCTTAGACGAGACTAAGTTCCCCATTCAATTCGAACAGAGGCAGTTTCCGATTGTCGTATGTTTCGCAATGACTATAAACAAAAGCCAGGGTCAGTCTCTGTCTAATGTCGGTCTATTTTTACAGCGACCTGTTTTCACACATGGGCAGCTCTATGTTGCGTTATCAAGGGTAACGACTAAGAGGGGCCTAAAGGTACTCATTCTAGATGAAGATGATTTCGACACAGACTCCACAACGAACGTCGTGTATAAAGAGATTTTCTCAAACACTCGATGACAAACATGTTGTAAACTACGCAAAGTATATGCAAACCATTTCTCTGGCTGAGACTATATAGATGCTGTAGTATATGCATCGCTATTCAGGTCTACAATTCCCACATCACCTCTTACTGATTTTTATGCACGCCTGCGCATCCCACCATATTCATTCACCATGCGCACAACTACTAGAAATTTTGAAGCATACCATAAGCAGGATTAAAACATAACTATACCAAAAAAAACGAATGAGGTGCCAATTCAGATTGAAAAGATGCAGACTAAAACGCAGTTGTTTCCAGTCAAAAAGCGAAGTTAAAATATTCAGGATTACAAACCGTTGAAACAAAATACCAACAATCTGGACCGAGGTCCAACAATCCATCACAGACGGCAAGGTATATAACAAAAAAACTAACAAATTACCAAGAGTTCGACAGTTAATTGAGCAAGGTAGTGGAGTAGGTTATGCAGAATGGTGTTCGCGTCGAGTTAGGAGGGGTTACCTTTCAGACGTAGAATCCGGGGCAGCGTTGCCTCAGAATGTTGAAGACGCACACGTACGTGGAGAGGCTGTCTTTGTCTGCATCTCCATAACCAAGACTTTTCTAATCAACTGAGGGATAAGTGATCTGCCTTCCCTCCTTCAACAACCCCCTGTCTGCGTCAGTTGCGACCCACAGATGAGGACCAGTCATGCCGTCTGCAGTATTCCTGAAGTCCGACCTCCCCCTCCCAACCCTCTCGAAGCACTTCTGCAGTTTGAATGCACTCCTGTACCTATGCTCGCCAATGGAGAACTCGATTGCGATAGCCCGCTTGAAAACTCCAGGTTTCCCCTTCCAAACATGGTGGACTTTCCTGACAGAGTATCCCAGATTCAGCAGTTCATCCCTAACGTACGTGAAACTCCTTCCGGTGACCTCTCCGTCGGCCGTGAGTTCATATGGCAGATTGTGCATGATGACAGTCGGTGGGTAGATTAATTTGTCAGCCATTGTTTCCATTTTTTTGCTTATGCTCTGTTGTGATGTTTTTTTTTTCAGGTTGAAGATTGGATTCGATTTGGGAATGATCCTAAATTTGGTCGTTTTGCATGCTAAATATCTCTTGAGAAATACGGTTAAGTGGTTGTGGGTTATGGTGATGTCATAATTACTGCGTATGGGTGATGCAGCAGCAGTAATTGGGTAATTACATTGGTAAACGGAAGAAGTTACCCATTTTGCTTGCCATCTTACTTAATTTGTCATCATTGCAATTTTTATCTATCAAGTTTCCTGCATACCAATTGAATTAAACGACTATTTTTTTTGTTCATCAGTTCAAACGTAGACAGTCACGTTTATGTGGACACCTTTTTTCGTCGTTACTCGTGGTGCATTATGTTGTACGTTAAAAAAAAATTCACTGCGTATAGTAAATGTTTCCGATATTACATGTCATATTTGTCGGCGTCAGTGTCACCATGTAGCAGTAAGGTAGACCATTTAGTTGTTGCCCAATTAATTATTAACATTACATTGAATCAAACCTTTCATATTCCTTTGTGTTGAGTACTTACGAACTAATTACTTTGCTTTAATATTTGACATACGTTGTGATTAACCTATGTTTGACATTATTTCGTAACACGATGAGTTTCACTCATACGATTTTCGCTAAATTAATTTGTTAGCCAACAATTTTATTCGTACACGTTCAGATATATATACACACATTTGTAATTAGTCCGTCAACTAACAGACGATCTCCACATTCCGTGAAATATTAAATATTTATAAATAATTGGAACAATTTATTAACTTCTTCAAAATGCAATGTCTAACTGCTCAATTACTAACTTGACCCTTAAAGTATGGTGGCACTTTATTCATACTATCGAAACCGTGTCAAAGTTTTAATTACGTTGAGCAGGAGATTCGCGACCAAATTGAACTACTAACCAGCAAACGCACCACTTTGACTAACAATTGGAATCAATTCTTTTATTAACACCGTAAAAATTAACACAGATTACCGACTTCCAAATTCTAACAAGGCAATTAGATTGTAACCATAAACTTATCACCAACCAGTACTTCACGTAGCAGTAGTATCAAAAATAACTTCCAAAACGTCGACATGCAGTTGATTGTCGGAGAAGACCATGTAGTTTTCGTTTGATGCGTTAATAACATATTCTTAACTTTCATTTACATAACTAATTACACATTTTGTGCCACTCGACCTACATTTAACTTCTATGTACAACACAACGTATTCAAAATACTTACTCCCCTTCCCGTTTATCTAATCCACGTAGAAATCCCTGTAAATTTCATTGAGAGCGTCCATAACATGTCCATAGGTCCCAAATTCCTCTGCCTCGTCCAAATACATTCCAACATAACGGCACCATATTGGCACCATACGGTAGTCCGTTCCCGTTGACAGATACTTCTCATCCTCCCAAGAAGCAACCCAACAATGTGGGCCAACTTGGTGATCCCATTGGTAGGTCATTGCTTCCTTTGTCATCCCTTCATTTTCAAACTCCCTTTGAAGTTTGAACGACTGGAAATAGTTTGGTAGCCTCGCTCCAAACTCAACTACAACCGCCCTTTCGAAATCAAGCGATGGCGATATACACGGATCCAACCTAACCACATCATAACCAAGGTAGTTTAATCTCAATCTCAAAATGTGCAAATTCTGACAAATATACCACCCGTCGTGCACGTCGTACAACATGTTGTCGAGGATGCACTTTGGTGGCCACATCAACTCCCTATACATTTTTATTGATTATATAAAACGGTTTGTGTTTATGGTTTTTTTTCTTATTGTTGTGAAGAAGTTAGATGTGCATGCAAGATCAACGTTTTTTAAAATGAAGTAAATGTAGCTGTAATATTTACTTTGATTATATGTTGTGATGATAATGACTCTTTGACTTCCATTTAGTGTATTTCTGTATGGGTTTTTCGTTTGTCGATAATAGTACTAACACATATGACTGAGTTTAGTTACGACAATTTTAAACCTTCATAATATTTACTATTAAGTTACGTTACCGTTAACTTCATGTCATTCACCGCATTCTCGATGGTCAGCATGTTTTTATATATCGGCTGATGTTATCTTTGCTGGAAACGGTAGGAATAGTATCTGGCCCGTCATTGGATTGGGTTAGTCATAACTATGGTTAGTGTCATTAAGCAAGCCCACTGGACCACTTCGCTTGGGCCATGTGAACCCCTCTCCACTATTATTTGACTATGGCCCATCCCAAATTTCGACACCTAAACCTTTCATGCAGCCCAGAACCATGGATAATCGCTATATGTGTACATATTTCTACCCAGTCCGCCAAACTCATATCGTTGTCCTCTCATTATAAGTTCGTTCGAAACGATTAGCACATCCAAATGTTTGTTCGTGTTAACATCGACCCAAAAAAAAAAGATAAGATTTTTCTGTGTTGATATCGTCCTTTTTAATTATTTGTTTGAACAAATAAACATCTAAACGACATTATTATTTAAAGGGATGATTACTTGGGACATGTAATTAGAGGTTGATGTTGTGTAGCCTTATAACTCTTGCGTAGGTGGAAAGCTCATTCTACACCAATGAGTAAAAAATTAGACTGATCAAGGCCTCTCCAAGATATTGCGTCACACTAACTATAGGTTGTTCATTGTACATATTACTTAATAACACCTGACTTAAATTGAGTTAACGAATAACTTAATTTCAGTTGTTACATCATTCCACCCTTTATATAAATAAAAGCGAACAACCCGTGAAATCTTTCACGGGTAACACACTAGTTTTTAATAATTTGGTATTTTTCTGATATTTTAGTTATCGATTATTGAATTATTACCGTTTACGGACAAAAACGATTAAAAGCCGATTTTTATTTCTAGTACTTAAACATTTTATTTTAATCTGAAATTTGACTTGGGTAATCATTATGGTGAAAAAGAAGTTTTTGATTTTTTTCATAATTTTTCGAAATTGTTAAGTGGGTGAATTAATTAATCACTTTTAAATCATCGTTTATTGTTAAAACCGTGTTTGTCGCTTAAATTTCCAAATTTCTGGTCTTTTGTTTATCTGCAAAAATTGGTAGATTCTGGAAAATCATGATTTTTAAGTTTAATAATAATTTTTGGATATTAATGCATAAATCGTTTGGTAATTACTATTTTTATTATTCGTATTGACGAAACTAATAATAATTAGGGAATTTTAGTTTTGTAAATTTTGAAAACACCCTGATTAGTAGTATTAAAATGTTTAAGACATTTTTAATCGTTTAATAACACTTGTACGATATTTAATAATTTCATAAACCCAATTGTTCTCGTTTTAGAAATTCATATCGTTAAGGCCGAAAGTATTAGTTTTATAAATCTATATCGTTTACTAAAAATGTTGTATTAGTATAAACTAATATTTTCGCTATTTTGATATAATGCTATTTTTAGTAAATTTTTCTAAAATAGAAATTTTCTAAAATAGAAAGTTTTCTCTTTTAGAATATAGTGGTTACTCCTTTTGTTTTGATCTCTTATTATTATAATGATTATATTCTTTGAATATTGATAATGGCTTTGTTTTGGAGTTATGAAATAAGGAAAAGTGTGAGGTTAGAGTAATATATTCTGGGGTTTACGTTTTTGTCATCAACTATAAGGCTAGTGTATCAGGAATCGGTACATTAGTTGCTGAACCGGGTGACAGGTATCCCGAGAGTTGTGTACATTTTGACCTTAAGCTTAGGCCTCGCAGTAAGTCGCCGTCATAAGTTGAACTGGGTGATAGGTAATCCCAGGAGGGATGTGCATTATCTTAAACTAGGGTCACACATTTATAAGTCGCCGCCCTATTATGGTTGCGTAGCCTAGTTAGAGACCGACATTTGATTTGTTAGAACTAAGTTCTTGAAGCTAGTTTTAGTATTCTCCTAGTGAAAGTCTAGCCGTCTACACTAATCCTATCCATAACATCATTTTGACTATTTTTATTATTATCGATATAATTTGGTTGCAGGTTGGCAAATGATTTATGTATTATTCGGAAAACTCATTTTTATTATATTGTTTCGTTACGTGAAATTTTTCACTGAAAGCTTATTTTCATTATAATGTTTTACTGTTTTTAATTTTTCCTATTTTTCTATAGTAGTAATTACAGTTTTAAAATCCTGCTATACGGCTGGAAGAACGTTGACGTTGCTCCCCACTGATTGTGGCTGTTATGTTTTAACATGGCAGGTATACGTGTTTCCGGGTGTGGGCTAGTGAGCAGTGTAGATCCTGCTTGTTTATTTTAATAATTATGTCTTATGGATTGTTCAAACCCCTTTTATGGATTGTTTTAAATTTTGGCCGTTTTTATTCATGGCCTATTGTTTGAATTTACCATTTTAATTTACTAAGACATAGTTACAGTGTGTTTTAATCCCGACTCTACAGTGTTTCCGCCACTGTATCGCGTTAAAATTTCTAGGGGATTACACTGGTATTGTGTCTAAGAGTACCCTCCTTAAGCATCTCATGTGTCATGGACTCAATGACGTCCTTTTGCACCAATGGATAGCAATATGGTCTAATATTAACCGGTTCACTACCAGGTTTGAGATTAATCTGGTGTTGATGTCCTTCCCTGAAAGGAGGTAGGCATTGTGGGTTTTCAAACACCTGGATGTAGTTGTCTATTAGTTTCTGGACATCCTGGTGAATCCCTTCTCCTTACAGCAATTGGAGTGCGAAAAACTCTCCCTCTGGTACAGATTGTTGGTGGATGATGGCAACCTGTCCTCTTTCTTCCATCTTCTTTTTTAGTCTTTTAACCTTCAAATTGGTGGGCTGAGATCCCTTGATAAGATGTCTCCTCCCTTGAAAGACAAATTGCATAGTTAACTCTTTGAAGTCCCATGTAATGGGTCTTAGAGTTTCCAACCATTGAATGCTCAACACGGCGTCACGGCCACCTAATGGTATTGCATACATTTGAGCCGCGAAATAATGTGAGAGCACATTAATCTTCCTCTATTGGCTATTGATATAGTGAAACTAGCCACCGGGTTCATAGTAATTCCCAATTTTCTTGCCATTCCAGTGTCCATAAAATTATGGGGGCTGCCAGAATCAACGAGAATACTCATGGTCTTTTTCCCAATCTGACCCGGAATTCTCATAGTCTGACATTGAGACTTTCCAGTCAAGACGTTCACAGAAATCGGAGCAACCTGCCCCTGTAATTCCTGAAATTCTTTCTCCTTCTCTCTTGTTTCTTCAATCTCTTCCTCTATTTCCTCACTTTCAAGGATAAATAATTGCCTCTTGTTCTTACAGACGTGTTGTGCGGTGAACTTTTCATCACATAAAAGCACAAACCCTTTATGTGGAGTGAAGGGTGTTTTTGGTGTAGAGTTTTGATAAGTTTTTGGTGTAGGTAATAAAGGGGCTTTGGAGCTGGTAGCTGGTGGGTAGGTTTTATGGGGTGTTTTTGGTTGTACTTTCAAAGATGTCTCTTGGAGTTTTCCTAGGCCATATGCATCAGCAATGGTCTTTGGTTTCAACATTCTCACCATCACAAAAATCTCATCCTTAAGACCATTCAAAAAACAACTTAAAGCATAGTCAGATTGGAGATTAAGCTTACTTATTAATATGTCAAAATCATCATGATAAGACTGGACTGAACTGTTTTGCTTGAGTTGCAGGAGTTCAGTCATAGGATCCTCCTGGGAGTCACCAAACCTGGCCTTGATAGCTTGTTCATATTCATTCCATTGGAGAGGAGTTTTAGAGATCCTATTCTTCACGAAAGCCTGGTGCCATGTCAGGGCCTTGGCATGTAGGTGCATGGCTGCGTAAGTCACCTTGACAATTTCTTCCAACTCTGTCACAGAGAAGAACTGGCCACACTTGAACAACCAATCCTCTATGTCATTGCCATCAAACATGAGAAACTTGATGGTGGGTGAACCATGTTGTTATAATTTGGACCAAACTTTCCTCCGTTAAGGGACCTGTTGGCAATGGTTTGAACCAAGGTTTCCATTTGTAGTTTTAGTTGTTTAACATCTTCTGAAATGGTTGGATCTGCCATAAGTGTAATAGGTATTATGCATTTTTTTGTTAGTTTGGTGGTAATGAAGGCTGAATTAAATATTTTTGTATTTTTTTGAGGGTTTTTTCTCTAATTTTTGTAAGGAAAATATATGCACAGGCTGAGGAAAGAAATGCTCTGATATCAAATGATGCTAACTGTTATGTATAAATAAGAAGAAAAAACAAGCAAGATGTTTAATAGGAAAATTATATTAAATAGAAGTTGTTCAATACAAATTGATAGGCTCCTTTAAGCATGAATTGTAGCCTCCTGTGTAAAGAAAGGAAGCCTAGGTTCAAGCTAAAAGTAGATGGATTACAGAATTTGAGCAAGAAGGAAATAAACTTTTTACTAGATGATTAAAATACGTATATTTGAGTTTCAATTCATGACTCGGGTGTTACTATTATCAATGTTTAATATTATGATAATACAAAAAATGATAATATTATGAAGCTTTAACATTATTAACAATTCGTTTTGTTTAATTTCATTTTTCAGTAAATTCGTATATTTAAATTTCAATTCCGGTATCGGCTATTTCTAAATGTTGTTAATAATGTTAAATTTTAATATTATTAACAATTAACTTGGTTTTCTTTATCGTGTGAAATTATCAAAAGTAGATGGTTGATAAGGGGAAGGGTAAGGTTGGGAGTGACCGAGTCGACAGTAGGGTTGTCATGGCTTCTACGCGCGCTAGGGGTAGGGTGCGACAGCCATTTATCGGGCCACCACAGGCATCAGCTACCACGGAGCCGCTACAGACATCGGTTGCGCAAGTGGAGGGTAGGAGCTCCTCTGGGGGAGGGACACGGTCTTCTGTTCTTCGTTTTCGTATCACGTGCGGTGGCCGACCCATTACTTCAGAGGGGTACCGGGAACGCTGGTGTCCTAGAGGCATCTAGGTCGTTTCAGTATGCCGACCTAGACATGGAGTTCGACGAGAATGAGAGGCAGTACGATCTTCCGGAGGACATCCCACAGCATGCCGAGGAAGAGGGGAGCAGCAGCCGGACGCTGACACACAGATGAGCGGAAGGACCGTTGTTTACAGGAAGGGACCAAATTGTCGATTCCAGGGGAACGTAGGCTCTTCGGGCACGAGTGTCGCCCGGGGTGCGCAGGAGGGCACTTCCCGGTGTCTGCAGGAACCTAGCCCCAGAGGTCTTATCGATCCGTCAGTGATCCCGAGCTTCGGTGGTCACATTGCGCGCAGGTTGTGGTCTGAGCCAGGAAGGGAACCAACGATGGTCAAGCCCTATCATCGTCCTAGGCTTGTTAGGGAGTTGGGTCCTTACGATGATCTTCAACCCGTAGTGGCTGTCGTTCGAGAGTCTGGTCTGATGCATCTACGGGCGTGCGTTCAACCCAATTCGGATGCATCGCTTATCACAGCGTTCGTCGAGAGGTGGAGGCCGGATACAAACTCATTCCGCATGTCATTCGGGGAGATGTCTATTATGATGCGCGATGTCGCTAGGATCTTAGGGCTCCCTATCGAGGGTGAATCGTGCGTGGTTCGTAACGATACAGGGGGACTAGCTGATAAGATGGTCGTTGTGGGGAACTTCTTCGGCCAGAGTGATGAGCAGTTGAAACTGTCCATGCTTGGAGCGTCTGCACCCATTTACAGGGGCGCAGGTACTAGCTAGGAGTGTGCAAAATCCGGTTCGGACCGGAAAAATGGACCGGTCCGGACCAGAATCTACCGGATCGTGACCGAAATAAAAAATTCGGGTCCGGTCTTCGGTCCATCAATTTGGGAGATTCCGGGTTCCTGTCCGGTACGATCCTAACCCGGTTTTTTCCCGTCCGGATCGGTTTGGACCGGAAAAACCGAAATTATATTTATTAAATAAAATTTCCGGTCTACCCGGTCCAAAAGACTGGAATTTGGACTGGAGTTTTTTAAAAAATTGCAAATTCCGGTCTGATCCGTTCTTGGACTGGAATTTTTCCTGTCCGGTCCCGGTCCATATTTCCTAGATTCCGGTCCGGGATTTTTTTTGAAGATTCCGGTCCGGTCCAAACCGTTTCAGGTCCGGTCCTGGACCGGTGCGCAGCCCTAAATGTGGGTATGAAAGTAAAAGGCATGGTAAATAATACTCCGTACTATATAGTACTCCGTATTTCATAAGAGTAGGTCTATCGAGAGACCTAACTCAACCTTTAAGTAAAAAATATAGTATTAATTTTAGTAATAAAAAAATAAAAATAAAGAAAATAATATTTAAAATACAATTTGTTTTGGGGATGAGCAAAATGGAACTAACTTCATTCTATAACTTTAACTGAATATTTATTTATTTATATATTTAGATATTTCTATATCATATAATCCCTCCACTTCTTTTATATTTTCCACAATGATTTTGGAAAGAAAATTAATAGTGAGAGGCGCCTTAAATTGCAATGCATTTAATATAGGTAATAACTTAAGCGAGGAGGGAAATGAGAAGGCATGTAGGGGAAACGCTCAAGCTGTGGACAAAGATTAATTTTGTTTAGGATTACACCCAAAGAGATGATACACGTGGGGATAGTTAGGCTATTACTCGTATTAGCATAGATGAGTTGCCACTTGGCATTACATTACTAAACATAATAGAGAAGTAGTAATTAGGTTTAGTTTAGATTATAGAAAAGACATGACTTTTGAAATAATAGTATAGATGAGTTCATGAGTATCTACAAATACGATGATTTAGGGTTCAATGAAAAATAATACAGATGTTATGAAATAATATGTGGATGTCCATCGTGCCTTATAGCCCATTACGATGTAACCCTAGGATGTACTAGCATGTACTATATATACCCCTTGATGGGATGAATAAACTACCTCTCTGATTGCTCTCATTCTCTTATCTCTCTAGTTTCTCTTCTCTCCTCCTTTCACAACACGTTATCAGCACGAGTCTCTAACCTTTATTTTATTTCCCCTAATTTTAATTTTTTTTTTACGAGTAGTCTCTAATTATAATTTTATTTTATTTTTATCTCTAACCCTAATCATACAATTCATACCCCGTACATGGTTACAAAATTGCATATACCATATACGTGTAGATGGGTAGATGCATTACATCAGTTTATTATTTTCATTAAATTTGCCTCGGTTAATTTTTGATAGTTTGCAACTTTAATTTGCATCTTTCTTACGCAACAAGTTGAACAACTTGGGTCATCCTTCATGATTATTTTGAAAGTTTGCATCAAGTTTATTTATTTTTTATTTGAGTCAATTTGATCATCAAGGTGTCATAATTTTTTTTTGATTTGGCGTTTATGCAAGCCGGCAAGATTAATTTAGTTTTGATTTCAATTGGTTTATTTCTGCCTAACTTTTAATTTTATATGGAATGCAATCCAAAGTGTAAGTTAAGGATTTTTTTTTGGTTTGTTTTAGTTATTTTTAATTTCGTATTAGTACCTTTTTATGGTCATAATTACTACGTAGATTTCTTTTATTGCTAATAATGTCAAGTTCACTTTCGACCAATTATTGATAATAATAATCTTGATAGATTATCAAGAGAAAATATGGCAAGAGGTCAAAGTTATAATTTTTCTTCTTTTAATAGAAGATAATGATAAATCGGTCTTATAGACCGTGTATACGAATGTATCTGTTTTGGAGGTCATAATCCAATATACGAGAAGTTCATATGAGGATACCATGTTTTCTATCATTCGACCTTTTATAAAAAGGTGTTTAATTATTTAATTCAGTCTCGTAGACTGTATATATATCTATGGATCAATTTCAATGTTAATATCCATATGATGAATGCTAATATAATTTTGGACCTGAAGTTCCAAAACTATTTAATTTTTAATTATGAGCAGTGAAAATAATGTTATCATGTATGGTAACAAATATTTTGGACAGATCTTTCATAAAAGATTGTATACCTGAAGTATACACGATTATTTTGGGTGATAAATATGCTGATACAGCTGTCCCAGAAAATATGTTATCATGATATCGCGGAAATAAAGTAGCCTCAAAGGCATTGTATCATGAAAAATATATTCCGTGTGAGTACGTACATGAAATTGTACCGAGATAAATATCACTTTAAAGTTGAAGTTCATAAAATTTGTGAGTAAAGTGCATGAAATTGTACCATTTTCATATCAATTTCAAATTGAAATTAAAATTATTTGGGAGAGAAAGTACATGAAATTGTACCGTGTTTAATATCACTTACGGAGTATTATTGTCAAGAATTCGTGATAAGAGGTCATGAGAAATCCTCTGGATTAATTCCATGTTCACCCGAAGTTGAACAGAATAGTATAATTAATATTGAAAGACGAAGAATCTTTTTCAATTGGTTGAGTCCATTCCATGAAATGAATGTGACATCTGATAAGACAGTGCCCGAAGAGCAGATCGAGATCATGACAGTGTTAAGCCTGATATTGCGACCTTAATTGAGCCTTATGATGTGGCCTTAATTGAGCCAAATTTGTTAATTGATGAAAGTAAATATCTCATGAAGATTCATATGACCCTCATATACGCGAAGTTCGATATGAGAGGAAGAAAAATTATATACGGGTTGGAATTTCGACATGCACACTATGACCCGGAATTCATAGTGCTAATATAAACTGAACCTATGACGAGAAATTCATAGTGTTGACCAATATTGAAACCGTGACGTGAAGTTCACGGTATTTTACAAATTTTCACTTTGCGTGTAGTGAATATTATTTTGAGTATCAAAATTATGAATAAACTTGATGTTTATTCATGGATGTTTGCAAAGTATGAGATATTTTTAAGATATTCGTATCAAAATAATATAAACCATTTCCTGAAGCGAATGGTATTGTCATATTTTCATGATGTAATACTCGTATATTTTATTTTCATACAGATTATGTAGTCGTAAAGACACATTATTTTGAAAATGGATTAAAGAAATTATGAGTGATGTCTCGTATCCGCATGTCATGGTTGAGCAAATTAATGCGATATTAAAATCGTTAGTCTCGTATAAATTGATTAATACTCCCTCCGTTTCTATGATTTCTTCCACCTTAAAAGTGGCACATTTCTTAAGAAAAACAATAAAATAAGTAAAAGTAGAGAGGGAGTAAAGTAAGTGGGCCACCTAGGTAAGAGAGAAGTGTGATAGAAAAAAGGAAAGTGGAAGAAATCAAAGAAATGGTTGAAAAAGGAAATGTGGAAGATATCAAAGAAACAGAGGGAGTAGTCATTATTTCTAGTAATGGATATGACATGAATAAAAGATTCGATTAACGACCATTATTTCGTGAAACGAATATGGCATCGAATAAAATATTGATTAAGTGATGAAAATTATGTCACTCACACTGATCAATAAGTGTAAGGTAAGAAGGTGACTATTTTAATTATGTGATATTTTCACCGGAAATGGTATAGTAAAGATCACAATATCCTGTGAAGGCAATGGATAATGCGACCATATATTTATATGGTGAAATAAATGATCAGTTAGTTAATGATCAATTTATAGTTATTATCATGGAATTGAATTCCTCTAAGAATAATATATATAATCATATTCCGGAAAGAAATATTGATGGGTCTTGCCTATTGTATTAGACACCAATTGTGTCATGTCACTATCATTTGCTATGGCCATATGACTAAATAAAATTAGTGTGCACATATGATTGCTTAACGGAAGTTTAGAGGATGAGAATCGGTCAACTGGTAAAATTAACACGAAAATACTAAAGATGTGACAAATTGAGGCCATCCGGGTTTTTCTTACACCCGTTTCGATAAACCCGGCGTTTATCTTGAAAGAATTTAATGGCGTGCTGATCAAACTCTCTAGTGTACCATTAAAATTATATTTAAGGCAAGACAATACACTGAGATTGAGTATGTGAAATATTGGAGATCTAAATAGTACTCGTATAGTTGGATAATAGAGATGAATGTCCATATCCGATTGACCTTTAAGGTTTTAATTATGTGACCTATAGTCACAAAAAATTTTACGAGTAGTTCATGTAATCAAAGTTTACAATGTAAATATTATGTGAACATGGGCCAATTTTAATTCAGCATGTGGAAAACCAACTGCGTTAAGTTGAGCTCCCAAATATATTATTCTATTGAAGAGAATCATTTGATAAAGTCTATGAAATATTAGATAATTTTTAAGGTGGATATTGTCCTTTAAACCTATCAAGTAATGATAGTTTTTACCACCTTAGGGGGAGATTGATAAGGATAAGCTTGTAAAACAAACAAATAATGTTGATCCCAACTGAACTTGATCGAAGTTCAGAGACTTGTTTTGATGAATATGAAATACATCAATTAGAGGTTCATGAAATATGAATAATGATTTGATCAGTGTGTTATGATGATGTATATGATGATATATCAGCTTGATTACTTATCTTATTAAATATGTTATCCATTGAAATTTATGATTTTACTATAGACAGATTCACCCTCCTTGTGGTGTAGCGAGCTATAGATCAGTCATGGATAGTAGATGTAATGAACATTGAAATTCTTGCCAAATTTTCAATAATCACACATGATATAGTGTGAGGGTCTTATTCGGTTCATTTGTTATAACCAAAATGGCAAGCATGTGCAGTTGGTATTCGTAAAGAGTAATGAAATTGAAGGTCCCGAAGTGGCATAGATATCTGATGATAATAGATGGTCTATATAAAAAGATTGGTACCACATATATTCAGATTCAGATATCAATAATCAGTACTGATGATAAGAATTATATCGATATATTAATTCGTGGAACCGAATAATAGTTGTGCGCATTCGACCCTATAAGGGATCTTATATAAAAGTCCATTTTGATTGTTGACGTACAATCTATGGTTAAAAATGAGCTCATGGACTTGTAATCCACGTATTGGTCTGAAGTTAATCCAATTATGAATGTTGGTGGAGAATATACTGTACAGTTTGCATTTGTGTCTTATGTGCATGTAATATAGATATTTTATCATTGCATATTAGTTTAAGATAGCATCGTTGCATCAATTTAGAATATACATTATTTATATTATTACATGCATGCACGTGATTATTATGGTTATATTGCAGGATATATCTTTGAAAAGATATCATACTCCTAGATTGATAAGCTCTCCGAGAAGGAGCTTATATTATAAATGATCAGCTTATGACAATGGTTGATCAAATGAGTTCTTAAAGGACTCGTGATTAAGTATATATGAACCTCTACACGATAAGTGTATTTATGAGAGCATTCAACATGCATGTGATATGGTGTGAATGCACGGTTTCATTGTCTCAACTTGAAGTTTGAGCGTATGAGAAATCATATATGAATAAATTTTTTGTCATGTGAAAATACTTTATGGTCCAGAATCGCCATAATAGTTGAAAAATAATGTAGTAGAATGCTACAATGAGTATGTGAAAGATCAATTATTAGTTAAGATAAAATGGGATTAATCGATTCTACTGAAGATCGATAATCAGTTGAGAAATAATGTTAACTACACTCTTTTTCCCTTCGACTAGGTTTTTTCCCAATGGGTTTTTCCTAGCAAGGTTTTTAACGAGGTAGCGCTGCGCTATAGACGTGTTAATATCATCATAACTTTGAGATGACAAGATACATATTTGTTATGCATTGAAGAGTCATGATTGACGATGTTCGAAGAAATGTGATAATCACGGATTCCTATTGATTGAAGATACCAAGTTTGTTGGTTACGACAAATCTATTTCAACGCCTTACAGTTACATGAAGACGTGAAGTATTCAAGAAATATCAAGTTATGTAATCATCAGGGGGAGTAAGCACGTGTTGTACTCTTTTTCCTAAGCCATAGTTTTATCCCATTGGGTTTTCCATGGAAAGGTTTTAACGAGACAACCTGTTATGCGTGTTTGAAGATCTATGTACTCTTTTTCCTTTACTAGTTTTTTTTTCCCACTGAGTTTTTTTTAGTCAAGGTTTTAACGAGGCATGTTCTTCAGTGATGAACATCCAAGGGGGAGTGTTATGAAATAATATGTGGATGTCCATCGGGCCTTATAGCCCATTACGATGTAACCCTAGGATGTACTAGCATGTACTATATATACCCCTTGATGGGATGAATAAACTATCTCTTTGATTGCTCTCATTCTCTTATCTCTCTAGTTTCTCTTCTCTTCTCCTTTCACAACAACAGAGTAATAATAAAAAAAAATAGTCGCTATCATATGAAAACATTCAAAATGGTTTGACACCTTGACGAATATGCACATTCTAGAGTTTTACAAAATGTCAAACGTAAATACATGACCTTTTTATCTGCAATTATTTATTAACGTCTTCAAATACAATTTTCATGTATCGTTTTGTTGCTTTTTATATTTGTGTGTAGGCTGGAAAGTATACTTTCAATACTACTGAAAACATCAATGACTCAAATACTACATCTCAATTATTATGTTACATGATGCAGTAATAAGTTATTAATTATTGAATAATTTAAAGGTAAAAGTTCATTTCAACAAATATAATTATAGACAGAATAGAATAATTTTATAATCCATTAACAATATTTATTCTACCGTTGAAAAATATTACTCTGTATTACTCATTATTAAATTCACAGATGCGAAAAATTACAAAATTATTAGTTAATCTATAAACAAGCATCTCTTTAGATAAAATGAGCTTAAATAGATACTACAATATATATATATATATATATATATATATATATATATATATATATATATATATATATATATATAGTTTTCATATATGTTTTCATGTTTATAGTTTTCATATATCTCATAATGTAACTAATGTATGTTTATGAACATGATATAACCATTTTTATTGTATGGTTATGAACATTATATACTTATAACTATTAATTTTTCATATTCTTTCTAATATATCTTTAAATATATACTCCGTATCACATTTTGAATATATCTGTACAATTTTGTACAGGCAATAACTAGTAGTGTCCAAAAGGAAAGCATACCATTTGGATTTGAACGGAGTGAGTATTATTATGAGAATATACACATATTATCCCCTTTAAATCCAAAAAAAAAATTGAAAGAAAAAAGGGAAGCAGGATACGGTGGAGAAATATAGGAAGAAGAGAATATAAATTAATTACAAATGATATTAACAATCCAACTAATTAAGAATAATAACAAGAGGAATGGTTATCATGTGCAACTATCAAGCTTATAATGTACAATTATACTGCAGAATTCTAACAATATCGACTCCTGATAAACAACTTATTAGCAGCTTTGCACAGCCACCGTAACTAATCGACATCCGCATACAAGTGATACGGGCGCATACAAATACCCTTTCTTATATCTGGAAAGTCAAGAAGGCACTACGAATTCGGAATGAAATGGAAGGTTTCCACTCCATGCAAAGAGGTCAGACTGTTCCTGAGACCAGCGCTTCCCAGAATTTTCCAACTTCGGCCGACCTTCAGCCAAGAAGTCATCATAACATTTTGAAGTTGCAAAGTCAAATGCATCATTGTAGAATGCCAGGCAGATTAAAACTTTGAGTCAGTCCCTCTTATAGTCCACTGCAAAATCCTTAATCCTCTGCTTAAGGTCCTGCAGTAACATTGCACACAAGTTAGAACACAAAAGACATTCCTTCATAGAAAGAAAATAAAAGCGTCCGAGTGAGGGATGCCTCGAAGTTCATACCTTCAACTCTTCATGAAGCACAACAAATATCTTCTTAAGCCTTTTATGTTGCTGTAGTGATAATCAAGTTAAAGAACATAGAAAGGAACCATAATCACAAGCACTAAAACAACATCATCAAAAAGAAGTAAAATACAACAAAAGGTTAAACTATACAAAGGTGGCAGCAACTCAGAGAAATTATTTCCACGAGCGAAATTGTTATTGCATTGAGAATTATATCAACTGCATCACGAATTATATCAGTTGTTGTTGTTGTTGTTGTTGTTGTCAATTCGGATAGGATTAATAACAAGTCAAGTAGCTTTGGGTCAAGTCACCTCGGGTCGGGGGTCAACATTAGCTCAATCGTGGGTCGGATCCGATCGGGTTTGTAGTTCAACCTTATTGGTTTGAATCAGTTGCCAGGTGGCTGCTCACACGTATGCATTTTTGAGCTTAAGATATCTGCATAGGCTCACTCATGGTAGTCTGGGTAATCATTTCTAGCTGAACAGATCTCAATCAATAAAAAGAGCACACAAAAACTAGAATAGCACCAAAAAAATCCATACGGTTCCACATTGGCGATAACTGTCTCTCAATTGCGCCAGAATGTTGTAATATCTTTCCATATCTCTACCTTTTGCACTCTCAAGGTCTAATCCCAGCTTCTGAAATTCATTCCTGTTTGAACAGAATTTCTCTCAGAAGGAAAATCTAGAACTTGTTTGGAGATGATGGGTAAAAGTAAAAACATAAGAGGACATATAAAGAATACCTGTAGTTCTCCAATATCTTGTTCAAGGAACAATAACTATCATACTTGTCACGGTAATCCTGCACGTATTCTTTATACCTACATCATTGAATAATGTTATATCAGGGGAAATACCAAAGTATCTCCCAGTTATCTTGTACTCTAAAACCAAATCCTCATGTTGCCATGAACTCAGACAGTAAATGACAAGTATTTGTTGGAGAAACAAGTATCAAAATACTTACTGAGAGAAACTCTTAATTGGCCCCTTTAGTTCTGGCTCATCCTTTTCATACTTAAAATATGGAACATTGTCATCAGAAGAAGATTCATTTCTTTTACGCTTGTCCACACGACCGACAGAAACATCACGCCTTTTATCCTCGGCATTTTTCACTCCCTTGGATTTGCGTGACTTCTTTCCTTTACCCTTACGGGACTCAAGTTCTTGTCTTGAATCTTCACGCAGTGCACTATCGCATGACTTTCTTAGTGTTTCTCCATAACCTTCAACATCTGTCCCTTGATTAACAAAGGCTTCCTCATTTTCCCATCTGTTGAGGTCCACAGCCTGGTTTGGGAGAGGCTCTACTTCAGCACGGACACTTCTAGAATTTTGCTGTTGAGATAAAATACCCCTTTGAAGTCGAACCACATCTTCAGCATAAGGCTCTGGTGACCTTCTCTTGGACAAACTATCCATTTTTTTAAAAGGTAATCTTCCTGGATCAAGTGTTCTGTGATCGGCTAAATTAGCTTTCAAGTCTTCGTCGTGAGGACCTGGGCCCAACTTAGCCTCTGACATCTTGAAGGAACCCACTAAGTCAAACATTTTTTTACTAATTCCGGATTCCTCAACCATTGGCTCACGGAATTCACCCACCTCCAAGTCTGACAGCTCTCTTTGGAGTCTTATTTCTCTAGTAGAAGAATGATCAAAATCAGCCTTGCTAGTATCCTTTGGTGACAAGCCAGTGTGTCTCGTTGTAGAAGTGTCAAAGGACTTTTTCCGAACATCGTGGTGTTTGCTAGGGGGCTCGGATCGCATGGAGGATTTCTGACCAAGAGGACTCTCTTTCAAACTATCATCCCTTTTCTCATTAATATTACCATCTTCATCCCGCACTTCAATAAAATCTGTATATCCATGCTTCATAATATGTCCATGTGCATGAGCATTCATTTCCTGATCTTTTGCATCTATCCCAGTTAGAGGAATTTTAGCAGGTTTTTCTGCATTTTCAGTAGCATGGGAACGAACAGGAGGTCTTCTACCTAACTGTAGAGACTCTACATTGGTGTTGTCATTCCTCTTCTGTTGATTGATCATCTGCAATAAACGGTTATCGCAATGGTTTACATTCTGCGTATCTGGAAAAGTCTGGAGAGGACTCTGTGAGTTGTGAGATCCCATATAGCCAGATACTGACGATTGAGCCACACTTCTTCCTTTGACTCTTTTAACACTGTGACTAATCTGCTCCATCTGAACAACATTTGAATCAGTTTTCGATTTATTTTTAGAATTCAACACGTTGCAAATCCGTTCGTGTTTGAATTTATTTTCATCATAAGCTTGTTGTTGACCATGATCATGTGAACCTAATTTGATATTCTGTATGGGCATTGCGAGATTGTGGGATGATGTTGCCAACTCAGCTTCATTATCACCTAGAAAATCATTCTCAATATCAACATCCTCAGATTCATTGCCATGCTGATCACCGTTGTTTCCATTTGCCCTAGCTTCAGGCATACTCCAAGGCACAAGTGATTTCTGGGGTTCTTTATCATCATCACTCATTATGTCGATTTCCACGTCAGATGTTTCCTTGTTATTTGAAGAAGAATCGGCTTCACTATCACTGCTGCTAGCACTTGCACTTCTTACAGGGCTTCTACTTCTACTTCGACTTGCACTGTTGGTGCCACTATCACTGCTGCCACTCTCAGTATCGCTATCGCTATTACTGGAACTCGCAGCATGTCTTTCATTGTGATTAGGGGGTTCATTGTCACCAAATAAATCAGTTAAATGCTGAGAAGGATCAAAATTTTCAACCATGTTTAACTCTCCTGATTTATTATTCAGAGGCACATGCTCATTATTATCATGAGCTGGAGATTTGCCTGCACCACCAGAGCTCTTGGGCACAAAATACTTTTGATGTTTTCCTTCAGGAGAGCTGCAGAAAAGAGAGTTAGAAAGGCAGATACAACCACATATGTCAGACTGAGAATTTGGTACCCATACTCTCAAAGTTATCTTGCAACCTTGTTTTGGATACAAAGCTCTGAGCATTCACAGATACTCTGGATATCAAATGAAACTTGTATTGTATAAGAAAAAAAGTGTAGTTAAATAACCATTTGTCAACAATTTGGAATAGTAACTTCGGTAACAGCCAATAAGACACAATATCATTCCGGACTCAACAACCAAAAACAGACAAATAGCAGATCAAGAACCTATCAATGTAGCTCGTATCGGCTACAAGTGTTCGGCACAAGTGTATATCCAAGGGTTCCCTCAACATGGCCCAATTAATAAAAATAGCAGATCCTTTCTTCAAATGATGATGGGAGAGTAAGGACACTGTCTTACAAAAATAGTACTCTGCATAATTTTGAAGAGTACCAAATTTGATGTGCTGATATAGTTTTGAAGATTTTTAAACTGAAATACAGGGACGCTTGATATAATCCTTAAAATCATTAGATATCATGCTATATGCTGCACACAAAAAGCGTCGCATTGTTGGAGAAGAAATATAGGAGTAATAAGAGTGGGCAAGGATTCCCAACCCATATCCAAGTGACATGTCGGACATGGGTACCGACTACCGACCCCACCTTGAAGATCCCGCAGTAACATAGAAACCATTCAAAACAATAATTCTCTGTACACTGTAAAACATCAAGTTCTCTCCTAAGGGCATTCAAAAGAAACCTACATAATAGCTGCATCAAAATAGTTTTAGGGAGTATATATGTTAGCATTCCAAATCTCTAAGTTCAGAGAGGTTTATCAACGCAAGTTATGAATCTTATGATACAAATTAAAACATACCTCTTCATGCTTTCTAATTCAATTCCTGGCTTCAATATATATCTTCCTGAAGGTTCACAAGTCGCAATCTGAAAAGCAAATCACAGAAGAAAATAAAGCATCAAACCTTGTTTATGAGCAAAAAAACTGCGACGATTTTGCTCCGCCCTGACCTTCTTAAGTATGGGTTCAAATCTACAAGAAGAACTAGAGGTCACATCTCCAACAGCTTTCTCCAAGGCCTAGAAAAATTCATTAGAAAAAGAAACAAATAACTACTATATTAATTCACTAAATTTCGAAAACATGCATGCAACAAACAATAGCAAATAAATAATCTTCTGCATTAACATAGATTTATTTGTTCATAAATGGGGTTCAAACCTAAACTTTCTCCAAGAATAATGTCCAATTGAAACTAATTACAAATATAGGGTTCATGCATCAATAGAACATTAGAATATATTTTTTTTTCATCTCACCCAAATAGGGCCCATAGCCACCTTAACCCCCTGCCCATCCTTCCATCCAATCTTAGTCAGCTGGTCCCCTGCTTCGTTGCCTTATGTCACCTGAAACCATCATCAAATGAACCTCATCTCCGATGAAGAGCAGCTCGCACCACCAAGCTGAAATCAGCACACGTGTGTCCACCAACATCAACCACCACATGAGCCACCAGCATTCGCTCAACCCCTGATATCAACACCCCAAAGCCGAGTTTCCTCCCTTTCGACACACCACGTCACTCCTGCTCCTCCGTTCCCACCACCAATACCGAGCACCACCAGCTCCACCATCCGCCGGAGCCGTCTTCGTCCACTTCATCATTGCGGCCACCAGCTTAGTCTCCTCTTTTCAGAACGATCCACCAAGGCCGCAGCCAGCTTCGACTAGTGAGGCCGAGGTGTGGGGGGCTCAAATGGAGACCGCTCGTGGACAAGGAACGGGAGATGGAGAGGGTTGTGGAGAATGCAATTGTTTCAGAGGAGGCCACACGAAGGCGGGCATCCATGGCGGCCGAGGGAGATGGGTGCATCCGGAAGTCCGAGACACTAGGGTTGGGTGTTGGAGCTGGATGGCATATGACCGTGGCTGATAGGCACAAAGGATGTTGGCTAAGATTGGTGGAAGGCAAGGCAGGACTTAGGGAGGCAGGAGCATGGATCCTATGTGGTGAAATGGCATAAAAAAAAATTAATGTTCTATTGATGGTATGGACCCTACATTTGTAATTAGTTTCAATTGGGCACCAATTTTGAAAATAAATTGGGTTTGAACTCCATTTGAGAAAAAAAAAATTGAATATATGCTTTAACAGTACACAGAGTTAAACTGAAATCCCGTCTACCTTTAAGCTCATTCCTTTCAAATTATCCCTGAGCAATGATATAAGTAAGCATTCTATATCAGGTACTCCTGCTACTTGAGTATCCCTGTGTAGTGCTCCTTCAGGAATCTTGGCAGTAACTTGTGGAGATAGAATTTTGATCGGGCTAGCGACATTTTCTTTTGCTCTTGCCTCACTGATTGCTGGATCGTATGCGGACCGAGTTTCAGTGGTACTTCCTCTGGCAGATGGAGATGCCAAATGTATATACTGATTTCGAGGAGAAGGCAGAGGTGAATATGAATGTCTTCCCTTTGTAGAGGTAACAGAGCATGATTGAGGCCTTTGAATGGGCTTGGGAGCAGCACCAGCTAAAAAAGTGACAAGAAATAAGCAAAAATAATGAGATATTTAAACAATCAAAACACCAAGAAAATTATTCTTGACATTTACCTTGTGAAGGTTCCAAATTTCTCTTTTTAAACTGATGCTTTTGCTTCCATGGACTAGCTACAAAAGGATAAATCCAGAACCATTAGTAAAATTATCCCCTTATGGCATCAAAGATCCATAAAAGCACATAAGTATCACTGGAATGTTCTATAAGAAAAAGAAATGGGGTACGATTTTTTGGTGGAATATTTTTGAAAAATTACAAATGGGGTTCAATTTCACTCTTGACTAAAATTATGGGGCTTGATTGCTACAAATGAAACTTCTGCGCCATAATTTCACCATTGAGCAAAGTTAAAGGTCGAATAGCAACTTTCTTTCATGATAGTGTCTAAGATGAAAATTTTCCAGTCACGCATTGATTTTCTACTAATTTCTAAAATTAGATTGTTCAGCCGAATAGAGGATGATCATTCTTGTTTCTTTTATTTTTTAATTCATTTCCAGGCAAGGGGATGGCGTGGAGCCAACACAGGCAAATCACCTTCGGCAGCAACTAATGCTTTCATTTGATTCTTCATTGATGGATTGCCAGGATCCATAGGTTTTGTCCTGAAATGCAGAAACGGAAAAGATGGACAAAAACAGGAAGTAAATATGTTAGAACCGGAAGCAAGACTTCAGCAACTACTACTTGCTTAAAACTTAAATCAAGCATACATGGGACAATCTGACACAGCCGTTCAAGGTTTATTTATTCAATGGCATCTCAAGTCTATAGCACAACACCCAACAGCGTGAAAGGGTCCTGCTCATGATAGCAAATCTTGGTTTGGGACTTGATTTGGAAAATGAATATTAGGAATCTGGCTGTTGGACAATAAATGCAGTCAATACTGTTTCAAATGTGATTGAGGGAACCTTGATAAGTACTCTATGCAATTCAAGCACCAAGAAACGAATCTTCTATATACTAAATGAGAAACCACTAGATAAGAGAACGACACATTGCATTGTGGTACATTTTTTCCCATCTGAACACACTTCACTATGGACCTATATTTGCCTAAAACATGTACTCCGTATAACTTAGCCGTTGTTACAATCAGTACAACAAGTTTGTACACAGACACAAACTGTTATAATTACTGTTGCGACTTGAAGTATCATGATTAAAAAATAAATTAAGAAGTAATAAAAATTCTTCACTAATTTGTACAGTAGTAATTTTTTTTAAAAGGCAAGTCTAAATTCAGCCCTATAGTAGGTTACATTATATTGCATAAATTATTGTATTATACATTCTTATATAATAATGATAACTATCTGCACATTGTCAAGGAAAATGTAACTTTAACACATAAATTTAACATATCACAATTCATATCTATCTCAAATAACTTTCAAAATTTTTAATATTAATGGATAATGGATACATTAGTCTGCAATCTATTATTATTAGTTTCTATTAATAATAATACCTTTTTATAAAAGTCGTGCATTTTGCACGGGACCTATACTAGTTTAATATCATGTTCCCGTCAATAGCAAATTAAGGGGGGTCAATATGAGCCTAACCACTATGGAGACACACAAAGAGATCTTTATTGATGGACTATCATGGCAAAAAAATGCATCCAAAATTGCTTCACTCGACCCTTTATCACAATTTGAATGGCAACTAAAGTTAACATAGGAAAACATTATTTATCCGTAAACATGTGAAAGACAATTACCTAGTTATTTGTTAAAGGTTCGGTAGGTGAATAGGTTCCTGGGTTTTAAGGCTCTGATGTTATTGTAAACATGTGAAAGAGAATTACATAGATGGACAACAAAGATGAGAAACAAAGCGAAAACGACTACAGGCACACATCAAATACCTTACAAGCTAAAAGATAGACTTGGACTACATAACATACGTGCGTGATTTGTGGGATTGCTCGCATTGTAATGATCTCATTTTAACGTGCCTACTAGTAGACTCATCTAGCTCACGCTTGGTAGTCAACTTGCGCCAAACATATCCAGTTTCAACAAGTAAACCATTACCATTACCATCACCACCACCACCACCTTGACGTTCTTCATATATATCACAGTCCTTTTCATCCGCCCATGTAAAACGATATTCCTTACCACCAACATCGATAACCTGGAAAAAAGAAAATAAGTTAAAGGTTAAACAACTTATAATTATCCCACATCGACAAATTATTACAAGGTGATGAACTTCTATTACGGAGTACATATAAATAAGAGTAACCACCTTCAATACAAATAATAGTAAAATTATCCCACATCGACAGTTTATTATTAATAAGGTGATGAAATTCTATATTATAAATAAGAATAATCATTCGTTATCCACCAAAATAAATTGAGTCTTAAAGAGCTCTTAAGATTATAAATGTTAAGTAATTATCGTATATTGAAAAATTGTGATGTTATATATGGAATTTTACATCATAAATAACAGTCATCATTTTTTTTAAATATCGACCAAAAAAATTTTGAGTCTTAAAAAAGTTCTTAATAAGACTACAAACATAAAGTTATTCTACGTCGAAAAAATTAAAATAAGATAATGATTCTATATTATAAATAAGAGTGATCATGTATTTTTTATTTGGTCTTAAAAAGAGCTCTGAAAACAGTAAATTATCCCACATGGAAAAATTATAAATAAGAAATTCTATATTTTAAATAAGAGTAAACATTCATCATTAGATATCAACCAAATAAAACTATTTCGAGTCTTATAAAAAGTACTTAAGACTATAAACTTAAGAAATTCTACATTATAAATATGACTAATCAATCGTTGTTGGATATCTCCCAAATCTCTTTAAGATTATCACCTCATGTAAAAGTATCCCAAGAGTTCTTGAGACTACATCTAAACTTAAGTCAAAATTATCATACATCGAAAATATGATGAGGTGATGAAATTTTATATTTCGTATTATAAATAAGATAAGATTAATCATTCGTTCTTAGATATCAATCAAAAATCTTTTGAGTCTTAAAAAACAGTTGAGAACTTACGTAAGATTATCTCAAATCGAAAAATTATAATAAGGTGATGAAATTCTATTATATAAATAAGAGTAATCATTTGTCCAAAATTATCATAAGGTGATCGAATTCTATTATATAAATAAGAGTAATCGTTCATCCTTAATAACTTAGATGAAAAAAAACTTTTTTTAAGTCTCAAAAAGAGCTCTTAAAAACCGTAAACTTAATTAAGTAAAATTATCACGCTTTTGAGTCTTAAAAAAAGTTCTTTAAGACTAAAAACTTGAGTAAAAATTATCCCACATCAAAAAATTATGATGACTTGATTAAGTTCTATATTATAAATAAGAGTAATTATTCGTCCATAAATATCAACCAAACATCTTTTGAGTCTTAAGAAAACTCTTAAAGACTATAATAAACTTAAGTAAAATTATCTCACATCGAAATCAATTAATCAATATATTATATATTAATAAAGGAGAAACTTCTCGAGCGATTTGATTGGTCCAAGTTTTTTGATGTATTTTTAATTTTTAATATATTTTTTAAGTTAAATAAAAAATATAAAAATTTGTATATGAAAAAAAATTCTACCCCACCTAAGACTCGATTTTTTAAAAAAAAATTAAATAAAAAAAATATAGGAATTTGTATAGGAAAAAAAAACAATCCTAATCCATTTAAGACTCAAAAAATTATCACTATATAAAACCGAAGATTATCACCTCATAAGGCAACAAAAATTGGACAGCGACCGCGTGAAACTATTAGTCAATTCTATTTAATAATTGTTTTAATATTCATTTATTCACCCTAAAAAAATATAAAATTAAAATTTTGAACGGCTTTAGATCTCAACATAAAAAATTAAAATTAAAATATTATATAATAGGGTGATATAATTTCATTATATAATTAAAAGTAATCCTTCGTCTTTAGATCTCAACAAAAAAAAGAGTTTGTAAGACTATAAAATTAAGTAAAATTATTTCACATTGAAAGAATAATGTCATTGAAATAATGTCATTGAAAGATGTTGTGTTTTTTAGTAAGTGATTTGTCCCACATTGAAAGAATAATATAATGTTGATGTGTGAAATTTACTACGAGTCTTAAATACCTTTTTCTTCCATAATGGTAGTTATAAGTAAAAAAGCGAGGGTAGTATAGTAAAAAGTTAGACCCAATAGAAAATATTTACGATGGGAAGAAGATAGAAAAGCGAACGAAAATAGAATATGGAAGAGATACAAGGAAGGAGGGAGTACTTCGTAATATAATTATACCACATTGAAAGATTATCATAAGGGAATGATCCTATGATTATAAATTGAAGTCATAATTAGTTTTTAGATATCAATTATCAACCCAAATATTCACACAATAATAAAAAATAGAGATATTATGAATTTTAATTATTATCTTCACAATAGTGAAATTTGTTAGAAGAAAGTTTAAATTTGTGTTTAAGTTTTTTTTCGATGAACGAGGGAACCCGCAGCCGCTACCTCTTTGGTGCGCTTTAGGTAAAGCCTCGGGTGTACGCATAGCCTGCAAACCACGCACACCAAGGTAAACCGCCCATGGGCGACAGGCTCGAAGTCCATAAGGCATAGTCTCAAGCCATACAACTCCCACAAGTTCGCGCTTTGCATGGCCTTGAACCTGAGATCCTTGGGCCGATGACCACAAATTTGTGTTAAAGTTATTCAAGGTATAAAGTTTGAAAAATGATGTTATTTAAGGTATAAAATATAAATTACCCTTATTTTTATAATCTTCATATAAGATCTTTTATTTATATACTCCCTCCGAGTTCCTATTATTGTCTCACTTTCCTTTTTGGGCTGAGTTTGATTTTTGTCCCACTTTCCTTTTGAGGCCATCAATATGTGGTTCACAATTACTCTCCAATTTCTCTCTCTTCCCCCTCCTTTTTTTCAACCACTCATTTTCCCTTACTTATTTTTCACCCAAAAACCTTTTGGGACAATAATAGGAACTCGGAGGGAGTATAACTTTTTTTTCAATGTAATTAAGCCAACTAACTCGTGCAGTGCATGAGCTTTAATCTAATATTGTATTTAAAGTGGGCGGTGAACTGAGAGGTCATGTATGAAGTCTAAAATGGGTGTGGAACAATGAAAAACAATAGATTTAGTGGAAATTGAGGTGACACAATTAAAGTCAGAAAAATCGGAAGCATAATGTTCTTTGAAAGTTTTATGAAGTAGTCTGTATTGAGATTAGACTTACAACTTCTAAAATTCGCAAAAATTTCAAGATTTTCCCTTTAAACAACCATAACTGAACATTTATACTAGTACTCCCTCCTTTCTCTTGAATAAGCCCCCTTAGGGATGGGCACGGATACCAAGGAAAAGGGGTGGAGTAGGGGTATTTGTTGTCTTTTTAAGAAATGAGTGTGGTAGATTAAGTGTATTAAATGAGTGAAGGAGAGAGGAATATGAGAAATTATATGAGGGTAAAGTAGTAAAAAAAAGTTCGAACTTTACCTCATTAGGAAATGGGGCTAATCCAAAAAAAGGCTCAAAGAGGAATATGGGGCTTATTCAAGAGAAAGGAGAGAGTAATACTTTAAATTGTTAAGGTATGACAAGCATTGAGAGAATACCATAGCTATAGGAGCAATTAAGACGGGATGCAACCATAATTCATATGAAAAAAACAAGTATACACTCCATATTTGTATTACACTAAATGCAGAACTATAGTTGTCGCAAATGCAGAATAAAATAGCATAGCAATAGGAAGAGAACTCACATTACCGTCAGTTGTAGGGTTAGAATCAAACTTAATTTTTGCGGCACCACCTTTAGCTTCAACGCGCCTAATCTCGCCAATAAGGTCAGGATGCAGCCGAAAGATGGCCGCCAATGAGAGCGGCTCGCCGCTGACAAGACGAAAACTCTCGTCGGCAGTTACCTGCTCTGGCCGCGGCGGGGGGACCGAGGACGACTGTGTGCGTCCGCCGAGGGAGAGCCGGTTGGCGGCAGAGAGCGTAGGTAGTGGGAATGACTTGCGCTTCGGACCACCGCCGCCTCTTGCTCCAGCGCCTCCGCCACGGCCGAATTTGTGGGAGCCGTTGTACATCATGTGCGATTTCTCCCGTTTATGTGTCTAGTCTAGTCTACTAATTAAGGGAGTTGCGAGGAGACGAGGCATTGGATTTTCCGTGTGCTGTTTGTTTTTACTCGAACCCTAAGAGCAATCTGTTTTATTCCATAACTAGTTGAAAAGTCTTCCCTTGTTGGCGAAAACACTGTAAAGTTGGAATTAAAACACACTAATGTTATAAACTTTACAAAAATAACGGTTAGTCAATACAAATGCCACACTTTACCAAATGGCTAAAATAAAAATTCCCCAAACGAGTTTGACAATCCATAAATAAACATGAATGAAGAAAGAGTAGGATTCATGCTACTTGCAATGAGATAAAAGAGATAAACATTTTATATTAAAAAGAAAATTTCTATAAATAGAAAAACTTACTTAAAATATAAACAATCTATTTATACGGAAATATGTAAATTGTTAAAATAAGTTAACTGTACGAAAAATAACATTTCTCATAAAATTAACATTTTATTAATATCGTCGTTATCGTAACTTAATATATTTTTAAGTTCGTTATCAACAGTATAAATCAAATGTCATAAATGAATATATAATACTTTATAAATATTTAGGAAAATCGAGTTAAAATGACAAATCACATAAACGATACGTCTTAATAAAATGATATCAAAATTCAATGAGTTCAGGAGTTTTACAAATAAAACGAGATTTTACAAACCTTTCGAATTATTTTTAGTAAATAGATTTTATTAATAAATAATCACTACAAGGACAAGATGATTTACCAACCGACAAAATTGGTCGGTAATACCCTAAATCGGTCGGTAAATAAGGACACCGACCGCTTAAGAAAATATCGCGACCGCAAACAAAACAGTCGGTAATTACCGACCGTTGTTGTCAGTCGGTAAATACCGACGAACAAGACAGTCTGAAAATTAAAATGGCGGTCGGTAAATTAATTCACCGACCGAAACTGGCGGTCGATAAATTGGGTACATCAGTCGGTAAATAAGGATTAGCGGTCGGTAATTCAGTCGGTGACTACCACTTACCGACCGATTTCGTCGGTCGGTATTCGTCTTCAACTAATGACAAAATGATGACAAAATGGTTTGGTCGATTTCAAATGAACATCGGTCGGTAATTGGGCATATCAGTCCGTAAATGGAACTAACATTTATGTTTTCAATTTATTTCGTTGTCCTCCCATTTGCAGCATATGTATCTGCATTTATTCATTAACAATAAATCCAATTCACTCAAAAACCAATAGCAACAAATACAACCTTCACTTCACCATTCATTCATTCATTTCAACCTTCAACACCATTCATTCATTCACTTAACTTCAACCTTGAACACCATTCATTGACATAGCTTCACATATTATTAATTCACATAGCTTCATCCTTCCACAAACTTTCTAAAATGTTTAAACTACTTAAAAGAACAAACTAAAGTTTAACCAACTTAAAAGAGTACTAAAGTTTAAACAACCTAAAAGAGTAACCAAAGTTTAAACAACTTAAAGACTAAACAATTAGATGATTATCCTACACTTTAAAACCGACGCCGGCTCCCCCAACTCCACCACCTCCAGAATTATCATCATTCGGATTACGAAAGTTCCTAAAATCATTCGGATTGCAATTTTGAGTTTGGAAGTGTTGTGCAAGTTGTGCCATAAGTTGCTCTTGTTTCATAATCATCTCATCACTAGCCCGAGCTTGTTCATCTTTCCTCTGTTGCTCTTCTCTAAATTTCTGGTTTTCCTCTCTTTTCTTATTAAAGGCTTCCAACATTTGGTACTGGAATTCAGCTACATGGTTTTCGACTTGAACTAGAATACCGAAAATGCAGCGGACTTACCCTACCCTTCTTGTCCACACTTACCCTACCCTTCTTGTCCACAGAAGATGAAAAGTATAATGTCCGCATAAGATGCAACGGATTATTAATAAAACAAAAGGGTTCTCCATGGCACACTCAATTAGCATAACCAGGCGTAAACCCTTTGCTAATGAGATGCTCTTTCAAAGTAAACTCATTCAAGTACTTCAAATTTTGGCACTTCACACCCGGACATCTAAGAATCTGATGTTTCGTGTATTCTTCTTGTTCCTTAGCATATAGAATAAAATCATCCACCCCAAGTATAAACGCATACTTAACTTTATTTCTATCGTCTACCCTTTCATACATCGATTTTCTTTCCATATTCGTCATACGTAAATTTTCTATAAAAAAAAGCAAAAACTTATTTAATTTGACAATATATAAATTTGAGACATTAGACTATAGGGACAAAGGAGGCGGAGGGCAATGCAAGGATACAAAATAGAGCATTTGAGGCAGTAATTAATAGGAGTATATTTTCTTTGCAATGTTCTTTACTTTCTACGTAATATTTTCTAATTTGGATCTTTTTAGAGATAGATGAATGGAGTAAGCTTCAATAAGACTTACCAAATCGACACATTCTAAGCTAGCAAACAACACTAATTATTTATTATACATGTTCCAAACTACACTAAACTATATTAACCTATACCTAAGCTAACACCTAATTATTTATTATACATGTTCCAAACTACACTGAACTATATTAACCTATACCTAAGCTAACACCTAAGTTCATCAGTTTATTCAAACTATACTAATTAGTATAGTAATATCAATATTACACTACATTTAACTCTAACCATCACAATTACAATTAAGCTAATTAACAATATTCAAACTATTCTTTCTTCTTGTAATAGTAAGATCAAACTATTACTAATTAGTATAGTATCATTCAAACATTCAAACTATTATTACTGATTATTGTAGTCACTAATTCTAGAAAAAGTAGGAAGTGACGAGGCCAAATTATTAATCGTGAAATGCAAATGCCAGATTATTTACTCCGTAGTTGATGAGATTATAAGAGAAGATACACATGAATTGATATTCACAAATCTAATAGGCCAACCCCTAAACCCTTCTTCCCCGCCATTAATTCAACGCTCCTTCAACAACAAGGATCATTCAAATATTCAAACTATTTTTTCTCTAAACCACCAACAACCCAACCCTAATTTAAGCTAATTAAGGTAACCTAACATCTAATTAAATCTAACCAACAATTAAGCAATATACAAACCAACAATATACAATCTAACCAACAATTAAACAATATACAATTAAACAATTAACCAACCTTTGTCAATAATTAATCAACAATTAACAATAAATCTAACCTAAAATCAATTTCATCTAACTTAAACAATGTTTCATCTAATTTAACCCTAACCAACAAATTTCATCTAATTAATCTAAATTAAACTAACCTAGCATGAATTCATCAAACACACAAGAATAATAAAGCAAATCTAAACAAAATAAAACAACAAACCAGTGTTACCAGATTCGCAGTTCGCCGGCACGATTTCCGAACTAGTTCGCCCGGTTGACGAATTAGTACGTTCGCGAACTAATTCACCATCACCAACGAACTGAATTTTGAAATAGAAATTGCTCAATCAAGCATGAAAACAACAAAAATCAATCCGAAACAATACTATTACCTTGACTCCCTAAAAGGCAAAGAGTTTAAACTGATGAGCCCATGAAATGAAACAGAAGTAGGAGAAAAATCTTCAGAGTTTCGACTTTCAAACACCACGAAACTTTTCAATTTTTTCGAGGAAGATGAAGAGGAGGAGGATAGATAAGCGAGGAGGAAATAAAGATGATATATTAGGAGGAGGAATAGGTTGATTTCAATTTTTTCAATTTCAATTCTCAAATTTTTTTTCTCGAAGGAATGGGTTGATTAGGAGGACGAAGATGAAAGATGTACAGCACCACCAACTCTGCCCATAGAGTCATAGGGTTAGGGTTATAGACGACCGTATTAGGTATCGATAGTTATGGAGTGCAGTTAGACCTGGCAATCCGGGCCGGGTCTGGCACGGTTTTTAGACACGATCGGCCCGGCCCGAGTGGAAAATCGTGTCTGGCATGGTCCGCCGTGTCTTGGGTCGGGCCTCGGTGACAAATTGGGTGAGAAGTCCGTGCCTGGCACGTGCACGGCCGGGTACGGCAGGCCCAAGCACGGCCCGAGCCTGGGAAAAATGACCGTTTTTTTACCGTTGGAGTGCAACGTCTCTTTCTTCTTCTTTTTTCTAATATTTTTTCCTATAAATAATCATTTCATCGAACTCCCTTCACATAGGGACGAAGCTACGAAGCTAAAGGTAGGCCAAATTGGGCCATGGCCTAGAGTACAATTATAGCTGTTCATGGGACGTACCGCCTGATTGGCCCGGCCCGTCCGACCCGAATTTTTAGCGGGTTTGGACACAACATTTTCAAAAATATACAAAGGCTCGGCCCGCGAACCCGTCCCAAACCCGCTAACCCACTTGTCCGTGGGCCAAAATTTCACACCTAGCCCGGCCCGTATCCGGCCCGAACCCGCAAATGATCACCTCTAAGTACAATATTAAAATTAAGTAGATCTTATAAGCAATGTTCTGTTTGTAGATTAGTGGTAAGCCTTGATGTCATGGTTAGAATGGTTGTGGGACCAAGACATTGAAGCAGCCTCTCGTTCTTTTCACGATTTTCTTTCTACCTTTTTTTAATTTTGATTTTCTGTTTAAATTTGCGATAACACACATCTTCACACAAATTAAGAATTATCTCCTTTGTATTTAGTTTGCATTTTTAAAATTGATTATGATCATTATTTTAATTATAAAATGTTTTAATAAAGTTTAAGACCATTATATGGTATAAATGAACCTTTTAAATTTGGTGCATTTGATCGTGTAGTGACCTATTTTATTTTTTACTTAAAGTCTCAATACGATTTTTCTTCAATACATAGATTTCGATAAAATAAATACTCCATGTATTTGAATGAAAATTGATACTTGTATATGATTCATTATTTAAACAAAGAATGATGACTCGTATTAATTTTCTCGATTCAAGTAATAATCAAAATAATTCTAAAAAAATAATAATCATATTAGTATATATCGACTCTTCTAAAATACGTGAATTCTATAAGGACTAAGGAATATTAATCAATATATAAAGTAGGTTTATAGCATGGTCTAAAAATATACGGTTAAAGGCTAAGTAGGTAAAATTGGCCCGTGGTCATTTTCTTTCCTGACTTCGTCCCTGATTTCACACAATCATTCTAATCTATTTCTAATCGTTCTAATCTATTTCTAATCTTTTATTCATTCTTATTAATACTCTCAAGTCTCAATACTCTACATTTCTACTATTCTAAATTTCTAATATAAGTTATAAAAAATTATTATCCCCTCCGTCCCAATAAATTGTTTGCCTATTTCTTATGGGGTGTCTCAATGAATTGTTTGTCTTTCTATATGTAATTTGACCATTCTCATGAGTTTGGCTCCACATGTCACTTCCTCATTGGATCTCTTCCCCTTAGTGCCAAAAGTAAAGGCAAACAATTCATTGGAACGGAGGGAGTACTAATCATATAAAAACTATATATATAAAAATTATTACTAATCTTAAAAAAATATATCTACAAAAATATAGTAATTTTGATATAATAAGTATTAATCTTGAAGTTTGAAGAATTGAAGGTTTTGGATGCGTGTTCGATGCTAATTTGCTACATTGAAGAATTGATCGTATCGGGTTTACAGTTTTTTTTCATTATAATCTATTGAATCTCGATATTCGACCGCTTCTCCGGACTTCTACAAGCTTTGTTTGCATTTTCTAACTTAATCTCTTTTACTTTAATTTTGTTAGGGGTGTTTGGTTGGAGGTTTGGAATGGATTCAATTCATTCCAATAATGTTTGGTTGAAACATTTGGGAATAGAGTTAGATCCCATTGGATTCTAACTCCATTTCTATCCCTTGGAAAGTTGGAATCACATCCCCTACCCCAACCTCAAGTTTCCAATTTTATTTCACCTTAATACAATTACAATCCATTCCACCATCAAACCAAACAATTGTAAACAAGTATGGATATCTAATTTCAATCCTTCATTGAATCACACTCCATTCCGATCTATTCCAATGCTATGAACCAAACGCCTTCTTAATTATTATTGTTTTTATTACTTAATTATAGTCTTCACTCTTCACCTATTCACTTATTATAATTAAGTTATGTAGACATGACATAGGTCCACCCCGACGCGGCCACGTACGGATTTGGGTAGGCAAATAAATCTCGTGGTAAGATTGTTCTCGGGTCAAAATTTAAATTGAAATAAGAGTCGCCATCGAACATTGTGGGAGTTTTGACCCATTCGAACCCACTCTATACTTAGGCGTATCGTGCACAGAGCACGACCCGCTTTAGTACTAGAGCTTATGGGGGTTCGTTCCTTTGCATAACGATACCGATGCCGAGTTATCGGATATCATGTATCGAATGACTCTCGTTCGCCAACGGTTTCGGGCATCCGGAAACCAAAGGTTCTGAGTAAGGGGTGAGGGTACGTGTTGGGAAGCCCACGAAGGACACCCAACCCCTCCCGCTCTTAGCGGTCTCTACTAGCTGATATCGTTCGGTTTTCGTGTACGCGCATTAGTGTGGACATGACATAGGTCCACCCCGACGCGACCACGCGCGGGTTTGGGCGGCGGTATGTTCTCGTGATGAGATGGTTCTCGGGTCGAAATAGGAGTCGCCACCGAACTTTGTGGGAGTTCGAACTCGTTCGAACCCACTCTATACTTGGGCGTATCGTGCACAAAGCACGGCCCGCATTAGTACTAAAGCTTATTAGGTTCGTCCCTTTGCATAATGATACCGATGCCGAGTTGTCGGGTATCGTGTATCGAATGACTCTCGTATGCCAACGGTTTAGGGCATCCGGAAATCGAGGTTCTGAGTAAGAGGTGAGGGTACGTGTTGGGAAGCCCACAAAGTACACCCAACCCGCCCGCACATAGCGGCCTCTACTAAGATATCTTGGTTTTTTAATGCGCGCGTTAGTAATTCGGTGAAATGTTATGCAAACATTGTCTTACGATACATAAAATATAATACGTGTTACTACGTCATTTAATGCATCTCGGTTTATGTTGAAGTGGTTTAGCATGCTGTAGACACCCGCATTTTGACTGCCAGGTGTCTATGGCAGTTTCCAAAAAACACCCGATGATGATCGGACGCTAACGTGTTCTAATGCGCTCGGATACGGGCTCGAAATCAATAATGTCCAGCATGGGCTTTTAACAGGATACAGATCTCACAAAACCAACCTCAAATTCAGGCCTAGTGGGTCGTTTCGAGCAAAATAAGACTAATTTGGGTCAAAACCGACACCAAAAATAATTCCCGTCTTTAGCGACCGGGTCAAAACCCGGTCAAGACAAACCCGACACACAAAAGCGACCTGATGCGTCTCGAAACTTGCGCCACAATCCAAAAATCAGCCAAAATCATTCCAAAAACAATGCAAATCAATCACAATCAATCAAGAGCAAATCAAGGCAATCACGCCCAAAATAGCCCGGTTTAGCCACTCGGTCGAGTGGATAGACCACTCGATCGAGTGGAGCCTCACAAAAACGGTCCAGGTGCATCCGCGAGGGCACTCGACCGAGTGCACCCGCGCCACTCGGTCGAGTGACCCATGTGTCGAGGCCCCTATAAATACCCGTCAACCTTTGACACAAAGAACAACTTTCTTCAAGGACAACTCCTTTTACAAAAATCCGATAACGGTATTATAATCATATAAGACATGATTATAATACCGACAAACCGAGTTAAATCTAAATCCGTCAATATTTTTATTTGACTCGGCCAATCATCTATTTAAAACACATTAAAACAAACGAGTCACAACTCGCACAGGTGCCACTCGACCGAGTACACCTGCTACTCGATCGAGTAGCACCCTAAATTACGGGCAGTAGCGTCTTCCAGGACGCACTCGGCCGAGTCCAGCCATGACTCGACCGAGTGGGTCCTGCAGCCCAGAAACCGAGAGTTCTTTTTTATATCATTCGAGCCTCGTCTTTTTAAAAGCGACTTAGTCGACACGTGTAAAGTTAATCACGTAGCTTTTCCAAAATTCATGCATATCACTTCACTTAAACGATTTTGATCGACGGTCTCACATTATTAATTTTATGTCGACGACTCTTTAGTCGTATCCGATGTAAAATTAATTTAGACTCAATTTCTCGAGGTGATAAGTCGGGACAAGGCATCGAGGTTCGAGATCGGGCTAGCACCACGTCTAGGTCTCGAACCTCCGTCCTTTGATTAATACGCAATATAATGTGTAACTAATTAAAGTTTGTCCACCTACACAAAATCACGGTCTAGTTTATACACGGGTCCGTTTATAATTATTGTTCGTCATTTCAATTGTATATTTCAATTGTTCTATTTTATTGTACGCCGTATTGTGAATTCCGGGTTGTATTCCGCCCGTGTAACTTGTAACCGATTTATTTCACTTTGCTTTATTTATTTGCGTTTTACCGTTTGTAAATGAACCCTCGCATGCTAAATCACTTCGACAATAAATTAGATGCATTAAATTGACGTAGCTCACATTTAATTCGCATGCTTAGCTAAAACGCTGTTTGCATAACATTTCACCGAATCACTAACGCGCATATTAAAAAGTCAAACGATGTCCTAGTAGAGGCCGCTAAGTGCGGGCGGGGTTGGGTGTCCTTAGTGGGCTTCCCAACACGTACCCTCACCCCTTACTCAGAACCGTGGTTTCCGGATGTCCGAATCCATTGGCAACGAGAGTCATTCAATATACGATTAACCGCTCAAGTCGGCATCTATATCGATATGCAAAGGGACGAGCCCAATAAACTCTCAAACCAAAATGGGCCATACTTTGTGTATGGACCATGGCGATATAGAGTGGGCTCGAATGGTTCCGAATAACCATAAAATTCGGTGGCGACTCCATTTCGACTTAAATTTCAATTCGATCCTTCTCATATGGAGGTGCATTCGCCTAACCCAAACCCGCGCATGGCCGCGTCGGGGTGGACCTACGTCATGTCCACAATTTGGCGTCTCCGCTGGGGATCAACCGATGTGTGCCTTACCATCGGAGTTCTCAGGGTGAGACTCGAATAGAAATCGTTTGACGAGTACAATATGCGTTTTAGTTTTACGGTTCATGCATAACCCCATATTTACCCGGGCCGGTACTGGTGACCGACGTCCCACTATACCACGACGTATTCAGCTTTGGATACGTTAAAGGTGTTCATGGTCGACTCGTATGGACTTTGCGGCATGTTCTAAGCTCCACTCGACTTAGGAAGTTCGTCCCATTTCTCGACTAGACTATGAACACTGGTATAGACCCTATTCAGACCGACCGAGACTTAGTGTAAAGCATACATGGCGTCGTTATAATGCTTACGTGACTATGTGCTACTTGGTTTCCGTGTCGTTTTCAAAAATCGTCATTTCAAAAAAAAATGCATCTTTCCAAAAATATTCAAATTTTCAAAAACTCGGAAAGCTGCCGAAATTTAGACTTAAGATTTGACTCAAAACAAGCCTATTTTTTTAGCCGGCATGCTGCCCATTTCGAAATTCGAATTTCCGATCCACCATTCGATTTTCGAATTTTCAAAATTCAATTTTCAAATCCTCGCGATGCCATTTTCAACTTTCAAATCTTCGAGATGCCGTTTTCAAATCTTCGGGATCTCATCTTCAAATCGTCGGAAATTCTTTTTTCCAACATTCAAATTTTCAAATTTCAAGATATCCAATTTTCAAAACCCGGGACACATACCGAATTTAGGACTTATGATTTTACTCAAAATAGCCTGTTTCTAGCCGGTATGCTGCCCAATTCAAAACTCGAAAATATTTTCGAACCATCAAAACCAAGGCCCGATACCCTTTCCGATTTTCTCGAAAAATCGGGCCTTTCCCTGAGATTTTCTCGGGTTTTCCAAAACTATCAAATTTCAAAACCTTCCTCTTCTTAAGACTTCCCGTATTTAGCAGTGTCGGGTCTTGTCATAAGTCATCGAAGTCTTTAGCGTCGAAACTCTGTCGATCTTACATCACGAGTTTCTTCCCTACCCCAGTCCGCCTTATTTGACTAAGGCATGACCCACCTACGTAGGACACACTCCTACAAAGGAGGGCCCGTCTACACAATTGAGTCCAAAGTCTGGGGATGTCTCACGTTGACCTTTCTTCAAACGGGACTCGGCCCACTCGCCGAATCCTAAGAAAGGCCCATCTTTCACGAGTCACCCGTCTAGATGTCTTTTCCGAGTCAACCTTTTACAAGGCATAGCCCTATAAAAAAGGTTCACGGTCCTTACGTCTAAGGGTCACTCGTCCGACACTCGAGTTTTAACAAAATCTTCAACCCCACTCGGGGGCTACCCTCTAGCAGAGCGATCAATCACGGTTGCTCTAAGGGTCACGTCTTACACGTGTTGTCTCACGTACCCCATTTTCGAGTCACTTAGATGTCACACCATCTGAGTCCTATCAGAGTCTTTGGTCTCACTTGAGGGCTATTCTCCGACGGGGAGATTAATCACAGTCACTCCGAGAATCGCACCCCACGTATTTGTCTTAGGAGAGTCTAACCCGAGTCAAACCAGAGTTGTCTCTCCTCCCGCGCTATTTCCTATGCCTTGGTGTAGTCAAGTTCCGAAGCAACATTTTTGATTACGTGGGTATTCTCGCAGAATATGGCACCCACAACCGGAAATAGGGACATGGAAAACACCATCAATGAAATAAAAGCTTCGCTGGAAACAATGGCTAGTAAGCATGCCATAACCGAAACCCATATAGGGTTCCTGAAAACCAACCAAGAGGCCATGAATGCTCGTTTAACGGTCATTGAACGGCAAGACCTCGATTCTGGGTCGGTAAATACTGGGCCATTTGCCAAACTGATCAGCACGGTGCGTGAGCTCGAACAACAGTTCCACGCCCTTCAAGGGAATAATATTTATATTGAGAACTCCCGAGACTATACACCCATCAGTGAGAAACTACCAACAGATCTCAACTTAGAGGGGTTACCCATATTCGAAGGGACGGAGGATCCATTACTACACCTCCGAGCCTTCAAAGCATTTATGGCAATCAAGGGGGTCAAAGCCGACATGTTCATCAATCTGTTCGGCACATCTCTCGGAAAATATCCAAAAGCCTGGTTCTATAGGCTTAATGCAAAAAGATTCCCCACTTGGGAAGATGTGGCTACCGAGTTCGCTAAAAACTATTCTGATAACACTGAACTTCAGACTACCATGCGGACTTTAGAAGTCATGGCCCAAGATCCAACAGAAGGTTTCACCAAATACCTTCAACGTTGGCGGGCCGAGAGTGTTAAGCTGGTAGACAAGCCCAGCGAGAAGACACTAGTGGAGGCGTTCATCAACAACTTCCTACCCTCCTACCGCGTCCATCTTAGGTATGCCGGCATTTCAAACTTTGCAGTGCTTACCGAAATGGGCATCAGGATTGAAGACGATCTTCGACATAACGAAGATATGGGTGAAGCTTCTACCGAAGGCTATACTGGACATCCACTTGAGTCCTTAGAAGCCGAAGACTACTGACAACATCATCCAAGAGTCCAGATTTGATTTGAGTCCGAGTCTGAGTCCGAGTCTAGGATGTTCTATCTCTTTCAGAGTCAGAGTCAACTGTATTCTGTCCTCTTTTTTCCAATAAAATCAGCTTTTTCAATCTCTCATATATGCTTCCCTTTTGTGTTTCCGAGAACATGATGAATACCATCATACACTGTGAGCACATGCACGTAACTATTATAGGCACATCTACAATGACTGCAGGAACTGAGGCCCGTGTTTTCCTTTTACCTATTCCATGTCTGGTATAGCAAGCCACAAAACTACCCTTAGCAGGAGCATATCGAATCCTATGACAAATCCGGGTAGTCTCCTAGTTTGGGTTCAAGACGGGAGGCAAGCCCACTCCCCACAATAAACACCCCTCCAATAAGACCGACGAATCCCTACCCTAGGCGTTAGTCTGACCAAAAAAAAAAAAAAAGCATCGTGACTCTATAGACTTGATGCCAGAAATACCCAACTTGGGACGATACTCCCACCAAGCCTGCTCGGAATTATGATGACAATACCGAGATCCAAACCACCATGCTTGCCGTAGAGTACTCCATCGCGAGTTGCACTTACATAAACACCAACTAGGCTTACACCTTACAAAGGTTTAGCTCCACAAGCCTAATCCAACCGATGGGGCCACCCCCATATCCACCCACAACACCATCGGGGGGTAGCCGTGAAAAAAAAAAAAAAAAAAAACTGGACAGAAAAAAAAAAAAACAAAAGTCCAGGAAAGAAGCAAAAGGCCAAAAAAAAAAGGCCATCGTCAAAAAAAGAGGCACCCATCATCGAGGCTAAAGCGGTCAATCCAAATGAAGAATCCCACGACCGGAGCTAAGAGGTCAACCCAAGAAAAAAAAACAACAACAACAAAAAAATTCAAAAAAAAAAACCATGACCGGGGCTAAAAGGTCAGCCAACAAATATTCAAGAACCCATGACCGTAGTGAAAACGGTCAAATTCAAAGTTATCAATACTCAATCAAGCTGGTCAGCTAACACCACACTCAGCCTTCCCACATTACAACCTTCAAGACCTTCCCGAGACCCAGGACAGAGACATCCCGGAATTTTGAGGATTCAAGCTCCATAGGATACCCCTAACCATTAGGGCCAGACATGGAAACCAGATCCCGCATTATCAAAACCTATCCCAATCGAAGTTCGAGCCATTTTACTCGACTTCCCCTTTACATAACAGAATTCACAATCACCATACACAAACCCGAGAACAGAACTCGTTAAAAATCCCCGAGAGCAGAACTTGTCAAATCCCCGAGAGCAGAACTCGTTAAAATCTCATCCCAACTCTTCTCATCCAAACCAAGAACACGAGAACTCAATTTGCAGTCGGCATAGAACATGCCCAAATAGTTCACACCACCTCTGGGGGCTACCCCGGAGAACGCTCACAGCCACAGGATCAACATCCTAACTATTCTATCCCCTTGATCAAGGCATCATTGGGAATGCACCTAGCCTATACCGTCAATATGGCTAGTCACACACAAAGTCCTATTAGCTTAGGCACCATAATATATCTTCCAATCCACTGAACTACGGCATGGTTTGATTTCACTACACGTGAATACGTAGGCAGCCTTTCAACAGAGGCACAACCACCCGCATTGACACACATTCAAAAAAGCGCCATCATTCCGGTCACGACACTGTCTTGTTCTCAACAGTCTGCTTTGTTGTCCTGGGGGCTTCTCTTAGACAGAAGTTCTCCATCCACTCACATAATCCAAAAGACTTCAAACTAGCCTCCTGTCTATAGTGTGTCCTAGTACTCGGCTCAGTCGAAGACAAGGATCTGTCAGGACTCGAGACAACGCCCACTTCGGGCCTATACCTCGAAACCAAGAATTCAAGAGCGATAGACAACAACATTGCTAAGCCCTGTTGTGCAGTTGCAGTCTCATTACAGACTACTGCAATTCCCCGATAACGCATCCTTCCCATTCCGAGGATTCGACCATGTTGCCACTCGCCTAGGCTACGGAATAGCGCAACCTAAGAGTCTTGTTAGGTGGCCCACCCCCTACCGAGTCACGGTCCAATCCCTCGAGAGTTCAGTCGTGTCTGTCAACTCGTCCGGTCACGTCCAGAGTCGAGTCTGTCAGTATACCTCTCTCTTCAAATTCCTATTTTAAAATTTGCAAAACTTAGCCATTTGAGAAAATCCTTTTCGACAAGGTCAAATTTCGGTCTATTTAAATTGCAAATTTCATTTCTACCCCTTTCATTTTGAAAACCTAGCATGTGAGTTGCTTTCAGGATTTCGATTTCAAGGTTCAAAAATTTCAAAACTTTCAAAAATTCAAAAAACATTATTCCCCAGCGCGAGTCATTTTTACTACCTACGTGTTGCATACATTTTATGTGACTTATACAGGTACGACTCAGACAGGGACATGCAACCCTCTAAATCTTCCCAGCGGAAGCCCAAAGAGGCATTTTCCCCGGAATGGTACGGGATGAGCCCACATATAGGCGCACCCAGGACTTATGCTACAAGTCCGATTCCCCACGGAGTTATTATCATCAGCTCAGGTATGATTTCTAACTTATGGCTGGCGAGCCCTTCACGCGAGTCTAATGGACTATAAACAACCCGATCGGAAGTCTACCAGGTCTTAACGGGCTTGGTAGCTACTCTGACTTTCGCCCTGTCCAAGCCTCAGTCAGAGTGGGGGCTCTGTAGACACCCGCATTTTGACTGCCAGGTGTCTATGGCAGTTTCCAAAAAACACCCGATGATGATCGGACGCTAACGTGTTCTAATGCGCTCGGATACGGGCTCGAAATCAATAATGTCCGGCATGGGCTTTTAACGGGATACAGATCTCACAAAACCAACCTCAAATTCAGGCCCAGTGGGTTGTTCCGAGCAAAATAAGACTAATTTGGGTCAAAACCGACACCAAAAATAATTCCCGTCTTTAGCGACCGGGTCAAAACCCGGTCAAGACAAACCCGACACACAAAAGCGACCTGATGCGTCTCGAAACTTGCGCCACAATCCAAAAATCAGCCAAAATCATTCCAAAAACAATGCAAATCAATCACAATCAATCAAGAGCAAATCAAGGCAATCACGCCCAAAATAGCCCGGTTTAGTTGATCCACTCGGTCGAGTGGATAGACCACTCGATCGAGTGGAGCCTCACAAAAACGGTCCAGGTGCATCCGCGAGGGCACTCGACCGAGTGCACCCGCGCCACTCGGTCGAGTGACCCATGTGTCGAGGCCCCTATAAATACCCGTCAACCTTTGACACAAAGAACAACTTTCTTCAAGGACAACTCCTTTTACAAAAATCCGATAACGGTATTATAATCATATAAGACATGATTATAATACCGACAAACCGAGTTAAATCTAAATCCGTCAATATTTTTATTTGACTCGGCCAATCATCGATTTAAAACACATTAAAACAAACGAGTCACAACTTGCATAGGTGCCACTCGACCGAGTACACCTGCTACTCGATCGAGTAGCACCCTAAATTACGGGCAGTAGCGTCTTCCAGGACGCACTCGGCCGAGTCCAGCCATGACTCGACCGAGTGGGTCCTGCAGCCCAGAAACCGAGAGTTCTTTTTTATATCATTCGAGCCTCGTCTTTTTAAAAGCGACTTAGTCGACACGTGTAAAGTTAATCACGTAGCTTTTCCAAAATTCATGCATATCACTTCACTTAAACGATTTTGATCGACGGTCTCACATTATTAATTTTATGTCGACGACTCTTTAGTCGTATCCAATGTAAAATTAATTTAGACTCAATTTCTCGAGGTGATAAGTCGGGACAAGGCATCGAGGTTCGAGATCGGGCTAGCGCCACGTCTAGGTCTCGAACCTCCGTCCTTTGATTAATACGCAATATAATGTGTAACTAATTAAAGTTCGTCCACCTACACAAAATCACGGTCTAGTTTATACACGGGTCCGTTTATAATTATTGTTCGTCATTTCAATTGTATATTTCAATTGTTCTATTTTATTGTACGCCGTATTGTGAATTCCGGGTTGTATTCCGCCCGTGTAACTTGTAACCGATTTATTTCACTTTGCTTTATTTATTTGCGTTTTACCGTTTGTAAATGAACCCTCGCATGCTAAATCACTTCGACAATAAATTAGATGCATTAAATTGACGTAGCTCACATTTAATTCGCATGCTTAGCTAAAACGCTGTTTGCATAACATTTCACCGAATCACTAACGCGCATATTAAAAAGTCAAACGATGTCCTAGTAGAGGCCGCTAAGTGCGGGCGGGGTTGGATGTCCTTAGTGGGCTTCCCAACACGTACCCTCACCCCTTACTCAGAACCGTGGTTTCCGGATGTCCGAATCCATTGGCAACGAGAGTCATTCAATATACGATTAACCGCTCAAGTCGGCATCTATATCGATATGCAAAGGGACGAGCCCAATAAACTCTCAAACCAAAATGGGCCATACTTTGTGTATGGACCATGGCGATATAGAGTGGGCTCGAATGGTTCCGAATAACCATAAAATTCGGTGGCGACTCCATTTCGACTTAAATTTCAATTCGATCCTTCTCATATGGAGGTGCATTCGCCTAACCCAAACCCGCGCGTGGCCGCGTCGGGGTGGACCTACGTCATGTCCACACATGCGATGTTCATTTAAAAGCGATAAATGACAAACATCAAAAATAAAGCTCGTAAATAAATTACAAATTACATGAGCGGAAATACAACCCGAAATTCACAATACGACGAGCGTATAGATAATAATTGTTTTAGACATGGTGAACATTGACTATATACAGACCCGTAGATAGAAAATTTAATCGTAACTGTAGATTGAATAAATGGACAAATTTTGATCAAGTACACATTGCATCGTATATTGATCTGAGGACGAAGGTTTTAATACGCGTTCGCATATGGGACCGGAGCGTAATGCTAGCTCGATCCCGGGCCTTAGAGTCTTGTCCCGACTCATCATAGCGAAATATTGATGTCTAGACTAGTCGCGCATCGAATACGAAGGAGTCGTCGATGTAGGACTAGTCGTACAAGACATTGCTCAAAGTCGTAAGAGTAATAAAATAGAGTGGGATGTAATGTATGGGTTTTGAAAAGGAAACCACGTGATTGTAAAACATCCCGACTTAAAGTCGTAAACATGACTTAGCGAGACTTGTATCACGTTTAGGTTCACGTTGGTGACCTACAAGGGTCACTCGATCGAGTCATTGAGGGGACTCGATTGAGTGCCCTTCGTGAAGACCCCCTGCCCATTTTTGAGGGGGTCACTCGATCGAGCGCCCTCTGTAACAGGCACAAGATTTGTTTCAAAATGCCCCATTTCGTAATTTGATAAATCGAATCGATGAATAGTCAAGATAAACGTAAATATTAAATAATTTACACTAGCTTATTTTCTCGATAACTCGTTATGCACGACACTCGGTTATGAAACCGGTATCGAGCATTTTAGAGTGGAGTTTGTGAAATCGTTATTAATCGAATTAGAACGAATATCAATTCCCTCCGTGTCACGACAACATTATTAATCCTTACGGATTACGTGATGTTCGATTCCGCGTCAACGGGTTTCGTGCTAACTCAATTGTCAACGACTTTTTTAGGCATGATGTTTGACTACGGAGTCAACATCACACATTTTTAGAGTAACATTTTGAAAATGGCGTCGGACACGTTTGACATCGAATTACCGCTATCACATTATACCCTTAAGTGTCTAGAGCGACGTGCCTCGAAGGGTGCCACCTCTAGTATGACTTTTCAAAGGATTATAACGGACTTTGGACGAAATTCATTATCGAACATATTCGACTTGAAAATTCGATTGTCATCACAAACTTAGATCCTTAGCGTTTCGATGTCGTGATTTAGCTATAATGCCTGCGACTATCGATTTAGCGTCATCGGATGTTGCTTGAATCATTTTGAAAATAGTTTTATTATATTAATATACACGGTACTATATATATGACGAAATAAAAAGAGCGATAATTAAATGTTAGATTGTTAGTAAACGAATAATAAAATGTTAGGAACAATAATTAAAAGTTAGGAACGAAAAATAAAATCTTAGAAGTTAGTAATACGAGAATTAAATGTTAGATGCAAAATGTAAATGTTAGGTGTTAATGGTTAGAATACGAAAATTAAAAGAGAATAGAGATTAAAGAAGACAGGGTTTGTTTACACCTCAACCTACATGCTTATGGTCTCGGAACACGGGCTCGTCTAGTGGCGGTGTAGGCACTGGAGCGTCAAAATGTAGGGCGAGTTAGAGTGTGTACGGTTGAAGAGACGGTTTTCTCGGTTATCGAGAGGTTCGGTCTTGGGATTGGGTAGAGCTCTTGAAGGTGAAGAGAGGATGTGAGAAATGTAGGGTTGAAAGGTTGTAAAATGTGTGAAAGGTGATGTGTTGCGATGGGTAAAGTGAAGAGCCAAGGGAGGGATTTATAGAATTTACCTCCTGGCTAGGGGTCACTCGATCGAGTGGCCTCAAAAAGGGTGCCTGGTTGGTTTTAGGGGGTGCACTCGATCGAGTGGCCTTATGGCACTCGATCGAGTGGGTCTTAGGCGGATAGAGCCCAAATATGAAGGTTTAGATTTTGTGTTTTGACTTTGATTTGGTTGACTTTGTTTGTTTTGTTTGTTTTAACTTTGTATTTGGATGCATGTGAGGCTAGTTTCGTCTCGGGTTTCGACTTTGACCGGGTTTTGACTCAGTCGCAAAAGACAGTTTTATTTTCGGTGACGGTTTCAGCTCAAAATAGCTTTATTTTATTGGAAATGACCAACCGAGTCTGGATTTGAGGTTGGTTTTGAGAGATTTGTACTCCGCTAAGTTCCCAAGTCGGATACTATTGATTCCGAGTCTGTATTCGAGCGCATTAAAGCATGTTTATGTCCGATCATCATTGGGTGTTTTGTTAGAGATTGCTATAGACACAAGCAGTCAAAATGCGGGTGTCTATTGTTAGTAATACGGTTAAATGATATGCAAACAACATTTTTAGCTACGCATGTGAAATACGTGTTAAGCTACGTCATTTAATGCATCGAAAATCATGTCGAAGTTGTATTTAGCATGTGGGTTCATTTAGAAGTGGTAAATGCCACGCAGTGTAAATAACAAAATGAATTACAATTTACACGGGCGGAATACAACCCATAATTCACAATACTTGAACAAAGCAATAATAATAATAATAATAATACGCGGGTTAGTGATGGTAAAAGTAATCTATAAACGGACCCGTGAATAGAAAACGTAAATCGAATAGTTGGACAAACTACGATCGCTTACACACTGCGTGGTGCATCGATCGGAGGACAAAGGCTTTAATACGCGTTTAGCATACGGGACCGAAGCGTAGTGCTACCTTGATCCCGAGCCTCTAAAGAGTCGTCGATATAGGACTAGTCATACGAGACGTTGCTCAAAGTCGTAGTAGTAATGAGATAGAATAAGATATAATGTATGGGTTTTAAAAAGGGGAGCACGTGATTGAATTAACACGTGACGACTTAAAGTCGTAAAAAAGACTTGACGAAACTTTATGTCACTTTTAGGCTCTCGTTGGAGGCCTATAAGGGTCACTCGACCGAGTCATTAAGAGGACTCGATCGAGTGGCCTTCGTGAGAACTCCATCCCTACCCATTTTTGAGGGGGTCACTTGATCGAGTGGCCCTTAGGCACTCGATTGAGTGCCCTCTGTAACAGGCGAAGGTTTGCTTCAAACGACCCATTACATAAATTGATGATTTGAATCGAGAAATAATCGAGCTAGACATAAATATTAAATAATTTTTACTCACTTCGTTCTCGATAACTTGTTACGTGTGACATTCGGTTATGGAACCGGTATCAAGGAATTCGGAGCGTTGCTTGTGAAATCGAAATTAATTGAACTAGGATGAATATCGATTCCCTCCGCGTCACGATATTATTGTCGGTCCTTACAGACCATATGACGATCGATTCGACGTCAATGGGTTTCACGCTAATTCAATTGTCGATGACTCTTTTAGGCAGGACGTCTGACTACAGAGTCAACATTGTGCCTTTAGAGTAATATTTTGAAAATGCTGTCGAATACGCTCGATAATAAATTACCGTGATCGCGTTAATCCGACGGTTATGCGTACGCCATAAGGCGACCAAACCCTTGAGTGTCTAGGGCGGCACACCTCGTAGGGCGCCACCTCCAGTACGAATTTTCGGAGGATTATAACGGACTTTGAACGGAATTCGTTATCGAACATACTCGACTTGAATATTCGATTATCGTCACAAATGTTAGATCCTTTGCGTTTTTATATCATAATTCGGTTTTTGAAACCTACGATAATTGATTTAGCATCATTGGATATTTGCTTGAATCGATTCAAAAATAGTTTTGTTAAATTAATATACACGGTATTATATATGACCTAATATAATAAAAAGATAATAAATGTTAGATTGTTAGTATACGATAAAATAATAGTTAGATGCGAAAAATAAAGTGTTAGATGTTAGTAAACGGAAATCAAAATTTATTAGTTAATAAGAGAAATAAATGTTAGTAATAGTTAGTAATACAAAAACGAAAAGGAGAATCAGAGATGAGAAGAACGGGATATGGTACACCCTCAACTTACATGTTAATATCTCGAAAAAAGGACTCGTAAAGTGTTGTCGTAGACACGGGAGTGGTTCGAGTATGTAGGATGAGTTAGGGTGTGTATATTGGTTGAGGTTGCTCTCGGTTTTCTGAGAATAAGGCATCGAGAAATGAGAATGCGACCCTTCGAATGTTGGACGAGAGAGTGTATTTATAAGGTTTTGCGAAATGCTTCGGCCGAGGATTCGGGCACCCGGAGGCTTGAAAATCAGTACTCGGGCGCCCCCCTTGAGGCGGCCCAGTTTTGGGGCGCTCGGATGCGGGCAGTTGAAGTCGCGCATATCAGAAGTTGCTCAAAATACGGATTGATATCCGTGTTATTTGAGGTAAATACGGATCCAGTTTTGACTAAGTTATTGAGTATATTTGGATGCATTTTGGAACTTTTGAGTTTCGGGTTTCGGCTTTGATCGGGTTTTGACTCGGTCGCAAAAGAAGGTTTTGCCCCCAGGTGGCGGTTTAAGCGGTTTTTGCTCAAATTAGCTTTATTTTATTGGAAATGAACCACTGAGTTTGAATTTGAGGTCGGTTTGAGAGATTCACACTCCGCTAAGTGCCCATGACAAATAATATGGATTCCGAGACCCTATTCGAGCTTATTAATGCGTGTTAGCGTTCGATCATCATCGGGTGTTTTGTTGGAGACTGCTACAACCACGTGCAGGCAAAATGCGTGTCTACAGAGCCCCCACTCTGACTGAGGCTTGGACAAGGCAAAACTCAGAGCAGCCACCAGGCCAATTGAGGATTACGACCTGGTAGCCTTCTGGTCGGGTCGTTTATAGTCCATTAGGCTCGCGTAAAAGGGCTCGCCAACCATAAGGTAGAAATCATACATGTCTTGATGATGATGGCTCCATAGGGAGTTAGACTTGCCTTTGAAGTCTTGGGTGTACCTGTATGCAGATACATCACATCTTGGATGTAGCACTCCAGGAGAAACACCGCCTTTGGTTTTTCACCGAGGAGTAAAGAAGCTGTGCGGGGACTTGCTTTCGATGTCCTGGATGTACCTACATGCAGACACCTTATATCCTGAATGTAGCATTTAGAAGCGACACCTACTTTGATGTTCCGTTGGGAAGCACAAGCTGGTACCTGAAATGTTAAATACATAGGCAGAAATAACGGATACAACAAATAGCAAGATAGCATATAGGAAATGCAATTATCATCCTTTTGAAATCGAAGTCCTGACAGCAGCTGACGTGCTAGGGAATAATTTTTCAAAATCGAAGGCTTAGAAAAATACTCGCAGTTTTATAGACCAAAGTTTGACCTTGTCGAAAAGAATTTTCTCAAATGGCTAAGTTTTGCAAATTTCAAAGTAAGAATTTGAAGACAGAGGCATACCGACAAACTCGACTCTGGACGCGACAGGACGAGTTGACCGACACGACTTGGACTCTCGAAGGGTTGGACCGTGACTCGGTAGGGGATGAACCACCTAAGACTACAAGACTCTTAAGTTGCGCTATTCCGTAACCTAGGCGAGTGGCAACACGGTTGAACTTCAAAATGGGAAGGATCTGTTATAGGAGAATTGCAGTAACCTGTAATGAGACTGTTACTGCACGACAGGACTTAGCAGTAGCGATGCTGTAGTCTAGTGCTCTTTTGAATTTTTGGATTTTGGGATACCTACCCAAAGTAGTTGTTGCTTCGAGTCCCTGACAAATTCTTGTCTTCGAATAAGCCGAGTACTAGGACACACTATAGAAAGGAGCTAGTTTTTGAAAGTATTTGGATTTTGTGAGTGGATGGAGAACTTCTGCCTAAGAGAAGCCCCCAGACGACAAAGCAAACTGTTGAGAACATGACAGTGTCGTGACCGGAGTGATGGTGCTTTTTTGAATGGGTGTCTATGTGGGTGGTTGTGCCCTTGCTGAAAGGCTGCCTACATATTCACATGTAGTGAAATCGAACCAAGCCGTAGTTCAGGATTGGAAGATATGTTATGGTGACTAGTTTATTAGAGCTTTGTGTGTAACTAGCCATAGTAATGGTGCGGGCTAGGTGCATTCCTAATGACGCCTCGATCAAAGGACTAGAATGGTTAGGATGTTGATCCTGTGACTGTGAGCGTTCTCCGGGTAGCCCCCAAAGGTGGTGTGAACTATTTGGGCATGTTTTGTGCTGACCGCATGTTGAGTTCCCGTGTTTGGGGCTGGTAACTGGTTTGGATGTTTTTGGAAATGTGGTGTCAGGCAGTAAGTGGCTTTGATGATTTGAAATCTGGAGCTCGATTTTGTGGAGCTAAGACTTCGAGGGTAAAGTATTGTAATGTTGTAGGAAATGGGGAGGTCAAGTAAAAATGACTCGAACTTCGATCGGGGTAAGTTTGATAATGCGGGATCTGATTTCCATGTCTGGCCCTAATGGTTAGGGTGTATCCTATGGAGCTTGAATCCTCAAAATTCCGGGCTGTCTCTTAGCCTAGGTCTCGAGAAGGTCTTGAGGGTTATAATGTGGGAAGGCTAGATGGGGCGTTAGGTGACCAGCTTGATTGTCATTCTTTTATTTGATGGTAACTCTTGATTTGACCGTACCCCGGTCAAGGGATTCTTCACTTGATTTGACTGTACCCCAGTCAAGGGATTGACCATACACCGGTAAAGGGATTGATCGTACCCCGGTCAAGGGATTCTCTCTTTTTTTGGGTAGACTGTTAGCCACGGTTAGGGGCTTTTGACCGTTAGCCACGGTCAGGGGCTTTTGACCGTTAGCCACAGTCATGGGTTTTTTGTTTACCTCCTAACTCCGGTCATGGGATTTTTTACCCTTAGCCTACGGTCTTGGGCATTGATCGTTAGCCACGGTCAGGGGATTCTTATTTTGTTTTCACGACTATCCCCCCCTGTGGTGTTGGCAATAAGTATGAGTATTCCCGAATCTGTGGCGTCCACTTGTGGACGGATCTGGGGTTGGGCCTATCAGTTGGATTAGGCCTTTTAGAGCTAAGCCTTTGTAAAGTGTAAGCATAGTTGATGTGAGTGAAAACTTGCGGTGGAGTACTCTACAGTAAGCATGGTGGTTTGGATCTCGGGATTGTCAGCATAATTCCGAGCAAGCTTGGTGGAAACATCTTCCCGAGTTGGGTATTTCTTGGCGTTGAGCATATATAACAACGATGCCTCCCTTTTTTGGTCAGACTAACGCCTTAGTTAGGGATTGGTCAGTTTTATTGGAGGGGTGTTTATTGTGGAAATGGGCTTGCCTCCCGTCTTGAACCCAAACTAGAGACTACCTAGGTTTGTCATAGGATTCGATACCGCTCCTGCTAGGGGCAGTTATGTGGCTTTCTATGACAGACATGGAACAGGTAAAGGAAAACACGGGTCCCGGTTTCCTGCAGTCAGTATAGATGTGCCTATTGATCAACATATTTTATATCGTATTTTGTAGTTCCCCGATACCTATTTTTGAGCTTTTCTTCTTCCATATTCATATGTTTAATGTCGATTTCTATTAGAAAGTCGATACTGTCGGTTCTCGTGCTATTTTTGTAGGTTAAGTGCAGTTTCGAGCATATGAAGGAGTAATAGCCCAGATAGCTGAGACGTGGACGAAGGACGAGGAAGAAAACGAAAAGCCGAGAAGCAAATAGAAGCTCAATGACAAGCTCAGCAGCACCCACTCGATCGAGTAGTGCTAAGCACTCGATCGAGTGCCTCATATCCGTGCTCAACCGGACTGCATCAGAATTTTGGGCCGATTTCTCTTTTCAGCCCAAAGACGAACTCAACTTGGAGCGATCACGCGTGCACTCAATTGAGTGGCACTGCGTGCACTCGATCGAGTGCGTTACACCCAGGCCGCGGATCAGTTATTAGAATTATGGGCCTGTTTTGTAAGTCCAACTGATTTCTTTTAAATCAGTTGGAGGAGGATTGTCAGACATCACTCTTTTTCATACTCAGACATTACGTTAGTTTTGCTTAGGAGAAGACTACGTTCGTTTCCGCTTTTTTTTCGCAAGATTCATCGAATTCCGTTCTTCCCTTTTCAGATCTCAATTTTTTCGGTATCGCTACTTTAATTTTAATTTTAATTTCAATTTCAATTTTCTAGTTTAATCCTTGTCTTAATTCGTTCTTAGTTTTCGTAGTTATCTGATTTCAGTCTTGTAGTTTAATTTAATTTGCATTCATCATGTTTAATTGCAATTCATATTTTGTTAGTTTAATTACAATCGTTATGCGTAGCTAAATTTTATCTAGGGTTTAAGGGGATCGATGGGTGTTAATTGGGTTATAGAAAATTGACCTGTCTCTGATCATATGAACTGTCGCCGGAATGTTGTTTTAATTCTAATTGATTAATTACTGGCCAGGATTAATTAGTTAGTATCACAATTAGGACTTTTCGTCGACCGGGTTAAGGACTAATTAGGTCACGACATTTTGGGTAGACTAACTTAATTCTAGCGACCCCAGGTTAAGTTTAGTTCTAAAGTTCGTAGTAGTACCGACCGGACCTACACCTTAGACAGTTCGATTATTGACATGTTAGTTGGCTCCCTGACCCCGATTGATATTCATTGTAAACCTGAGACCCTAGACCTTTTTATTATTGATTTACCTTTTAGTAATTAGCTGTCAGTTCACTTAAACAAACAAGAAAAATAGTGACTTGTAGTCTTAAGTCTAGACCTTAGAACAAGTATTTAAGCCCGTCTCCTTGTGGTTCGACCCCTACTTCACTATCTACATTAGTTAGTGTACCTTAGGGTATCTTTGACTAGGGATACGACTACCCCTGTCAAATTTTGGCGCCGTTGCCGGGGAGACGGTGTTATTTATTTACTTGTTTTGTGTTTTAGCCTTTTAATTGCTTGTCTCGAGGAACTTCAGTTCCTTGAGACCGTTTCTCACATTTTTCCTGTAGTTTCTTCGTATGCCCAGGTCCTCTCGAATTTCAGGCTACGTACCACCATTCGATCTTGAACCAGAGAGAACTCTCCGCAGGTCTAGGAAATTCTACATGGAGATTGCTGAGACAGAAAGATCAGAATCAGTGGAACATTCGGACGACGAGCACATATTCGAAGCACTGTCCTTTGAAGAGGATAATTCCACTACTGCCCCCGAGACAGCGCTAGTCAAGATGCCTCCCAAACTTGCTAGCCATACCGAGCCGGAGCAAAGTTCTCTACCGAAACCGTTGAAGAGGCCCACGGCCACTACAGGTACCTTTGAGATTCGCCCCGCTTTTATCACGTTGGTGGAGCGAAATCAATTCGGTGGAGGACCCGATGAAGACCTGACGAAGCACATGAAGCTCTTCACCGACTATTGCTCTACTATTCCACTCCTCGCGGGAGTAACACAAGAGGAAGTGATGGAGATGCTATTCATGTTCTCCCTACGCGATAACGCGAGAGACTGGATCACGGATCTAGACAAAGAGACCGAGGGAATCACAGACTGGAACTCCCTAGCCTTAGCTTTTTACAAGCACTACTACACGCCGCAGAAGACCAACATGTTGAGGAGTCAGATTACTAACTTTCGACAGACATCTCACGAGAATATCTACGAGGCGTGGGTAAGGTTTAAAAATCTAGTCAAGGAGTGCCCACATCACGGATTCGAGGTATGGTTTTTGTGCAATCAATTCTATAATGGTTTATATGACGATTGCCGAGCTACGCTCGATTCCGCAGCTAATGGCAGGTTCCAAAACAACGTTGATGATGATAAAGCATGGAAATTGATTGAAGATATGGCTACTCATCACTCACGTTGGGGAAATCCACGAGGTAACACCCGGGGAAATAGTGGTGACTCCGAGTCATCAAACGCCATAGTTAGCCACCTAGCCGCTTTAACTAAGCGAATTGATTCCATGGAGCTTGCTAGAACCCAAAACCAACAACAACAAGGCGGTATGTACCAAGTCAATGCAATGTCTGAGGTTGTTTGTGAGAATTGTGGGAATATGGGTCATTATGCCCAAGAGTGTGTGAGATTAGAAACGGCGAATGCATTTCAATCCATGAGACCACACCAACCATACATGAACCAACCAGGCTATGACAAGTCCTTGTTGTCCTATAGGAGTCAAAACGTGCTTAACCCACCACCACCCGGCGGTAACAAAACCGTCCCATATGTAGCATCCCATAACCGACCTTCCCAAAACCATAACAATAACCGACAACAATTTCAAGGAGGGCAACAAAATTGGGGTAACCAACAAAACTGAGGTAACCAACAGTGGGGTAATAACCAACCTTGGGGTAACCAACAAGGGTGGGGGAATCAACAACAATTCCAGCCGATCCCACAAAACCAAAACTAAACCCAAGCTCAGGCTCCAACCAATACCGAGTATGCGGAGATCAAGGCATTGTTGATGCAAGGTATTCAAGCTCACCAAAAGCAAGAAACCCAGATCAACCAAATACTCGCCCATAACAAGATCCTAGATACCCAAGTAGCACAACTTGCCGCTCAAAAGCAAGCTAGGCCACCGGGTACTCTACCTCCTCAAGGCGAACAATCACACGAGCAAGCCAACGCGATAACGTTGAGAAGCGGAACCCATTATGAAGGTCCGAAAATGCCCGAGGAGTATGTTGTGATTGATGAAACCGAGCTAGAGAAGCAAGAGCTCGTCGAAGAAGCTATGAGCAGGCCACGAATTGAGGCTATTCGATTGAGTAACACCACCTCACTCGATCGAGTAGACCCCTAAAACCTGGCAGAGAGCAGTCAAGTGTTCAACTCGACCGAGTCACGCCTGACTCGATCGAGTTGGAGGTCACTCGACCGAGTGGTTTCAGCCCACTCGATCGAGTAGACCCTCCAAAAGTGGTCAGTAGCCCCCCAGCGATACCACTCGATCGAGTGCTTACAGGTGACTCGATCGAGTATGATGACACTCGACCGAGTCAGCCTGGACACGATCGAGTGGAGACCGTAACACCTAATTCAGCTACTTTTCATCCCCAGGTTTCAATTAAGGATGCTAATTCTTCTCAAGCGTCCCCATCTCAAGCCAAGGAGCCTGCGATTCCGATTATACTTCCATTTCCCCACCGACAGCGTAAGACAAAGCTTGATCAACAGTTCGGTAAGTTTATGGAAGTTGTCAAGAATCTGCAGGTAAGTGTTCCTTTTACAGATTTAATCACTCAAGTTCCTGCTTACGCGAAATTTATGAAAGAAATACTAACTCGTAAGAGGTCTTTTAGTGAGACTGAGACAGTTGCTTTCACAGAGGAATGCAACGCGCTACTACAGAGTCGTACTCCGCCTAAGCTCAAGGATCCAGGGAGTTTTTCTATCCCTTGTACTATAGGGACATTAGCTATCGATAAAGCCCTGTGTGACTTAGGAGCTAGCGTCAGTGTCATGCCATACTCTATTTGTTAGAAATTGAATATGGGTGTCTTAAAATGTACCAATATGACTCTGCAAATGGCAGATAGATCGGTCAAGTATCCTCTAGGTGTCTTAGAGGATGTTCCGGTCCAAGTAGGGAAATTCTTCATTCCCGTTGACTTTGTAGTCTTAGACATGGCTGAGGACGCCATAATCCCTATTATCCTCGGTCGCCCTTTCCTATACACGGCAGGGGCGATCATCGATGTCAAAAATGGGAAGCTCACACTCTCCGTAAGAGATGACACCGTGATTTTTAGTCTCGATCACGCTCTTAAGAAGCCCATGATAGAAGAGTCCTGCTATAGCATAGATGTCATTGATTTGGAAATAGAAAATTATATTGACGACTATCTTGGCAGGGACCCTTTGGAGAAATTGCTAACATCCGGCGATGCTGATGCCGAGAAGAGATCATGGAGCGCGGAAGTGGATGAGTTGGAACGCATGCTAAACGAAAAGGAGAGCACTATTTAGAAGGTATACACTCTCGGCACCCCTAAAAAGGAGGTCGAGGTAAGTAAAACTGAACTAAAACCCCTCCCCTCTAATCTGAAATATGCATTCCTAGATGATAAGGGTCTAAACCCCGTAATTGTCAACGCTGCACTCACAGATAGCCAACTTTCGGAGTTGTTAGTCATCTTACGACGACATAAGAAGGCTATTGGGTACAGTATTGATGACCTACGTGGTATTAGTCCCGAGTTTGGAATGCATCACATTCACATAGAGGGAGACCATAGACCATCCATTCAGGGACAACGTAGGTTGAACCCGAACATGCAGGATGTGGTTAGAAAGGAGGTTATGAAACTCCTAGATGCTGGCATTGTCTATCCCATTTCCGACTCTAATGGGTTAGTCCAGTCCAAGTGGTCCCTAAGAAGGGAGGGACCACGGTCATCACGAACGAGAAGAATGAGCTCATTTCTACTCGATTAGTGACTGGATGGAGAATGTGTATTGACTACCGTAAGCTGAACGTAGCTACTAGGAAAGACCATTTCCCACTCCCCTTCATTGACCAGATGCTAGAGCGTCTTGCTTGCCATAAGTACTTCTGCTACTTAGATGGCTACTCGGGATTTTTCCAAATCCCAATCCACCCAGACGACCAGGAGAAAACTACATTCACCTGTCCCTACGGCACCTTCGCATACCGAAGGATGCCTTTTGGCCTTTGTAATGCCCCGGCCACTTTTCAACGTTGTATGATGTCCATATTTTCGGACCTTATCGAGTCTGTCATGGAAGTCTTCATGGATGACTTCAGTGTATATGGCACTGATTATGATGCATGTTTACTTAATCTTTCACGGGTCTTACAATGTTGTGAGGAGACCAATTTGGTCTTAAACTGGGAGAAATGTCACTTCATGGTGACAAAGGGAGTCGTTTTGGGTCATTTAGTGTCCGAACGTGGCATCCAAGTGGATAAAGCGAAAGTCGAGGTGATTGAGCAATTACCATACCCCGTTAATGTTAAGGGTGTGCAGAGTTTTCTTGGTCACGCGGGTTTTTACCGTCGTTTCATCCAAGATTTCTCCAAGATTGCCAAACCTCTAACTCAGCTGCTCCTCAAAGATGCCCCGTTCGTCTTTACTGACGAGTGTGCTCGAGCTTTTGACAGGATTAAGCAGGCTCTTGTTTCCGCACCTATTATCCGAGCTCCCGATTGGGATTTGCCTTTCGAGGTTATGTGCGATGCTAGCGATTACGCTGTAGGAGCCGTGCTCGGGCAAAGGAAAAACAAGGCTTTACATGCGATCTACTATGCTAGTCGGACGTTAGATATGGCGCAGATCAATTATGCTACCACGAAGAAGGAGTTATTGGCCATCATCTATGCTCTAGACAAGTTTCGGGCCTATCTCATTGGCTCGAAGGTGATAGTGTATACAGATCGTGCATCCTTGAAGTACCTTCTAGCGAAGAAGGAGGCCAAACCGAGACTTATTAGATGGATCCTATTACTGCAGGAGTTTGACTTGGAGATCCGTGATAAGTCCGGGGCCGAGAATGTCGTAGCCGATCACCTATTATCCCGGCTAAGATATGATGGTGGGGATCTCTCCCCAATTGATGATTCGTTCCCGGATGACCATTTGCTTGCTATTACCATGGATACTCCATGGTTTGCTGATTATGCCAACTTCCTAGTTGGAGGAACTGTACCTCCCGACCTTCAGTATAAGCAGAAGAAGCGGTTCTTACATGATGTGAAGCGTTATTTCTGGGACGACCTATATCTTTTCCGGTGCAGATGGCTTATTTAGAAGGTGTATTCCCGAGAGTGAGGTACATTCTATCCTCACTAGATGCTACTCCTCTCCTTATTGTGGACATCATGGTCCTTCGAAGACATTTGTGAAGGTAATGCAATCGGGTTTCTATTGGCCCATCATTCTCAAAGATGCCACCACTTTTATCTGTTCTTGCGACGCATGCCAACGAACGTGAAATATTTCTCGACGACACGAAATGCCTCAAACCAGGATTCTTGAGGTAGAATTATTTGACGTTTGGGGTATAGATTATCAAGGACCGTTCCCTTCTTCTTATGGGAATCAGTATATTTTGGTTGCCGTAGATTATGTTTCGAAGTGGGTGGAAGCCATCGCTTCACCCACTAATGATGCTAACGTGGTGATCCGGCTCTTTAAGAAGACAATATTCCCGCGTTTTAGGGTCCCACGGGCTGTTATTAGTGATGGTGGTTCACATTTTCATGAACGCCAACTCACTAAGCTATTGAAGAAATACGGTGTTCACCACCGTATCGGGCTAGCCTACCATCCACAAACTAGTGAACAAGTCGAGATCTCGAACCGTGAGATCAAGTCTATTCTCAAGAAGGTTGTCCATACTTCGAGAAAAGATTGGAGTTCGAAGCTCGATGATTCTCTTTGGGCTTACCGGTCCGCATTCAAGACTCCTATCGGGACATCCCCGTATAGGCTTGTTTATGGCAAGGCTTGCCATCTACCCGTAGAGCTCGAATTTAAGACTATGTGGGCCTTAAAGGAGCTCAATCTCGATCCGAAGCTAGCCGGAGAGAAGCGCCTCATGCAATTGAACGAACTAGATGAATTCCGTCTCCATGCTTATGATAACGCGAGAATTTATAAGGAGCGGACCAAAACATGACATGATAAACGCATTATCCCCCGAGAGTTCCATGTCGGCGATAAGGTACTTTTATTTAATTGCCGACTTAGACTCTTTCCCGGGAAACTTAAATCCCGATGGTCTGGACCGTTCACGGTGACTTAAGTAAATAAATTCGGGTCGGTTACACTCACTACCGACAAAGGCAAAATATTCAAGGTGAACGGTCAACGCCTCAAGCTCTATCACGAAGGTGCATATGTCGGTGTCGTAGAGGCCATGGACCTCAACGACACTCTCGATTCCACCTAATCCAATTGAGGTAAACCGGTCGAGCGGGACCGTAAAAACCAGCGCTAACCGGGAGGCAACCCGACACCACTTGTATATATTTGTAGTTTCCCTTTCCGCAATTTTTATTTTATTTTATTTTTATTTTTTTTAGCTTGGTAGCTCTAATTGGGAGTTAGTATTATTTATCGAGTGAGGACGAGGGAGCTTTACGGTTTAATTGATTTAATTTCAGGATTTTGATGCAATTGAAGAGAGAAAAAAGGAGGAGTAGCAGCTACAGAGGTCACTCGATCGAGTGACCCCTGCACTCGGTCGAGTGCCCTGACGAAGGAGCTACTGCCCACTTTTCATGGGGTCACTCGATCGAGTGGCCCATGCACTCGGTCGAGTGCCCCTGAACCGGGTTCAAATTCGGTTTTCCGTCCTCCTTTCTTTGTTTCTTACTCCTTTCTCAAATCAGTTTTTCTAATTAAAACCCCTTCCCCCTTACTAGTCTTAAGAACCCTAACCCCCAATTCACCCAAATCACTCCTATTTCATCAATCCTTCACCAAATTTCACAATTTTTGCTTCTAAATTGCAATTGGGAGTGTTTATTTGTGTTTCTTGGTGTTGATTTCTGAAATTTTCCGCCCCTCTCCCCCCAGTTTCGAAATTTTCGAGCAACTTAAGGTATACTTCGGGTTTTTGATTTTCTTACTTCTTTTCTTGGTTTTATAGTTTAATTTCATCCTTAGTTATATACTAATCCCATTGCATGCTTGATTTTGTGTTAATTTCACCACTTTATGCTCAAAAATCGATTTTTGTGTATAGAGTCTGATTTTGGCCGAGATGTTGTGTTTTTTGTGGGATTTTTGTATAATTCTGTTTTGTTATTATGCTATAGTCATGGCAGGTAGAAGGAATCCACCCCGGAACAACAACAAGAACAGGAATGCAAGGCAGCCAGCTGTCCTGGCTGTTCAGCCTGTACCAGGCTATGAAGAAATTGTTTGCAGGGACGAGGCCCAGAGAGCTCGTTTGGTCACCTTGCTACCAAGGCCAATAGAGGCTACTCGATGCTGCTCATCGCAATTCGCAATCGAGCTGGGTTTGAACGAGCAATTGTTGCAGCTCTTGTCCATGACCGGATTCGGTGGACTATGGACGCTTCGTGAGTTATCTTACCGACTACTCACTTTAGAATTCCTTAGTTCGTTTGAGTACGATAGGCAAGACAGCATGATTAACTTTCGCTTGAACAATGTCGAGCATAGCATTGCCTTTAGCACCCTGTCTGAATGTCTTAGACTTACCTCTGACCAGAATGAAGACATCCACGACATATCCGATAGTTCGAAAGCCCCCCCTTATTTTAAGTTATTTTCGGGTCGTGATGTCAGTGTCACTGCGATGGCACTCAACGCCATCCCACACCCCACTATCCGCCTTTTCTTGCGGATTCTGAGTCATTTAGTTTTTCCACGCTCCGACATGAGTAAAATCCACTCATTGGAGGTGTTGATTCTAGGACACTACCTGAACCCCTTTAGGCGATCCCTAAAGGCATTCAGTGCACCGGGTATGATATGTGTCGGTATCGAGCGCCGGATCAGTGGATCTGGACCGCTCGCCTGTGGCGCCATTGTCACCGCTCTAGCAAAGCACTATATTAGGGGTTTTGGGGAAATGGTTACTTTTGACAGTCTCACCGACCGCGTCCCTTTGCTAGACCGTAGCTACCTCTTCTCCACTTTGAAGTGGATTCGAGGCAATCCTCAGAACTTTCTGTGGCGCATCCGGGACAAGTTTTGGATGAAACTCCCGGTTGTCGAAGGGACAATCCTACCCCCACTACTTGCATTACAACCCACTCCCGAGGGTGAGAACACACCCGACCCACCGAGCTACCTCATTCCCGAGGAGCTCTTCATTTTCGACGAGGGTGTTCAACCCCCTCGACGTAGGGTTCGCGTACAGACCGAACCCGACGAGACCGAGCCACCTAGGGCCACACCTACACCCACCCCGACCTTCCCGTTCCATACTCCGGGTGCCGAGTTTCCGCACCCGTACCCGTTTATGTATGATCCAGTTTATGAGCACCAGAGACGGGTACACGAGGGGATTAATCAGAGCATCGTCAACCGCGAGATCCATGAGTACATGCTTACTCAAGGCATCTCGGCACCTCAGCACCCGTCCTACTGGAGAGGTCCGGGTGACACTAGTGGTATATTCCACGACTACGGGGTTGATCCAGCTGCTTGGGGTCCGGACTACGGGCACACCTACGGCGGCCTAGGAGCATAGAGGTTGAAAGATTTGAGACAACCAGGTCAGCAGGGTGGTACTATTTGCTCAGGCCAGGGCGATTCTGGAGCCGGTCCATCTGGGACCGGTGGAGAGGACGATATGGGTGATTAGCCGGTTTGGGGGAGCTGCCATTGTATATACGTGTTGTGTGCTAAATTTAGACAATTTTTCCTCCCATTTAGACCCGTTTTTCCCTCGTTTTGCGAGTCTTGAGTGCGATTATCGCCATATTTTGCGTACTTCTCGCATTAGCATCCATCTTGTGCGTTTTACGTGTTTTTGGTAGTTTTTCTATCAATTTTGATAGGTTTTGCTACAAAAATAACGATTGAGCTTCCACGAGCACAAGAGAAAGGAACACCGTCCAAAGAGCAAAGCACACAACTTAAAGTTTAAAGTCATCCGATCATACAACGAAGAATGAGACAAGATTCGAGGCCAGAAAAAAAATGACCGGCCGAAATTTCACCCGACGGTGAAACGCCTCCCCCGAAGATTTTCCGAGCTTACCCACCGGGCGAAACTGACCGGGCGAAATTTCGCCCACCGGGTGAAATTTCGCCCGATGGGAAGAAGTGCCAAAAACGCGAAAAATGGAAGAAAATCTCACCGGGAGAAAATTTCACCCGGTGGGAATTATCGTCAAGTCCGCAGGGCAAAGTTTCACCCCATGGAGATGCAAAGGGAGATTGTCTCACTAATGGAGCATAAAGTTGGATTTGGGCTTTAGGTTAAATACCCATTAAGAGATTACTATATATATGTTACCCTAGTTTATTGCCCAAGTCACATCTCCATTGTGCTAAGGAGGGAAGCCATTACACCACTCCACCATCCTATTACACCATCCATTAGTAGTAGTTTAGTAGCATTCTAGTAAAAACTCTCCAAAATTCTAGTAGTTTACATAGTAATTAATAGTAGATCTATATAATTTCCGTCAACAATTATCTAGATTTCAAGTTTGTAAGAAGATTATTCAAGTTTTATTTGAAGATTTGTTGGGTTTATTGAAGAATTAGTGACAAGTTCTTCACTTTATTCATCAAAGATTCAATCTTTATTCATGATATCTTCTTATTTCTTATAGATCTACATAGTTGGTATAATTCTCTTCCACTCTCTAATCTCTAGTTTAGTTTTTATGTTGTTTACTCATCATCATCTTGTCTAAATCATATTGGTGTTGTTAGTTTCATTAGATCTAATTTATATGCATGTTGTAGAGATTTTCTCCTTAGTGGATATTTTGTTGTTTTCCATAATGATTTGTGAGTAGATTTCTTGTTGGGGAGTTTAGGGATGAGGGCTTGGATTATTTGAATATAGGGATGTTGGTGGGTTTCTTGCATGTTGGTTTATCTTATTTATGGTGTTATGTCATTGTTGTTTTAGTCCGACCAACTAGACCGACCTTGACTAATTTCTATCAATATGGGGAAACTCGGGGTAGAAATTACCATGACTAGGGACTTACCCTCATTCGCCGCGAAAGCGGGATTTTAGGTGAGTTTATCAATATTGCGACAAAAACTCGATTCCGACCTTCTTAGACTCCAAGTACCGAATCCCAACTTCTCCCCAACACCTTTTCCCTAGATTGGCCACCACTAGCATTCCCTCTAGTTGCTCCTCTAGATATTCCCTTAGTTTAGACTCGACCCTAGAAAAAACCCCCCTCTAGACATCGAACACGACACTTGAAACTCATCCTCGCAACACTCCGTTCCCTGTGGACCGACCTCGACTTACCACGATTGCTTGTCTATTATTGTGTAATCTCAAGTCTTATAAATATCGTTTGACCGCGTTGGATAGGCGACAATTCGACGCGCATCAATACGGTACATTCTTTCCTTTTTATTTCTGTTTTTATTGCTTTCTTAGATTTTTTCTTCCCCTTAGGTCGAGTTGTCCTTAGGATTGGCTGTGGAATTTTACTGTCTTATACGCTGTAGAGTCACATTGAGGACACTGTGACATTTAGGTTTGGGGGAGAGTTTGTGTGTTTTTGTGTGCTTTTATTTTCTGTTGTGTGCTTTCTAAAATTTTAAAAATCCAAAAAAAAAAAAATTGAAAAATCAGAAAAATCCAAAAAGATTTTATTTTTTTGTGCTTTGTGTCTGTCTTGTGTCTGTTGTGAAACATGCAAAACGGCGATGATGACATTGCATTTTACACGACCTCTTCTAATTGACAGCTAAATTCGTACCTGAATGCACGTATTACTTGAGATGAGATGATTTTAATATGGTTGCCTATTGAACCGTTAATTGCCAAATGAGTAAGTTTGACCATTTTGTCGGCAAACCACAAAAAGTCTGAGGATTTAGAGCTTCCTAGGCCAGTAACATCTATAATTGGTCTCATTTATATTTAGGAATTGAGTGGTTTCTCCTTATGGAATGTGTAACTTAGATTTGCATAAATATGACGTACGTCTCTTGATATTGAATACGTGTTTGGTTTGAGGAAGAGGTACATGAGGAAAGGCATTTCTGTTTTTGATGAGCTCCACATAGCCAAAACGACCCATTTTTACTACCCTGTAGATTTAGGTCAGTTCTCCTTTGTTCAGCTCATTTCAGCTGTTCTAAGGTTGTTTTTATTATATTTATCAATCAACTACAACCCAGAATAGCCTACCTTACCAGGACAGTCGCAGTGAGCATAATTGGAGTTACTTCACTAATAGATCACAATTTTGAATTTTTACATCTTTTGGATCCTAGTGCAGAATGTCATTGTTGTGCGACTTTATATTCGCCTTCCCCTTGTTTGAATTGGAAAAAAAAATATAGAAGCATGAAAAATAAAGAAAAGAAAGAAAATGGAATTAGAAAAAGAAGAAAAATTTCAAGAAAAAGAAAAGAAAAATATTTATATGCTTCCTGTAATTTTTGGGGAACGGTCGAGATGTTATAACTAGAATTGTTTGTAATTAGGAGGATGGCAAAATTCCCTCTTAAGCTCTTTTGAGTTGTATTTCTAGTTAGTGACCAGAATTCATAGATGAGGTTTTTGGATGAATAGTTTTTATTGTGTAGCTGCGACTACTGGTCTTAGCCCCACATTTCCATACGTGCTTTAAGCACAATCCACTTTATTCCCTCACATATAAGCCACCCTTTGTAAGTCCTTGGCATGTACTATGGTCCTGATTGGTGGAACACGTATTTGATTGGGGAGATTGATTTCATATTCGATTGCACGCATATTTCATAAGTCGAGTGAGCGTCCTTGTTTTTTCTTATCTTCACATATTTACTCACCCGTACTTTTGAGTGTCGAGCGACAACCGTAAGGAAATCCGACATTATTGGTCTTGCAAGATTGAAAGTTTGGCAGACAATATTTTGATTACGGCATGATTATTGATCTCGTTGCATTCTTGAGCATTACATGTTTTCTCGTCGGTTTGAGTCGATTTTAGGAGAATAATTGTAATTCAGCTCTGAGTCGTGTTTCACATCACTTGTCCTCGTATGTATATATTTTAGTTGTTTGCTTGAGGACAAGCAAGAGTTTGGTTTGGGGGAGTTTGATCAACATATTTTATATCGTATTTTGTAGTCCCCCGATACCTATTTTTGAGCTTTTCTTCTTCCATATTCATATGTTTAATGTCGATTTCTATTAGAAACTCGATACTGTCGGTTCTCGTGCTATTTTGTAGGTTAAGTACAGTTTCGAGCATATGAAGGAGTAATAGCCCAGATAGCCAAGACGAGGACGAAGGACGAGGAAGAAAACGAAAAGCCGAGAAGCAAATAGAAGCTCAATAACGAGCTCAGCAGCACCCACTCGATCGAGTAGTGCTAAGCACTCGATAGAGTGCCTCATATCCGTGCCCAACCGGACTGCATCAGAATTTTGGGCCGATTTCTCTTTTCAGCCCAAAGACGAACTCAACTTGGAGCGATCACGCGTGCACTCGATCGAGTCCGTTACACCCAGGCCGCGGATCAGTTTTTAGCTTATTAGAATTATGGGCCTGTTTTGTAAGTCCAACTGATTTCTTTTAAATCAGTTGGAGAAGGATTGTCAGACATCACTTTTTTTCATACTCAGACATTACGTTAGTTTTGCTTAGGATAGAAGACTACGTTCGTTTCCGCTTTTCTTCGCAAGATTCATCGAATTCCGTTTTTCCCTTTTCAGATCTCAATTTGTTCGGTATCGCTACTTTAATTTTAATTTTTATTTTAATTTCAATTTTAATTTTCTAGTTTAATCCTTGTCTTAATTCGTTCTTAGTTTTCGTAGTTATCTGATTTCAGTCTTGTAGTTTAATTTAATTTGCATTCATCATGTTTAATTGCAATTCATATTTTGTTAGTTTAATTACAATCGTTATGCGTAGCTAAATTTTATCTAGGGTTTAAGGGGATCGATGGTTGTTAATTGGGTTATTGAAAATTGACCTATCACTGATCATATGAACTGTCGCCTGAATGTTGTTTTAATTCTAATTGATTAATTACTGGCCAGGATTAATTAGTTAGTATCACAATTAGGACTTTTCGCCGACCGGGTTAAGGACTAATTAGGTCACGACATTTTGGGTAGACTAACTTAATTCTAGCGACCGCAGGTTAAGTTTAGTTCTAAAGTTCGTAGTAGTACCGACCGGACCTACACCTTAGACAGTTCGATTATTGACCTGTTAGTTGGCTCCCTGACCCGATTGATATTCATTGTGAACCTGAGACCCTAGACCTTTTTATTATTGATTTATCTTTTAGTAATTAGCTGTCAGTTCACTTAAACAAACAAGAAAAATAGTGACTTGTAGTCTTAAGTCTAGACCTTAGAACAAGTATTTAAGCCCGTCTCCTTGTGGTTCGACCCCTACTTCAGTATCTACCTTAGTTAGTGTACCTGAGGGTATCTTTGACTAGGGATACGACTACCCCTGTCACCTGTAATAGTCACGTGCATGTGCTCACAGTGTGTAATGGTGTTCATCATGTTCTCAGAAACACATAAGGAAAGCATATACGAGAGATAGAAAAGCTAATTTTATTGAATTGTGAAAAGAGGACAGAATATAGCTGACTCTGACCCTGACTTCGAAATTGAATAGAACATCCTAGACTCGGACTCAGACTCGGACTTAAATCAATCTGGACTCTCTGATGTGTGGTAGTCTTCGGCTTCTAAGGACTCAAGTGGATGTCCAGTATAGCCTTCAGTAGAAGCTTCACCCATATTTTCATTACGTCGAAGATCGTCTTCAATCCTAGTGCCCATTTCGGTAAGAACCGCAAAGTTTGAAATGCCGGCATACCTGAGATGGATACGGTAGAAAGGTAGGAGGTTGTTGATGAACGCCTCCACTAGTGTCTTTTCTCTAGGCTTGTCTACCAGCTTAATACTCTTAGCCCGCCAACGTTGAAGGTATTTGGTGAAACCCTCTGTTGGATCTTGGGGCATGACTTCTAGAGTCCGCATGGTAGTCTGAAGTTCAGTATTATCAAAATAGTTTTGATCGAACTCGGTAGCTACATCTTCCCAAGTTGGGAGTCTTTTTGTGTTCAGCCCATAGAACCAGGCTTTCGGATATTTTCCAAGGGACGTGCCGAACAGATTGATGAACATGTCGGCTTTGACCCCCTTGATTGCCATGAATTGTTTAAAAGCACGGAGGTGTAATAATGGATCCTCCGTCCCTTCGAATATTGGTAACCCCTCTAAGTTGAGATCTGTTGGTAGTTTCTCACTGATGGGTGTATAGTTTCCGGAGTTTTCAACACGAATGTTGTTCCCTTGGAGGGCATGGAACTGTTGATCGAGCTCATGCACCGTGATGATCAGTTTGGCAAGTGTCCCAGTATTCACCAACCCAGAATTAAAGTCTTGTTGCTTAATGACAGTCAAGCGAACATTCATGGCCTCTAGGTCGGCTCTTATGAACCCTATTTGGGTTTCAAACATGGCCTGCCTACTAACCAGTGTCTCCAACAAAGCCTTCATTTCATTGATGGTGTTTTCCACGCCCCTATTTTTGGTTGTGGGTGCCATACTCTGCGAGAATACCCACGTAATCAGAAATGTTGCTTCGGGACCCGAACACGCCAAGGCATAGGAAATAGCGCGGAAGGAAACACAACACTGGTTTGACTTTCCTAAAACGAGTGCGTATGGTATGATTCTCGGAGCGATTGTGATTAATTCCTCCGTCGGAGAATAGCCCTCAAGTGAGACTAAGGACTCTGATAGGACTTAGATGGTGTGGCATCTAAGTGACTCAAAAGTAGGGTACGTTTGATAACACGTGTAAGACATGATCCTTAGAGCAACCGTGATTGATCGCTCTGCTGAAGGGTATCCCCCGAGTTTTGTTAAGACTCGAGTGTCGGACGAGTGACCCTTGGACGTAAGGATCACAAAACTTTGGCTGCAGGGTTATGCCTTGTAAAAGGTTGACTCGGCCTCGAGGAAAAGCAGACGGGGTAAGGGAAGAAACTTGCGATGTGAGATCGGCAGAGCTTCGACGCTAGAGACCCTTGACTTGACTCGAATAAGGATGGACCCTGGGATTAGGGTAGACCCTTAAGTTAAAGGATTCTTGAATTGGGATGACTCGACTAATGGATTGAAAGACGGGCGAGATTCCCTCAGGAAAAGTTGTGGGGACCATCCTGTCAGAGGGAAGGATCACGTGGGACTTTCTAGTTAGAATTCGAGTGTTTAGACGAACCTTCCATTTACGAGTGTATGACTCGTGTTGGTTGGTTATGCCTTTGGGATAAGGCGGACTAGGATGGGGAAAAAACCCATGATGTAGGATCGACGAAGTTTTGACGCTATAGACCTTCGACTTGACTATGAAAATACCTGACACACGGATAACGGTAGGTCCTATAATAAGGTTTTGAAAAGGATTGCATTTTGAAAATTAAGAGAACGGTCCTGTGTTTTGAAATTGGAAGCATGTCGACAGGACCAAGCATTTGAAAAGTTGAATATTTAGAATTCCGAAAATTTGAATATCGAAAATGAATTTCCGAAAAGTTGAAAAATCAAAAGTGGGATCCCGAAGATTTGAAGATCGCAAACGGGATCTTGAAGATTTGAAAATCGAGAATGGCATCTCGAAGATTTAAAAATCGAAATGGAATCGCAAAGATTTGAAAAACGAAATGAAATTTTGAAAATTCAAAAATCAAAAGGGGATTGGAAATTCGAATATTGAAATAGACAGCATGCCGGCTAGAAAATAGGATACTTTTGAGTCAAATCATAAGTCTAAATTTTGGCAGCATTCCAAGTTTTGGAAACTTGATATTTTGAAAAGATGCATTTTTTGAAATGACAATTTTTGAAAATTGACACGGAAACCAAGTAGCAAGTAGTCACACAAGCATTATGAAAATGACATCATGTATGCTTTAAACTAAGTTTCAGTCAGTCAAAAAGAGGGTCTATACCAACACCGATGACTCTCTCGTATATCAGGACGGACTTCCTAAGCCGAATTGGACTTAGAACATGCCGCGAAACCCATACGAGTTCGGCCATAGATGTCTTTAGCGCACTCATGTAGGAATGCACCGCGGTATAGTGGGACGTCGGTCACAATGAACCGGCCCGGGCAAAATATGGGTTATGCATGAACCATTGAATAAAAACGCCGTTAATAACCGATCGATTTCTCTACGAGTCTCACCCTGAGAATCCCGATGACAAGTGGTACATCAGGTATCCCCATCAGATCAGAGTCACCAAATTGTGAACATGACATAGGTCCATTCCGACGCGGCCACGCGCGAGTTTGGGTAGGCGAATGAATCTCGTGGTAAGATTGTTCTCGGGTCAAAAATTTAAATCGAAATAGGAGTCGCCACCGAACTTTGTGGGAGTTCGGACCTGTTCGAACCCACTCTATACTTAGGCGTATTGTGCACAGAGCACGACCCTCTTTAGTACTAGAGCTTAAGGGGGTTCGTCCCTTTGCATAACGATACCAATGCTGAGTTATCGGATATCGTGTATTGAATGACTCTCGTTCGCCAATGGTTTCGGGCATCCGAAAACCAAAGGTTCTGAGTAAGGGGTGAGGGTACGTGTTGGGAAGCCCACGAAGGACACCCAACCATGCCCGCTCTTAGAGGCCTCTACTAAGATATCGTTCGATTTTCGTGTACGCGCGTTAGTATTCGTAAGACGGTTAAATGATATGCAAACAATATTTTTAGCTACGCATGTGAAATATGTGTTAAGCTACGTCATTTAATGCATCTAAAATCATGTCGAAGTTGTATTTAGCATGTAGGTTCATATAGAAGCGGCCACGCAGTGTAAATAACAAAATAAATTACAACTTACACGGCGGAATACAACCCGGAATTCACAATACTTAAAAAAAGCAATAATAATAAGCTGGCTAGTGACGGTAAAGGTAATCTATAAACGAACCCGTGACTATAAAACGTAATTGAAACCGTAAATCGAATAGTTGGACAAACTATGATCGCTTACACACTGCGTTGTGCATCGATCGAAGGACAAAGGCTTTAATACGCGTTTAGCGTACGGGACCGAAGCGTAGTGCTAGCTTGATCCCGGGACTGGAAGTCTTGTCCCGACTTATCATAGAAAAATGAGAATGTCTCTACCCATCCTATATTGGATACGACTAAATAGTCGTCGATATAGGACTAGTCATACGAGACGTTGCTCAAAGTCGTAATAGTAACGAGATAGAATAGTATATAATGTATGGGTTTTAAAAAGGGGAGCACGTGATTGAATTATCACGTGACGACTTAAAGTCATAAAAAAAGACTTGATGGAACTTTATGTCACTTTTAGGCTCTCGTTGGAGGCCTATAAGGGTCACTCGACCGAGTCATTAGGAGGACTCGATCGAGTGACCTTCGTGAGAACTCCCTGCCCATTTTTGAGGGGGTCACTCGATCGAGTGGCCCTTGGGCACTCGATCGAGTTCCCTCTGTAACAGGCGGAGGTTTGCTTCAAACGACCCATTTCATCAATTGATGATTTGAATCGAGAAATAATCGAGCTAAACATAAATATTAAATAATTTATACTCACTCCGTTCTCGATAACTTGTTACGCGTGACATTCGGTTATGGAACCGGTATCAAGCATTTCGGAGCGTTGCTTGTGAAATCGAAATCAATTGTCGAAGACTCTTTAGGCGGGACGTTTGACTACGGAGTCAACATCGTGCCTTTAGAGTAATATTTTGAAAATGCCGTTGAATATGCTCGATAATAAATTACCGCGATCACGTTAATCCGACGGTTATGCGTACGCCATAAGGCGACCAAACCCTTTAGAGTCTAGGGCGGTGCGCCTCGTAGGGCGCCACCTCCAGTATGACTTTTCGGAGGATTATAACGGACTTTGAACGGAATTCGTTATCGAACATACTCGACTTGAAAATTCGATTGTCGTCACAAATAATGTTAGATCCTTTGCGTTTCGATATCATAATTCGGTTTTTGAAACCTATGATAATCGATTTAGCATCATTGGATATTTGCTCGAATCTATTCGAAAATAATTTTGTTAAATTAATATACACGGTATTATATATGACAGAATATAAAAAAACGATAATAAATGTTAGATTGTTAGTATACGATAAAATAATAGTTAGATGCGAAAAATAAAGTGTTAGATGTTAGTGAACGAAAATCAAAAGTTAGTGGTTAATAAGAAGAATTAAATGTTAGTAATAGTTAGTAATACAAAAACGAAAAGAAGAATCAGAGATGAGAAGAACGGTATTTGGTACACCCTAAACCTACATGTTAATATCTCGGAAAACGGACTCGTAAAGTGTTGTCGTAGACACGAGAGATGTTCGAGTATGTAGAATGAGTTAGGGTGTGTATATGGGTTGAGGTTGCTCTCGGTTTTTTGAGAATAAGGCATCGAGAAATGAGAATGCGACCCTTCGAATGTTGGACGAGAGAGTGTGTGGACATGACATAGGTCCACCCCGATGCGGCCACGCGCGGGTTTGGGGAGGCGAATGAATCTCCATATGAGAATGGATCGAATTGAAATTTAGGTCGAAGTGGAGTCGCCACTGAACTTTGTGGGAGTTCGGGCCCGTTCGAACCCACTCTATGTCGTAGTGGGCCGTATACAAAATACGGCCCATTTCCGATGTCAGAGTTTATTGGGTTCGTCCCTTTGCATTTGATACCGATACCGACATTATCGGATATCGTGTATTGAATGACTCTCGTATGCCAATGGATTCGGATATCCAGAAACCATGGTTCTGAGTAAGGGGTGAGGGTACGTGTTGGGAAGCCCACAAAGGACACCCAACCCCGCCCGCACTTAGCGGCCTCTACTAAGATCTCGAATGACTTTCTAATACGCGCGTTAGTAATTCGGTGAAAAATGCTTATGCAAGGATTGTTTTCCCTAAGCATGTGAATGGAATTGAAAAGGGTTTCTACGTCGATTTAATGCAATTAATTCTAACGTCAAAGTGGAATTTTAGCATGTGGTTTCTTTTTGTACAATAAAATAAACGATGAATCGACAAGAGGAATAACAAATGGTTAGTAACGATATAACGAATAATAACGGTTTGCAAAGATGAATGATATAGATAAAGATGATGTAAAGTTTTGAAAAGTGAAGTATTCACGTGATTGATTAACACGTGTTGACATAAGTCATAAAAAGACATTACCGAGACTAAAAGAGGATGTAAGACTCACAGCATTGTCGTGAGAAGGAGCCACTCGACCGAGTCATTGAGGGACTCGACCGAGTGGATCCTTAACCGAGTGGATCCTTAAAAGGGGTTCTGTTTCTAATTTAGGAACCTACTTGGTCGAGTTACTGACGAACTCGACCGAGTACGTTGCCACTCGATCGAGTCATTGCAAGACTCGACCGAGTGGAGGTCATTCAGACCCTTCTGTCTCGGTTTTGTGATGTCACTCGATCGAGTGGCCTATAGCACTCGGTCGAGTGGCACCTGTACGAACCGTTGGTTCGTTTCGATTTCGCTTTTGAAAAGGGTTTTTTTTTATGTTCGAAAAACCGTCGATTCGTGAGGCCGCGTAAAAATATTGGGAAATTAATATTTGGCTTGAATCGATACTCATCATATTCCATATTCGATCACGGAATCGATATGAAATATTAGAGAAAAAAAACGCAGAAAGTAATGTGAGTCGTTTTAAGTTAACCAAATCGATATGAATTTTCCTCCGCGTTGTAGTGTCGTAATTCTAACGAATTGAAAGACATCTACGTTAGCATCAACGAAAAATCGAGTTGATTAAATTATTTGACTAGATCGTTAGATTCGACGTCCAATTATGGAATTGATATCGAATCTGACGGATCGACGCTTTGCTTGAATTAGAGGACTTGATTCCCTCGGCTTTTCCGACATCAAAATAAATCCCTAGAGATTGTGATGTCGGATCCGCGTCAACGGGTTTCGACCCTTATTAAAGTAGAATACTTGTTTTGAAAATCGATGCTAATATGCGACTTGAACAATGATGCAAACGAAAATAAGCAAACTATTGTTTAGGTTAACTTGTTTCAATAATCAAGTAATTGGGGTGCCGGAATAAGCGACCGGCAACGCTGTGTGCGGTACACTTGTATATTCGGGTTTCCTTATTTCGACATCCTTCATACTCGACATAAATCGACAAGTATTTTAAGGTTTTATACTATTTATATTATCGATATTAGTATGCGAATAAAATAAATAAAAAAAACTATGACGACGACAATGGACGACGCGACACGAGAAAAGGAAGGAAGGAGAAGAGAAGGACGGGAATTGTCACCCTCAACCTACATGTTTCTTATGCTCGGACGGAACTCGTAGTGACGGATTGCACGGGAGTTCGAGTATATAAATTGAGTTGTGGTGGTTAGGGTTTCGAATTCCTAAAGCTAGGTTTAGGGTTTGAGGGTTGTATTGCTTAAGGTAGAATTAGGGTTGTAAAGGATGTGTAAAAGTTGTGTGCATGGGGTGTTTATATAAGCAAAGCCTAGGGTTCCCCGGTTAGGGTTACTCGACCGAGTAACCAGATGACTCGGTCGAGTGGCCCGTTGTGCCTGCAGTCGGGCCTGAATAAGGCCCACTCGATCGAGTGGGTCGGGCACTCGACCGAGTGGCCCAACTGGGTCGCGTGGGGCCGTCGTCTTGGACCTTGACTTGGGCATTTGATGGTTTTTGTATTTGACTTGGACTTTTGATGATTGTGTGGTTGCTTTTGTATGTCTCGGAAATGACTTTGACCAGGGTTGACCCAATCGCTAAAAAGTCGGTTTTATTTCCGGTGTCGGTTTTGACCCAAATTAGTCTTATTTGATTGGAAACGACCCACTGGGCCTGAATTTGTGGTCAGTTTTGTGAGATTTGTACTCCGTAAGTGCATTAGCCATCAACTAATGGTTTTGAGCCCATATCCGAGCGCGTAGAAACACGTTAGTGTCCGATCATCATCGGGTGTTTTTTGGAAACTGCCATAGACACCTGGCAGTCAAAATGCGGGTGTCTACAGAGCCCCCACTCTGACTGAGGCTTGGACAGGGCGAAAGTTAGAGTAGCTACCAAGCCAATTAAGACCTGGTAGACTTCCGTTCGGGTCGTTTATAGTCCATTAGACTTGCGTGAAGGGCTCGCCAGCCATAAGATTGGAGCCATACCTGAGCTGATGATAATAACTCCGTGGGGAATAAGGACTTGTTGCGTAAGTCCTGGGTGCGCCTGTGTGTGGGCCCATCCCGTGTTATTCTGAGGAAAATGCTGTCTCGGGCTTCCAGTTGGGGAATTGGACTTGTCGTATAAGTCTCGGGTGCGCCTGTATATAGGCCCATCCCGCGTAAGTGTCGCCTTGGGCTTCCGCTGGGGAGATTTAGTGGGTTGTATGTCCTTGCTCGAGTCGTACCTGTATAAGTCACATAAAATTTCCATGCAACACCTAGGTAGTAAACTGACTCGCGCTGGGGAAAAATGACTTTTTGAATTTTTTGCATTTTTTGAAAGTTTCGAAATTTTTTGAAATTTTAAAATTTTTGAAATTTTGAAATTTTGAAGTTTGGAATTTTTGAAAATTTTGACTCCTAAAGAAATTAGGAAAGTTCGGGATGAATAATTCCATGCTAGTATTGGGACTAGGCTTATGGGTTGATTCCCTTTAGGATTAGGAAACTATTGTGTAAAGAGAGATTAGGGAAGAAGGTTGTAAGGTTGATGCTATATATAGCCCTCCTTGTCCTTGATTTTCTTCATAATTTCCTCTTAAATCATCCCTCTCAAAAAGAAAGCTCCTTATCCTTCTCAAAAGTTTTAACCATGGGTGTTGATCGATTGACCGCTATGTTGTAAGAATGGTCCCGACGCGTCAGGGACACGGATATGGTGGCTCTCAACCAGACGGGTATTACTCAGCTATACCCGTTTCGTCAGATGCAGGTTGATCGCTACTTTCTGGATGCGTGCTTATCTTACTGGGATGACATATATCATGTAACACCCCTGATTTTATAAATTTTAAATAATTTAAAGTTACGTTCGTATTTTATTTTTACGATTTAACTCGTAATTCTTAAAAAAAAATTATAAAACGAATTTATCGTTTAATCGTTTCAAACTCCTAAAATCCTATTTAACTCAGAAACACTTCTTATATTTAAGACATATTTTTCTGTTTCGGTTTATTTTATACAATTAATTTAATTCTTATCGAAAATCTATTTCGACGATTTAAATTCTAAATTCTTTTTATTTATTTATATTAAGCTCGAATTTTATATTTTTCGGCTCGAAGCTCATTTATTTTAAGTTTTGTCAAATTATTTATTTATTTTCCTCGAGAAATCAATTTAATTCATTATATCGAAAATTTATCATTTATCGGGAAATACTATTTTGTCGTCTATTTATTTATTTCAATAAGCTTCGTTTTCGTCTTGAATAATCTATTTACTCATTTTATTTGACGGTCCGATTATTTATTAATTTTATTAACTCGTTTTAACCCGATTCGTGGGTCAGTCAACTTATCATTACGAAATTCGTTTAATTCATGTTCCGAGCCTATTCATTTAAATAATCCTTTGGTTTACCCTTTCCTCTTGATTCAATGTATTCCATTTACATTCAACCCTCATTACGTACTTCCTCCTCTCCCTTTTTTTTTTTATGTGCCACCGCTTCAGCACCCCCTGCTTTTCCCATTTTATTTGATTCCTCCACCTCTTGGTTCACCTCCCTTACTTCCTCCTTGTTTTTGACGTCTTTTCCCCTTTCTTTCCTTGTTTCCCTGCGTCGCATACATCGACTGTCAACCCCTCATTCTCCTCTTCCTTCCCCTTTTTGCCGCTGCTGCTGATGCTACGTTACTGCTGCTGCTTACGCCGTTGTTGCTGCTATGCCTGTGTACTGCTGCGTTCGGCTACTGTTACGGTACTGCCCCTGCCTTTCCCGTCACCTCTGTTTCCTCTGTTCCTTTTCCACTGCTGTTGCTGCGTCTCAATACTGCCGCACCTGCTGCTGTGTTTGTCGGTCGTGTTGCTGCCGCTGTTGTGCTTCGATGCTGCCCGTATGTCTTCTTCCTCATTTTCTCCTTCTTTTCCTCCTTGTGCGTTTGATATTCCTTTCCGACTTTTATCGTTTTGTCCCCCATCTTTCATTTTCGTTGTTTGTTGCTGCCTTGGTGCTCGTACTGCTGCTGTTTGCGTTGTCTTCTGCTCGTTTTCAATATCGTTTCTCGTTCCCTTTTCCTCTGTTCTTTCTTCTTCGTCTTCCTTCTTTTCTTCTTCTTTTCCTCTCATTGATTGCGTTTTCGGCTGCTGTTTCTGTCTTGTGATGATTCCGTCGTGATCTGCCTGTTTAGTTCCGTTTTGTTGATGTTGTTACTGATGGTGCTGCTGTTGCGTTCTACTGCTTATCTTCTTCTTCCTCGCAACTTTTCGTCACGTTTCGGTCCATCGTTTGTTGTTGTCGATGCTGTTCGTTGTCCTGATGCTCGTCTGTTTTCGTTTTGCTGCTGTAGCGTTTGTACTGAGGTCGTTTATTACTGTTCTTGTCCGCTGTTTTCGTATTCATTCTGCCGCTTCTGTCTGTTTATTCCTTCCCCCTGTTGCTGTCTATTTCTTCATTTTCTTTTTCCTTCTTTTTCTATTTTGGTTTCTACACGTGCTGTTGTTATCGTCGTGCCGTTGTTGCCTCTTTTGCTGCTTGATAATACCGTCGATTTGTCGTGCGTGTTATGCTGGTATGCATTACGTTCCTGTGTTGCGGTCAGGTGGTTGTCGACTCCCTGTTCTGACAGTGCTACTTCCGTTTTGGTCGATTACGTTGTCGCTCCTCTTGTTGCTGCTGTTTCGTTTTGCTTTTGTAACCGCTACTCGTTCCTCCTTCTTCTTTCCAACATTCCTTATTCCGATCTCTTTGTTTCTGTTTCTTTTGTCTCGAATCTGAAGTGGAGCATACTTGGAAGGCTAGCGATTCACGACACGAAGGTTATGCATGCTATTGAAGATTTGGAACTCGGACTATGCAAGTAGACAAGTACGAGATCGATTCGAATACCGACCGAAGGTAACTTTAGGACGTTACTCGATTTTATATTGTATGTTTGAGTAGTAGTATGTAGTAAATATTTTTAACTTCGGTTTTCTGATTTTAGCTATTTATTATTTGCTAATTATATTATTTTTAAATCGTTTGCCTTATCAATATTTTTATAACTTTCGATATCGTTTTATAAATCGTTGGTAATTTAATTATTTACGATCGTTATAATATTTTGTTGGTTATCGTGACACTAGTAACTAAATAATGTCGATTTCATATTTCGTCCTATTTCGTTTTATTTATAATTTTCACTTAAAAATCATATTTTTATATTTTAATCGAAATTCGTATACTTGTTAATAAATTAATTTTTGTTTTACGATTTATTCTAATAAATGAGAAAATAGTCAAATTTGTTTTAAATATATTTTTAGTCGAGACTTTTTTCACTTATAATTTTCTATTTGTTTCCGATTGACTATTTTTATTAAAATCCATATTATTTATTAATAAAAACTATCTGTTAAAAATAATTTGAATTCTTCGTAAATTTCATTTCATTTATAAAGCTCGTCGACTCAATTAATTTTGATATCATTTTCATAAAACATCTATTTTCTAAAATTTATGATTTTAAACTCGATTCTCTTAATTATTTATAAAATACTCCACTATACTTTCACCTATTCTATTTGATTTATATTTTAGTAACGAATTTAGAAATATAATAAAGTTACGATAATGACGATAATAATAAAATGTTAATTTCGTTGGAAATGCTATTTCTATACATTTTCACTTATTTCAATAACTTCCGTATTTTCTACTCTATATAAGACTATTTCTATTTCTATTTTAAGTAAGTTTCTAAAAATAGTAAGTTTCTATTTATAGAATGTTTCCCTCATAATATAAAATGTTTATTCCTTTCATCTCCATATTATTTATAATCTCTTGAATATCGATAATGGCTGTTTTGGAGTTATGGAATAAAGTCAAGTGTGGGGTTAGAGTAATATAATCTGGGGTTTACGGTTTTGCCATCAACTATAAGGCTAGTGTATCAGGAATCGGTACATTAGTTGTTGAACCGGGTGACAAGTATCCCGGAAGTGGTGTACATTTTGACCTTAAGCTTAGGCCTCGCAGTAAGTCGCCGTCATAAGTTGAACTGGGTGACAGGTAATCCCAGAAGGGGTGTGCATTATCTTAAACTAGGGCCACACATTTATTAGTCGTCGTCCTATTATGGTTGAGTAGCCTAGTTAGAGACCGATGTTTGATTTGTTTGAACTAGGTTCTCGAAGCTAGTTTTTAGTATTCTCCTGGTGAAAGTCTGACCTTCTACACTGAATATTTCCATAACGCCATTTTGAATATTTTTATTATTATCGATACCTTTTGGTTTGCAGGTTGGCAAATGTTTGAAGTTTTCTTCTGAAAACTTGTTATGATTTTATTGTTCCAATATTTTAAGTTTTCTCCGAAAGCTTATTTTTATTATATTATTTAATGTTTTCCATTTTAATTATTTTGATATAGTAATACTATTATTTTTCCATATGGTATAATATGGCTGGGAGAACGTCCGAGTTACTCCCCACTGACGTGGCTGTTATGTTTATAACATGACAGGTATTTGCTGCTGGGTTTTGGGTGTGAGCTAGCGAGTAGCGTGGATCCTACTCTTTCTCTATTCATGTAACTTATGGTTTTGTATAACCCGTTTGGAGAATTTTCTATTTAGCCCTTTTGTAAAAAGTGGCCTATGTATCGACTTACCATTTCTTTTAATAAGATATAGTTTGTCAGTGTGTTTTAATCCCAACTCTACAGTGTTTCCACCACTGTATTGCGTTACAATTTCTAGGGGATTACATATCATGTCTTTGCCTTTCCTCGGGGCGAAGTCTGCCCTTTACCTGAGGAGATCGCTGCTGTGGGAGGGTGGAACCCACTACTTCGGCCCGCCGTCCCATATTCGGTCTACGACTTGAGGAGGAAGCTTCGAGAATTTTTGGGCCTCTCCCATAATGAGGTGTCACGGATGGCCCGGGACGACAACACAGTTTCCTTGATTGATCTGGCTAAGAAGTTCATGAATCCGCATGACGTCCGGGTGAGACCGATTCATAGCCGTAGGGCTTTTTCTTTTTGCATGCTCCATGTTTACGCCTTTGAGGGTCACATGGATTTATTATCATGTATGGGTCATATCCGTCTCTTGACCGTGGTTGATTTATTGGAGACGGAGCATAGCCCGGCTTGGCTGATTACGGGTGAAATAATCCAAGGATTGGACAATCGTAAGAGGGATTCATCCGCCCGTCTCACCGGAAGCAACCGTTTGCTGCAAGTATGTCAGATTTTTTTATTTTTTTCTCGATTTCTTAATTTTTATTATTTTCTCGAGATTTTGGCTGCTGCAGTGGGCACTCGATCGAGTGCCTTCGTAAAAAGCCCCCTGTTCGCTCCCAGGGATACCACTCGATCGAGTCATCCTGGAACTCGATCGAGTGTCATCAGGCGGACGCCTGTTTCGTCTCGGGATCTCATGTTTTTGTTTCCTTTTTCATATTTGGCTATATGAGAGCCTATCGGTGATAGATTCTCCCCTTGATGCCAGCAACTACCGTCACAACCAATTGATGACGAGGAGTCGGGCTATTGATTTTTCTCGCCAGATTACTCAGAAATACTGGGACGAGGTGCTATCAATCCATGGTGGTCGGCTGATTCGATGGGTTGTGCCCTGGTGGCCCATCTACGTTTGGACCGGTTTGGACCCGAGGGACAGAGCTCGTTACCAATTAATCCTGTCTTTTAGGCAAACGGTTCATCTCTACCCGGACCGCATACTAAGGCAGTATGGACGGTCCCAACGAATCCCAGAAATTGAAGCAGTTGTGAGTGACCCTACCCAACTGACTGATGTAATGTGCGATACCTGGATGCAGAGATGGTACACTCAGCATACTTGGCCTATTTCCAAATCTCGCCACTCGATCTGGGTTTCAGACTCCTATACAAAGTGGACTAAAGCAGGTGATGCCAAAGCCCGAGCCGCTTTGAAGGTTGATGAAGCTTTTGATTTGCTGCGAAGGGAGCAGGCTAAAGACAATAGGGACTTCTTTGAGGAAGGAAACCCCCCGGCTGCTATGGTCCGACTAAGGTCAAGCCAAAAGAAGAAGACTAAGACTCGAGATGAAGGGTCTAGTGCTAAACGTGCTTGGGGGAAAGTGAGCCCCCAGACTGACTTGGAGAGGAGACTGGGCCCAAGTTTAGCCGTGCAGGACCGACTTGGCCCATGGGACAGACTACCAGAGCATGTGCGGGACCGACTTGGGCCGAAGACGATAGAAGACCCGTCGCCGAAGAAACGGGCTCGAGCTAAGGAGGTTCCCCTTGTAATTTCGGAACGCTCTTCCCCGCCCCGGCGACCTCGGGCTCCTCGTGACCCAAAGGACAAGGGGAAGGGCAAGATGCCCGGCTATTAGTCTCCTTTATTTATTATTTGAGTATTACTATTATTTTTTTTGGTGTGATTTTTTTGTGTGTATGCCGATTTAAGCGTTTTTTTTTTGTAATCCCGAGTTTATCGAGATTTTAATAAAAGACATATTATTGAACACCGTTCCCATCTTTTCGTTATTGCAGTGGTTGTACCCTTTTGAGGGGTTGGCTATGTATCCACAATTATATCCACAATTAGCGGAATCAAACCAAACATAGTTCAAAATTTGATTTGATTTTTTTTTGCAATTTTCGAAATACATCAAGATTATTAATTCGAGATGTGCGAAGGTAGAATAGTTAATTCTAACTTATTGACTTGTCTATAATTTTGAAAATTTATAAAAAGACATATTTTTATAAATTTTTGCAAATGACATTGAGATAGGGTTTATGGGTAGTAGCGCTTCAACTGGTCCAAGTTGGTTGGGTTGACAAATTCGTTCCCGTCCAAGTCTGTCAGCATCACCGCTCCTCCTGACAGGACCTTCTTGACTAAGTATGGCCCAGCCCAACTGGGTTTGAATTTTCCTCTTGGGTCAACCGGTAGTAAGGCACGAACCGATTTTAGGACCAAATCTTCCTCTTTGATGTTTCTGGGCCTGACCCTTTTGTTAAAGGCACGTTGGATCCTTTTTTGATATACTTGAATATTGTTGAGAGCCCGGGATCGCCGTTCGTCTAAAAGGACTAGCGAATCATATCGGGCTTGGACCCAATCTGCTTCCGGCACTTGGCTTTCAAGTAGAATCCTGAGAGATGGTACTTCTAGCTCGACCGGTTGGACTGCTTCCATTCCATATGTCAGGTAATATGAAGTAGCCCCGGTTGCGGTGCGGATCGATGTTCGATACCCCCATAAGGCAAAGGGTATTTTGTCGGGCCAATCCCGGTAATTCTCAGCCATCTTTTTAAGTATGGTGACAATTGTTTTATTGCCTACTTCTACCGCTCCATTTGTTTGGGGTCGGTAAGGTGAAGATGTATGCCTCTGAATTTTTTATTTTGCCAGTAAAGTAGCAGTTTCATCTTGAAAATGGGTCCCGTGATCACTGATGAACTCGTATGGGATCCCATATTGGCAAATTATCTTATTTTGGATGAATTTGGCCACGTGCTTGGCGTTCAAGACACGGTATGACTCGGCTTCAACCCATTTGGTGAAGTAGTCGATGGCCACCAAAATGAAGCAATGACCTCCCGTCCCGGAAGGGTGCATCTTTCCAATTATGTCAATACCCCATGTCGAAAATGGCCATGGTGATGTCATGGTATATAATAAGGAAGATGGCATATGCTGTACATTAGCAAAGATCTGACAATTATGGCAATGTTTGACATATAACTGACAGTCTGTTTCGATGGTGTTCCAATAATACCCGAGCCTCATGATTTTTCGAGATATCATATGGGCGTTCATATGCGGATCGTTTTCACCATCGTGTACTTCGGCCATAACCTTTTCGGCTTGTATTTTGTCGATACATAGGAGTAGAGCCCCCTGTGCCGTCTTTTTGTACAACTGCCCGTCGTCCGTACGAACAAATTGGGTTGCCAACCTTCGCAAGGCCTTCTTGGCCCGGTTTTCAGTTTCCGGGGGATATTCTCCAGTTGTCAGGTAAGTTAGGACGGCTTGATACCAAGGTTCTGGATCGGTTATCTCGATATCCTGGAGGGCGTGGATATAAGCCGGCTCGGATCGTCTTTCAACACAGATTGGCATGCTGGTAAGATGGTTCGGTATATTTAGAAGGGATGCTAATTTGGAAAGTGCATCTGCAAATTGATTTTCTTCCCGGGGTAGGTAGATATACTCTACCTTCTGGAATTGTTTCTCTAGAACCCTTACCCGTGCTTGGTAAGCCACGAGATTGGCGTTCCGAGTTTTCCATTTTTGGAGCGCTTGATTGATGACCAGTGAAGAATCACCGTGGACCCGGAGGTTTGTTACCCCAAAATCAGTGGCGGCTTGCAACCCGTGAATGCATGCTTCGTATTGGGCTGCGTTGTTGGTCACGTCAAAGTCCAACTTGATGGATAGAGGAGTGTGTTCCCCTCGGGGTGAGATTAACAGAATTCTGACCCCAAATCCTCGGAAATTGGATGCTCCGTCAAAATACAGATCCCATGTCTCGGTATCGGTATGGAATATGTCTTCATCAGGAAAGGCCCAAGTATCGGCGTGGCCTTCTTCGGATATCGGGCTATCAGCGAGGAACTCGGCTACCACCCAGCCTTTGATGACTTTTAATGGCACAAACTTGAGGTCGAACTCAGATAGCATTAAAGTCCATCTGGACATTCTGCCGTTGAGGATGGGCTTCTCGAACAGGTACTTGATAGGATCCATTTTGGATAACACATGTACCTCGTGACTGAGCATGTAATGTCGGAGCTTTTTAGTGGCCCAAACCAATGCTAGGCACGTCTTCTCGAGCATTGTATACTTGCATTCGTACTCGAGGAACTTTTTACTGATGTAGTAAATAGCCCGTTCTTCTGAATCCACTATCTGGGCCAGCATAGCCCCCATGGCTGACTCGGTCGTTGTTAGGTATAACGACAAAGGCAAGCCGGGTTGAGGTGGCATTAGTACCGGCGGAGCAGACAAAATCTCCTTGATTTTGACGAAAGCCGCTTGACATCTGTCGTCCCATAGCACCCGTTCCCCGATCTTCAGTTTCTTGAAAATGGGCTCGCATACCATGGTTAACTTTGAAATGAACCGGCTGATGTATTGGACTTTCTCGAGAAATCCCCTTATTTTGTTTTTCGGTCTTGGGTGGTTGCATCTTAGTAATGGCTTTGATTTTAGCTGGATCGACCTCGATGCCGCGTTGGCTAACGATATGGCCCAGTAATTTGCCCGACGTTACCCCAAAACTGCATTTTTGTGGGTTCAGTCTCATGTTGTATTTACGCAGCCGGGTGAAGAACTTTCTTAGGGCCGAAATGTGCCCGTTTTGATCTTTGGACTTGACGATCATGTCGTCCACATAGACCTCCAGTTCCTTATGCATCATGTCATGTAGCAAAGTAGTGGCGGTCCGTTGATAGGTGGCCCCGGCATTGATAAGCCCAAATGGCATGACGGTGTAACAGTAAGTCCCCCATGGTGTAATGAAGGTGGTCTTACTCATATCCTCTTCTGCCATTTTAATCTGATTGTATCCGGCATACCCGTCCATGAATGATAGAAGGGCATGATCGGCCGTGTTATCCACTAATATGTCGATATGTGGTAACGAAAAATTGTCTTTTAGACTGGCCTTGTTTAGGTCCCGAATGTCCACGCATACTCGCACCTTGCCGTCCTTCTTGGGTACCGGCACGATGTTTGCAACCCAGTCTGGATATTCAGACACTTGTATAAAACCTGCTTTGAATTGTTTGTCTACCTCTTCTTTGACTTTGAGAGACAATTCGGGCTTCATCATTCGGAGTTTCTGCTTTACCGGCCTGCACCCATCTTTGATGGGTATACGGTGTTAAGCTATTTCCCGATCTATACCCGGCATGTCCTTGTAGGACCATGCGAAGACGTCTTTAAATTCTTGGAGGAGGTCTGTGAATTCTTTTCTCTCCTCGGGATCTAAAGATAGGCCCAACTTAAGCATCTGGGGCTCTAAAGTGGTTCCCACATTGATGAACTCGGTTTCTTCGATTACCGGATCTCGGGATTCCCTTTGTTCGAGCTGCTCGACCAGATGTGGAGGCAGAAGTACCTGTTCTTCGGGCTTCTCAATGTCATTGCATATAAAATTTTTGAAAGAATTTTGAAAATAAGACAAGTCGTAAGCAGAACGGTTCTCGTTATTATTATTAATGGTAAATTTTGAAAATAGCTCGAATAGAGCTGCCATCTGATCATTGGTCAGTGGCGGGATAGGGAGAGGTCTTGGGACAGGCCCCGAGACCTCAACGGAAGTGGCTAAGGGAAAGGGGTTTACAGACTCGACTTTAGCACCAGACCCCCTAGACTCAGACTCAGACTCCGACTCTAACTCTGACTCGGAATCAGTATCCGGCATGTCTCCCTCGCCGGTGGTCAGCTTGTAGATCCGTCCCTGGCTGTCGGTCCATTTGACGATCTTCCTCCAGGCCCTTTTCCCGGTGTTTGCACCGACTTAGGTGATTATCTTGTTTGGGTCAAACCGATCGCTGCGGAGGATCAGGTTGACCAAATCATCTTTTGGAGCGGGGATGGCCTTGTCTTCCCCGAATAAGAGCCCCAGCACGGACTCGGCATGATTTTCACCTTTCTCGGATTCGGCCTGAACGATGGTGAATATATCATCAGGGATGAAGTTGCATTCCCGAGCCGTTTTGGTCTCGGGATATGTGATGGTGGGTTGGTAGAGGCCCACTTGGATCGCCCCAAACACGGGAGTGACGAACTTGATTGCATCGGCCCGGCCCACATTTTCCGAGCTCATAGTATATCCCAATCCGAGCCGAGACTCTCCGTTGTCCAGGACCTCGATGATCTTCCCTGGCGGAAGGTGCGGCCTCGAGGTGGCTCCGGGTAGTTAACCCAGATTTTGTAGCATCGTGTCGATGCTAGTGGTGAAGTAAGGCTTGAAGAGAATTTCCTCCTCGATCATGCCCATGAAGTCGAATCCTCGTGGTTCGGCCCGGCTTGTGGCATTACAGCTAGCCACGGTCATGGGGGTCGCCTCCAATGTGATGACACCGTCTTTGAGTGGCATCTTGACTTTCCGGTGGAGGGTAGAGGATACGACCTTGACTGCATGGATCCAAGGCCTTCCTAATAGGAGGTTGAATGATGAGGTGACATCTATCACCTGAAACTCCAATTCTTTCTCGATTGGGCCCGTTATTATCGTCAGCTTAACGGCCCCGGCTACCGGTTTTGGGCTTCCGTCGAAAGCCTGGATAGTTTGTGCTGTCGGGAGATAGTCGGCATCGGTGATGCCGAGGGCCCTAGCGGTCCTTAGAGGAAGGACATTTACGGCGGATCCGTCATCGATAAGTGTCATTGGGAGATACTTGCCTCGGCAGATGACCGTGATGTACAGGGCCAGATTATGATTGGGCCCAAACAGTGGCAGATCAGCTTCAGAGAAGGTTATGAGTGGGCCTTCGTTCTTGGACTTGCCCTTGAGATAGGGCATGATAGTAGCTACCATTTCAGCAGGGGTAGCTTGTGAATCGACCTTGATTTCATCGAGAGCCTTAGTCAGTGCTTCTCGATGTGCCTGTGAGCTAACCAGTAGTTGCCATATAGTCAGATCAGCTCGAACCCTCTTTAATTGTTGGACCAGAGCCGTGTCATTGCTTGGTTCTTCGAGGGTAGATCCCGTCCTGGCAGGTTCAGTGACGGGTGTTGGAGTGGTGCGCCCAGCGGTGGCGAGGTGGTTAGCGGCTAAGGCTTTGGACTTAGCTTTTCGAACCTCTTCTCTGGTGACGGGGACGGTTTCCCCTTTGGTTAGGTAGATATCCTCCTCATCATCGAACTATATCCCGTTAATTTGCGGGATATAAGGGGAAATGAGGTGAGAACAGTCGATTACCTCCCCCGTGAATATAGCATGGGCGCTGAACGGGTTTTCTTTGTTGCTCGGCTTGTCCCCGGGCAACGGGATTTTCCCGCTTTCGATAAGATCTTGGATCAAATGCTTCAGTTTCCAGCATTTCTCCGTGTCATGCCCATTACCCCGGTGATACTGGCAATAGGCTTGGATATTGTAGCTCTTGGGCCTTTTCTCCACTGGAAGCTCGAGAGTCGGGCCTATTGGTTGGATAATGCCTTTTGAAGACAACCTTTGTAAGGCGTAAGTATAGGTAGTCCCTATATCTGTGAATACCCGATTTGGAATATTCTTCTTGGATGAGGTATCCAACAAGTTAACCTCATCGAAAATGCTGCGGGTTGCAGCTGCAGTTGTGGGCTTGTTTGTAGATGAACTAGCCCCCTGATAGCCCTTTGTGGAGGCCTTAGTCAGGCTCTCTAACCTTAAGGTCATCCTCGATCCTTGTGCCCATTTCAGTAAGGACAACAAAATTTGGGATGATAGCATACCGGAGGTGGACCCGGTAGGATGGGAGGAGGTTCTTGACAAAAGCCTCCACTAGAACCTTCTCGCCGGGCTTATCGACCAGCTTAACACTCTCGGCCCTCCATCGTTGCAGATATCTTGTGAACCCTTCTTTGGGCTCTTGGGCCATGACTTCCAGAGTATACATTGTAGTCTGGATTTCAGTATTGTCAGCATAATTCCGAGCAAATTCGGTCGCCACATCATCCCAGGTCTTGTATTTCTTCGAATCGAGCCTGTAGAACCAGGCCTTGGGATGCTTCTCGAGGGAAGAAGGGAATAAATGCTTAAACATGGTGGAATTTACCCTCTTGACCGCCATAAAGTCTTTGAAAGCCCGGATGCGGTGGACCGGGTCTTCGGTACCCTCAAACATAGGAATTCCCGTATGGTTGAGGTTAGCCGGTAGCTCGTCGTTCAAAGGTGCATAAGAACGAGCATTTTCAGTGTGGATCGAGTTGTTCGTTGATAGGTGAACTTGTTCCTCGAGCCTGCGAACAACACTGATCAATTCAGCTATGGCCCTGTGGGCTCAGATCCTGCAACAGGGACCGTCTTCTCTACGGTGCTCAGGCGGGTGGATAAAGTCGCTTGATTAGCCTGGATGGCAGTCAGTTGAGTCTCGATCTTGGTCAGAGCATTTTTCAATTCGTCCATCTTGCGTTGGTATCTAGTCTCGGGTGGCCTGTCTGTAACAACACCACGTAATCAGAAATTAGCCCGAAATCCCGGAATAGAAAGTACATCCCGAACAAGACTGAAAAGGAAATGACTCGGAAAAGACACCTAGACGGGCGACTTGTGAAAAGTGGGCCTTCCTTAGGAACCGGCGGGTGGGCCGAGTCCTGTTTGAAGGAAGGTTCACGTGAGACATCCCCAGACTTTGGAGTCGAATGTGTAAACGGGCCCTCCTTTGTAGGAGTATGTCCTACGTAGGTGGGCCTTGCCTTCGTCTAATAAGGCAAACTGGGATGGGGAAGAAACTCGTGATGTAAAATCGACGGAGTTTCGACGCTAAAGACCTTGACAACTTAAGACACGACCCGACACTGCTAAATACGGGAAGTCCTAAGAAGGGGAAGGTTTTGAAAATTGATTGTTTTTGGAAAACCCGAGAAAACTCGGGGGAAGGCCCGATTTTTTCGAGAAAATCGGAAAGTGTATCGGGCCTTGATTTTGAAAGTTCGAAGGTATTTTTGAGTTTTGAATTGGGCAGCATATCGTCTAGAAAATAGGCTATTTTGAGTAAAATCATAAATCCTAAATTCGGTATGCGTCCCGGGTTTTGAAATTGGATAGTTTGAAAAAGATGCAATCTTTGAAAAAAGATGGTTTTTGAAAACGACTCAGAAACCAAGTAGCATGTAGTCAGGCAAGCATTATAACGACGCCATGTATGCTTTACACTAAGTCTCGGTCGGTCTATAGAGGGTCTATACCAGTGTACATAGTCTAGACGTTGATCGGGACGGACTTCCTAAGTCGAGTTGATCTTAAAACATGCCGCGAAACCCACTCGAATCGACTATGGACACCTTTTGACATATCCATATTGGAGTACATCAACGATATAGTGGGACGTCTGTCGCGAGTATCGGCCCGGGAAAATATGGGTTATGCATGAACCGTAGAACTAAAACGCGTATTGTACTAGTCAAACGATTTCTATTCGAGTCTCACCCTGAGGATGCCGATGGTAAGTCACGCATCAGTTAATCCCCAGTGAAGTCGCCAAATTGTGGACATGACATAGGTCCACCCCGACACGGCCACGCGCGGGTTTGGGGAGGCGAACGAATCTCCATATGAGAATGGATCGAATTGAAATTTAGGTCGAAGTGGAGTCGCCACCGAACTTTGTGGGAGTTCGGGCCCGTTCGAACCCACTCTATGTCGTAGTGGGCCGTATACAAAATACGGCCCATTTCCGATGTCAGAGTTTATTGGGTTCGTCCCTTTGCATTTGATACCGATACCGACATTATCAGATATCGTGTATTGAATGACTCTCGTATGCCAATGGATTCGGATATCCGGAAACCATGGTTCTGAGTAAGGGGTGAGGGTACGTGTTGGGAAGCCCACAAAGGACACCCAACCCCGCCCAACCCCGCCCGCACTTAGCGGCCTCTACTAAGATCTCGAATGACTTTCTAATACGCGCGTTAGTAATTCGGTGAAAAATGCTTATGCAAGGATTGTTTTCCCTAAGCATTTGAATGGAATTGAAAAGGGTTTCTACGTCGATTTAATGCAATTAATTCTAACGTCAAAGTGGAATTTTAGCATGTGGTTTCTTTTTGTACAATAAAATAAACGATGAATCGACAAGAGGAATAACAAATGGTTAGTAACGATATAACGAATAATAACGGTTTGCAAAGATGAATGATATAGATAAAGATGATGTAAAGTTTTGAAAAGTGAAGTATTCACGTGATTGATTAACACGTGTTGACATAAGTCATAAAAAGACATTACTGAGACTAAAAGAGGATGTAAGACTCACGGTATTTTCGTGAGGAGGAGCCACTCGACCGAGTCATTGAAGGACTCGACCGAGTGGATCCTTAAAAGGGGTTCTGTTTCTGATTTAGGACCCTACTTGGTCGAGTTACTGACGAACTCGACCGAGTACGTTGCCACTCGATCGAGTCATTGCGAGACTCGACCGAGTGGAGGTCATTCAGACCCTTATGTCTCGGTTTTGTGATGTCACTCGATCGAGTGGCCTATAGCACTCGGTCGAGTGGCACCTGTACGAACCGTTGGTTCGTTTCGATTTCGCTTTTGAAAAGGGTTTTTTTTATGCTCGAAAAACCGTCGATTCGTGAGGCCGCGTAAAAATATTGGGAAATTAATATTTGGCTTGAATCGATACTCATCATATTCCATATTCGATCACGGAATCGATATGAAATATTAGAGTAAAAAAAACGCAGAAAGTAATGTGAGTCGTTTTAAGTTAACCAAATCGATATGAATTTTCCTCCGCGTTGTAGTGTCGTAATTCTAACGAATTGAAAGACATCTACGTTAGCATCAACGAAAAATCGAATTGATTAAATTATTTGACTAGATCGTTAGATTCGACGTCCAATTATGGAATTGATATCGAATCTGACGGATCGACGCTTTGCTTGAATTAGAGGACTTGATTCCCTCGGCTTTTCCGACATCAAATAAATCCCTAGAGATTGTGATGTCGGATCCGCGTCAACGGGTTTCGACTCTTATTAAAGTAGAATACTTGTTTTGAAAATCGATGCTAATATGCGACTTGAACAATGATGCAACCGAAAATAAGTAAACTATTGTTTAGGTTAACTTGTTTCAATAATCAAGTAATTGGGGTGTCGGAATAAGCGACCGGCAACGCTGTGTGCGGTACACTTGTATATTCGGGTTTCCTTATTCCGACATCCTTCATACTCGACATAAATCGACATGTATTTTAAGGGTTTACACTATTTATATTATCGATATTAGTATGCGAATAAAATAAATAAAAAAACTATGACGACGACAATGGACGACGCGACACGAGAAAAGGAAGGAAGGAGAAAAGAAGAACGGGAATTGTCACCCTCAACCTACATGTTTCTTATGCTCGGACGGGACTCGTAGTGACGGATTGCACGGGAGTTCGAGTATGTAAATTGAGTTGTGGTGGTTAGGGTTTCGAATTCCTAAAGCTAGGTTTAGGGTTTGAGGGTTGTATTGCTTAGGGTTGTAAAGGATGTGTAAAAGTTGTGTGCATGGGGTGTTTATATAGGCAAAGCCTAGGGTTCCCCGGTTAGAGTTACTCGACCGAGTAACCAGCTGACTCGGTCGAGTGGCCCGTTGTGCCTGCAGTCGGGTCTGAATAAGGCCCACTCGATCGAGTGGGTCGGGCACTCGACCGAGTGGCCCAACTGGGTCGCGTGGGTCCGTCGTCTTGGACCTTGACTTGGGCATTTAATGGTTTTTGTATTTGACTTGGACTTTTGATGATTGTGTGGTTGCTTTTGTATGTCTCGGAAACGACTTTGACCGGGGTTGACCCAATCGCTAAAAAGTCGGTTTTATTTCCGGTGTCGGTTTTGACCCAAATTAGTCTTGTTTGATTGGAAACGACCCACTGGCCTGAATTTGAGGTCATTTTTGTGAGATTTGTACTCCGTAAGTGCATTAGCCGTCAACTAATGGTTTTGAGCCCATATTCGAGCGCGTAGAAACACGTTAGCGTCCGATCATCATCGGGTGTTTTTTGGAAACTGCCATAGACACCTGGCAGTCAAAATGTGGGTGTCTACAGAGTGTATTTATAAGGTTTTCCGAAATGCTTCGGCCCAGGATTCGGGTGCCCGGAGGCTTGCGACTCAGTGCTCGAGCGCCCCCCTTGAGGCGGCCCAGTTCTGGGGCGCTCGGTCGCGCATATCAGAAGTTGCTCCAAATACGGATTGATATCCGTGTTATTTGAGGTAAATACGGATGCGGTTTTGACTAAGTTATTGAGTGTATTTAGATGCATTTCGGAACTTTTGAGTTTCAGGTTTCGGCTTTGACCAGGTTTTGACTCGGTCGCAAAAGATGGTTTTCCCTCGATGGCGATTTTGGCTCAAATTAGTTTTTTTTATTGGAATCGACTAACTGAATCTGAATTTGAGGTCGGTTTTGATAGATTCACACTCCACTAAGTGCCCACGATGGATACTATGGATTCCGAGACCGTATTCGAGCGTATTAATGTATGTTAGCGTCCGATCATCATCGGGTGTTTTGTTGGAGACTGCTACAGACACGTGCAGGCAAAATGCGGGTGTCTACAAGTTAACTCGTAAATAATTTCACTACAAGAATAAAGCTCAAAGGGGTCCACAAATGACTTGCATTAGTGGACGCTATTTTTGGATGGGCGTCCTCAGTTAGACGCCAAAATGTGAGGCCGGTCGCCTATTTTTGAAGCGGGCGTCCACTGTTGGACGCCAAAAAAACGAGCGTCCACGCTGGCAGCTGACAATGGATGCCAACATGGCGTGTGACAGTGGACGCCAAATGCCCCAGGATGGCGTCCACCATCGCACGCCATTTACCCATTATGGCGTTTGACAGTGGACGCCAGGTGTCGTCCACTGTCAGACGACACCTGCCTGAATATCTGTCATTTGGGTCCATAGTAAGCTTCCCCTTGCGTCTGACATGGCGTCCGTTAGCGGACGCCATGTATGCTGCTGCAAGGCCGTAAACATGCAGTCGATGTCTAGCTAAAATCTGCAAAATAAATAACATCCACAACACTTCAACTCTCAACCACAATACCTCAACTTCATTCATTCAACCATTCACAATATTACTACACTTCAACTCTCTACACATTTTTGCTGAAAAAACATTCATATGAATAAGTTTTAACATACAGTTTGAAGGTACATATATCAAAATTAGTTTGAAGATACATCATCCATAAATCTGGTTACAACAACAACAACCAATCAGCTACTTGTGAAGGTAGCTTCAACCCCTGAGTTCCCATCACCCCCGTTAAAGGGGTCTCTGTCGTCCGGAGGGCGGTAGTTAGGACCTTGGTTGCAGCTCGCAAATTAAACATGGTCCTAAACATCACCATATGTTCCTTCATCTTAATGATTTCCTCCTTCTGCTGTGCCAACACTCTTCCTACATCTGCTCCTTCTACGGGTCCTGCTGAGATCCCACGGGCATATACTCCATCTGCGAAGCAGTGTCAAGACGCGGTGGTGGAGGTGTGAAGAACATCGGGTGCGCATTCCCTACCCCGTACACAGCTCCCTTCCTGTACCCGTCGACGACCCAGAAAAATGTTGCATTCGGGTCGGGTTGGGTAGGCTGATCAAAAGCGGTCTCGAAGGTTTGCTCGACGTAGGCATCCTACATACACAACAATAATTTCAGTTTTAGTTATTAGATGAAAACATCGGTATAGTTATCTACCGCCTAAAGTAAGACAAAGTTGATTTATTCGAGTACTCACCCAAATGTCCTGATCCCTCCTCGTGATAAAGTGAGCCTCCCCTTCATCATTGGTCTTCCCGTGCATGTCCAAGAATAGCTCTGGAGTAGTTGGCATCTTCCCAGTATCCACTTGTATCTATTAAATGTAGATGAACGTTAGGTGAATATTATGCGAACATAGTTTATGAGAATTTAAGTAATACTATATTAATAAAAATCATACCTTCAAAGCACGATGGTTGGACGACTGAGAGCCCCGATGATGTGTCGGTTTCGCCTTCCCCTCCAATTCTGCATTCTTCATCTTATTCTTCTTTCCCCGTGCTGACCTTGCCTTGAACTCTGGGCTGTTGTGATATGCAACCCACCTCTCCAACGCCCCGATAATTCATATGTTACAAAAGTTTTGATATATTAGATTATATTACCAGATGCGACTAGAGTCAATCAACAACCGGTTTCTTGTCACTATAGCAGGATGGTACTTGAGGAGATTAATAGATGGCTTAATATTCGAATCCCTGAGACGGACCTTATTCAATGGCGGTTGAGCAGACGCTAGTCGAGACTGAAGACAGGCACGATAAATTGCTGTATAAACGCAACAATGTATCACGTTTGGAAGCAAAGGAACAATAGCAGACATAATTTCCTCATTCAGCATCCAAAAACGTGCTTTAAGGAGATACGACGGGAAGTTAAAAGAAGATGTTGGACTCAGATTAAAGGCAAGACTCATAGATGGGATAAAAATTGTCTTGACAGGCTCTTAATGAGCTAATTTTGTTTTCTTCCTCTTATCCGTGTGTAATGATGTATATGGAGTTGTTTAACTCCTAAAATTGTATGTTTGATGCCGAGCTTCTATAAAATTTACACTTTACCAAAAAAAACAATCAACAACTGGCCTCGTCGTCATTCTATAGCTGCCCCGGCTCCTGGTTCTGCTCCGCTCCCGTTTCGGGGACCACTTCCTCCTCCACTTGCTGCATGCGGGACGTTTGAGCAGACCTGTTGTTCCCACCACGTCTCCTGGTGCCCTGCCTGCCATCTTAACCTTGCAACAAACAATGTCAACAGTAATTAGCAATTACAATCTAACTTGCTTAAAATAATGCACTAAATAATTAAAACAACGATAAATAAAACCTACTCCAACAGTTCTAGTAATCATCTTCGCTATCCTTATCGTCATCACCCTCATCCTCCTCATTCTGATCTTCCTCATCTGTCTCCTCACCTTCCACCTGATCGTCCTCCAAATTCTATTCGTCGTGTCCGTCATCCTCCTCAAGGATCTCCCGAACATCCGTAACAACGTAATCGTTATAACCATCGTCATCATCCTCTAAATCTTCCTCTACCCCTTCATTTTGATTTTCATTGGAGAATATGGTTTCGTCACTTGGAGATAAGCATGTACCCCTTGAAGCAGCATCTTCTTGGAAAAGAGAATTGTTTATTTGCCCCCGTGATTTATTCTTAATGACTACCCACCATTGACTTTGATTTCTGTCATTTCTCGTGTAAGGATAAGGAGCAAAGTACACTTGCTTCGCTTGATGTGCGAGTATGAAAGGATCGTACTTAGGATATTTCCTGGTGTGATTAACTTCGACAATCTTGTAATGATCATGCACTCGGGTTCCGTTCACTGAGTCGTCTTTCCACTCACATTTTAATATCACAGCTCTATACCCACGTTCTCTACAAGCGTAACACAACTCGAAAATATCCTCCAAAATATCATAGTACTAATCACCATCAAGAGATGACACATTCACGCCTGGACTCAAGCGTCCTTTTGGGCGATTTGAACTGCGCGAGCAACTATAAATAACCCCCTCATTTCGTTCATTCGACACTGTGGACATGACATAGGTCCACCCCGACGCGGCCACGCGCGGGTTTGGGGAGGTGAATGAATCTCCATATGAGATGGGTCGAATTGAAATTTAAATCGAAGTTGGAGTCGCCACCGAACTTTGTGGGAGTTCGGGCCCGTTCGAACCCACTCTATGTCGTAGTGGGCCGTGTACAAAATACGGCCCATTCCAATTTCAGAGTTTATTGGGTTCGTCCCTTTGCATTTTGATACCGATACCGACATTATCGGATACCGTGTATTGAATGACTCTCGTGTGCCAATGGGTTCGGATATCCGGAAACCATGGTTCTGAGTAAGGGGCGAGGGTACGTGTTGGGAAGTTCACAAAGAACACCCAACCCCGCCCGCACATTAACGGCAGATATTTATGCCTCGGAAATATCTTTGACCGGGATTTGACTCGATCGCTAAAAGACGGTTTTGCCCTTGATGTCGGATTCGACTCAAATTAGTCTTATTTGACTCGAAATGACCAACTGGGCCTGAATTTGAGGTTGGCTTTGTGAGATTTGTACTCCGTAAAAAGCCCAATCCAAATGCTAATGATTTCGAGCCCATATTCGAGTACGTTAAAGCATGTTTGCGTCCGATCATCATCGGGTGTTCTTTGGAAACTACTATAGACACCTAATGGCCAAATGTGGGTGTCTATAAGAACGTAAACTGAGTAAGGATAACCTTACCTAATTAGCTGTTCACGACCACGTCGTTAGTACAATTCACCACGAAATTTCTACAAAGTCCGAACCTAATAAAATATTATATACATAAATTACTATCGATCTTAACATACTTGATTAATAAGGCGAACTGATATCAAATGATCAATTTAGCCTACAACAATTAATTCATCCTTATCATACTACAGCCACGTACAAAATACTATCTTTACTATTACTAGTAGACTACAGCTACCACGTACTATTGTTATTATTATTATTATAAGAATCATACAGCAACTTTCCTTACCATAATCATATATATATACACACTACAGTGTGGTAGGACTATGAATATTAATAGTAATAATATTATTACTAGTGTGTTACCCGTGAAAAATTTCACGGGTTGTACAGTTTCAGTTTCATATACGGTATAATGAAGCCGTATGGTTTGGAGAGAATACACTAAGGGACTAAGGCAATAGTTAGTATACTAATAATTGGACGAAAATAAAGACAAAACGTTACATGTTTTTATGTGTGGGTAAGAAATAAGGTGTTACACTGATGAAAAAAGATAAGTAACGTAATTGAGTTTTTTGAAATTAGTGAAGATCTCGTCGAAAGTTTTCCAATTTGATGAAGTTCCAATGCAGTGATTTGAATTGATATACAAATTTTGTGTGGTGCAACAAAATCATCTAAAAGCATTAATGAAGATAATACGCGTAACAACAAATCACAGTTAAGATACGAACGCATACTCGTATGCAAAGTAGGTCAATAGTGTAGACAACGAAATATCCACAAAATATAAAATATAAAATATTTTATGATGATATAAAATTTCGATTGTGATATACAATTTTACAAAATCCACAAAATATGATGATATAAAATTTCACGGGTTGCCCAATTTTAGTTTCATATAAAAATATTATGAAGCCAAATCGTTTGGAGAGAATACGTTAAGGGACTGAAAGTTAGTTAATATACTAATAGGTGTACGAAACTAAAAACAATACGTTACACGTTCAAATGTGTGTCTAAGAAAAGTGTGATACCCATGAAAGCTTTCACGGGTTGCAGTATTTTTATTGATATTTTCTAATCAAGGAAGGCAAGATTGGTCTTCAACTATGTGAAAGAGGGTGATCATCCATACTTGAGCAATTCTTTTTGTTAGAGAGAATTACTTGGGCATTATAGATGTAGTAGAAGTTAATCAGCTTTTAACAAAACAAATATTTTACTCATAGTGCCACATAAATGAAATGACAAAATTAGAATAATCGTACATATAACTATTAAAAGACCGTGGAAAACCAATGACCCGTATGATCGGACACATATTTGAACGTTCGACTCGACTCGACTCGTGACCCTATTCACTCGACCCGTTTGATAGGTCTTAACTTTTTAGAATATGTGAACCAAATATGGAGTAATTAATTTTAGAATTCAAAATGTTAGAAATGATTTATACTCCCTCCGATTGTCTATTTTCTTCCCTCTTTCCTTATTGGGCTGAGTTTGATTTTCTTCTCTCTTTCCATTTAAGGAAAATTTTCCACTTCTCATTAATTAATATAATATTTCTCTATCCTACTTTTTCTCATTTAATTAATATAATATTTCTCTCTCTTAATTTTTCATTCCACCTCCCATATTCTACTAATATAATACTCCTCCTTATTTTCCTCCCCAAAAAGAAAAGGGAAGAAAATAGGCAATCGGAGGGAGTAATATTTTTTGTAATTAATTTATATAACATGTAGAATAAAATATTCGTTAAAATATGATAAACATTCGTAATTATATTTATATCAGTATGAAACGTACGAAATACAAATAAATTATTAGTATTACCTACTCCTAAGTAAGCTCTACTTTTTTACGATTTTTTTTAAGAAAGGAGAAGGTGCGATAAACAATTTCTTACCCGTATTATAACAATAACTTGATCCACGATCCACTTAACCGGACTCATCCAACCCTTTTCAAATCAAATATTTTCCAAAACGGTTGTTTATTTAATGTTGTAGACACCCACATTTTGACTAGCAGGTGTCTATAGCAGTTTCCGAAAAACACCCGATGATGATCGGACGTAAACATAGCTTAATACACTCGATTTCGGACTCGGAATCAATAGTATTTGGCACGAGCTGTTAGCGGAGTAAAAATCTCTCCAAACCAACCTCAAATTCAGGCCCAGTGGGTCATTTCCAGTCAAATGAGACTAATTTGGGTCAAAACCGTCACCAAGGGCAAAACCGTCTTTTAACGACCGAGTCAAACCCCGGTCAAAGCCATTCCCGAGCCAAAAATATCTGACGCGACATTCGAGAAGCCAATTCGAAGTCAGATTCCTTACAAAAATCAGCTACAAAAAAAACATTAAACAATTCCATAAGAGATAAAAATCGATCTCCAAAAAGGAAATCCAACCCGGCTCAGACCCACTCGATCGAGTGGATCGGACACTCGGTCGAGTGAGCCCATAAAACACGCCAAATCCAGCGTTAGATTAGGCACTGGATCGAGTGTTGTGCACTACTCGATCGAGTGACCTCCTTTTCAGCCCAAAGACCAGGTGTTTCTTCCCATGCAAGTAACCTTTTCCTATCCAAAGACGGAATCCCACTTCATCCCAACCAGTTGTTTTCTTCCTTTGCAAGATATCAATCTCCTATCCCAAGTCGGTATTTCATACTATAAATACCCCTCCTACACAACACAATTATGAACGATTCACACATCAATTATTCACAATAATACACAAAATTTCAACCCGGAATTCTAGCAATACTAGGCATATTATATTCCGACCTTTCCTCTAGAAATCCTATAGGAATCCCATCCATTCACAACTCGAAATTCTAGGCAAATTTTAAGCAAACCATATACAAACCCGAGAGCAAAACTCGCCAAATCTCCTCCCTAACCATACACACCATAACTCACCGACATACATCTTAATGCTCCCGCGCCAAGGCCGCTACTACGAGTCCGTTTTCGAGATAATCAAGCATGTACGTTGAGGGTGTTACAAAATCCCGACTTCTACCTTTTCTTATCTTTCTCTCGTCCGTCTTTTTATACGGGTCATCGTCGCGTCTTTTTTTATTTTATTTTCTCGTTACTAATATCGATATTATCGTACTATTCTCAATAAAGCGTCGTCGTTAAGGATTCGATACCGACTCTTGTAGACACCCGCATTTTGACTGCCAGGTGTCTATGGCAGTTTCCAAAAAACACCCGATGATGATCGGACGCTAACGTGTTTCTATGCGCTCGGATACGGGCTCAAATCCATTAATCGTTGGCTAACACACTTACAGAGTACAAATTTCACAAAATCATCCTTGAATCCAGGCCCAGTGGATCATTCCGAGTCAAACAAGACTAATTTGGGCCGAAACCGACACCGGAAATAAAACCGCCTTTTCACGATTGGGTCAACCCCGGTCAAAGTCGTTTCCGAGACACACAAAACAGCCATACAATCCTCAAAAGTCCAAATCAAACACAAAACCCATCAAACACCCAAAGTCAAGATCCAAAACAATGGACCCGTGCAACCCGACTGGGCCACTCGATCGAGTGACCCACCCACTCGATTGAGTGGGCGTGTTTCAAGCCCGACGGCAGGCTTCACGGGCCACTCGACCGAGTTAGCCCCATACTCGGTCGAGTAACCCTAAACCGGTGCCCTAGCCATGCCTATATAAGCAATCCCCATGCAACACAATTACACATCCTTTAGCAATCTTAAAAAACCCTAGTACACTCTAGGACAACCCTAACACATGTACACACACTTCAAAACCCTAGCAATTCTACACTAGCAAAAACCCTAAACCTAGTTTTAGGAATCAAACCCGAGCCACCATAACTTAGCCTCCATACACCTCGAAGACTCTTGTGTTAAAGCCACGGTTACGAGTCCGCACCGAGTCAAGAACATGTAGGTTGAGGGTGACAAACCTCGTTCTCCTTTCCCTTTTCTTCTCGTCGTCCATCTCTTTTTTTTATTCCTTTTTTCGTTTATTATTATTATTATTATTATTATTATTATTATTATTATTATTATTACGTTTATTATTATTATTATTATTATTATTATTATTATTATTATTATTATTATTATTATTATTATTATTATTATTATTATTATTATTATTATTACGCTTATTATTATTATTATTATTACGTTTATTATTATTATTACGTTTATTATTATTATTACGTTTATTATTATTATTATTATTATTATTATTATTATTACAATTATTATTATTATTTACCCCGTTATCATTATTGCGTCATAATATCGGTAATATCGTTAGTATCAAAATATTAAAATACTCATTGATTTGTGTCGAGTAAGAAGGATATCGGGATAAGAAAACACGAACATACAAGTGTACTGCACACAGCGTTGACGGTCGCTTATCCCGGTACTCCGATTATTTGATTATTGAGATGAGTCAACTTAAACAAGAATTCGTCATTATTTCTCGTCGTTATCATCTTTAATATTGCATTCATTGAATTTTCTAAAACCAATTTTAATAAGGGTCGAAACCCGTTGACACGGATCCGACATCACAATCCCTAGGGATTTATTTCGATGTCGGAGAAGTCGAGGGAATCAAGTTTTTTATTATTTATTTAATTAAAGCATCGACTTTTCTAAAATCACATTAAATCAATTTAAGGCGCAATTTTCGTTGATGCTAAAATAAGTGTCAAAACAATTCGTTAGAATTATGACATTATTAATGCGGAGAAAATTTAATCACATCACAACAATCAATTTAAAGCGATCAATACGATTTCATACACGATTTTTTAATCGCACAGAGGGCACTCGACCGAGTGCCTGATCCACTCGGTCGAGTGGCACCTCAAATTCGAGTCAGAACGCACGTCACGACCACCACTCGATCGAGTCTCACAGTGACTCGATCGAGTGGCCAGGTACTCGACCGAGTTGGCCAATAACTCGGTCGAGTATGGTCAGTAACGCGAGACAGAAACACCTTTTAGGGGTTCACTCGATCGAGTCTATCGATCATTCGATCGAGTGACCCTACAACGACTAAAACATAAGTCGTACATTGTTCTACTTTTCAAACTCGATAGTATTTTAAGACTTACGTCAACATGTGCTTAATCAATCACATGTATACTATCTTTTCAAACCATGCATCACCATATTTTTATCATCTCATATTTGTACAAACCGTTATTATTCGTTATATCGCTATATCATTACTAACGCGTTTGTTGTTTCTTTTGTCAATTTATTTTTTGTTCGTTTATTGTACTAAATGAATCCGCATGCTAAAATATAACTTTGACGTTAATTTTAGTTGCATTAAATTGACTTAGAAACCCTTTCAATTCCATTCACATGTTTAGGGAAAATAAGTCTTTGCATATCATTTTCCCGTTTTACTAACGCACTTATTGTAAGTCATTCGAATTCTTAGTAGAGGCCGCTAATGTGCGGGCGGGGTTGGGTGTCCTTTGTGGGCTTCCCAACACGTACCCTCACCCCTTACTCAGAACCTCGGTTTCCGGATGCCCGAAACCGTTGGCGCATGAGAGGCATTCAATACACGATATCATAATGTCGGTATCGGTATCGCAATGCAAAGGGACGAGCCCAATAAACTCTGACATCGGAAATGGGCCGTATTTTGTATACGGCCCACTACGACATAGAGTGGGCTCGAACGGTTCCGAATAACCATAAAATTCGGTGGCGACTCCACATAGACCTAAATTTCAATTCGATCCTTCTCATATGGAGATTCATTCGCCTACCCAAACCCGCGCGTGGCCGCGTCGGGGTGGACCTATGTCATGTCCACAATTTGGCGACTCCGCTGAGGATTAACTGATGCGTGACTTACCATCGGCATCCTCAGGGTGAGACTCGAATAGAAATCGTTTGACAAATACAATACGCGTGTTAGTTCTACGGTTCATGCATAACCCATATTTTCCCGGGCCGGTACTCGCAACCGACGTCCCACTATACCGTCGATGTACTCCAATATGGATATGTTGAAAGGTGTCCATAGTCGATTCGAGTGGGTTTCGCGGCATGTTCTAAGATCAACTCGACTTAGGAAGTCCGTCCCGATCAACGTCTAGACTATGTACACTGGTATAGACCCCCTATAGACCGACCGAGACTTAGTATAGAGCATACATGGCGTCGTTATAATGCTTGTGTGACTACGTGCTACTTGGTTTCCGAGTCGTTTTCAAAAAATCGTCAACTTTTCAAAATTGCATCTTTTTCAAACTATTCAATTTCAAAATCCGGGACACATACCGAATTTAGGACTTATGATTTTACTCAAAATAGCCTATTTTCTAGCCGATATGCTGCCCAAATCAAAACTCGAACTTTCAAAACCCGTGGCCCAATACCCTTTTCGTTTTTTTTTCGAAAATTGGGCTCTCAACCGAGTTTTCTCGGACCCCTTTCAAAAACAATCAATTTTCAAAACATTCCTCTTCTTAGGACTTCCCATATTTAGCAGTGTCGGGTCGTGTCTTAAGTCGTCAAGGTCCTTAGCGTCGAAACTCTGTCGATCTTACATCACGAGTTTCTTCCCTATCCCAGTCCGCCTTATTAGACTAAGGCAAGGCCCACCTACGTAGGACATACTCCTACAAAGGAAGGCCCGTTTACACAATCGAGTCAACCTTCCTTCGGACAAGATTAGGCCCACATAGCCGAATCCTAAGGAAGGCCCATCTTGCACAAGTCACCCATCCAGGTGTTTTTTCGAGTCAACCTTTTACAAGGCATAGCCTTATAACAAAAGGTTCACAGTCCTTACGTCTAAGGGTCACTCGTCCCACACTCGAGTCTTAACAAAATTATCGATCCCACTTGGGGGCTACCCCTTAGCAGGGCGATCAATCACGGTTGCCCTAAGGGTCATGTCTTACACGTGTCTCACGTACTCCACCTTCAAGTCACTTAGGTGTCACACCATCTGAGTCCTATCAAAGTCCTTAGTCTCACATCGGGGGCTATTCTCCGACGGAGTGACTAATCACAGTCACTCCGAGAATCGTACCCTACACATTTGTCTTAGGGGAGTCTAACCCGAGTCAAACTGGGGCCGTCCCTCCTCTTGCGCTATTTCCTATGCCTTGGTGAGTCTGAGTTCCGAAGCAACCTCTCTGATTACGTGGTGTTCTTACAGACAGGCCACCCGAAACCAGACATCAACGCAAAATGGACGAGTTGAAAAATGCTTTGACCAAAATCGAGACCCAACTGGCTGCCATCCAGGCTAACCAAGCGACTTTATCCACCCGCCTAAGCACCGTGGAGAAAACCGCCCTAGTTGAAGGAGCTGAGCCCACTGGGCCCATAGCCGAATTGATCAGAGTTGTTCGAAGGCTCGAAGAGCAAGTCCACTTATCGACGAACAACTCGATCCACGCCGAAAATGCTCGTACTTATTCACCTTTGAATGGCGAGCTACCTGCTGACCTCAACCTTACGGGAATTCCAATGTTTGAGGGTACTGAAGACCCGGTTCATCACATCCGGGCTTTCAAAGATTTCATGGCGATCAAAGGGGTAAAGTCCACCATGTTTAAGCACTTATTCCCTTCCTCCCTTGAGAAGCACCCCAAAGCCTGGTACTACAGGCTCGATTCCAAGAAATACCCGACTTGGGATGACGTGGCAACGGAGTTCGCTCGGAACTACGCTGATAATGTCGAAATCCAGACTACAATGCGTACTTTGGAAGTGATGGCCCAAGAGCCCAAAGAAGGGTTCACTAAATATCTTCAAAGATGGAGGGCCGAGAGTGTAAAGTTGGTAAACAAGCCCAACGAGAAGACACTAGTGGAGGCCTTCATCAACAACCTCCTACCTTCTTACCGCGTCCATCTTAGGTATGCCGGCATTTCAAACTTTGCCGTACTTACCGAAATGGGCATTAGGATTGAAGACGATCTTCTACACAATGAAGATCTGGGTGAAGTTTCTACTAAAGGCTATACTGGACATCAACTCGAGTCCTTAAAAGCCGACGACTAACGACAACATTATCCGAGAGTCCGGATCTGATTTGAGTCCGAGTCTGAGTCCGAGTCTAGGATGTACTACTCCAAAGTCAAAGTCAAAGTCAAAGTCAAAGTCAGAGTCAACTGTATTCTGTCCTCTTTTCAAATTCAATAAAATCAGCTTTCAATATTCTTTCTCATATACACTTTCCTTATGTGTTTCCGAGAACATGATGAACACCATCATACACTGTGAGCACACGCACGTGACTATTATAGGCACATCTATAATGACTGCAGGAAACCGAGCCCGTGTTTTCTTTTTACCTATTCCATGTCTGGTATAGAAAAAACCACACAACTACCCGTAGCAGGAGCGGTATCGAATCCTATGACAAATCAGGGTAATCTCCTAGTTTGGGTTCAAGACGGGAGGCAAGCCCATTTCCCACAATAAAACACCCCTCCGATAAGACTGACCAATCCCTACCTTAGGTGTTAGTCTGACTGGACAAAAAAAAATCAAAAGTAAAAAAAAAAAAAAAGGCCAAAGTAAAAAGAAGGCCATCAAAAAAAAAGAAAACTGGACACCAAAAAAAAAAAATCGAAAGTCCATGAAAAAAAAAAAGCAAAAGGCCAAAACAAAAAGGCAGGCCATCATCAAAAATTCAGAATACGCATGACCGTGGTCAACGGTCAATTCAAGTGAAAGCCCCACGACCAGGGTACGGTCAAAATTATCAAAACCCCATGACCGCAAGGTCAATCAAAAAATCAAATAATCAAATACTCAAGTGAAAATCCTTTGACCGGGGTACGGTCAAATTCAAAATTATCCATGCCATCCAAAAGGGGAGTGACAATCAAGCTGGTCAGATAACACCACACTCAGCCTTCCCACATTACAACCCTCAAGACTTCCCCGAGACCCAGGCTAGAGACAGCCCGGAATTTTGAGGATTCAAGCCCCATAGGATACCCCTAACCACTAGGGCCAGACATGGAAACCAGATCCCGCATTATCAAACCGGCTCTCGAAGCCTTAGCTCCACAGAACCGAGCTCTAGATTTCGAGTCATCAAGGCCATTTACCTTTATCAAACCGGCTCTCGAAGCCTTAGCTCCACAGAACCGAGCTCTAGATTTCGAGTCATCAAGGCCATTTACCTCTATCAAACCGGCTCTCGAAGCCTTAGCTCCACAGAACCGAGCTCCAGATTTCGAGTCATCAAGGCCATTTACCTCTATCAAACCGGCTCTCGAAGCCTTAGCTCCACAGAACCGAGCTCCAGATTTCGAGTCATCAAGGCCATTTACTTAATTATCAAACCGGCTCTCGAAGCCTTAGCTCCACAGAACCGAGCTCCAGATTTCGAGTCATCAAGGCCATTTACTTCCTAGCACCACATTCCCAAATACATCAAATACCGAGAACAAAACTCGTTAAAATCCCGAGAACAAAACTCGTTAAAATTCCCCGAGAGCAAAACTCGTTAAAATCCAGTTACCAGCCCCAGACACGGGAACTTAACCTTCAGTCGGCATAGAACATGCCCAAATAGTTCACACCACCTCTGAGGGCTACCCTGGAGAATGCTCTCGGTCACAGGATTAATATCCTAACCATTCAAGCCCTTTGATCAAGACATCACTGGGAATGCACCTAGCCTACACCGTCATTATGGCTAGTTACACACAAAGTCCTATTAGCTTAGGCACCATGATATATCTTTCAATCCACTGAACTACGGCTTGGTTTGATTTCACCACACGTGAATACGTAGGCAGCCTTTCAACAGAGGCACAACCACCCACTTTGACACACATTCAAAAAGCGTCATTATTCCGGTCACGACACCATCGTGTTCTCAATAGCTAGCTTTGTTGTCCCGGGGGCTTCTCTTAGACAGAAGACCTCCATCCACTCACAAAATCCAGATAAATCCAACAAAAAATCTAGCCTTCTTTCTGTAGTGTGTCCTAGTACTCGGCTCAGTCGAAGACAGGAATCTGTCAGGACTCGAGGCATCACCCACTTTGGAAAAGTATCCTAAAATAGGAAATCCGGAAGGGCACCAGACTAAAACAGTCTCATTACGGACTACTGCCAGTCCCCTATAGCATATCTATCCCATTTCGATATACGACCGTGTTGCCACTCGCCTAGGTTACGGGATAGCGCAACTTGAGAGTCTTGTTAGGCGGCCCACTACCCTACCGAGTCACGGTCCAACCCTTAGAGAGTCCAGTCCGTGTCAGTCAACTCGTCCTGTCCAGAGTCGAGTCTGTCGGTAGGTCCCTCTCTTCAAACTCCATTTTGAGATTTGCAAAATTTAGCCATTTGAAAAAAGATCCTTTTCGACAAGGTCAGATTTCAGTCTATTTAAACTGCGAATTTCTTTTCTACCCCTTTCCATTTTGAAAACCTAGCCCGTGAGTGCTTTCAGGATTTCAAAAATTCAACTTTCAAAAATCATTGTCCCCAGCACGAGTCATTTTACTACCTACGTGTTGCATGCATTTTATGTAGCTTATACAGGTACGACTCAAGCAAGGCATGCAAGCCAATCGAATCTCCCCAGCAGCATTTTCCGGGATAGCAGGGGATAGGCCAACACACAGGCACACCCAGGGCTTATGCGACAAGCCCAAAATCCCCACGGAGCGCAGGTATGATCCCTCTCCTATGGCTGGCGAGCCCTTCACGCGAATCTAATGGACTATAAATGACCGGACCGGAAGTCTACCAGGTCTTAGCGGGCTTGGTAGCTACTCTGACTATCGCCTTGTCCAAGCCTCAGTCAGAGTGGGGGCTCTGTAGACACCCGCATTTTGACTGCCAGGTGTCTATGGCAGTTTCCAAAAAACACCCGATGATGATCGGACGCTAACGTGTTTCTATGCGCTCGGATACGGGCTCAAATCCATTAATCGTTGGCTAACACACTTACAGAGTACAAATTTCACAAAATCATCCTTGAATCCAGGCCCAGTGGATCATTCCGAGTCAAACAAGACTAATTTGGGCCGAAACCGACACCGGAAATAAAACCGCCTTTTCACGATTGGGTCAACCCCGGTCAAAGTCGTTTCCGAGACACACAAAACAGCCATACAATCCTCAAAAGTCCAAATCAAACACAAAACCCATCAAACACCCAAAGTCAAGATCCAAAACAATGGACCCGTGCAACCCGACTGGGCCACTCGATCGAGTGACCCACCCACTCGATCGAGTGGGCGTGTTTCAAGCCCGACGGCAGGCTTCACGGGCCACTCGACCGAGTTAGCCCCATACTCGGTCGAGTAACCCTAAACCGGTGCCCTAGCCATGCCTATATAAGCAACCCCCATGCAACACAATTACACATCCTTTAGCAATCTTAAAAAACCCTAGTACACTCTAGGACAACCCTAACACATCTACACACACTTCAAAACCCTAGCAATTCTACGCTAGCAAAAACCCTAAACCTAGTTTTAGGAATCAAACCCGAGCCACCATAACTTAGCCTCCATACACCTCGAAGACTCTTGTGTTAAAGCCACGGTTACGAGTCCGCACCGAGTCAAGAACATGTAGGTTGAGGGTGACAAACCTCGTTCTCCTTTCCCTTTTCTTCTCGTCGTCCATCTCTTTTTTTTATTCCTTTTTTTGTTTATTATCATTATTATTATTATTATTATTATTATTATTATTACGTTTATTATTATTATTATTATTATTATTATTATTATTATTATTATTATTATTATTATTATTATTATTACGCTTATTATTATTATTATTACGTTTATTATTATTATTACGTTTATTATTATTATTACGTTTATTATTATTATTATCATTATTATTATTATTATTACAATTATTATTATTATTTACCCCGTTATCATTATTGCGTCATAATATCGGTAATATCGTTAGTATCAAAATATTAAAATACTCATTGATTTGTGTCGAGTAAGAAGGATATCGGGATAAGAAAACACGAACATACAAGTGTACTGCACACAACATTGACGGTCGCTTATCCCGGTACCCCGATTATTTGATTATTGAGATGAGTCAACTTAAACAAGAATTCGTCATTATTTCTCGTCGTTATCATCTTTAATATTGCATTCATTGAATTTTCTAAAACCAATTTTAATAAGGGTCGAAACCCGTTGACACGGATCCGACATCACAATCCCTAGGGATTTATTTCGATGTCGGAGAAGTCGAGGGAATCAAGTTTTTTATTATTTATTTAATTAAAGCATCGACTTTTCTAAAATCACATTAAATCAATTTAAGGCGCAATTTTCGTTGATGCTAAAATAATTGTCAAAACAATTCGTTAGAATTATGACATTACTAATGCGGAGAAAATTTAATCACATCACAACAATCAATTTAAAGCGATCAATACGATTTCATACACGATTTTTTAATCGCACAGAGGGCACTCGACCGAGTGCCTGATCCACCCGGTCGAGTGGCACCTCAAATTCGAGTCAGAACGCACGTCACGACCACCACTTGATCGAGTCTCACAGTGACTCGATCGAGTGGCCAGGTACTCGACCGAGTTGGCCAATAACTCGGTCGAGTATGGTCAGTAACGCGAGACAGAAACACCTTTTAGGGGTTCACTCGATCGAGTCTATCGATCATTCGATCGAGTGACCCTACAACGACTAAAACATAAGTCGTACATTGTTCTACTTTTCAAACTCGATAGTATTTTAAGACTTACGTCAACATGTGCTTAATCAATCACATGTATACTATCTTTTCAAACCATGCATCACCATATTTATATCATCTCATATTTGTAAAAACCGTTATTATTCGTTATATCGCTATATCATTACTAACGCGTTTGTTGTTTCTTTCGTCAATTTATTTTTTGTTCGTTTATTGTACTAAATGAATCCGCATGCTAAAATATAACTTTGACGTTAATTTTAGTTGCATTAAATTGACTTAGAAACCCTTTCAATTCCATTCACATGTTTAGGGAAAATAAGTCTTTGCATATCATTTTCCCGTTTTACTAACGCGCTTATTGTAAGTCATTCGAATTCTTAGTAGAGGCCGCTAATGTGCGGGCGGGGTTGGGTGTCCTTTGTGGGCTTCCCAACACGTACCCTCACCCCTTACTCAGAACCTCGGTTTCCGGATGCCCGAAACCGTTGGCGCACGAGAGTCATTCAATACACGATATCCGATAATGTCGGTATCGGTATCGCAATGCAAAGGGACGAGCCCAATAAACTCTGACATCGGAAATGGGCCGTATTTTGTATACGGCCCACTACGACATAGAGGGGGCTCGAATGGTTCCGAATAACCATAAAATTCGGTGGCGACTCCACATAGACCTAAATTTCAATTCGATCCTTCTCATATGGAGATTCATTCGCCTACCCAAACCCGCGCGTGGCCGCGTCGGGGTGGACCTATGTCATGTCCACAACTCTATAGTCGAATATCGGATCTAAAAGGAATCAATCATTAAAACTATTTTAAGCATAATCTCGTTGATGCCGAAATAATCGTCACATAGTCCTAAAAAGACTAATACGACATTACAACGTGGAGGGATTTATTTTGATTCAAAACAATTTCTAAAAACATCTTTTTCTTTCTCTTTTTACAATCACTCTAAGTATTGGATCTCGATTTCGTAGTCGAATATCAAATATTTACGAGTTTTGAAGATTTTAAGTCGAGTATAAATTGTGCCGTATTTTTACACGACTTAACGAAATCATCGGTTTTCAAAAATTAAAAGCAATTTCGAAACTTGCAAATCGAGTCACCACTCGAACAGGAGGCACTCGATCGAGTGCCATAGCCACTGGATCGAGTGACACTCCAAAAATCAGGCAGAAACTTTTTTCAAGGGATACTCGACCGAGTCCCTCCATGACTCGGCCGAGTAGCCCCAATTACGCCTACATAAACGCGTCTTGCACGCTACAAGTCTCGACAAACCTTTTTCAAGCGATTTTGGTCAACACGTGTCAAGTCTATCACGTGAATCTAGTCCATTCAAAACTGTGTCATGTTTATTTCTTCTAACTCGTTTGCTTCTTTATCGCGATTGTTGTATTGTATCGTTATTGGTTGCATTGTACTTCCGGGTGGTATGCCGCTCGTATGTTGTAATCGTTGTCGCTTTTATTTCGTTTTTTATTTTATTATACTAAAATGAACATCGCATGCTAAAACAACTTTGACGTTAATTTAGATGCATTAAAATGACGTAGTTGAACCATAATTCACATGCCTAGTCAAAACGCCTTGTTTGCATAACATACAACCGTCAAACTAACACGCGTACACGAACAACGAACGATATCTTAGTAAAGGCCGCTAAGTGCGGGCGGGGTTGGGTGTTCTTTGTGAACTTCTCAACACGTACCCTCTCCTCTTACTCAGAACCGTGGTTTCCGAATGTCCGAAACCGTTGGCATACGAGAGTCATTCAATACACGGTATCCGATAATGTCGGTATCGGTATCGCAATGCAAAGGGACGAACCCAATAAACTCTGAAATTGGAATGAGCCATATTTTGTACACGGCCCACTATAACATAGAGTGGGTTCGAACGGGTCCGAATTCCGACAAAATTCGGTGGAGACTCCAACTTCGATTTAAATTTCAATTCGAGATCCATCTCCCACGAGATTCATTCGCCGCCCCAAACCCGCGCGTGGCCGCGTCGGGGTGGATCTATGCCATGTCCACAATTTGGCGACTTCGCTGGGGATACCTGATGTACCACTTGTCATCGGGATTCTCAGGGTGAGACTCGAAAAGAAATCGTTCGATTACTAATGTACGCGTTTTAGTTCGATGGTTCATTCATAACCCAAATCTTTCTCGGGCCGGTTACTTGTGACCGACGTCCCACTATACCACAGTGCATTCCTAAATGGGTGCGCTAAAGACTCCGATGGCGGAACTCGCATGGGTTTTACGGCATGTTCTAAGTCCAATTCGGCTTAGGAAGTCCGTCCTGATTTGCGAGAAAGCTATCGTTGTTGGTATAGACCCTATTTCAATCGACCGAGACTTAGATTAAGAGCATACATGGTGTCGTTATACTGCTTCCATGACTACATGCTACTTGATTTACATGTCATCTTTTTCAAAAACCGTTATTTCAAAACTTGCATCTTTTCAAAATCATCCAATTTTTAAAACCCGGGATGCTACTGAAATTAGGATTCATGATTTTACTCAAAATAGCCTATTTCTAGCCAGTATGCCGCCCATTTCCAATTTCAAACTTTTTAAGGCTTTCGAAAAAAAACCCGGCCCTGACGGCATTTTCGCCACTTTCAAAAGTCGGGACCGTCCTCCGATTTTTCTCGGAATTCAAATCTTTTCAAAAAAAAAAAAATCGGAACGCTGCCAAAACTTAGACTTAAGATTTGATTCAAAACAAGCCTATTTTCTAGCCGGCAAGCTGCCCATATCGAAATTCGAATTTCCGATTCACCATTCGAATTTCGATTTTCAAATCTTCGTGATGCCATTTTCAATTTTCAAATCTTCGAGATGCCGTTTTCGATTTTCAAATCTTCAGGATCTCATCTTCAATTTTCAAATTGTCGGAAATTCTTTTTTCGATATTCAAATTTTCAAAATTTCAAAAATTCAAATTTTCAAAAAACCGGTCCTATTGGCCCACTGCCAATTTCAGGCTCATCTTCTCAATTTTCAATATTCAATCATTTTTCAAAAACCTTCCGTATCTTAGGACCTACCGTATTTAGTGGTGTCGGGTCTTTTCATAAGTTGTCGAAGGTCTTTAGCGTCGAAATTCCGTTGATCCTACATCACGAGTTTCCTCCCTATCCCAGTCCGCCTTATTTGTCGAAGGCATAACCAACCAACCCGAGTCATACACTCGTAAATGGAAGGATCGTCTAAACACTCGAGTCCTAACTAGAAAGTCCCACGCGATCTTTCCCTTTAGAAGGACGGGAATCTCGCCCATCTTTCGTTATCCGTTAGTCGAGTCGTCTTAATTCAAGAATCCTTTAACTTAAGGGTCTACCCTAATCAAAGGGTCGTTCTTATTTAAGTCAAGGGTCTCTAGCGTCGAAACTCTGCCGATCTTACATCGCAAGTTTCTTCCCTTATCCCGTCTGCCTTTCCTCGAGGCCGAGTCAACCTTTTACAAGGCATAGCCCTACAAAAAAATGTTCGTGACCCTTACGTCTAAGGGTCACTCGTCCGACACTTGAGTCTTAACAACCTTCGATCCCACTTGGGGGATACCCTTCAGTAGAGCGATCAATCACAATTGCTCCGAGGGTCATGTCTTACACGTGTCTCACATACCCCACTTTTGAGTCACTTAGATGTCACACCATCTGAGTCATACCAAAGCCTTTAGTCTTACTCGAGGGCTGTCCTCCACCCGAGCAGTCAACCACGGTTACCCTAGAGAGTACCCTACGTCCATCCTACACCGGCGTCCTTATGATGCCTTCTTCGAGTCGTATCTATGCTACGAACACTCGAGTCACCTAGGGTTAGGTCACCACAGTTGGGCCGAGCATGCGACGCGGTCAAATACGGTCGCCCCATTTTCGGACTCACCCTTCTGCAGCTCGAGTTTAATTCACGGTCGTTACTTTATCTAGGTCAACGTTCAGGTAACCCGATCTAAGAGTCTTTGCCATCCCGTCACCCTGGACCGTGTCTAGTTTGACTCCCTCTCTTGCATTTGCGCAAAGTCGAGTTTAGGCGAGTCGTGGCACCTGTCATTCTCTCCAATCAAGGACCTTACCAAAAAAGAAACAACCAACCGAGCATCCGAAAGTCCGAATTTGATTCGAGTCTAAGTCTGAGTCCGAGTCTAGGGTACCCTACATCCTAATTTCCAGATCAGAGTCAGAAGTCATTTGTATTCTATCCACTTTTCAAAATTCAATGAAATTAGCTTTTTCTATCTCTACTATATACTTTCCTTACGTGTTTCCGAGAACATGATAAACACCGTCATACGCTGTGAGCACATGCACGTAACTATTATAGGCACATCTATAATGACTGCAGGAAATCGAGACCCGTGTTTTCCTTTTACCTATTCCATGTCTGGTATAGAAGGCCACATAACTACCCTTAGCAGGAGCGGTATCGAATCCTATGACAAATCTAGGTAGTCTCCTAGTTTGGGTTCAAGACGGGAGGCAAGCCCATTTCCCACAATAAACACCCATCCAATAAGATCAACCAATCCCTACCTTAGGTGTTAGTCTGACCGACAGGAAAAAAAGAGAAAAAGTCCAAAGAAAAAAAAGCAAAAGGCCAAACCAAAAGAGCTGGCCATGATCAACATCCCCCGACCAGATACGGTCAATCCCATGACCGGGGCTAACAGGTTAACCAACAAAAAATTCAAAAAACTCATGACCGTGGTCAACGGTCAACCCAAGTGAAAGTCCCTTGACCGGGGTACGGTTAATTCAAAAATTATCAATACCCATACCATCCAATAGGGGAGAAATAATCAAGCTGATCAGCTAACACCACATCTAGCCTTCCCACATTACAAACCCTCAAGACCTTCTCGAGACCTAGGCTAAGAGACAGCCCAGAATTTTGAGGATTCAAGCTCCATAGGATAACCCCTAATCATTAGGGCCAGACATGGAAACCAGATCCCGCATTATTATCAAACCTACCCTGATCGAAGTTCGAGTCATTTCTACTCGACTTCCCCCTTTCCTACCACATTACAATACCTTACCCTCGAAGTTTTAGCCCCACAAAATCGAGCTCCAGATTTCGAATCATCAAAGCCACTTGCGACCTAGCTCCACATTTCCAAAAACATCCGAGCCAGTTACCAACCCCAAACACGGGAGCTCAACCTGCGGTCGGCATAGAACATGCCCAAATAAGTTCACACCAACTCTGGGGGCTACCCCGGAGAACGCTCACAGTCACAGGATCAACATCCTAATTATTCTAATCCTTTGATCAAGGCGTCATTGGGAATGCACCTAGCATACACCATCGCTATGTCTAGTTACACACAAATCCCTAATAAACTAGGCATCATAATATATCCTTCAATTCACTGAACTACGGCTTGGTTTGATTTCACTACACGTGAATACGTAGGCAGCCTTTCAACAGAGGCACAACCACCCACATTGACACATATTCAAAAAGCACCATCATTTCAGTCACGACACTGTCATGTTCTCAACAGCTAGCTTTGTCGTCCTGGGGGCTTCTCCTAGGCAGAACTTCTCCATCTACTCACATAATCCAAATACTTTCAAAATCTAGCCTCCCTCTATACAGTTTCTTAGTACTCGGCTCAGTCGAAGGCGAGAATCTGCTAGGACTCGAAGCGACACCCTACTTTGAGACTATACCCCAAAACCAAAAAAAAATCTAAAAGAACACCAGTATACAACATTGCTACTACAAAGCCCTGTCGTACGGAAACAGTCTCATAAAATATCTTTCCCATTCCGAGGATTCGACCATGTTGCCACTCGCCTAGGCTACGGAATAGCGCAACTTAAGAGTCTTGTCATCTTAGGTGGCCCACCCCTACTTAGTCTCGGTCCAGCCCTTAGAGAGTCCAGTCGTGTCTGTCAACTCGTCCGGTCACGTCCAGAGTCGAGTCTATCGGTATGTCTCTCTTCAAATTCTCATTTTAAAATTTGCAAAACTTAGCCATTTTAGAAAATCCTTTTCGACAAGGTCAAATTTCAATCTATTTAAAGCTGCGAATCTATTTCTACCTCTTTCGATTTTGAAAACCTATCTCCTAGCACGTGAGTTGCTTTGAGGACTTCGATTTCAAAATGAAACAAAAATCATTTTCCCCAGCGCAAGTCAGTCTATAGATGCTAACTGCATTTCCTGTATGCTATCTTGCTATCTGCTATGTTTGCTATTTCTGCCTATATATCTAACATTTCAGGTACTAGCTTGTGCTTCCCAAAGAAACATCAAGTTTTTACTTCCCCAGCGTGAGTCGGTGTTTCGCCTAAGTGTTACATACGAATTGCTATGTATCGACACCATACAGGTACACCCAAGACTCCAGAAGAAATCTCATTACTAAAACTCCCCAGCGGAATCCCCGTGTAGCATTTCTACTGAGGAAACAAGGGATGTGGCTGCAAACGGACACACCCAAGGCTTCTTAGGCAAGTCCCCACAGAACTATTAGCATCAACTCAGGTATGATTTCTGTCTTATGGCTGGCGAGCCCTTTCACGCAAGTCTAATGGACTATAAACGACCCGATCGGAAGTCTGCCAGGTCTTAATGTTCGATTGGCCTGGTAACTACTCTGACTTTCGCCTTTTCCAAGCCTCAGTCAGAGTGGGGGCTCTGTAGACACCCACATTTTGACCACCAGGTGTGTATAGCAGTTTCCGAAAAACACCCGATGATGATCGGACGTAAACGTAGCTTAATACACTCCATTACGGACTCAGAATCAATAGTAGTTGGCACGAGCTGTTAGCGGAGTAAAAATATCTCCAAACCGACCTCAAATTCAGGCCCAGTGGGTCATTTCCAGTCAAATGAGACTAATTTGGGTCAAAACCGTCACCAAGGGCAAAACCGTCTTTTAGCGACCGAGTCAAACCCCGGTCAAAGCCATTCCCGAGGCAAAAATATCTGATGCGACATTCGAGAAGCCAATTCGATGTCATATTCCTTACAAAAATCAGCTACAAATAAAACATTAAACAATTCCATAAGAGATAAAAATCGATCTCCAAAAAGGAAATCCAATCCGGCTTAGACCCACTCGATCGAGTGGACCGGACACTCGGTCGAGTGAGCCCATAAAACACGCCAAACCAGCGTTAGATTAGGCACTCGATCGAGTGCTGTGCACTACTCGATCGAGTGACCTCCTTTTCAGCCAAAAGACCGGGTGTTTCTTCCCATGCAAGTAACCTTTTCCTATCCAAAGACGGAATCCCACTTCATCCCAACCGGTTGTTTTCTTCCTTTGCAAGATATCAATCTCCTATCCCAAGTCGGTATTTCATCCTATAAATATCCCTCCTACACAACACAATTATGAACGATTCACACATCAATTATTCACAATAATACACAAAATTACAACCCGGAATTCCAGCAATACTAGGCATATTATATTCCGACCTTTCCTCTAGAAATCCTATAGGAATCCCATCCATTCACAACCCAAAATTCTGGGCAAATTTTAGGCAAACCATATACAAACCCGAGAGCAAAACTCGCCAAATCTCCTCCCTAACCATACACACCATAACTCACCGACATACATCTTAATGCTCCCGCGCCTAGACCGCTACTACGAGTTCGTTTTTGAGATAATCAAGCATGTAGGTTGAGGGTGTTACAAAATCCCGACTTCTCCCTTTTCTTCTCTTTCTCCCGTCCGTCTTTTTATACGGGTCATCGTCGCGTCTTTTTTTATTTTATTTTCTCGTTACTAATATCGATATTATCGTACTATTCTCAATAAAGTGTCGTCCTTAAGGATTCGATACCGACTCTATAGTCGAATATCGGATCTAAAAGGAATCAATCATTAAAACTATTTTAAGCATAATCTCGTTGATGCCTAAATAATCGTTACATAGTCCTAAAAAGACTAATACAACATTACAACGCGGAGGGATTTATTTTGATTCAAAACAATTTCTAAAAATATCTTTTTTCTTTCTCTTTTTACAATCACTCTAAGTATTGGATCTCGATTTCGTAGTCGAATATCAAATATTTACGAGTTTTGAAGATTTCAAGTCGAGTATAAATTGTGCCGTATTTTTACACGACTTAACGAAATCATCGGTTTTCAAAAATTAAACGCAATTTCGAAACTTGCAAATCGAGTCACCACTCGAACAGGAGGCACTCGATCGAGTGACACTCCAAAAATTGGGCAGAAACTTTTTTCAAGGGATACTCGACCGAGTCCCTCCATGACTCGGCCGAGTAGCCCCAATTACGCCTACATAAACGCTTTTTGCACGCTACAAGTCTCGACAAACCTTTTTCAAGCGATTTCGGTCAACACGTGTCAAGTCTATCACGTGAATCTAGTCCATTCAAAACTGCGTCGTGTTTATTTCTTCTAACTCGTTTGCTTCTTTATCGCGATTGTTGTATTGTATCGTTGGTTGCATTGTACTTCTGGGTGGTATGCCGCTCGTATGTTGTAATCGTTGTCGCTTTTATTTCGTTGTATATTTTATTGTACTAAAATGAACATCGCATGCTAAAACAACTTTGACGTTAATTTAGATGCATTAAAACGACGTAGTTGAACCATAATTCACATGCCTAGTCAAAACGCCTTGTTTGCATAACATACAATCGTCAAACTAACACGTGTACACGAACAACGAACGATATCTTAGTAAAGGCCGCTAAGTGCAGGCGGGGTTGGGTGTTCTTTGTGAACTTCCCAACACGTACCCTCACCCCTTACTTAGAACCATGGTTTCCGGATGTCCGAAACCGTTGGCGTACGAGAGTCATTCAATACACGGTATCTGATAATGTTGGTATCGGTATCGCAATGCAAAGGGACGAACCCAATAAACTCTGAAATTGGAATGGGCCGTATTTTGTACACGGCCTACTACAACATAGAGTGGGTTCGAACGAGTCCGAATTCCCACAAAATTTGGTGACGACTCCAACTTCGATTTAAATTTCAATTCGAGATCCATCTCCCACGAGATTCATTCGCCGCCCCAAACCCGCGCGTGGCCGCGTTGGGGTGGACCTATGTCATGTCCACAAATGTCAAAGCTCATCTTTATGAAAATTCACATTAGCGTAGGATAATATTTTTGTTTTCCTGAATTCTAAAATGATTTTATTTTTGCGTTTTTTTTAATCTTGGTAGTATGAGTAATTATCATTCTCAAACAGTTAATTCTCGAGTTGTTACTTCTTAACTATTGAACGTATAAGTAAATAAATACATTATTGACAGTCTATCCTCTTAGTATGATTTTGTAAATTATAATTTACTAAAAATTATCAAAATTACGATTTACATATACACGATCGTAAATCAATATATATATATATATATATATATATATATACATACATACATATAAAAGAGGAACTTTTCGAGCGATATGATTGGTCCGTTTCATCAAAACTCAATTTAGGAAATTATCATTAATAATAAAAAAAATCAAGTAGAGAATATTTTAAATATTATAATAATATATTTAATCTATCATATTAATGTGATGTTTTATAATTTTTCATCTTAAATTCTTTAAATTTCGTTTAACAAAAAATTATCGCAAATATATGTTTTTAAAAATAAATGAATTTGATTCGTGGTAGAAAATGCTTTCATTTGAGTATAAATTTTATATAATTTGTTTCAAAAAAGTGATGAATTCATTACATATAAAAAACAGTAAAGTTATCCCACATCGACAAATTGTAATAAAGTGATGAAATCCTATGTTGTAAATAAGAGTAATCCTCCGTTCTCATTCATCCACCAAAAATCTTTTGAGTTTTGAAGAACTCTTAAGATTAAGATTATAAGGTTATAGAATTTTATACTATAAATAAGAGTAATCATTGTTTTTAAATATCGACAAACAAACTTTTGAGTCTTAAAAAAACTCTTAATAAGACTTCAAACTTAAAATTTTCCCACATCGAAAAAATAAAATAAGATGATGATTCTATATTATAAATAAGAATAATCATTTGTTCTTAAATAACACTAATAAAAACTTTTGTGTCTTAAAAAGTTTATTAATAGGACTACAAACTTAAGTAAAACAATCTTACACGAAAAATTATAACAAGGTGTGATGAAACCGTATATTATAAATAAGAAATAAGAGTACTCAATTATATAATTAGACGATGAAATTCTATTATACAAATAAAAGTAATAATTTCTCCAAATTATGATGAGGTGATGAAATTCTTCATTATAAATAAGAGTAATAATTCGTTCTCAAATATCAACCAAAAAACTTTTTAATCTTAAAAAAATCTTTTAATAAGACTACAAAGTTAAATGAAATTATCACACATCGAAAAACTATAATGAGATGATATAATTTCTATTATGTAAAGTAATCATTCGTTCTTAGATATTAACAACAAATCTTTTAGGGCTTAAAAAAGGTTTCTAAGTCGACTTCAAGTAAATGTATCGCAAATCAAAAAATTATGATGAGGTGATGAAATTCTATTATATTATGGAGTATAAGTAAGAGTAATAATTCGTTTTTAGATTTCAACCAACAATCTTTTGAGTCTTAAAAAAACTCAGAAGACTATAAACTTATGTAAAATTATCCCACATCGAAAAATTATGATGAGCTGATTAAATTTTATACAGTATTATAAATCAGAGTGATCATTCGGACTTAGATATCAACCAAAAATCTTTTGAGTCTACTTAAAAAAAATTAAAACTATAAACTTAAGTACATATTCCACGTCGAGAAGTTATGATTGGATGATGTAATTTTATATTATAAATAAGAATATTAATCATTTGTTCTTCTTTACATATTAAAAGAAAAATTCTTCAAAAAATGTGCCTTAGGAATAGTGTATTCCTTATGAATAGTACCCTACTCTTAGGAACAGTACATTCCTGCTTTCTTTCCTTTCGTAGCAGCAGTGGTGGCCATGCCCCCCCTCTCTGCACTCTGCTACTACTCTTCTCTGCTACTACTCTTTCTACATGCCTTCTATACTCTCCCCCTTCACTACTCTCCTCTGCTTTCCCCCTTCGTTCCTCCTTTCTCTCTCAATTTTTTTAGGTTTTGTTGTCTTTGCTTTTCGCTTTTGTATTTAATAATTGATCTTTTATTTCCGTTTTTGGGTTCTCATAGTGCTCTTTATCACTTTCAGGTTGTGGATCTGGGATTACAGAGCTTCTTAGTTTCCAGTTGTAGTGGCTCTGCTGGTCTTGATTTTCGTCTGCTTTTTGTTTCGAATTCCTGCTTTTCGTTATGTGGGTGTTTAATTTTGTTTGGTTGCTATTGATTATGTTTGATCACAGTTGTTTAATCGGCTTTTGTTAGTGTGATTCGTTTACTTTTTTTTAGTTTTGTTGTCTTTGCTTTTGCTTTTTTATCTTTGATTTCCGTTTTGGGGCTCCTCATATTGCTCCTTCTCCCTTTCCAGTTGTATATTTGGGATTACATAGCTTCTTGTTCTCCAGGTTTTTGGGTTTTGTTGCCTTTGATTTTCGTCTTTTTTTGGTTTTCGAGTTCCTGTATTGAGATTATGATGATTTCACTGAGATCTCGTCGAAAAATGTTGAGGAATGATGAAAATGTGATTGATGTTGTTTACTGTGAGTATAGAATTCTGCAACGAGAGATTTAATGGCGAGTTTGAGAGCTAGATTACTGGAATCGAGCAATGGCGAAAAAGATATGAATGGAGGAGGCGGTTTCGGTTTCGATCTTTTGGCCTTCTGGAGATACCGGCGATGATTCTATTTCTTCTATTCCTTTTCAGGTTTCTTTTTCGTTTCTTCTTTTCCTTCATTTTTGAGGTCACGATTTTAGGGTTTATAGGGCCTCAAGGATACCTAATGCTATTGCTCCTAATGTTTATGGCTTTTTTTAGTCAACTTCGATAAAGTATAGTATACTAAGAAATTTAGGAAGTGGGTATGTCCTATAGGTTGATGGTTTGTTAAATTTTCATTTTCAGAAAATCCAAATTGAGCTCCAAGGTGATCCCTTTTTCCGTGTTAATCTCAGGTTTGATTTCATTTGCAGAACGTCGATCGAATTACTTTAGGTAATCTATCGGAGATTTGCGTCTTTTGTGTTTGCCTAAATTTTTTTGTGGTTTTGTGATATGGATAATCTTTGATTTCATCTGGGTGCGGATGATTTGTCTTTTTTTTGGGTAATGTGTATTCTTTGTGTTCACCTGGGTGTTGCCGATTTGTGCTATTCTTGGTTTGAGTGATGATTTATTTTAATGTTCAGTGTTGTCGATCGCAGTGATGGGGTTTAGTTGATCTTGGTATCGAGGGTCTTGCCTTTGATCATCTTTGTTCCTACTTCGCGTCTCGGTATAGGATTTCTTCAAAGAATACGCTTCGCAATGAAACCCGATGAAGCGTTTGGACTTATCTTCTCATGGGACAATGTAGTGGTAAACTCATTTGAAAGCCTTCTTCTCTATTCACATGCGATGCCTTTCGTGTGAATCATGACGTTGCCTTCTCCTCTAATATTCAACTTAATGCTGACCTCTAATATTCAACTTAATTTGCTAATTAACTGATTAAGTATGTTTATTAAACACTTTAGTTTCCTCTAATTTTGTTGGCAAAAAAAAAGTATCCTCTAATTTCCAACCTGTTTCAGTCGGAAACTCGAGCATTGAAGTTGAATGCATGGAAACAGATTGCCTTTGAAGACGGTATATGATGTCTCATATGTCGCATATTCTTTATTTAATTGAGTACGCAAATAACTGAGTTAGAGAAATGCAATTGTAGTATTGAGCTACAACAATCACACGTGTTGCTGTTTTCATCACTTTGGCTTCTTGGAAACAGATTGCCTTTGAAGACGGTATATGATGTCTCATATGTCACATATTCTTTATTTAATTGTGTACGCAAATAACTGAGTTAGAGAAATGCAATTGTAGTATTGAGCTACGACAATCACACGTGTTGCTGTTTTCATCACTTTGGCTTCTTGGATTTTGTTGTCGCACCCGATTGGTTTTGTTGTTTGGAGTTATTTCAATGAGGCTGATCGAACCAGTAGTGTAAAATCCGATTTGTTACAGAAGCCGGGGATTGTCAGTCCTGTACAGTCTCTGAATCGTGAAACTGTCGATGATGGATCAAATGTCGCTGCTGTTCAAAAACCAGATTCGTTAATGTCTACTGGTAATGACACCACGTTGCAGGAACGAGGAGTTGAGAATTCTGTACAGTCTGATGGATTGAATGTTGCTGTTGTTCAAAAACCGGATTCGTCAGTGTCTTCTGGTAATGATACCTCGTTGCAGGATCGTGATGTTGAGAAGTCTGTGCAAACTGAGGAGAGTATTGTGAATGGATCGACTGGTGCGGCGTCAGCTGGTTTACCTGATTCTGAGCCCTCAGCTAGCATTCCAGGGAATAAAGGTTCTGTTGATTCAGGTGTGTAGGTTGTTCCTAATTCCTATTGATTGAATTGTCTCAGCAGACCTGTAAAAACTGATCCAACCCGATTTATTGTCCCAAAAGTGGTCCGACCCGAACCTGACACTGTTGACCCGTTTGCCAGGTCTTTGTCTCTCTGTGTGTCTGTCTGTTCACTTGGTTTCATGCCTCTTCAATATTAGTGCAAGATGTACAGTTCATATTAAGCGTTAGGCTGAAGGGACTAGAGTCTAGACGCGGCCATAGAAATTAAAACGTTCCGTGAAAAAACAAAAAATATGGCGTCTAGAAAAATCTGAATGAAAACTTGATATGACTTCATGATATCGTGAATCGTGATACTCTCCATGGAATCTTTTATTATAAAGTTGCTGTCGTTTTATTAAATTCTCGATGCAATTTTCATATCGGTTTGTGATTTGTTCCGTCAGATTGTGATTTGTTCCAAGGGGAATGGTTTTACGATCCCTCTGGACCGGTATACACGAACAACACCTGCCCGGTCATTACTCAAATGCAGAATTGCCAGGGCAACGGGAGGCCCGACAGAGAATACGAGAGCTGGCGATGGAAGCCATCGCAATGTGAACTCCCGAGATTTAACGGTACAAAATTTCTGGAGTTGATGAGCGGAAAAACACTCGCTTTCGTTGCTGATTCAGTTGCACGGAACCAGATGGAGTCACTACTGTGTTTACTTTGGCAGGTAGTAATTTCCGAACTTATGTTATACGGGTCGTCAGTTCGGGTGTTGGGTCAAATACGGGTCGTCAGTCGGGTTACTAAGACCCTGTTCTTTTGGACTTATATTCAGTCAGTTTCACTTCAGCTAAGCTCCAGGAGGCATATTTTGTCTCTATATTTCAGTCAGTTTCAGTTAAATTAAATTCACTTAAATTAAGTTCACTTAAGTTAAGTTCAGTTCAGTTCAATCCAAAAAGGGCCTAATTGTATTGTATACGTATGTAGGTTGAAGCGCCCAAAAACCGAGGAAACCGTCACATGCAACGTTGGTTTTTTATATCAAAGTCCGTGATGATAGTCCGAATTTGGTCGTCGTGGCTCGTTCACCAAACCTCGGAACCCTCGGGACCCGTACCCCAAGGCGTTGCCCAACTCCACCTCGATCTCCCCGACGAAACCTTCATGCAATACGTCCCGGACTTCGACGTGGTCGTCCTCTCCTCGGCCATTGGTTCGCTAAGCAATCCGTCTACATGTTGAACGACGAGATAGTCGGGACCCAGTTGTGGTCCCCACCGGAAAACCAACAACAACAACAACAAACCGATGACGGTGAACAACGTCGAAGCCTTCGGGATCTCGGTGGAGACGAGCATAGCGGCCATGGCCACGCATCGGAACTACACCGGTCTCACGATCCTACGATCCTACTTGCTCGACCACTACGAGTGCGGTGCGTGGAACACGGGCGGATCGTGCACGGGAAACGTGAAACCGATATCACCCTGTCGGCTCGTGGAAAACGGGTTTACCAACACGATGCACGAGAAACAAGTGACGGGTTTCCAACGCGGGGGGAAGAAACAGACAAACGGGTCGAAGTTGAGATTGATGAATATCACCGACGTTTTCTCGTATCGGCATGACGGGCATCCGGGCCCGTACCGAAGCCCGGATCCAAATAAAGTCACGAAGCGGGGCCCGGACGGGAAGCCGCCCCCTCAGGATTGCCTTCATTGGTGCATGCCCGGTCCGGTCGATACTTGGAATGAACTCGTTCTCGAAATCATTAGACGATAGTTCGAAGGTAACCGGAACCCGGTTTCTTAATCAACACGGTCACATGTTTCGGCTTTTATCCTCCGATAATCTCTCACTTAATTATCTGTAAATTAGCTGAAATCCATGATTAGGAGACCTTAATCTTAGTTTTACCATTCTTTTAACTTTGTAATATTATTTGTGTTATTGTCATTAAAGAACTTGTTTTGTTCATTTTTTTTGAGATTATTATACGGGTTTTGTCTCGGGCGAAATCTAGGTTCATACTTCGTGGACACGAGAAGACGGTTTTACATCAAAATAGTCAATGAAATATCATTTACGATTGATGCTTTATAAGAAATCATGAAATATCGATTTGAAAAACCCGAATTTTACATTATTATTATTATTTTTTTCAAAAAATAAAATTTTGAAGGTATATTTGTTTCAAACTCGTAATTTTTTTTTGGGATTTTCTACGCGGTATCCCTATATTTTTCATTTTTCTACATGGTTACATGGTACCCTTGAAGTTTACTAGCGCCCCGAAAGTTTTTTTTCCATCAAGTTTTGTCGTTAGATTATGTTTTTAGTTTAGGATTAAGACTTCAATATCATTTAGCTTAGATAACTAACGAGTAGTTAAGCTTAATTTAAGTATTATCATTTGATTTGACAATATAACGTCAAAAATATAATTCGTTCAAATTCGAAGTATAACTGCAAACACGTACAAAATTGTTAGTTTAAAGTCAATTATCGGTTAATTAGGTAGGTATCTCCAACTCAATAGAAGACTGCTCGAGTGCTTCGAATTAGGATCAGTGGAGATGGAGGAGAGCATGGAAGAGATGAATCGTCATTAGAGTACTGGCTTAGAGGGAAATTTTTATCCGGATAGATATATCATAAAAGAGGAGCGTAGACAAGCTAAGGCATGGAGGAATATGGAATGGGAGATGAGGCACCCATCAAAGAGATACTTGATGATGTTGACACTGACAAAGTAACCAACTTCTTTTAACTGTTTTTTCTTCAAAAAAACAGAGGGTTTTTCAAATGTTGGATAAAATCGTCAAACTTGGATTATCAAATTAGGGATTTGGCGTTGGTGAAGGAACTCGAGGGAAATGGGTGAAATTCTATTAAGAAGCTTATCAGCAATCCAACTGCAACCCATTTTAATTCATACCCATTTTCTTAGCTCCACCTAATTATATTTGTTTGTCATTGCTTCCTCCATTTTTAGCCTCTATTGTGTTTTACCGGGTCAAGACAACAGAGGCATCAGGCCGAAGACATTGAAATCAACGTTGTAACTGATAGTGATGACGGTGATGACTTTGTTACCTGCGTTTTGATTGTTAGTTATATTGTTTTTTGATTATTTTTAAACGAGAGAGCGCAATACTTTTGTTTCATCTTGGATCTATAAGATCAAGCTTGATTGACGGGTCCGTGCATGGTAGTGCAAATGGCGAGGAAGAGAAACAACTCGAACTCATTCTTACTCAGAGAAGACTTGCGGAGGTAAGATTCAAATTAGTATATCAATCTCATGTAAATTTTGATGGAACAACACAATTACCACAAGTCTTTTCCTGACTTAAATAGGTTATGGTCATCTGATTCTCTTACTTTTGTAACCCTCAATTCCATTTGTTATAGGGGTTTCTTTGTGAGAGGAGATAGTACATGAACGGAGCTTGTCAAATTATCATGTTTAAAATTCAAATAACAAATAATATAGCAAGGCTGTCAAATTATCATGCTATGATGAAATTAGTTACTTTATTAGGACTATGATATGCTAACTGAATCAATTTCAGGACTAGCTACAATTGTAGAAGTTCAGCGGTCAGTGTTAGGTCTGATGTATACCTTACTATGTTGGTTTAACAAATGTAAATTGTGCATATTTAACAATTTAGACATCCTTTTTAAGTTAATCTGTGTTTCTGTGTATTTTGTTCTATCTGATTGTGGTGTTAGCCCTATTGAAGAATTATTATTGAAAAGTAGATGTTCTGAGGTATTCGATTTAGAGTTTATCACTAATTACCTCCTTTTATGTTTCCCATTTTTGAAATTATCCCCAAAAAAAATTTCTGTTAAAATTACCCCCGTAAAGTTGTAAAAAAATTAGATTTTACCCCCGAGCGTCCTTCTCTCCTCTTTCCGGTGACTTACGCAATTTTTCTTCCCGTTTTGCCCCTCCCCTTACTAACACACTCTCTCCTCTCCTGAACTCCCTTTCACTCACTCAAACACACTCGACCCTACCAAAACCCCCAAATTCCCCCAATTTACCACAAAATCAAGAACCCTAACCCTAATTCCCAAAATCGACGCAAAATCGAGCACGATGACCCATTTGCAGTCAATCGATCCATTTCTTAAGGTAATTTCTCTTCCTTCCTCTTCCCATTTTCGACTCTTCTCTTCGCGGTTAGGGTATTTGAATCGTAATTTATCTCAAATTTCTGGTTTCATGTTTAGGATTGTTGTTTTCAATAGAAGTACGCGATTCGAATTTCTGGGTTCACTAAAATCATTCCCAATTTCTGGGTTTATATTTAGGGTTTAGGGTTGTTGTTTTCAATAGTAGTGATTCCCAAAATCGAGTACGATGACCCATTTGCAGTCAATCGATCCATTTCTTAAGGTAATTTCTCTTCCTTCATCTTCCCATTTTCGACTCTTCTCTTCGCGGTTAGGGTATTTGAATCGTAATTTATCTCAAATTTCTGGTTTCATGTTTAGGATTGTTGTTTTCAATAGAAGTACGCGATTCGAATTTCTGGGTTCATTAAAATCATTCCCAATTTCTGGGTTTATATTTAGGGTTTAGGGTTGTTGTTTTCAATAGTAGTGATTCCCAAAATCGAGTACGATGACCCATTTGCAGTCAATCGATCCATTTCTTAAGGTAATTTCTCTTCCTTCCTCTTCCCGTTTTCGACTCTTCTCTTCGCGGTTAGGGTATTTGAATCGTAATTTATCTCAAATTTCTGGTTTCATGTTTAGGATTGTTGTTTTCAATAGAAGTACGCGATTCGAATTTCTGGGTTCATTAAAATCATTCCCAATTTTTGGGTTTATATTTAGGGTTTAGGGTTGTTGTTTTCAATGGTAGTGATTCGAACTTCTATGTATGTAAATGTCGTTGTTTCTGGGTTGTGTTAATGTCATTGTTTCTGGGTTCTTCGAGATAGTGACTTCTGTAAATTGCAGCCATGTCCGTCCATAGCGGGGTGCAGTCATCAGCTGGAGGCGAGATATGTCACTGCGGCAATAATGAAGTTTTCAATAAACAGTAGTTTTCAATAAATAGTTTTCAATTGAACCACGACATAAACACAGGTGCCCCCAAACAATAAACAGTAGTGTTCAATTTAATTCCGAACACTAAACCCTAATCGGAATTTGCAAAATTGCGAAGAGAAGAGTCGAAAATGGGAAGAGGAAGGAAGAGAAATTACCTTAAGAAATAGATCGATTGACTGCAAATTGGTCGTCATGCTCGATTTTGCGTCGATTTTCGAAATTAGGGTTAGGGTTCTTGAAATTGGGGTAATTTGGGGGTTTTGGTAGGGTTGAGTGCGTTTGAGTGAGTGAAAGAGGGTTAAGGAGAGAAGAGACTAGAGAGTGTGTTAGTAAGGGGAGGGGCAAAACGGGAAGAAAATTTGCGTAAGTCACCGGAAAGAGGAGAGAAGGACGCCTGGGGGTAAAATCTTATTTTTTTACAACTTTACGAGGGTAATTTTAATAGAAAAAGTTTTTGGGGTAATTTGAAAAATGGGAAACATAAAAGGGGATAATTAGTGATAAACTCTTCGATTTAATGTTCTATAACTGAAGTTGAAAGATTTGATCTTTTGTTATTTTATGCTATTTGCTATTTTCTGCTATTTTCTGACTTTGTAAGATTTGATCTTTTGTTGATCTTTTGGGAGAGAGGGGAAGGGAGAGAGGGGAGAGAAGGGGAGAAAGAGAGGGGGGAAAGAGAGAGGGAGAGAAGGGGAGAAATGGGGAGAGAGGGGGAGCTTTCTGCTGTTTTCTGACTTTGCAAGATTTGATCTTTTGTTGACCTTTTGGGAGAGAGGGGGAGGGAGAGAAGGGAAGAGAGAGAGAGAGAGGAGAGAGAGAGAGAGGGGGGAAGAGAGAGAGAGAGGGAAATAGAGAGGAAGAGAAGGGGGGAGAGAGATAGACGAAGGGGGAGAGAAAGAGAGAGAGAGGGGGAGGGAGACAGAGAAGGAAAGGGAGGGAGGGAGAGAGGGGAAGGGGGAGAGAAAGAGAGAGAGAGAGAGAGAGAGAGAGAGAGAGGGGGGGGGGGGAAGGGCGAGAGGGAGAGAAAGGGAGAGGAGAGAGATGGAGAGGGAGAGGGCGAGAGGGAGAAAAGGGGAGAGGGAGAGAAAGGGAGAGGGAGAAAGGGGGAGGGGGAGAGAGAGAGGGGGAGGGGGAGGGAGAGGGAGAAAAGGGGAAGGAGAGAGGGAGGGAGAGGGGGAGATAGAGGGAAAGAGAGGGGGAGAGAGAGAGGGAGGGAGAGGGATGGAGAGGGAGAGAGGGGGAGGGGGAGGGAGAGGGAGAAAAGGGGAAGGAGAGAGGGAGAGAGAGGGGGAGATAGAGGGAAAGAGAGGGGGAGAAAGAGGGAGGAAAAGAAAGGGAGAGAGATAGGGGCAGGGAGAGAAAGAGGGGGGGAGGGGGAGATAGCGAGAGAGATGAGGAAAAAAAAGGGAGAGAGAAAGCGAGAGAAAGGGAGAGAGGGGGGAGGGAGAGGGGGAGAAAGTATAATTGAAGGAGGCCCTACTTTATAAGTATAAAGTAATAGTAGCGGGGTTTCCTTTATGATTAGCGCAAGCAGGTTTACCTGGCCTAGAAATGTGACTACCGTTCTGCTAATATGCAAAGCTACATTTCTTGTTATAGGCTTATGTACGTTTCCTCTGGTCGTTGATGACTCTTTTGTCAGGTAGCGTAGGGAGAGAAGGGGAGCTTTTGGGAGGGAGAGAAGGAGAGAAATGGGGAAAGAGGGGGAGAGGGGCTGGGGAGCATTCTACTGTTTTCTAACATTGCAAGATTTGATCTTTTGTTGACCTTTTGGGAGAGATAGGGAGGGAGAGAAGGGAAGAGAGAGAGATATAGAAGAGAGAGAGAGAGGGGGGGGGGAGAGAGAGGGAAATAGAGAGGAAGAGAAGGGGGGAGAGAGATAGACGGAGGAGGAGAGAAAGAGAGAGAGAGGGGGAGGGAGACAGAGAAGGAAAGTGAGGGAGGGAGAGAGGGGAAGGGGGAGAGAAAGAGCGAGAAAGAGGGGAGAGAGAGAGAGAGAGAGAGAGAGAGAGAGAGAGAGAGAGAGAGAAAGAGAGAGAAAGATAGAGATAGAGAGAGAGAGGGGGGGAGGGTGAGAGGGAGAGAGGGGGAGAGGGAGAGAAAGGGAGAGGAGAGACAAGGAGAGGGAGAGGGTGAGAGGGAGAAAAGGGGAGAGGGAGAGAAAGGTAGAGGGAGAAATGGGGAGGGGGAGAGAGAGAGGGAGAGGGAGAAAAGGGGAAGGAGAGAGGGAGGGAGATGGGGAGATAGAGGGAAAGAGAGGGGGAGGGAGAGGGATGGAGAGGGAGAGAGGGGGAGGGGGAGGGAGAGGGGGAGATAGAGGGAAAGAGAGGGGGAGAGTGAGAGAGAGGAAAAGAAAGGGAGAGAGAGAGGCGCAGGGAGAGAAAGAGGGGGGGGGGGAGATAGCGAGGGAGATAGGGAAAGAGAGGGAGAGAGAAAGCGAGAGAAAGGGAGAGAGGGGGTAGGGAGAGGGGGAGAAAGGATTACTTAAAGGAGGCCCTACTTTATAAGTTTAAAGTAATAGTAGCAGGGTTTCCCTTATGATTAGCGCAAGCAGGTTTACCTGGCCTAGAAATGTGACTACCGTTCTGCTAATATGCAATGCTACATTTCTTGTTATAGGCTTATGTACGTTTCCTCTGGTCGTTGATGACTCTTTTGTCAGGTAGCGTAGGGAGAGAAGGGGAGCTTTTGGGAGGGAGAGAAGGGGAGAAATTGGGAGAGAGGGGGAGAGGGGCTGGGGACCTTTCTGCTGTTTTCTAACTTTGCAAGATTTGATCTTTTATTGACCTTTTGGGAGAGAGGGGGAGGGAGAGAAGGGAAGAGAGAGAGAGATAGGAGAGAGAGAGAGGGGGGAAGAGAGAGAGAGGAAAATAGAGAGGAAGAGAAGGGGGGGAGAGAGATAGACGGAGGAGGAGAGAAAGAGAGAGAGGGGGAGGGAGACAGAGAAGGAAAGGGAGGGAGGGAGAGAAGGGAAGGGGGAGAGAAAAAGCGAGAGAGAGAGAGAGAGAGAGAGAGAGAGAGAGATAGAGGGGAGGGCGAGAGGGAGAGTGGGGGAGAGGGAGAGAAAGGGAGAGGAGAGAGAAGGAGAGGGAGAGGGCGAGAGGGAGAAAAGGGGAGAGGGAGAGAAAGGTAGAGGGAGAAATGGGGAAGGGGAGAAAGAGAGGGGGAGGGGGAGGGAGAGGGAGGGAGAGGGAGAAAAGGGGAAGGAGAGAGGGAGGGAGAGGGGGAGATAGAGGGAAAGAGAGGGGGAGAGAGAGAGGGGGAGGGGGAAGGATGGAGAGGGAGAGAGGGGGAGAGGGAGGGAGAGGGAGAGGGAGAAAAGGAGAAGGAGAGAGGGAGGGAGAGGGGGAGAGAGAGAGAGAGAAAAAGAAAGGGAGAGAGAGAGGGGCAGGGAGAGAAAGAGGGGGGGAGGGGGAGATAGTGAGGGAGATGGGGAAAGAGAGGGAGAGAGAAAGCGAGAGAAAGGGAGAGAGGGGGGAGGGAGAGGAGGAGAAAGTATAATTGAAGGAGGCCCTACTTTATAAGTATAAAGTAATAGTAGCAGGGTTTTCCTTATGATTAGCGCAAGCAGGTTAACCTGGCCTAGAATTGTGACTACCGTTATGCTAATATGCAATGCTACATTTCTTGTTATAGGCTTATGTACGTTTCCTCTGGTCGTTGATGACTCTTTTGTCAGGTAGCGTAGGGAGAGAAGGGGAGCTTTTGGGAGGGAGAGAAGGGGAGAAATGGGGAGAGAGGGGGAGAGGGGCTGGGGACCTTTCTGTTATTTTCTAACTTTGCAAGATTTGATCTTTTGTTGACCTTTTAGGAGAGAGGGGGAGGGAGAGAAGGGAAGAGAGAGAGAGAGAGAGGGAAAGATAGAGATAGAGGAAAATAGAGAGGGAGAGAAGGGGGGAGGGAGAGAGATAGACGGAGGGTGAGATAGGGGGAGGGGGAGAGAAAGAGAGAGAGAGGGGGAGGGAGACAGAGAAGGAGAGGGAGAGAGGGGAAGGGGGAGAGAAAAAGAGGGCGAGAGGAAGAGAGGGCGAGAGGGAGATAGGGGGAGAGGGAGAGAAAGGGAGAGGAGAGAGGAGAAGAGGGCGAGAGGGGGAAAAGGGGAGAGGGAGAGAAAGGGAGAGGGAGAAAGGGGGAAGGAGAGAGGGAGGGAGAGGGGGAGATAGAGGGAAAGAGAGGGGGGAGAGAGAGAGGAAAATAAAGGGAGAGAGAGAGGGGGAGGGAGAGAAAGAGGGGGGGAGGTGGAGATGGGGAAAAAGAGGGAGAGAGAGTAAAGAGAGAGGGCGAGAGAAAGGGAGAGAGGGGGGAGGGAGAGGGGGAGAAAGTATAATTGAAGGAGGCCCTACTTTATAAGTATAAAGTAATAGTAGCGGGGTTTACCTGGCCTAGAAATGGGACTACCGTTCTGCTAATTAATGTGCAAAGCTACATTTCTTGTTATAGGCTTATGTACGTTTCCTCTGGTCGTTGACGACTCTTTTATCTGGTAGCGTAGCATGGTTAGATACATATGCAGTGGCTGGCTGTTCAACAATAAAGCGGCCGACAGACAGGCGGCTAAATCAGAGTCAGTAAGACAGAAGAAACAACGGTTAGCTTTTATCTACAATCACTTCCACGAAGTAAAGACATCCGCTACACAAATGGCAGCCACCAAAGAAGTACTGTGCAGTGCAGACTTTATGGAGCAGATCTTCACAAATCTGACAACTCACACCGACAAGGCTAATGTTGCCGTTGTTTGCAAAAGGTGGGCGCCGGTGTTTCTGATTCGGCCATATGCGCCAAGACTAGATGTAGACTACAATAGAAGCTTCTGGACGGAGAATCGTAATGGTGTGCCAACACTTTATAGAGGTAACATACCAATTTCAAAGTGGTGTCGATGCTGTGAGACAACCAACGTCTATGCTAGGACAGTACTCCATGGTTTACAATCAGCATCACTGCACAGGCCACACCTGCAGGTTATTCAAATTAATCCCAAAATTGATAGCTGATACTCCCTCCGTACTTTTTTTCCCGCCCCATTGCATTATTGTTTGTACGGTTTAAGCACCTGGTTTGGTTTTAGAAAAGTTATTTGATTTTTTAGAAACCCTAACCCTAACCCTTCGGCGAAACCCTACGGCGATCCACTATGGTTAACAAGAAGAAGGTCAGAAAACCTATCATCAACAAGAAGCAATCGTCGAGTAGGCTGATCTTTGAAGATGAAACCAGTTCCGATGATGATACGATAGTGGAAAACACTCCCATGCAGGCGATTTTAAAAACTCCCATACTACGTATGGATGAGACGCTTGATAAGGATTTGGATGAAGTGCCTTTTGCACCGATTCCTGAAATTGAAGAAGGGGAAATTAATGAGTCTGATCGTGACGAAGGGACTTGGTTTGTCAAAGAAGGAAAGAAACAAGTACCTGTTGAAGTAGATGAAGAGCTAATTCAGATTTCGAAGGAGGAAGTATCAGATGAATTAGAATTTCGGAAACCTTCAGTGTATTGCTTTGTCCTGGGGGCCAATCCTCCCTGGGCTGTAATATAAGGTTTTGTTAGACGAATATGGAAGAATTATGACGTTGATAAGGTTTCATTTCTTCCAAATGGGATTTTTATTGTGAGATTTAAGAGTATGGAGATGAAAGAGATTGTGTTGAACTTGGGGCACACCATGTTTGACAATAAACCTCTTATTGTCAAGGACTGGAATCCCTCTAAACGCATCACAAAGGAGGGAGTTACCTCTGTCCCGGTTTGGGTCCAACTGACGGACTTACCTTTGAAGTTTTGGGGTAAAGCTTTGCCTAGGATTGCGAGATTGGTAGGACGTTTCATCAAGTTGGATGGGGCATCCGCAACTAAGACGCGATTAGGTTTTGTGAGGGCTATGGTGGAAGTCCAGTTAGGACAAAAGCTTAAGGATTTTATTAAGTTCAAAGATGAAGAAGGCAAAGTCGTAGAGGTCCAAGTGATGTATGAATGGAAACCTGTCCTATGTTCCAAATGCAGAGGCTATGGACATGAACATTCAGAATGTAAAAAGAAGGAGAAGAAACAAGCAGTGGAGACTAGGAAAGAGCTTGGGCAACAAACAACCAGATTTCATCCTAGACCTGTGAGCAGGATCCCCCTGGAAAAGAAAACCATTCCAGCAATTCATAGATCAGATACCAATTCGGTTCAGTCTGATGTTCCCAGACCTGGTAGCAGTCATGCCTCCATATTGTCTAAGGATATATCCTTCTTCCAAATGATTACGGGAGCTGAAGTAGTTAAACAGAAGAATGTGGGCAAAGAAGGTATCGGTAATCCTAATCTAAATGTTTAAGTCTCATAAGTTAGGTTTTTGGAATGTACGGGGCATGAATGATAAGAATAAGCAACGTACTATTAGTGAGTTCATAAGAAAACAAGATGTAGAGGTCTTTGGGTTGTTAGAAACTAAAATAAAACCGAGTAGAGTGAATAATTTGATTCCGGGCTTAGTCGATAATTGGTCTATATGCACTAATTCTCGCTGGGCTATGGGAGGTAGAATCTGGGCGCTTTGGAACCCTTCGAGGGTAAGCGTCCAAGTGTTGGACGTGAGTGACCAGACTATTCATTTACAAGTTACGAAGAATAATGGGCAGTACCTTCTCACTTTGGTATATGCTTACAATTCAGTGGATGGAAGGGAAGATCTTTGGCGGAGGCTGCGACATTATAGAAGTGTCTCAGGAGCTTGGGCTGTTGTTGGAGACTTTAACACTGTGATCAGCTCTGCTGAAAGATTAGGAGGAGTTTATACGGAGGCAGAGATGCAACCGTTTAGAGAGTGTATTGACGATTGTCAACTGTCCGATAGTCCGTCGGCGGGAGCTTGGTTTACCTGGAACAATAAGCAAAAAGTTGAGAATAGAGTGTATAGTAGATTGGATAGATGCTTAGTCAATAAACAATGGGTGGATGATTTTCCTGATGGGTTTGCTCATTTTCTCCCGGAAGGAACTTTTGACCATTGTCCGTGCATTGTCCATACGGATAAAGTGATAGGGAGGAGGAAACGTCCGTTCAAGTTTCAGAATATGTGGTGTATCAGCCCGCAATTTAAGTGTCTGGTGGAGAGTAGTTGGGCTGTTAATGTAGGTGGAACTCGCATGTTCAAATTGGTGAATAAATCTAAAAGATTATAGAAGCATCTTAAACTTCTAAATACTGCAGAGTTCGGGGATATTGAAAATAAAAATGCACAGGCTGAATTGAGATTAAAGGAACTACAAATAAATGTGTAAAGAGACCCACATGATGAGGTTGCTAAATCTGAGGAGTGGGATCAGCACCAAAAAGTTTTACATCTTCAGAAAGCGTGCAGGATGTTCTTGACTCAAAAATCGAAGGTACGATGGGTGTTGGAGGATGATCAGAATACTACGGTTTTTCATTCCTATCTTAGGAAAAGACGTGCACAAAATAGAGTCGTGATCATCAAGAACGCTGAAGGGGTTGAATGCTCTGAGCCTGATTCAGTTAGAGGTGCATTTCTGGAGTTCTTCTCCTCGTTGTTAGGTGAGTCTATCCCAACGGTCCCTGTTCAGATTGAGGTGGTAAGGGGTGGCAACGTGTGCTCTGTTGCACATAGAAGATTACTGCTACAGCCTGTTTCTTCGCAAGAGATTAAGGATGTGATATTCAGCATACCGAACGAAAAAGCTCCAGGGCTCGATGGGTATTCTAGTCAGTTTTTTAAAGAAGCGTGGGATTTTGTTGGCGATGATGTGATTGCAGCTGTTAAAGATTTCTTTCACTCCGGAAAACTCTTGAAGCAGGTGAATGCTACTGTAATTACTCTTCTTCCGAAAGTTAATAACCCTCATTCTGTCACTCAATTCAGACCTATCGCTTGCTGTAATGTTGTCTATAAATGCATATCGAAGCTGTTGTGCAAACGAATGAGCGCTATTTTGCCTGATATTATCAGCCCTCAACAAGGTGGATTCATTGAAGGTAGAAATATTATGGAGAATATTTTAATCTGTCAGGATCTTGTGCGATTATATAATAGGAAAGCGGTGTCACCAAGATGCCTGATGAAAATAGACATACATAAAGCATATGATAGTGTTGAGTGGAAGTTCGTGGAACAGATGTTGGTTGCTCTTAATTTTCCTGACCAATTTATTAAATTGGTTATGGAATGTGTCAGAAATGCCAGTTATTCTTTGAGTCTTAACGGGGATTACTTTGGTTTTTTCAAGGGTAAAAGAGGCTTGCGTCAAAGGGACCCTATTTCTCCGCTTCTTTTCACTATCTGTATGGAATATCTGTCCAGAGTTCTCAAGTATGCCACTGATTCGTGTAGATTTAAATTTCATCCTAAATGCGCCTCTATGAAGCTATGCCACCTACTGTTTGCCGACGACTTATTGCTCTTTTGCAAAGGAGATCAAGAATCTATTACAGTTCTTGTGCGGGCATTTGCTACGTTTACCAAATCGTCAGGCCTGTCTATGAGCATTGGGAAATCTCATCTATATTGTGCAGGTATGACTGTTAATCAGCGTAATGCGGCTTTGGAAACGACTGGTTGTGCGTCGGGTTCGCTACCGTTTAGTTGGTATGCCGATTCAAACAACTAAGCTGTCTAAGAAGGACTGTGCCATTCTGGTTGAAAAAATTACGAGCAGAATTCGTAGTTTAGGGGCTAAGAAGTTATCGTATGTTGGCCGTTTGACTCTGATTCAATCCATCTTGTCGCAGGTTCATACGTATTGGGCTATGATATTCATATTACCTAAGTGTGTGTTGGCTAGAATTGATGCAATATGCAGGTCTTTCTTGTGGGAAGGGAAAGATTCTTATCATAGAGTTCCTTTGGTGGCATGGGAGAAGGTGTGTGTCCCTAAAGAGGAAGGAGGTTTGGGGCTGAGGCAACTTAATGCTTGGAATGCAGCTGCGGTGGGTAAGTTGGTTTCGTGGATTTATGAGCGTAAGGATAAACTTTGGGTCCAATGGGTTCATAATTTTTATCTGAAAGGCCGCTCTTTGGATGAATATCAACCAAGTTTATCTGTCTCATGGGGATGGAAGAAGATTTGTTCGATTAAGGAAGACTTGAAGGGAAAATTCATTGATGAGAAATGGGAAGGGGGTGAGAAGAGATATACTATATCAGCTGGTTATGAATTCTTGCGTCGCAAATTACCAGAGGTAGACTGGGCTAAGATGGTCTGGTCCAAGTATGTCATGCCGAAGCATCAGGTAGTAATGTGGCTTGCTGTCCGTGGTGCACTGCAGATGAGGACCAAACTGCTTAGTTTGGGCGTTGTCAGGTCTGGTCTATGCTGTATTTGTGAGCGGGAAGATGAAACGTCGGAGCATTTGTTTTTCAATTGTCCATACAGTGCTGAAATAATACTATTGTTCGAGAATTGGCTGCTGTTCTCGATGCCTGCTCAATTGCATTTGTTGCCGCATGTTCAGATGGGAGGTGTGCAAAAGGCTATGATGTGGGCTGTAGGAGCAGCTATTGTTTATAACATATGGTGGCAACGAAACCTTGGGAGAGTTGAAGGTTGCATTAATAGGACTTCTTTAGCTGCTACTCGGATTAAATCGATCATTCGTATAAGAATTAATGAGATCCTTAAGGATAAATTACATACTCGGGACAGGATGTGGCTTATGAGCTTGTTCTAGGCCTTGTCTTTGTCTTATATTCCTTGTAATTTTTTACCGATTCTTTTATAATACTTACACTTTACCAAAAAAAAATATATTACCCTACTATGTTACTCTAATACGTTGGTCAACATACGCCTTGACTTCTAAGTCGAAGTTATCGCACAATACAACGGCGCTCCCCATAAAAGGAGAAACTCAAGACGTACAGATTGCTCAATATTAATGAAATTGACCACTCACACATTAGTCTACAGCTTACTGTGCCACGATCACATTATGGCTCCTTGGAATCCATGGTGATTATTAGCAATCAATTTCGAGATCAAACCTTCACCCTCATGGAAGGTTTGCATGCTTTATCCGGTTAGTGCCATGCAAACGTACAGTTCATTGACTAATAACAAGTTAGTTAGGGCCTCCGAAATAACAAAAATATAAAACACCATAGATTCTCGTACACAGGTCAAAGCCAAATGACTGGATGTAATTAACTCACGTAGATTAGCATATGAACACAAACATATGGAGATCCAACGCGTTACGGACAGTTACAGAAACCTAATTGAACACCTACGTTGGCACATGCGAAACAACTCCTGGCCTAATGCTCCCGTTAGAGCAAATGGACAGCATGCCTGACTGTAGCACCATTACAGTTTGCTAATCTTGGACGCTTTAGCTACACTTCCGACTGACAACGGTAGTTCGCGGAGCAATCATACAGCGATATTATAATCCTTAATCCAAATCTAAATTCCAAGATATATTGACAACCATAAACCAACAAAGCTGTAAACTTGTGCAGCCGACTACTCAGACACAAACTTAGGCAACGGCCACGCTGAAGTTCTGAAAAAAGGCAAAGCATAAAAAACAAAAAAAAAGGGCCAGCACATCGCCTTTACGGTCTGTGACTAACCAAACGCGAGCATCGCGCGCGATCTTCAACTATATTGTCAACTATAACACTACCGTAGTTTGCTAATTACGTTCACTTCTCCACACCTTGCGACTGAAGACGGCCTTTTACAAAGCGCTCATACAACGATTTTAAAATCAGTGAACCATATCTAACTTCCAAGATGTATTGCTAATCACAAGCAATACATATATAAATTTGTGCATCCGACTGCTCCCACAAAATCTCAGGCACCGACCACAAATTAGCCAAACAATTCTGCATACCCAAAACAAACAACAACCACCGTCAAATCGCATAAACAGATCGTACCTAACCATACGCGCGCATCGCGCGCGGTCTTCAACTAGTATATATAAAAAAAGTCTTGTGAGTCCTTAAAAAGTAATTAAGACAATAAACTTAGGTAAGATTATCTCACATCAAAAAATTATAATAAGGTGAAGAAATTCTATTATATAAATAAGACTAATCATTCGTCCAAAAATTATAATAAGGTGTGAATTTTATTATATAAATAAGAGTAATCTCTCATCCTTATTAACTTAGATATAAAAACAAAAAATATTTTGAGTCTTAAAAAGAACTTTTAAAACCATAAGTAAAATTATATCACATCGAAAAATTATTATAAGATGATCGAATTTTATTATATAAAAATAAAAGCAATAATTCGTCATAATTATGATAAAGTGACGGAATGAAACTTAAGTAAATTATCCCACATCGAAAATTTATGTTACGGTGATGAAATTCTCTATTATAAATATGAGTAGTCATTCGTAAAATTATGATGTGATGGAATTCTATATTATAAACACGATTCATATTATTATGCACTCCATAAAAGTAGTAAAATTATCTCAATAATATAAAAGAGACTTTTTTCAAAGAATTTTTAAAACTAAGTAAATTATCGCATATCGAAAAATTATGTTGGCTAATAAAATTCTATATCACAAATAAAAGACATCATTCATTTTTAGATATTAACAAAAAAGAGTCTTACAAAAGCTCTTATAGCTATAAATTTAAGTAAAATTATCCCACATCGAAAAAATATAATACGATGATGACATTCTACTATATAAGTAAAAGTAATCGTTCGTCTATAGATATCAAAGAGAAATCTTTAGAATCCTAAAAAGCTACACTTACACGCGGTGTATGAGAATTTCATACACAGCGAACCATATTGCGCCACGTGTCGATTTTTTTGTTAACCTAGAGTTATTAATTTAGGGTTAGGTTAGTAATTTTACACCTTTGATTAATTTATTACTAAACTATAGTTAAGTTAATTATAGAAACTTTTCATTTTTTAAAATTATCTTTATTTTGAGCAAATATAGTTTTTTGGTTGTGTTCACCATCCAATTAATCAATTAATTTTGATTAAAATAATTTTATCTGAAAGCAAATTTATTAATATAATTATCATTAATCAATTTTTTTTTCTATTTTCACGTAAATTAATAAATATTATTTATACATCCATTTTTCAAAATAATATTTTCATTTTTCTTGTTTTAAATTGTATTAATTAATTATAAAAAACGAAATTCAAAAATGAAATTAAAAATAAATTATAAACGAAACTTAAATTTAATATTCTCAATAATTGAATTAAAAACGAAATTTAAACTTAAGGAAATAAAAAAATAATTAAACGATAGAAAAAAAATGTTCAATTAGAAATATTTTTAAATTTGGATGATTAAATGAAAAGATTTGGATTATATTTTTATATAACTAGGTAAGAAGTCAAACTAAACAAGGAAAGAAATAAATCATGATTTTTCTTTATAAATGTTAAGTAAATCATGTAACTCACATATATATAATTATATCGTTAGGAAGATTATAATTTCTAAAGTTTTTTATTTATTGAAATATTTACAAAATATTTCCGTATATCGTATATTTCCCACATGTTTCCTAAAGAATAACAAAAATATTACCAAATATTTTCAAAGATATTGATTTTGTAATCAAATAATATTAATTAATTTAATTTAAAATTATCGAAACATTATATATATATATATATATATATATATATATAGATGGGTTCTAATGAGTCCCCTTATATATGTTGAGTCCCTAAGTCCTCATCCCATCCGTTGGATGGGATGAGGATGGATGGACAAGATGCTTCCTAATATTTTGTATTTAAAAAAAAAAGAAGAGGAAGATTTAGTATCCTAAAATAACTCCCATGATTTTAGGAAACAATAACTCCCATAATCACAATCATCCCTCATTCATTCATTCATTCACGTTCATTCACAGGTTCATCAAAACCTTAAAAAAAACGCTCTCATCGATCATCACGTTCATTCATTCAATCAAATATGTGCTCGAAATTCCGTTACTATGAATTCAATGATCGCGACATCTTCATTAACGGTTGATAAGCAATTCATCAAGTATAACAATGGTGAGTTTCGATATTGCTTTCATGTTTTGGGTCAATTTTTATTCATTATCTTGATTAATTTGCGTCAATTTGTGTTCATGTTTTGCGTCAATTTTCATGTTGATATTGTTTTCATGGTCGTGTCATTCATATTTTGCGTCAATTTTCATGTTGATATTGTTTTCATGGTCGTGTTATTCATCATAGATTCATATGCAAATCGTAAAACACACAAACGGTGAGTATACATGTTTTGTAATTTATACTGGAATCGCCATGGAAGTCATTAAGATGCTACTCAATTATTAGTTTTTACGTTTACAATATATTGAGTTATTGTAGTTCATATACTGCGTTACTTTAGTGTAGAGCATCTGTTACTTTAATGTCTACCATCTGTTACTTTATATGTCGTGTTACTTTAATACACTCCAGTTGTTACTTTAGTGTTTTTCATCTGTTATTGTAGTGCATTATAGTGTCCTAAGAATTTAGGAAACTACCATATTAAAAAAATAATAAAAAAGGAATATTGTTTCCTATAATAATGGGACGTGATTGCCACCAAAATAGGAAACAATATCAAAGAGTAACGCCATATAAAAAAAGAAAAAAAAATACTACTCCTACTTCCTGTAATTATGGGACATGATGACTTCAAAATAGAAAACAATATCAAAGAGTAAGATACTGCGTCATACTATCATTTATCATTTTTTATCATTATATGAATTTTTTACACTAACTTATATCTGGTGTTATTTTAATGAACATGTTATTTTAATTCATACTATCTGTTTCTTTAAGGTCTGACATCTGTTACTTTATACCTGGTGTATACGCATACTCAGTTAATTTAATTCAATGTTACTTCAATGCACTTCATCTGTTACTTTAACTCTTGTTATCTGTTACTTTAATCCACATGAATGATATAGGGATGTGGGTGAGAGTTTCCTCCATTGTGCGGTGGTGAGATTAAATCAAAGCTTCTGAGATGATGATGAAGAAGATGAAAAAGAAGAAGACGGAGAGAACGAGAAGGATGAAGAAGAAGCATAATTATAAGTAGGACATTATGAGTAACAATTGTGAAACATTGGAATTGTAATGGAGTTGATTTAGTTGGAATCTTGTACCACTTTTTGTTTTGGAGTATCTTAATAAAAACAAACATTGTTCTTTTTGTTAATTGGAACTCCTGTTTTTGCAAGAGACTACTATGTAACGTAACTGATTTTATGAGTTAAAGTAACACAGTTCATAAATTAAAGTAACACATTGTATGAGTTAGAGTAACAGTTTTTGCAAGAGACTATGCAACGTAACAGATTTTATGAGTTAAAGTAACACAGTTCATGAATTAGAGTAACACATTGTATGAGTTAGAGTAATAGTTTTTGCAAGAGAATATATTAAACAACGTAACAGATTTTATGAGTTTTAAAGTAACACAGTTCATGAATTAAAGTAACACGTTATATGAGTTAAAGTAACATAGTTTAGGGATTATGGCAGTAACATAGTAACATACGTACAATGGCAGTAGGAAAATGATGATTTTTTGGTGAAAATGAAAAAAACTTAATTTTGAAAAAACTTGTTGTGTGAGAGAAAAAGACATTTAAAAAGATTGATAAAAGAGAGAAAATATTTGCATTGAGATAATTAAGGAGGAGAGAGAAAAATGATATATTTACCAGATTTGTTAGTTATTTCCTTAATTATGAGATCAAATCTTGTCCATTAATCTAACCTTGAATCAAGGGCTAAGATGAGGACTCACGGACTCAACATATATAAGTGGAATCACCTGATCCCACTTCTATATATATATATATATATATATATATATATATATATATATATATATATATATATATATATAGGAAGGATCAAGTGAGTCCACTTTTTAAAATTGAGTCCGTGATTTATTTGAGTAATTAAAGCAAGTGACTATATTTGGTAAATATCTCTCTCTCCTTAATTTACTCATCATTTTATATCTCTTCTATAAAAAGTAATTACCGTCTCTCACACACATATTCCTTCACAATTAAGATTTTCATTTAAAAAAAATTAAATTGTTATTATATAGAACTAAAAATAATAATTTACCGCATATCTTTTCCTCTCCTTAATTTATTTTGTGTTACTCTTATTGTATAGAACTGTTACTCTGGTTAAAGTTTGGTGTTACTCTAACGAACATCATGCAAATATGCTTAAATTGATTTCAGAGTTATATGCCCCCAACACCGAACATAATTATTAACTCAACATATGAATAATAATGTTATTCCAACGTTACTAACGTGTTACTCCGATAGATACTTTGTGTTACTCCAACGTTAGAAGCGTGTTACTTTAATAGATACTTTGTGTTACTATGTTACAAACGTGTTATTCTAATAGATACTTTGTGTTACTCCAACGTTAGAAACGTATTACTGTAATAGATACTTTGTGTTACTACGTTACAAACATGGTATTCTAATAGATACTTTGTGTTACTTCAATGTTACAAACATGTTACTCTAGTAAATACGCCTTACACATAATTATTGAAATACTGATTGTGTTTCCTATTTTGTTGGATGTTACACTCCTTCAAATTAGGAAATAATATCTTGTTTTTTTAATACAAAATCTCAATCCATCTCATCCATCCATTGTATTATCATCCAATGGATGGTAGAAGGACATAGGGACTCAAATATATAGAAGGACTCATAAGAACCCTCCTCTATATATATATATATATATATATATATATATATATATATATATATATATGTGGACATGACGTAGGTCCACCCCGACGCGGCCACGCGTGGGTTTGGGTAGGCGAATGCACCTCCATATGAGAATGGATCGAATTGAAATTTAAGCCGAAATGGAGTCGCCAACGAATTTTATGGTTCTCCGGAACCGTTCGAGCCCACTCTATATCGCTATGGACCATACACAAAGTATGGCCCATCTCGGTTTTAGAGTTTATTGGGCTCGTCCCTTTGCATTGCGATACTGATACCATTTATACCGGTAATCGTGTAAAGAATGACTCTCGTGCGCCAACGGTTTCGGGCATCCGGAAACCGAGGTTCTGAGTAAGGGGTGAGTGTACGTGTTGGGAAGCCCACTAAGGACACCCAACCCCGCCCGCACATAGCGGCCTCTACTAAGACATCGTTTGACTTTCTAATATGCGCGCTAGTGATTCGGTGAAATGATATGCCAACAGCGTTTTAGCTATGCATGCGGATTAAATGTGAGCTACGTCAATTTAATGCATCTTGATTTATTGTCGGAGTGATTTAGCATACGAAGGTTCATTTATAAACGGTAAAACGTAGATAAATAAAGCAAAGCAATAATAAATCGGTTACAAATTACACGGGCGGAATACAACCCGGAATTCACAATACAACGAACAATAATAATAGAATAATCAAAATATATAATTGAAATGACTAGCAATAATTATAAACGGACCCGTGTATAAACTAGACCGTGAATTTGCGTAGGTGGACGAACTTCAATTAAATACGTATTGTTTTATGTATTAATCGAAGGATGGGGATATAGGACCTAGGCGTGGTGCTAGCCCGATCCCAAATCCCGATGCCTTGTCCCAATTTATCATGTCGATAAATTGGAGTCTAAATTAATTATGCGTCGGATACGACTACGGAGTCGTCAACGCAAAATTAATAGTGAGACCGTCGATCAAAATTTATTTATGTGCGATGATATGCATGTATTTTGAAAAGGAGATCACGTGATTGACTTTACACGTGTCGACTAAGTCGCTTTTAAAAAGACGAGGCTCGAATGCTATAAAAAGAGCTCTCGGTTTCCTGGGCTACAGGACCCACTCGATCGAGTCGGGGCTGACTCGGTCGAGTTTGTCCTTAAAAAAGGTTTCTGCCCACGATTTGGGGTGCTACTCGGTCGAGTAACAGGTGTACTCGGCCGAGTGGCACCTGTACGAGTTATGACTCATGTGATTTTATGCGTTTTAAATCGAGGGTTGGCCGAATTAAATAAAAATATTGACGAATTTAGATTTAGTTCGGTTTGCCGGTATTATAATCATGTCTTATATGATTATAATACCGTTATCGGATTTTTGTAAAAGGAGTTGTCGTTAGTTTTAGAAATTTGATTAGTGACGAAATTGCGTCCCTCTACGTCACGACATCGATATTAATCCTTACGGATTAGGTGATGTCGATTTTCATGTCAACGGGTTCCGTACTAATCTTTGAAATGGATTCATACGCGTTCAACTACGAATGATCGGGATCGTGTTAATAAACGAACCTTAAAAAAATGATCATCGTAGTCAAACGAGTTCGGATCCGAGTTTTGATATTATTATATATATACACGGTACATACGATATTATAGTAAAATATAATAACGATGATTAAATGCGAAAGGTAAAATGTTAGCGTTAGTAATCATGTCGTTACTATCGACTAAATATAATACTATAGCATAAATGAATGTACATAAAAAAAGAACGAGAAGAAAGGAAGAAGAAGGAGAAATCGGTGTTGAATTGTTACACCCTCAACCTACATGCTCTTGCTTCTCGGGATACGGTTCGTCTAATGGCGGCAATGGCGCGGGAACGTCGAGATGTGTAGGAGGAGTTGATGGTGTGTATGTGTGACTTGGTTTGTATGGATTTTTACGAGTTTGTGCTCTCGAAATGCGTGCAAGGATGACGGCGTTTATGGCTGAAAAATCTATGCAAAAGGGTTGTGTAAGAGTTGATGATTGTGTAGGAGGTAAAAGAGTTGTAGGTGTTCCGTCCTTGTTTGTGTCAAAGGTTGATGGGTATTTATAGGGAGCCACGATATAGGGTCACTCGACCGAGTGGTGCGGGTGCACTCGGTCGAGTGCCCTCGTGAATGCACCTGGACTGGTTTTTTGAGGCTTCACTCGATCGAGTGGTCAATCCACTCGACCGAGTGGATCAATTAGGCCATGCTAAATCGGGAATGATTAGCCTTGATTTGCTCTTTGATCGATTATGTTTGATTTGGCTTGTTTTGGAATGGTTTTGGCTGATTTTTTGGATTGTGGCGCAAGTTTCGAGACGCATTGGGTCGCTTTTGTGTGTCGGGTTTGTCTTGACCGGGTTTTGACCCGGTCGCTAAAAGGCGGGAATTATTTTTGGTGTCGGTTTTGACCCAAATTAGTCTCATTTTGCTCGGAACGACCCACTGGGCCTGAATTTGAGGTTGGTTTTGTGAGATTTGTATCCCGTTAAAAGCCCATGCCGGACATTATTGATTTCAAGCCCGTATCCGAGCGCGTTAGAACATGTTAGCGTCCGATCATCATCGGGTGTTTTTTGGAAACTACCATAGACACCTGGCAGTCAAAATGCGGGTGTCTACAATATATATATATATATATATATATATATATATATATATATATATATATATAGAGAGAGAGAGAGAGAGAGAGAGAGGGAGGGGGGGGATCAAGGGAGTTACTAACTCTCCAACTCTCCCTTAGTGTTAATCCCCTCTATCCATTCATCCTAAGATGGATGGTGGATGGATGGGGTTCAATTATTAAAAAAAAAATAAAAAAAAATAAACTGACACAGCAGCAGTGGAGAGAGGGAAACATCCCTTCACCCAAATCAATCCCTACATTTCTTCCCTCATACACTTCCTAATCCCCCCATTTTCAATTCATTTCTCAACTCAATTTATTTTTCTCTAACAAAACCCCAACAAATAATCACCATTAATAACTCCGACCATACTCCGACCATACTCCGTCAACTACTCCGACCATTCTGCGTTTTTAACCCAACATACTCCGTCAGTAACTTCGATCATCATACGAAGGTATGTTCATCTTCATCATCTTCATCTTCATCTTCATCTTCATTGTCGTGCTTTATCTTCATCTTCATCTTCATCTTCATCTTCATGCTTCTTTTTATTTTTCATGTCTTTTTTTTTGTATTTATAAAATTATTCATCTTCATTATCTAAAAAAAAAAGAACAACTTCATCTTTAAGATGAAGTTTGAAGATGAAGTTGTTATTTTTTTGTGGGATGAATGGAGCTTGAAGATGAAGATGAAGATGAACAAGTCATTTTGTGCGTAATATTTTTGCAGAATTGCAAAGTCACACTCATTATGCTGTACAGTCACACTCATTATGTTGTAGAATCACGCAGATGTACACTCATTGTAGTCACATATTCAGTTGTATAGTCATACTCATTATGCTGTACAGTCACACTCGCTATGTTGTAGAATCACGCAGCTGTAGAATACCTTGAGATTAAGGTATCATTCGTTGAATCATCTTCAACTTCATGCTTGGTTTACTTTTCATACCTTTTTTTTTATAAAATTATTCATCTTCATTATCCAAAAAAAATGAATGAATGTTATAATTTAAAATGAAGGTTGAATATGAATGAATGAAGATTGAATATTTAATGAATGTTATAATTTAGTTGTATAGTCACAGAGATTATGTTGTACAGTCACACAGTTGAAGTTGTATAGTCATACTCGTTATGTTGTAGGATCACAGTCATTATGTTGTAGGATCACACCGTTTATGTTGTACAGTCACACAGTTAAAGTTGTATAGTCACACTCATTATGCTGTACAATCATGCAGTTGTACAGTCATTGTAGTCACATATTCAGTTGTATGTGTGATTTAGATTGATTGTGTGTTTTGTTGCAGCGAAATGATTGGTGGAAAGAGGAATGTTGGTAAAAGAGGCGGTGGGAAGAAGAAGGTCGTGGAAGATACAGCGATCGACCACGTAATTGGACAATGTATTGTTGCGAAGATTGAATATGAAGGTTGAATATGAATGAATGAAGATTGAATATTTAATGAATGTTTAGATAATTTGTTCTGAATCGTATGTATAATCATCTTTCTAATTATGAATGTGACTTCGCTAAGATGATTGAAGAATAATTGACTATATGGCTTTTATTTTCCATTTTACGGTTTCAGTTTTGTAGTTACACACTTTAGGTTGTATAGTCACACTCATTATATTGTAGAATCACACAAATTCTTGCAGTGATTAGTGTATGTAACCATCTTTGCTAATGATGATTGAAGTATAAATAAGTACGAGTATAATTTAGTTGTATAGTCACAGAGATTATGTAGTATAGTCACATAGTTGAAGTTGTATAGTCATACTCGTTATGTTGTAGGATCACAGTCATTATGTTGTAGGATCACACAGTTTATGTTGTATAGTCACACAGTTAAAGTTGTACAGTCACACTCATTATGCTGTACAATCATGCAGTTGTAGTGTCATTGTATTGTAGAATCACATAAATTCTTGCAGTGATTAGTGTATGTAATCATCTTTGCTAATGATGATTGAAGTATAAATAAGTCACACCTTTTACGCTCATGTCAAACACACACTAACTACATGTATTACAATCAATGCATGTGAGCAGCACCCAATGTTGGCATTGTGGAGGAAAGGAGGCCAGGGCAACAGTCATGACTCAGAAATATTTTACGTGTGGAACGAGTGGATACAAAACAGTTTTTCCGACTTTGCTTTGGACTCGGACATGGTATTACCCTGCGCATACTGTTTATTCGTAGTTATCGGCACGGATAATACCATGTCTGCCCCATAATCCTGACACATTGTTTGCAGGTGTTCGTCCCGATCTTAACGGGTGACGAGGGCCACTACAGTTGCGCCTGCATCAACTTCAATACTGAGCAAATAGAGTACCTCGACAACAGGAAGTACGATGAAGATTTTACAAACTTGCCTTACTATGGCATTGCTCGGACAGCGGTCAGGCCCTTTAAATTTAATATTAAATCAATTATGTGACGGCGAATGTATTCACCGCCTGATCCTGTTTGAACTTGTTTTGCAGGCTAGTAAGATGGGGGAGTTCATGGTACAGCAAGGGCTGAAGAAAGGTGAGAAGATCCGTGCGTTTAAATTCGTAAACGTTCCCTTATCATGGCAGGGGGTGGGGTACTCCGCCAATGACTGCGGAGTGTACCTGATGATCCACATGATGCTGTACAACGGGTCCACGTTCGACTGCTCCTTGGGGACAATGGCGGCCATGAATATGTGCAGGGCGGAAATCACGGCGACCCTTATACTGAGCGACGTGAACAAAATGAGGGACAGTGTTTTGGAGAGAGTGGCAAAATTCGGAAAATACAAGGAAACGTTGGACTCTGCCCGTACGCTTGAAGCCACTCCTGTGAAAAAAACCACCGACAAGCGTCAGCTCAAATCACCGAAAACACCTGCACCCACCCCCCGATCATTCTAGAGGAAAGACAGTCGGCAATTAGGTCTCGGATACGGGGCTGTGGGGATGGGTTGGGTTGCTCTTTGAACCAAGGGAGTCCTGACCCCGACACCATTGTCATGTCGACCTTGTTTTGCCTGCACCGACCGCTGACGAGTAAGATGCCCGTCCTGCGGAAGCACACCGCCGACTAGTGCTTCCTTGACGATAATGGGTACGACGAAAGGTGAGTAACAGTCTTTGTTTACTGATACGAGTTGCATACTACACGTACTGACCGGTGTACAAAATCTCGCAGTGAACAATTAGGGTCCTACAGCACTCATGCGCAGCTGCAGAGATGTGACATTCAAACGCTATTGTCCGGGGATAGCATGAGCGCTGCTGTGCTGGAGTGTTGGTCGCACCTCATGAACTGGTGCGAATCAGACGACCACAGTCGTGGGTTATCCTCCCCCGCCGACCCAACGATGACATGGTTCGGAATTCAACACATGGTATGCCCCAGTTACCTCTTACCTATCACATTCAATAATACAAATGACCCCTCATTCACATTAACTGAAAAGATGTAAAGTCCGTGTAATAGTTAGAAATAACCACAAAGTTCACGTAGCACAGTCACACATGTTGATGTGCACAACCACATGTCATGAATTGCAGAGTCACACATGTTAATGTGTACAATCACATACTAGATATTGCATAGTCACTGTCAGGGTCATTCGTGTTGAGGTGTACAATCACGTGATATAAAATGTACAACCACGCACATGATGTAGTCATGTATAGTCACAGTCTGTACGCTGCAAAGTCACACAACTTAGTCTGTACAATCACACACTTCGCGATGTGCAGTCACGCACATGATATAGTACTGTCTCGGGCCCCGTCACTGATGGCAACTAATATTCACCATCTGTTAGGACTCACTGACCCGTATAATGGAACAACCCGACTCAAGTACCCCCGCGGACGAAGACACTGACGGTGTGTACGAAGCGTGGGACAGATTCATACAAGACTGCGCCGGGACATTCGACTTGGACGCCGAACTGTTGTTTTTCCCAGTGCATACTATGGGGCACTACGCGTGCATCTGCGTCAACTTTAGAGATAGAACAGTTGATATTCTCGATCACCAGACACACGCCCCAGGATCGCATATGTTCCGGATGTCCAGCATAATAGTAAGTTGCAACCTATGCTTTGTTTCACCGCGTCAAAATATTATACTGCCACCATAAGTGCTGACATTTACTGTTAACTAATACTGCATCAGCTTCGAGCATTTACCGACTACGTAGAAGAAAAGGGGCTGATTAAGGGCAGTCACATGTCAACATTTACACATCGACAAGTAAAATTGGAATGACAGAGCGCCAAAAAGAACGATACGGAGTCCGGCATTTTCTGCTTGATGCACATGTGCCTGTACGATGGTGCGCCGTTCACCCACCCTGATATTGGGTCAAAGCTCGGGAGGCGTTACTTCGTTCGAGGTTACGGCAGCCTTCGTACTTGCTGACATGAATGGAGCTCGTGAGGACGTGTTGCCGAAAATTCGTGCTTTCATGGAAGACGCGCTAACAATATGGGAACCAATCGACGCACGTCGTAAGATACGCGGTATCGTGGTACGAAAGACCTCCACAAAACGTAAGGCATGAATGTGTAGTGAAGTAAAAACACTTTTTTGTGAAAATAGAAAAAATCTCATGTCCGAGTATCTTCTAAGTATCAAATGAATGACAAGTCAGTATCAGGGTCGCGTGTGCGATTTGATACAGTCACGCAACTTCTGACTCACAGTCACAGTCAAACTCTAGCAGAGTCATGACAGACAACCACAAATTAACTAAATTCGCTGGATTAATTTAACTTAATCACCCCCACATATGTCACCATCCATTTTCATAAGATGCAATTTGAATAATTCATTGAATCGCCACATATATCAAATAATTCATAATATGCAATTTGAATCGCCACATATATCAAATTATTGGTTTTACGACGCATGGTTCGTGAATACATTGTAAATTATATAGCGAAATAATCGTAAAAAAGTTCAAAAAAATGATGCCGACGACGAATGTTAAAAACCGACGTGACTCTGAATGGACGTTTGTGAGTCTCAATGAAACATTGAGAAACACAAACACCCACCTCAAACTCCTAATTAATTTATGAGGGTAAGCACCCCACCTAACCCATTAAATTTTCACCCCCACCTACCCTTTTCAACTTTCACCCCACATTTACTGCCTATCCCATGCATTTTCAGCCCCCTATTTACTGCCTCCCCCTCTATAAATACCAACGCATTTGTCACAACTCCACAACTTCAAACTTACAAAAAAATGGCAAGCAAGATGGAAGAAATCAGAAATTTGATCGAGGAGTACGAGGGTTTATTGAATACCACTATGTACACTAAATTAAAGGCCGTGCAGCAAGCCGCAACTGCAGTTGACGCAAGGAACTTCGCAGCGTCCATTGGCGATACACATAAAGAGGCAGAACTAGATAACTGCATCCAGTTCTTCATGAAGAGGTCTATGTACTGTTTCCGCACAAGGAAGGGGTTCCAGCGCGACTTGGCCAACTTGAAGAAGATGCTTAAAGAGTACGAAGGTTAAGTATGTATGTTAGCATTTAGTAACGAACTTTTTTATGTGTTTTAAGTTCTAATGAATGTTAAAATGTAGCGTTTAAATGGTATGCAATGGATGTTTTCCGCATTGTGTCGTAGAATGTTTTCGGCATTTAATGGTATGCAAGTATTATATGTTGTGTAAAAGATGGACTTTTTCTAATGTACAAATATTTCCATCGCTATTTCGCTATTTCTCTATTTCCTTTGCTATTTTTCTAATGTACGGACACATGTTTTATAGTCACACTAAACATGGTTTAGATTTCTAACTTCATTTTGAAGAATCACAGACAGTGTATTGTAGAATCACAGTCATTGCCTTGTACAATCACACTAATCACACTCCACCTCTTGTTCTACAGTCACGCACTGCCTACTGTAAAGTCGCACTCATTGCGTTGAACAATCACACTCACTTGTTTCGTGTCAACCAAATATTAAGGGCATGATGTTCCTGTACAGCTGTATTTGTAGCCAAAGATGATGCATTCCAGAATGAAAACGACTATGTTCCTCAATGTATTCTTACAATTCAAAAAACAAAACCAATTTAACGGACCCCCATGCTTTACGACTACGCCATATTAGAAATAATTAAGGTCCGCAATAGACGTAAACAAAATCACGGACCTTGACAATTTCAAATGCCCCAAGTCTTTATGTTTCACAAAAAAATAAAAAAAGCCCCCCATGATCTACGACTTACACCATATTAGAAATGATTGAGGTCCGCAATATACGAAAGCAATGTCACGGACCTTGACCATTTCAAACGTTGACAGCCTTTGTGTTCCCAAAAAGAATGTTCCTAAGTAACGGATGATATTCATTAACAATCCTCCTCGGCAATCCCTGCCGGGTCCTCATCTTCCTCCTCCTCAACATCGACAGACAAGTCAGCAATCGGTGGGTACTCAGCAAATGAGTTGGGGCAGTTCCTCTTGTCATGGTGACCCATCCTCTTGCAGTTCTTACACAGCTGTTTAGGCTTGGCGGCAATTGCAGCAGCCTTCGCCTTAGAAGAAAGAATCCGCTTCCCACTGCCCTTGTTCTTGGCTTTCTTCGGGGGCAATATGGTTATTTCAATTGCGCTCGTACAGCCGAGGATCTCCTCTAATTCTTGCGTCTTGCTACAAGGGCCAGCAAGGGCAATATCGGACCTGAAGTCGCGATTGACGTCAGCTAGATTACTAACGTCTTCCTTACCCATTTTGCTGACATGACTGACGGTCTCATAGAACTCCGAAAATAGCCTCGTGACTGTAACAGCCTTATCATCGCTTAGTCGACTCTCTGAAAGGGGACACGCATTAACATTACGTAGAGCATCCCTTGTCCATCTACATGCCACGTACCATTCATGGATCGTCTCCCGTCCTTTCGAAGAGTATATCCAAATGGCATGCCTGCAAAGAATTCCATACCGACCGAACTTCCTGCAAGTACATCTGATCTCACAAGTACCTGCGAGTGCATTAAGAAACGCATAAAGAGTGCGACTCCTGACCGTACAGACAGTGGCTACGCAACGTACGGGATGTGGCTTTCTAAAGGTATGACAGAATACAGTCACGCCCCATTATGCTGCATAGTCACAGTCCTTACGTCGCAGAATCAAACGAATTGCGTTGCACAATCATACGCACCGCATTCCAGAGTCGCACCTTTTATTAGGTACAGTCACATTCAATGAATTATGGAATAAAACTCGTTACGTTTGGATCATATAGTTAGGCTATCTGATTATGGCTACACGACATGGACGGTGACTTTCTATGCCAGTACCTGGGTTGTATTCAACAATGTAGTTGCGGTCCCGGATGGAGTCCAGTACTGTTGTCGCTTCGATCCCGTCCTTCTCCTGATACCCACGGACGCTGCACGTGTAGAGTGAAAACTTGACCTCTTCCTGAAAGTGTGCAAAAGCCACGTGCGTGTACACACTTGCCGCGTGGCTCTCCATCGGATTCGTCGATCCAATTTTGGGGAATGACTGCCGGTTATCGTTGTCTAGCCTCTTCTGCATGTGCCTCTGTTGGTCCATCGCACTTTCAAAACGCATCCAGAACTGGACCAACGTACCGTTGTTGTCTTCAAACTTTTTAAAGAAACTGTTCTCGCTCTCTGATCTCTGCATTGTCCTCATAATTCCGGACATCCTCACCTCCCTGCAATGCGCGGCGAACCATTTGCTCCTGTCTTCGAACATATTTTCGAACCATTCGATCCCAACAGCATCATGGTCGATCATGATCCTCCTCCACCTGTCGTCGAACTCCGACGCCTCGATGTCATCGTCCCATATAATTGCATTGAGGGCTTTTACGAATTCTGAGGCCTCCTCTCTTGATCTGCCGTACTTTGCTGGAACCTTGTTCATGATGTGCCACGTGCAGCACCGTTGGTGTGCTGCTTTGAATATTTCCGGGATGGCTTTTAAAATTCTGGGATCCTGGTCTGTAATGATATAACACGGTTCCTTCCCGCCCATGGCCTCCAGAAACCGGGAGAGGACCCATTTAAATGACTCGTAGTCCTCCTTTAATAGCAACGCCCCACAGAACGTGACAGACCATTTGTGGTTGTCCATGCAAGTGAACGGTGTGAACACCATGGAATACACGTTGGTTCCGTACGTTGGGTCGAACGAAACTGCATCCCCGAATGCCGCGTAGTTCCTTCGAGCTGCACCATCCGCCCAAATTACCCTGCGTAAGCTCCCGTCTGTATCCACATCGTAGTCAAGGTAGAAATCCTCCTGACTGTCCCTCAAACTCTTGAACCGGTCTATGAACAACTGACCATCCTGCTCGTGGACGAAGCACTTGACGTCCCTCCCCCATTTCTTGAAATCAACCAACGATGCTCCGATATTCTGATATCCGCCCGACAACTCCTTGCACATCCTGTATGTCCGAGTCGCCCCGATCTTCAGCTGCACACACAAAATTGGAACTGCATTAGTCGCGCAGAGTTAGCAGTCAACCATACACTAACAACATTGTTGACATACATTACGCACCCTCGAGTTACAAACGATCATCTCCTTGTGAGATCTTGATAAATTTCGAGATGACTTTTGAAACTCTCGGTCCTTAACCATCACAAGATCGTGGTTGTGTTCCTCCGTGAACTCTTCAATATAAAACCCCCCGACCATTGCACAGAGCCTAATTCTTGCTCCACATTGCGTCCTCGTCGCCTTCGTAATCATTTTGGGTTCGTACGATCCCACATACTCTTGCCCCTCCTTTTCTCCGGTGCTTGACAGCTTCACCATGCTCTGGCTGGCTGTTTTGCCCTCCTTGTTACAAGCCAACAATTTCTTCTTGATCGAACCATCAAATGATCTAGTTGTCGTATACCTCTTCGCCTCGAAACCAAGATAATATGCGTAAGCTTGATAAAACTTGAATGCTCCATCGATGTCCGCGAAGTTCTGCCCTACGTAAGGAACAATCACTGTGTCTTCCGCTGGCATATAGGTTGGAACAATAAAAACAAAAAACACTATCAGTGGTTGGAACAATATATTACACACTAAAAACTACTTAGAAATAGTTAGAAATAATCACAAAGTTCACTTGACGTAGTCACACATGTTGATGTGTACAATCACATGCTATGAGTTGCATAGTCACGCGTATTGAGGTATACAATCACGTGATATAATGAGTTGCATGGGTTAAACTGCTGTCGATAAAAAAATCCATATATTACACGCTATCAACCTTGCAACGCACGCATTCATCTCTAACTATAATAAATACTCGACTGTGGCATTGCTCGTATAACAGCATGATTTTACTAAAAACTAGTTAGAAATAGTTGGAAATAATCACGTGATATAAGTTGCATGGGTTAAACTATAATAAATACTCGACAACGCATAAGAACTATAAGTACAATACTCGACAACCAAACAAAATATTGTGCGACTGTCTATCATATTAAGTGTGACTGTCTAGCATATTAAGTGTGACTACCACGTTATAAATGTGCGACTGTCCATCATATAGAGTGTGGTTGTAACTGTGCGACTGTCTATCATATTAAGTGTGACTACCACGTTATAACTGTGCGACTGTCCATCATATAGAGTGTGGTTGTGACATTACAACTGTGTAACTTTTGAAATTAACAAACCAAACAAAAAAAATGGAATTCGAAATGCAAGATACCAAATATATATGTATGTACTCATCTTACCTCCTGCAAGTTGAACATGAATTTTCGACTGGAACACAGACGAATCTTCAAGAAACAACACCATTTACGAATTAGGGTTCAGTTATTTTGCATGATAGTATAAATATTGATTTGGGATGAATTTTTGAATTTGAATGAAATGAAATGGTGAGCAATAGGATGAATTTTTGAATTTTAGTGAGAGAGTGAATTTTGGTGAAAGATTGAGAGAAAGAAAGTGAATTTTGAAAGATTGCGAATGATGAGCAATTGAGAGAAAGAAGATAGCTTTTGGTGATGGAAATGATGAAAGACTGAGTGAGAGTGCTCTGCTGTTGCTCTGCTCATGTCTGCTCCTGTCAGCTGCTAGTCATTCCACGCAGCACACCTTCTCTTTTTTTTATTGTGATTAATCTAGGCCATCCATCCAACCCAAATCAAGGGCCATAAACACAACTTCCCACTTTTACCCTAACTCCCTTGATCCTTTTTCTATATATATATATATATATATATATATATATATATATATATATATATATATATATATATATTTACGTATATTATTATTAAAATATTATTATTTTGTAAATTTTTTAAAGCATTATACATTTTTTTCTTTTAAGTAATTATTCGTTTAAAAATTAATTTGTTTTAATTAGTTAAGATATTATTTTTTGAAACTTACTTAAATAAACAATTGCCAACTTAATTTAAGAAAAATAATTTTTAATGTTAATAAAATAATTATAAACTTAGGTATTATGATTAGTATATCCCAAATGTTTAATAATTATCATAATTTACTTTAAATTTTTGAAAATTTAAATTATTTATTTTATTATATTTACCTTTAATACATACTTACATACATACATATGTATAATAATTAATAGTCACGATTTTTAAAAAAGCACAAAATTTATTCATATTAATTAATTTTACCTTTTAAATTAATCGAAAATATATTAACAGTATTATATGATTATTTCAAGAAAACGAAAAATGCAAAATACAAAAAAAATACAAAAGTTTCTAAAATTAACTTAACTAGATTGAGGTTAATAATTAACTAAATATATTAAATTACTAACCTACCCTTGCACTAATCAACTTTGGTTAAAGTAAAATAGACACGTGGCGTATTATTATTAGTTGTGTATGGAAAATGCTATACACCGCGTGGAAGTGTATCATCTTCCATTCTATTACTTGACCATTCGTCTTTATAAGAAGTTACTGAAATTATAAGTATAAAAAAAATCGCTCGTCTTGAACTTTCTTAATATGTATTGGTTAAGAGCAATCATTCGTCTTTATATGTCAATCTGGAATCTTTTGGGTCCTAAAATAACTTTTAAGACATAAACTTGAGCAGAATTATCTCACATTAACAAATTATGATGGAGGTGATGAAATTCTACATCATCAATAAGAGAAATTTTTCGTTTTTAGATATTAAAAAAAATGAGTCTTATAATAGCTCTTAAGGCTATAGATTGAATTAAAATTATCCCACATCGAAAAATTGCAATAAGGTGATAGAATTCTACTGTATAAATATCATAAATCTTTTGAGTCCTAAAAAGAGTTCTTAAAACTATAAATTTAAGTAGAGTTATCACACGTGGAAAAATTATGATAATGATCGAGCTAATGAAATTTTATAGTATGTCATAAATAAGAGAAATCATTCGTTTTAGATATTAATCAGGAAAATCTTTTGAGTCTCTTGAGACTATAGATTGAAGTAAAATTATCCCACATCGAGAACTTATATAAGACGATGAAATTCTATCATATAAATAAAAGTTCGTCAACCAATAGTTTTACTAATTTATGTGATTCTCTAACTTGGTGTCATTATTATTGTCACTAAAAATCGGTCCGTGCATCGCACGGGCTTTCCAACTAGTAGAAGTAATATATATAAACCTGTGCACCCATGAAAGACTTATTTATGCACTAAATACTAATTCTTACTATTATTTCAATCAATCCCTTAAAATACAACTTAATTAAGGCACTTACTTTCTTTCTGATGCAATTAATTTTGTAACATAGAATCAATAGTAGTTTTGTAAACCAATGTATATCATTGAAAACCAAAACTACATTAATGCACAATTGAAAAAAATGATTAATGTGTGTTTCATTTTCTATGCAATTAGTATTAATGCATATACGTGGTTAAACTTAGACGTGATCGATATACTTTTATATCAATATATTTTACATAATGAATAATCATTTACCAAATTTATTGGAGTATACATTAGTGAGATAAGAAGTTACCAAATTATTATTTTAATATTTAAATCAAAAAAATGAATTTTATAATTTTAGACGGATTATTATTTAATAATTCCAATATACAGTGTTTTTTGTCAATTTAAATTAATATTTATCATATAAATAAAAATATTAGTAATCTTTAATCATATGACAACACCTCATCACCCTATATTCTGACCCGACCGTGACCTTCATACCCGGGTTGTTTGACATTTTTAAATGAAATGTTCTGAAGCAAAAAAAAATACGGAGTAATTAATTTAGATTCGACGCAATGCATCAATTAATTTCAATATTTAAGTCTATTAATAGTGATTTTGATACATTTGTTCATTATATTAATGAAGGAAAAAATTATGGGAAAATCAATTTATGGGGAAGGGAGAAAGGTCTACGGAAAGGGGAAACATATTTATAGGAAGAATACTAATTTATGATGAGATATAAATTTTTTGGTCAACTTTTCTTTTATGCAAAACTGAAAGATGAATTTCTCAATAAATTGAAATAAGTAATGGTGGATTAACTGTTAGGCGAGTAGTGAATAAATAAATAAGACGGAAAATTGAATAATCTTATCTGAGAGGAAAAGTTGTGACGTGACTTGAGGTCACTGTCCTAAAGTCGATTATGTCCCGTCTATTACACACGAACTCTTTGACATTCGACCCCCAGGATTGCACAACCGCTACGATCTTTGTGTAGGCAAGACCGTAGATGAGTTACTACCAAAATCGTTGCCAAAATTCCACTCAAACTATAAATTATATTACTAACATTTTTGAGAAAATATTTTGTGATTGTAAGAGAAGTAGGAGATGAATTTTTGGATGATTGAAAATGATGGAATTTGATGGCTATTTATAGAGTAAAATACTTGGCCACCAAGCTCTTCTCCTTGGCCACCAAGCACTACACATCACCATGGATGTCATGGTGTGACATAAGATGAAGATGTCATGGTGATGATGTAACTACTTGGCCTCCAAGTATCCAACCAATTTACATCATCATTACACATGGTGTTTGTCATCACACATATTACATAGATATTAGCTTCTTTTGAAGCATAATTCCAACATTAACGTGTAAATGTAATTAATTGGACATTTTTTGGTCAAATTTTCATTTTTTTTATTTTGTCAAATTTTCATTTTTTTTAGTTAGCCTTTTTTCTTTTGAATTTATTACTTCCTTTGTAAGTGTAATTAATTGGAGATTGATTTTGATTATATTCCATGATATAATAGGTAAGTTTAAAAAAAATTAAAAATATATGACAACAAATATATAGATTAGACAACTGTGAGAAAAATTTGAAATATAAAGAAATACTCCGTATATAATAACAATTAAGTGTCATACTTAAGCGAAGTTACATAGTAAAAAAAAATCAAATTTCAAGTTAACTAATAAGCTGATAACCTAATAACTTGCGAATACAACCGTCTACTCGATACAATCTGTTACTCCATATTATACTGTAGATATACTCTTACCTCTGAAGCTGAGAGATAATCTTTTACATCAAGCGTCTACTACTATACTTCCCGGACATGCACCACACTTATTTGCAAGAATTTACAATACATAACCAATGGTCTGTCGCGAGCTCAGTTTTACTTGCCGAATAAGAGCATGTTTTGAAGCCCGACATTATCAATACTGCACCGAGCATAAAATCAACAAAAATCAATCATCGAATATACCAACGAAAATCATACCAATGTTAAGATTACTAATGTTCCAATATTTATTTTTTCTAATACTGATATTTATTTTAATTTCGAGTTTGTCTCGAACATTTATTTTAACTTATTAGTACGACTTTGGTCTATTTATATATTTAATAACCAAATAATTACACAATAGCCTAGATAATCAAATAATTATCTAGGCTTTAATAAGTACAACTTTATCATTACACAATAGCTAGATAATCAAATAATTATGTAATTAATAACCTTTTGCTTCTTTAAGCGTTCATCCATTTGCATCTTAATCAAATATAATTTAAAGGGAAATATATATTATATAATATCCAACTAAAAAACATTTAAAATTCAAAATGAAATGAGATGAAAAAAATTCAGTTCACCATGGTAGAATTAGAACAGGGTAGCTAAGATTTTCGACTTTCGAGAAGAACTTCGACCCGATTATGCAAACTGCTCCATTAACGCGCAATAAAAAAAATCGCAATTACACATACTAAAAATTGTAGTGATGTGCCTTGAAAAATAATTCTACTGAATCGTTCTTCCTAGCGTTTGTTGTTGTATTGTTTTCCGATTATACTTTTTGCGTCGATGCAATCCAAATGAAAAAAATCCTTGATTCTTTTAGGGGTCGTTTGGTTCGCAAAAAGGTATGAGTTTGGAATCAGGAATCAAACCAGGGTGGTATGGGTTTGAAACTTGATTTTTGATACTTGGTGTTTGGTTCACTTCTGGAATCAATTTCATCCTCTTACCTTGTGTTTGGATAAAAAAAATAGTGGAATCAGGAATCAATTTTTGTACGACTTTATTTTTTTTGGGAACCTTTTACAACTTTATGAAAACAATTTATATATTAATTAAAAAATACAATAACAAATATTACTATAAGTATTGGCAAAAATAAAATACTAAAGTAGAATTCAAATTATAAAATTTCCAAAATAAAATAAAACATAATTCAAATAAAGCAACAAATTGTTATTCAAACTAATAATTCAAATTTAAGTGCAAAAGAAAATAAAGTCTTTAATCCTAATATTAGAAATTAGCCATTACGGCTTAACATATCAAGTACCATTTCTTTCTTCCAATCATCATCGGGACTCTAAAAAATTATATCCATTTGACTTGTATTTGCTGAAAATAGACTTGCAGCTCGAATTGCCTCAGATTGAGTAATACCAGGTAAATTAGAAATTTCAGAGAGTAACTTTTTCTTTTGTTCCACAACTTCTATTTCACTTTCTTGAGTTGTGCTCATGGTACTCGCAATAGTTGCTAAATGACTACTCATGTCCTTCATAAATCCAGTGAAGCTTTGATTGATTGTTTGTATATTATCCATCCTAAGCAATTCTATAATTAATATAAAAAAAATTATACACTTGTACACATATAAATAAAGTTATTCGATTAATTAATAAAATAATTAACGTTGTTACCTTGAAACATTTCCATCTATTGTTCTCCGAGTCTTCTAGTATTGGAGTAGGCTCTTTTAATAAATGACGGTGTAATTTTAGAACCGCAAGGAGACAACGATTGAATTGTCTGCTAACACTTTCAGTACTTCGGTGGAAATATGTCCCTATCGACCTATTTTTTATGATGAGCTAATGTATATAAAAACATAGCCAAAATCTCTTCTAAACTCATGTTTCGAGTACCTCTTAATCCACCAATTTCACTAACCATCTCACAAAGTACACCAAATGTTTGTCTATTTATACGTAATTCACTCCTACAAGCAATATCACTATCCCGAATCAAAGCATTTAAATTGTATATTCTACGATGTTCCTTATTTCTATTTAGGTGTATTCTACGAAGTGATACATTTCTAGTACGCAATACAAAGTACATGCAAATTATCATATTAATAATAACCAATAAAGTTACAAGTAGGTCTCTTTGTTTCTTCATCGTCTTTCTTATTAAGGATAGTCCATGATCATCCATCTCTGTGCATAGTTATATTTTCACAAGTTACTACCCATACCAACTAAAATAATAATGTAACTTCAGATTTCAATTATTGTAAAATAATGTACCATCAATAAACATCAAAATCTAATGAATTTAATTATGTAACTTCACTTCACAACAAAAATTCAATACAAAATTTAATTCTCATAATTAAAATAAATAAATTAAATTGGAAAAACAAAATACAAATAAAAATAAAAACAAAAATAAAAAAATACCTCAATGGTGAAGAAGATGTGATTGATGAATGAAGAAGTGAGTTTGACGGCACACTTTGTGTGAGAATTGTTTGAATATTTTTTTTATTTGATACCTAAGGGTTTGGAAAGAGTGATATCCACCTCCACCCATACCTTGGGGATTTGAGGTATAGGTTTCAAAATAAAAAAGTGATAACCAAAGACAAGGTATAGGTTTAGACCATTCTAAACCGACCCATACCTTATACCCAATATTGTCGAACCAAATAGCCCCTTAATTCCTCAATTATCACCTGCCCACACATAACAAATACATGACGGATTAAACCCCTTCACATTGTATCGACTTACAGGAGCACACCACTTGAAAAGATAAGATTTACCGAGCATAAATATGAGTTAGAATGTCGTGTCTGAACAGTTTAGTCCTCGTTGCTTTGTTATTCCAGACATGTTCTTCATACCATGTTAGCATTTCTTCATTGCTAGCAGTTGATGCAAAGATGAAGGCCTGCATCACAATTCACAAATATCCGTCATTGACAGATTAGACGCCCTACTGTTGACAATATTCATGTGAAAAAAATAAAGATCGAACCAAATTTGAATCTACAGATCTATCAAATTTGACCAAATTTCCTTTAAAGAAACTAAAATTCACAAAAAAAAAAAAAAAAAAAATTACCGACTACGTGATGTGCTAAGATTAGACCCAGATGTTGATGCCTTGTTTTTTAGCTGCCCTCTTCTCCCTCATTTCTTCTCCCTGAAAATTAACAAAATAAATTGAAAAGAAGTTAGATTTCTTAAAATTCAATCAACCATTATATCAATAAAAGCATTTTTTTTTATTTTTTTGTTGAAAATCTGATAAAGAAAATCTAAAAATGAAGGCATGGGAAAGATGAGTGATTGATGAGAACAGTGGATTTATGGTTTGAAGAGGATGTGAAAGAAAGCATTGGAAAGGGTCCTAATGCAGTGATATTATTTTTTTTAATTTCCAATGCGCTGAGTCAATTGAGTTTTTTAATGCACTGCAATTTTCGATGATCATTATGTGAGGTAGGTGGGATTATAGCATTGTGGAGTGGCTGAGAAGGCTGCTTCGTGAAACGTTGAAGTAAATTAATAAAGGATTGGGAAGATCAAGGACAATAATTATGGAGAGCAATTAAAATGAATGTTTCGCGAACTGCGTTGAATAGCAATTAAGGCTACTATATTTTTTTTCTACAATTTTTTCACAGGTTAATGTCTTGGATCATTGGTTTGGTGAGGTAGGATTGCCCTTAGAGGGCATTGTCAAACATTGAGGTCAATTTCAAAATGGTGTATTCTATTGATCTTGAAAACTGGAAACTAGTTTCTGTTTCAATATATAGAGGATTATCTCTACCACAATAATGATCCCCAACAATACTACCACGACAATACTACCGCAATAATTATATCCTCAGGTACAACAATGGCGGCAACCCCGACGAATCATCCCCGTTTACAACCACGACACCCGACAATACTATTCCACAATCCGATGTCTCGGTCCTCCCACGATACCATAGCAATACAGCGTAGTCAGTACAACGTAACAAGGGAAAATAACGACTATAGTAGTACAACGTTAGCCTACACGATACCCGACAATACTAGTACGACACGGATGCAACAATGACAACGACGATATGACAAAATATCGTAACAGCAATAATGTACATCACCGGCTAACCCGACATACCGATCCCGATTTTGATAATTCGACCCGATGTACACTAACCATGCTATAAAAATGTAGAAGACGGTGTAGCATACCCAAGTGGCGTGACTTGTCAAGGTTTATCCTACCGACAGTCCGATCCAACTCCTAGGTTTCCTCTATTCCTTCTCTTCTTCGTGCGGTGCGGCCGTTTGGATGTGTGTTTCTTTTTTTTTTGTACGCAGGATGTGTGTTTGTCGTATGTAGCAAGTGTTTATAAGGATGTAACTGGGTTAGGGTATTCTTAATACCTAATTAGCAAGTGCGTTCTGAGTTGTTATCCCGTACACCATTTGGGCCTCGGTTCTATGTATATACTTGGGTTGCTTAACGATCAATACATGTTGTTCGGGTTTTACTTAGTGTAAAATAATGAGTCGCTTTGACTCACTATAAAATGCGGGTATTATACATTAGTAGCCGACAATGTCGATGATTATGCTTCAGAACTATAACTTTCAGGTAATTTTGTTTGCTCTCTCTCGATTCGAGTATTTTCATTTGGTTGTATCAACTTGACGCATGTAGTCCATGTATGAAACTCGATGGAATTCATAGTCTGAGATTAATTGGTTATTATTTTATGTTTTTTCTTCCTTGGTATTTGTTTTTGTTGATGTGCTTATATACCTATGAACATTTGTTAATTTTCTTACTGAAAATTTTATTTTTTCAAATTAATGGGTAAAAGTATTATTCACTCGAATACAGAAACTCATGCAAATCCTGTCATTCAACCCAAAACAAAAGCTAATAAAGATCAGGATTCTTGGGAGTCGAAGCAACTGAGTTTCATTAATCTTCAAGACCAAAATGTGTTGTCAATTGAAACTACCGTGAGAGATTTATTGTCTGCTGATCTGAAAATACAGTGGTCTCCATTTATACATTCAATCATTCCAATTTCATATCACTTATTGATGTCACATATAATTTTCAAGATTCGTGTGAGTCAACAGCAAGTATATCATATTTCTTTCAAATAAATTTGTTGTTGTTACTAACCTTTCAAATAATGAGTTAGCGATTTGATATTCTTTTTTGAAGGTCCAAGGAGGAGTTGGAGTATCCCACATAACATAAACGGTTAACAAAATGAAAATCTAGAATATATTGATCTAGCACATGGTGATGTTGCTGCTGGCATGTAGATTTCTGCATATTTTGCTCAATTTCGGAAGATTAGCTTTCCCGGGGCTTAAGCTAAGTCGTGGTCCATTTGTTGCGTAGTGAAGTTCTTTCGGTATCCCGTCAATTGTATGAAATCAAAAAGAAAGAATACAAATGGGTGACTTACAAAAAACAAAGACCACACATCACACAACAAAAAATGAGAATCCAGAACTACTCAGAGCCTCGAGAAGATAATGACTATTTTTAGAATTTACATGGTCAAGAAGTCTAACACTGGCGTGCTTAATTTCAGGGTTAAGTTACGGTAGGTTGATCAGTTCGAGAATGAAATAATTTAGTTATGTACGGAGTACTCTCTCCAGGCCATTTTTTATTTTTATTGTCTTCCCACTTCTCTATTACTCCCTCCGTTCCATTCAATTGTTTGTCTTTGATTAAAATACTTCTCACAATGAATATAAAAGACAAATAATTGAATGGAACGGAAAGAGTATATGGGTGGAGTGTTTTGATAAAGGGTCGTGCTTTTTCCTAATGAGCCTTTAGACAATCCTAACGAGTTTTCTTAAAATTTTCCTATTATACCTTTATTATAAATTTTACTTTCACATTGAAATTCAACTACAGTTTTTTTTCGTTTTGCTCAATCAATTTAGATAATCTATCACTCCCGAATTCAATAATGGCTTCTGGTTCAATTACCGATGACATAAATTGATTATTTATTTACCAAATTAATTTTTTTAAATAATACTCTTAACAACAACTAAATTAAAAAAAAAAATCACATAATATGTCAATAGTATAATTGAATTAGTGTATACATTACGTAATACGAAAATACGACCAATAATTTATAAGTTTTCGACTAAAATAATATAGGAAAATAGCAATTAATAAACAAAAAAAGTAAATTTAAATAAATAGATTAATTAAAAAAAAAAATTGACAGGCAACAACGTCCTCCCTGACCCTCACCCCCCACCACCCCCACCCCAGCCCACTCGCCCACCACCACCTAGCCCACCCGCCCAGTCAACCACCGTCCACAACCCGACCCTCACCCACCACCACTCACGACCCACATCCCAACCACCCTCACCCGACCCAAATGACTCCGACCCGACCCCACTCACCCAATCCCCGCCGACCTGATCTTTGCCTTCTCAGCCACTGATTCCAGGCATCGACCCCGAACGGTAACGATATTAGTGGTGGTTTATGATGAGTTTTATGGGTGTGAGATTTATTTAGAGAGAAAACCTAACATTTGATTTTTCGATGGGTTGAAATGAGAAGGGTAAACTGGTAAAATATCGTTAGGATTGAGTAAAGGCTCGTTAGGAAAAAGTAATTTCGTTAATAAATTGGGAAGAAAATAGGCAAGGACAATTTAGTCATTATCCAATTAATGTTGATGGTCTGAAGTAATTTGTCAACGGTAGAGTAGTTGGGGATTACTTGTTGATGTGGCCTGTGATTGGGGTGTTGAATTTGTCTAATCCATGACGGTGAACATAAATTTCACTGAATAACGAGGAGTTTGATAAAAATTTAAAGCGATGATGGATGTCGAACAATGACTGACTCTACCCGAAAGGTCGAAACCAATATATTGTCATCTAAATATATGAAACTAGTTTTGTGACCCAATGCACGGATGTCTATTATATTTTATTATTAGAAACTAGTGTATGATAATACCCGCCAACATAATTTATTTATTTTATTATTGGAGTATAATTAGTTGATAAAACCATGTCTCTAGACTCTTAATATTGACATTATTAAAATGCATTCATAAATGTAATAAGCTTAACTAAATTTTGCATTAGAAATGTCCAAAGGCAGAAATTTACAAAGGCAATGTAATGTATGGATGTAAGTAATTCTAACCACGTAAATAGCCTATTACAGAAAAGAGATACTCCGTAACTAATAACAACAAAATACCATAAAAGATAAATCAGTTAAATAAATGATCATCGATTCACAACACTGTCGACCTATATACCGAGGAAATGGGAAGATAAACAAATAAATGGAAGAAGTAATAGAATTAAAGCAAACATAATGTAGGTAGTACTGTAGGAGTGTGCAAAATCCGGTCCGGAGGTTTGAACCGAAAAAATTGGAATTATATTTATTTAATAAAAATTTCTTTCTATCCGGTCCAAAAGACCAAAATTTTGGACCAAAATTTTAAAAACAATTTCAAATTCCGGTCCAACCCGTCTGATACGGTCTGGACCGGAATTTTTCCAGTCCATTCTGGTCTTGGATCGGAATTTTTTCGGTCCAGTCCCAATCCATATTTTCTAGATTCCGGTCCGGGATTTTTTGAAGATTCCGGTCCGATCCAAACCGGTTCAGGTCCGCTCCGGTCCGGTCCTGGACCGGTGTGTAGCCCTAGTACTAGTGAAGGTCGTGCACGAGGTCATGGCCCTTGGGACCCGGGAGCAGGCTGTGCATGGGTACTTATCACTTTGCTGGGGGAGTTTCTCTTCATCGATAAGTCTAGCAACCGTATTCGTCCGTCCGTCTTCCCACTGACGAACAGCTTGGAGGTGCTGGTACATTGGCGTACTTGTACAGGCAGTTGGGGATGGCTACGAGGGATGGGTGAACCGGGATTGCCGGTTGTTTGACGTTGCTTCAGGTCTGGATATACGAGTACTTCCCAGACTTTAGGCCGGGCGCACCCCACCAGATTTTGTCGACTTCTCCACGTACGACTGCTTGGATCAGTGTCGGTAAACCAGCGGCGAAGGACAGCAATGTGTTGGACTACCGGAAAGCACTAGATCGGGTCACAGCAGATCGGGTCACTTGGGAGCCTTTTCTTCACCGTGCGCACACGGCGTACCGGACTACTGCCTTCACGGGAACACTGTGCTACATGGACATTGTCGAGCCGTACCAGGCTGACCATGTCCTGAGACAGTTAGGGTACGTTCAGACCATACCCAAGCCCATGCCCCGACCCACTAGAGAGCACTGGCCTGGCCAGGGCGGTGGGGTTTACAGTGTCGCCTACGCTGGGGCTTACGAGAACCATCCATGGAGGAGTTTTACAGTAAGTCGTGTTGACTCGAGGAAAATCTCGAGGGTTATGGATTACCCAGGGTAGGTGGCTCAGGATTACCTGACATGGTACATAAGAGTCTCTCATCCATGGATCTTCCCACCATCCGTCGATGAGGTTCAGGAACAGGTGATGCTCGTCGGGGGGCGCAACAGGTAGTACATACGTTTCTTCAAATATTTATCTACGAATTTTTTTTGTCGTGTATTTATGTCGTCCATTTTTTTCAGGTCGCGGTTTCGTTGATGCAGCGCTTCGCTGCAGCCCAGCACTTTCAGAATGACTCAGATGCCCGGCTTGCGTACTTCGACCAGTTGTTCGAGTCCTTCGATCCCGTTCTTCCACACCCGGGTGACTGCCCACCCAGACCCCAGGGGAAACGAGTCGTCGTTGATCGATTAGTGGTTATTTGTAACTTTTTCAGTTTTGGATAGTTTTAGATTTTATGTCCTGTTGAATACTCGTTTCTTTTTCATCTTCGGATGATTCAGATGATCGCTCTGACGAATCTCCTCAAATATTCCGTCCAGCTGGAAACTATGGCTGACGGGCATAGCTTCTTCCCTGGTATAGTCGAGCGTCCTCCAAAACACATGCACATCGATCAGCTGCACCCTAGAACCCTGCGCCAGCATCCCGGGAAGCTCACACGCGCACAACAAGCCCATGGATGTCCTCAAAACACAGTCGCAGTCGTCATACACCCGATCAACCAACTCGTGCATCCTCGTTAGTTCCCCAATCAACTTCTTCAGCGCCTTACGACTGACCTGGATTCTCAAGTTCATGAAAATTGAAGGCCAATTAGATAATCGCTTCTTGCGGGAGTTCTCCAGCTTCTTCCTTAGTTTCGACTGCTGACGACCAAGTAGGTTGTTAATCCTCTCAAACAAGCGATCTAAGGTTGTCGTAGCCATGCCAAGAGCCTTCTTCAAGGCTGCATGTAGAGACTCGATGATGGATGTTGTGTTATTGCCGAAATGGAGGACTCGATATGTGAATGCGTGATTCCATCCCCTAATCGTACTATACGAAACATTTGTTATGTATTGCGGAACTCCTGACATTAACCACTTCGTCCTCATATTAGCCCATTTCGTTTGCATGTCTGGGATACTGTTAGAATACAAGAAAGGGTACCACACTGCTTGCATGAAGGTCGTTACTCGTTCTTTCTGACCATTAAACCTCTTCAAGGCATGTGTTTCCACACTGTTCGGTATGTGCCATGTACAGAGCAGGTTTTGGGTCTGGGGAGATGGAAACACGTCCGGGATTGCCCCCGTCAACGCCAAATCACGGTCCGCGACCATCACATTTGGTACCTGGTCCCCAATGAGCAGCTTCAGCTTACGGAACACCCAAATGTAGGACAACTTGTCCTCATATCGAAGGAGGGCATAGGCAATCACAAAAGGTTTACCAACGGGTGTTACTCCGACCATCTCAACTAATTTCATATCGTACATGTTCATCTTGTATGTCGCATCCATAGTGACAACGTGAAACCACGTACGGAACATTTTCACGGACTCGGGGTGAGACATGAATACACGTTCGACATCGGTCGTAGTCTCGTTCTCACTGATGAAATGGACGTGCCTCCCCCGACGTGCTAGTACGATCATTTGCTCTATGGAATTCCTACCTTCTCTTGCCTGCGCCCTCATTTTTGCCCCCATGTTATATATCCTCTCGATGGAGGGGCGTGGCTTCTCCGGGTTTGCCTGATAAAGGCCCTCCATGATTTGTGTCGGTTTAAATTGTGCCCGAAGACACGTCGTGAGGTACTCTTTCTCGGCGTCATCAAGGGCAGCTAGATGTCTGTGCCCATCCTCATAAACCCATAATGCGTGATTGTACATGCCACATGGACCGATTGCTAGAATCCATTGTTCCTTATCGAAGCTCTGGCACGCATTCACCTAGAACTTACAACCGATCTTCTGAGAATTCTTGACACCATCTCTCGGATTTCCGTAGTGGTTGCATTTGAAATAATTCACCCGAAGACGGTTCACAACTACGTTGCTCTTCGATTTGTTGCTGACTTTCACCAAATTAAACCCGAGAGCCAACGCGATCTCATTAGCGTAGTTGAATGCGAGGTCGGACATAGCAAAGGGAGGCCCAAAGATAAAGCAGCAACGATAGTCGATACCATTGCCATCAAAGTCCTCCTGATACACGTGCATAATATGACAAATTAATTACAAAACTGCCACAAAACACCTGATCAGCCACGAATTGAAACTTAAATATATGTATTAACGGAAAAATGAAAACAAACTAAACGATTTTTGTAACGTATAACATCGTATAGTGGTACTCGTACGATTTTATATAAAAAAATACGCGAAATAGCCGAGGCATCAAATTTGGACGCCTATTTTGATCGGCCAGGCGTCTAAAATTGACGCCTGGGAGACCAGGGAGGCGTCAATTTCTGACGCCCAACCGGCCCTCTAGTCGTTGAAAATTGACGCCTCCATGGTCTCCCAGGCGTCAATTTTGGACGCCTACTTGGTTTTTCCCGTGTTCGATTTGTATCCTCTATGCTAAACTAATATACGTTAACATAAACAACGACATACTAATACATTAACATAAACAACGACATATTAAACGAGAAAAGATGATTAAAAGTGATTAAAATTAAATTAAGAGTGCACTAACCCGTTGTTGCTCCATTTTGTGGAAAGTCAGTTTTTTAAGGAAAGTTGATTTTTTTGAGGATAGTCGGCTTTGTTTTTAAGAAAAGACGATTTTTTTAAGTGAGAGAAAGTAAGCTACAATATTATGAGTTGAGTGTTGTGGTGAGTGGAGTGTTGTGGTGAGTGGAGGGAATTATATATAACATACCATAATAACGTAACGGTTTGAAAATAAACGCTTCATTATCGGGTTTCAATAACATGATTATAATTTTTAATGTAATTAATAAATTTAATTAATGTAGCGTTGTTGTCTTTTCACATTAAAAAGCGCCGATGACCTGACTGAAATGCGGACAACCTGAAACAGCACTCATTGAAACATAGGGAGTATAATTTTGTTACCTAACTCGTGCAACGTAACCTAATGAGTATCAAACCCGTGATTTTGTCAACCAAACAAGAGGTATGTGTTTTATTTATCGAAATTGTTTTTCCCTAACGAAACTTTACTCAATTCTAACGAATTTAACATCATTTTTCCAATTTTAACCTCTCCATTATTTACCTGACCTGTCATTTTCTATCTTTTTCTTTGGCTTTTTACCTCCATAATTTCTTTAATTAACTAAATTCTTTCGAATTCGATCATAAATTCTACGAGTAATTCAATTCTCAATTAATTAATACTATCGTTTTAATTATTTAATTCATTAATTGGTTTATAGTTTGTTTAGGGTTTAATTAACTTTTTTAATTAGGGGTGCATTATGGGTGGTTCTAGGGCATCAACCATATATCTTGATATTGCACCGAGCGGCCTTGCGTCTTGCTAGTAAACAATATGGGTATCTTAATTTTTCTTTTTCGTATAAATTTTTGTAGGTGTTGCTTTTCGCAGTACATATTTTATTCAACCCAGTACCATGTTTCCAATTTTGCCCTTCTCATTTTTCCATGCCTCAAATTTATCCTTTCTTTTCTTTTTCTCTACTTCCCTATCTACTTTACTCATCGGGGTACATTATTTTTTTAATTTTACGGAATACATTTAGTTTTAACTTTGATGAAGTACAAAAGTACCAAACAATGAAAAAAAAGTAACTATATAAAACTAGAAAATAGACCAATAAAAATAATAAAACGGGAAATGAATTAACAGTAAAAAAACAAGCAGCAGTGTCAAAAACCCTAAAAGTCTAAAATGGGAGTGTTAAAACCCTAAAACTCAATATCTATATTAACTTTGAAAAAAAAACTCTAATTTCAATAATCAACGGTTAATATCTGTTATTCAATCAAACTTGTATCCATAATCTTATAAATTTGATAAATTGAATGAGTATATAGTTAGAATTGGAGTCTTTAAAAAAAACTCTAATTTCAATAATTAATGATAATTAAAGGTTAATACTCATTATTCAATCAAGCTTGTATCCATAATCTTATAAATTTGATAAATTGAATGAGTATGTAGTTAGAATTTAGGGTCAGACCATGGGTAGTTCGGTCCGGTTCTCTAAACAGGGGCCCAAAAATAGGAGGGCTCAAGAAGACATGGTTTGAAAAAAAAATTAATACTAGCAGTGTACCTGGGAAGTTGGAAGTCATGATTCCCTCTAACCGTTTAATTACTTTAATATCCTTTATTTATTAAAAGAACAACCACACTTTTGTAGGATGACATCAGCTTTTAGAGTAATTTGATATCAAGTGATGTCATGATGACTTCACCACTAGAAAACTGATTTACAACACATTTTTCTATTTATCTTACTCAGTTTAGTCATCCACCATTTATCTAAAGTATATTTAATAATAATAATAATAATTACATACACCAATTTTGAACATTAATATTTAATTTTAACAAACTAATTAAACTATATATATAGGACGAGAGTTTAAAAATTAATGTAACGTAATTTCAAATACAAAAAATTTACAAATGTAAATAAAAATAAAAATACAATTATTAAAGAAAACGTAAATGTGATAAATATTGATTCTCTCAGATCTGGAAAGATACCAATCATCACCAAGAAATTCAAAATTGTTAAATTATAACTCGACAACAGTTACGGTTGCTACGCTTTCGGATATTTTAGGGTGGCAACACGTAAGCTACCAGACGTTATAGATTAACAAATTTTTTTCGCTTACAAGTTGCCGCCGTTCCGAATGATTAGGGTGGCATAAAGGTAACTCATCTATTATTTAGAGATGATTACACTAAATGTCGCCAAACCAATAACGTCGGGGGTGGCAAAACATAACAACAAAGTAACTTTTGGTCAAACTCTATAAATTGATATTCATCATCGTCAATCCCAATCTACATGACCAAAAACCATATTAACACAAACCATACTAAAAATAAAAATGATGTTAAATGCTAAATAAAGATCAATATCATAAAAATAATAGGTAAATAAGTTAACTTCTGAAGTCAACTACTCATGAGTCACGAGTCACGAGTCACGACCCATTACCCCCACTAATATCATTAGCTATATTAACGGCTAAATAAAGATCAATAACATAAAAATAACACCTAAATAAGTTAACTTATGAAGTTAACTACCCATGACACATGACCCTCACCGTGATATCATTAACTTCTGGAAAACTAACATCATTAACTACCCATGACCCCCACAAAAAAAACCACCTTTCTTAAAAGTCATATGAGACCGTCTCACGGTAATTTATGTGAGACCTTTCACATAAGAGGTGGTTACTAAATTTGTAATCACTCCCTATGTGAGAGTCTCACGGTAAGATTACCGTGAGACGGTCTCACAAGAGAGTTACTGAAGGTATAAATACCTCATATAACAACAGTAATTTTCATTCAAAATACCAAGAAAATTACGAGTAATATCAAAATGTTACCAAAAACAAAAAAAATACTGTACTAATTAGTAAACTAAAAAGATGAGTATTTGGCGTTTATTTGAAAGAAAGAATTGTTCGAAAATGAAAAAAAGAAAAACTTAAGCGACAAGGGTCCGTACAAGACTATGTATCTTTAAAAATATTATGGGTTGTTGAAGAGGTAATTACATGAATTGACAAAAAAATTGAAGTATTGAATGATGAAGAGGTAATACGAGTATTAGTTGTATGAGAGTGAAGACTGTTGAGTAAGCGTAAATTGTTTGATGCATTAATAGTAGATTGTAGATTTGTTGGCCTGGGTTATTAACGATCATGTGGCATGAAACTACAACTATGATTGTTTTGTTCAGAAAAGAGCGCACTACATCGCATGTGAGAATCGAACCCCCAACTTCTCGGTCGGAATAAGAAAGCTATGACCACTTAAGCTGAAATGACATATGCTGTATTTAGACCTATCAAACGGGTTAGGGCGGTAGGATTTTGGGTTCGGGTAAAACACAGGTCAGGGTTTGGAAAACACGGGTTTCGGGCCGGATTTCGTGTCAATACGGGTTATTAACGTATAAAAAGTTAATTACTTTTTCTTTAATATAAATACAATTTTATTCTTAATTCCATCTAATTTAATAGTATATATACTCCCTACGAGTTTCTATTATTGTCCCAAAAGCTTTTGGGGTGAAAAATAAAAAAGGGGAAATAAGTGGCTCAAAAAAGAAGGAAGAGAGAGAAATGGGAAAGTAATTGTGAACCACACATTGATGACCTAAAAAGAAAAGTAGAACAAAAATCAAACTCAGCCCAAAAAGAAAAGTGAGACAATAATAGGAACTCGGAGGGAGTATATGATATTAGTAAGAATAAAAATGTTTTATTGAATAATACTCCATATATATTTTAATATACATTGATAAATATTAATACATTGATAATTTTAAATATATAAATACTCCGTATTTCGTACTACTATTTTTGAGAATTTTTTCTCTATAATATTAATATGAGTATTTTTTTAATTTACCTATTTCGGGTTGGGTCACAGGTCAGGCGGTTTAGACTCATAATATTCAGGTCATTATTAGGTCAGGTCACTTTCGGGTTCGTAATTTACAAGCGGTTTTTTTCAGGCAGCTTTTTTGGGAGGATGGTTTTGAGCCGGATTAGTTTTAATTTTGATAGGTGTGGTTGAATTATTAATCTATGCAAAATTTGCATGGGTTAAAACTAGTTTATGGAGAAAAAAAAAACCTTTCATCTTCTTCTTCTTCTCTTTCCTATATTTTATATTTACCAATCAATCAATTTATCAATCAATTCCAATATTTCATAAACCATTAATTCTAGAAAAATCAAAAGTTTATTTTTAATTAATCCCTTAGAAATTTCCTAATATGTATCAATTAATCAATTTTATTTGTTTATAAAAGAAAATTTATAATTTCTCTAGCATCATAGCATCAACTCATTAAGATTTTAAAAAGTATTTTGCGCTAAATTATTAAATTATTCCATCCTTCAATTGGCAATTTCAATTTTCAATTACTATTAATGTAAGTTTTTTTTTCACTGTTTTTTTTTTTTTTAATATTATGCAAGTTTAATTCTTAAATAAAATAATCAATGGTTGATTTTTGTGAATATTTATTGAAGGTTGAATCTTTCTTGGATGATATTTATCTCTCAAATGCTTAAGCTCAAAGAGTTGGATAACATCGCCATATTATGGCTAGGTTATATGCTTCAAAAGAAGCTTCCTTACTTATTGTCCCACATTGAGAAAATAAAGAAAAATGAGACTTATCCCACTTTGACAAAGTATGGTTGTTTTTAACTTCCTTTGTGATATTGTCCTACATCGGAAAATTAGGAGGAAGACTTGATGTTTACAAGCTTTCTCCTTCCTAGTATTAGGACTTGTAGTAAAATTGGTCTTTTATCGAGATATGTGGGTTTGGCCTTGAACCACATACATGCTTGCTACTAGTTTGGCTGCGGGTTTTAGCCCAATTTTACGTTTTTGTTTGCTACTACAATTTGGCACAAGTCCCAATAAATTCTAGAGTCTTCTTGATTATTCTATCAATGTGGGAAATGCATCTGGTTTGTTCATGCACCCACTCTTCTCGTTTTTTGCTACACCATTAATTCAAGCTTTGGTTTCTCCTCCAAACTTGCCATATAAACCCCCTTCTACAATCACTTACAACACAACAATCACACATCTCTTCTTCTATTACAATTTCCCTCTATATCTCTCTTGCTTTCGGAAGTTACTTGACAACGTTCTTGGTGGGGTTCATTTTGTAGTTTTGTCTACAACAAAGCTACAAAGGTTGTGTACTCCTGGGGGTCGATTGTCATGGAAGCCGTGTGTAGAGTACGGGACAAATTCGACTTTATGACAGTGACTTCTCACGCCACAACCGTCATTCTCTCAGATAAGTCCGTTCCCTTATTATTTCATGTTTTATATGCGTTTTACTTTATTGACCGTTTATATAATATTATAACTCAGTAATATATAGTATGATTCTATTCACATTAATGTGATCGTACTTATTTTCGATACAACTTTTATACTATTGTTCCAACAATCTAAAGTTGAATTTATTTTATATTTTATCTGTTTGATATAATTGCTATGCATACCCTCATTTTCGTAATGCTCTCATATCGTATGATGTAGTATCCAACTCGTCTTTATTCTTTATGCATATTTCGTAAGATATTATAACATGTACGAGTACATGATTTTTTATTTATTTGGGTCTAACACTTCCATATTTACATTTATAATCACAACAAAGGATAATTTGATTGTTTTCTTGTATTTAGCTTGTAAACTAGTTGCTTAAGCAATTCGGCATATTGTTATTTCGGTTCATGTTTAGCTAAAATTTCTATCAATTAATAAATAATAGTATTACGTTTTGGACTATCAACTTGGCATGTTATTTACTTTCATGATAATATATTATTGGATTATATTTTTGTATGCGTAGTTGAGTAGTTTGTTTAATTATTATGCCCTTTGTTATGTAACAACTTCCATGTATAATATACTCCATATATCTTTATTTATTGTATGATATGTGTTCATAATCTATTAAAATAATGTCTATTATTGTCTCAATTCTATGAAGTATAAGTAAAGGACATCATGAGGTAAAATTTGTGTACTTAGTGTGCAATTATTTTTGTTCATCAATTTGATGTTAGTATAAATATTACTCTGTAGTAAATAGTTGTTTGAAAAGTATTTTTCAAATTTTGAAAGAGTGGAATGAGTTTGAGCTTTAAGTGGTCAAAAGTGTTTCAAGTGATAATTATGCTAACAATTTTTCACGTTACTTTGTAAAAGGAATTTTTGTTCATGATCATTGACCTTTATAAGGACAATATTGAAGTCTATTCATTTGATTGATTATTTGCTTACTCGAATTGTGAAGGAGGTACTTGAGTTTTATAAGTGAGCTAGTTCTGAGCATGGAAAATTTGATAGCACTTTTTTCATGTGTAGTTTACGTCATTGTTGTTGTATTCATGATCATGTAATATTCGATATATAGATGGTGATCTATATGTAAGAAGTTAGAATTGATATTTTTCATTAGCAATTTAAAGTATGATAAAGTATATCACCCTTACTCAAATAGAAGTTGTATGGTAAATGACTACCAAAATTTGGGTTGAGATTTATTTTTGGTATTCATAAATGTGACTTATAAAGTGTTTCATGAAATCACTGGTTACAATTGTGCTAATTCGTAAATATATCAAATGCATGTTGATAATATTTATTACTCACTGACCAACGCTTATGGATAGTGGTCAACTGTAAAGAAGTGAATTAGTGAAACTAATTGTGAAGAATTTCTCTCTATCGTTAAATTAAGAGACATGATGTGATCATGATGTTGATGTTGTTTTTCAATTTACTTAAACAAGTAAATTGAATACGGTTTTTGCTTGTGTGCAACTATCTTGAATCATGAGATGGATTCAGATGCAGCTATGTTCTTATGCTTGAGGTTCCATGATTTGTTTAAAATTTGCATGGAAATAGGGTATTGTGTTAATATAAAGTGTAGTATTAATATATTGCCAAGATTGGGTTACTATTGATTGCTACATCATATTTGTATATTGATGCGCGTCAGATTGTCGCCTATCTAACATGATCAAACAATATTTATAAACTCCAACTAACTACTACGTAGTAGCGGTAAGTCGGGGATCGATCCACAGGGACGGTCTAGGTAAAGTCGGTCGAGTCAAAGTCTAAGCACGTTTGGACGTTCGGGGTCTATTTTTGGGATTTTTCGGGTTAAGTCTACACTAAAAAGTTATAACTACGAGAAGCGAGTCTAATAAGGAGAAGGTGTTAGGGGGAGTCGGGAATCGGAAATCGGGTTCTATGAGTCTCGGAATCGAGTTTTAGTCACAACGTCGATAAGGGAAAGTGTCACCTTTCGGTTTCTTCGCCCAACCCACCTATACCCGATTTCGCGGCGAAAGGGTAAGTCTCAAGTTAAGCTAATTTCTACCCCGAGTTTCCCCATATTGGTAGAAATGAGTCAAGGTCAATCTAGCTGCAGTCTAGGTCAACAAAGACACAAAAACTCAAACTTGATGAATCAACATGCAAACAACCCACCAACATCCCTCAATTCAAATTACCCAAAATCTTCCTCCCTTAACCCCTAACAAGAAATCTACTCAAAATACATAATGGAAACTATAATAACAATATTAAATCTAATTAGAGATTAGGGAGAGGAAGAGAAATATACCGACTACGGAGGAAAACGATAATAATAATAATAATAATAATAATAATAATAATAATAATAATAATAATAATAATAATAATAATAATAATAATAATAATAAAATAAGGAGAAGCTTGATGAAGATGACAATGGATTTGTCACTAATCCTTTGAAAATCTCCAAAAGAACTTCAATAAAAACTAAAGATGGAGTCTTTACACCAATTAGTTAGATCTAGAATAAGTGGGGATTTTTGGATTGTCACCCTCCAAAAATCACCCTACTAATTTATCTACTAATAAACTAATAATATACTACTACTAATTTTCTAATAGCTTAGGTAGTGTTGTGGTGGTGTGTTGTAATGTTGCCTCCTCAAATGAATGAGGGGTTACATATATATATATATATATATATATATATATATATATATATATATATATATATATATATATATATATAGAGAGAGAGAGAGAGAGAGAGAGAGAGAGAGAGAGGGAGGGAGGGGGGGGGTATCAAAACCCTAATTCTTTAAGCCCAATAGGTGGCAGCCCAATACTTCATTACCCATAATTTCACCCTATCATTCCCATCCGGTGAAATTTCGTCCTTCGGTTTCGCATAATTAAACACTGGGCAAAACTTTACCCCACGGTTTTCCCAATCTCGCCCGGTCATTTTGATTTCGCCCGATCACTTCGTAACTCCACGCTCTTCACGGTTTCACCCATTCCAATTCAATTGCATCTCGACCCAAATTAAATCTCGCCCGTCCACACATCAATTCTCGATCCAATTAGATTTCACCCGTCCTTCTCGATCCAAATTAGATCTCACCGTTCATACCAATTAAACTCCTCGAGTCTCCATTCAATTGACGGTTTTTAATCCCCGAACTTGACACACATCAACACTACGCCCATCATTTCAATTCAATCTTTGAGCCTTCAATAAGTCACGAACTCCGAAACTCACGAACTCCGGATCTTGGCTCGAACCGGGTCGACACTGGAGTTGGTGTCGACGCCGGAAAAAGTCGCCGGAGAACAGAGGACGACGGAGCTGCTGCTGCTTGCGTGGTTGCTGTTGTCGATGCCGGAGATGGAGGCGCGGCTGGTCTGGGCTCGCCGGAGTTCTACTGCTGCTGCGACGCTTGCCGGATTCCGCTGCTGTGTGTTGCTGTTTGTGCTGGGTTGACGCCGCTGCTGCGCTGCTGGGTTCGTCGTAGAACGGAGGTGGAGGTCGGAGGCGCGTCTTGTTCGTGGTGGAGAAGGGTGGTCGCGCAGGTTGGCGGTGGTTCGGGGCTGTGGTTGTGTCGTGGTGGTTGGAGGTTGACGGCAAGGTGGTGGCTATGGTGGTCGGAGATGGTGGTGGTGGCTGTCGGTGGAATATGGTGGGAGTTTGAAGATGGTAAGGGTCAAGGGTTTAGTCAAGGTCAAATTGACCTTGACTTGTAAATGGGTTGGTTTGGGTTGGAGTTAGGTTGAATGATTGGGTTTGTGTTGTAATTGGCCCAAGTTGGGAGTGATTTGGGTTTAATTGAGGTATATTGTGAGATAGGTTGGGTCAAAGTCGGGTTTGACTTGGGGTTTTGACTCGATCTCTTCACTTGGCTCCTCTTGCTTCAATTCGCCCGTTTATTCACGAACATGTACCTAAAAGACAAAAACACACAAAAGCAGTACGAAATTCTACGAAAAAGACGATAAATACGAAACAACCAAATTCAAAATAGAAAATACGAAATATAGTCAAAAATGAGTTATATTGACGTTAAAGCACACAAAATCGAGTCAAATACGAGTGAAAATAGGGGGTAAAATGGTCCAAATTTGTGTGTTATCATATATTAAAGTATAACGATATCTAAGCTTGAAATTGCTTAAATTGTCAGGTGAATGAGCTGAGTGGCGAGAATGCCGATCAGTAAATTTTTCATTGTGGGGGAGATACAAACTCCATCATAATTATCAAAGGCTACATTGAGGTAGCAAATTGCCAAATGTTGAGGCATTGTGAAATGGTGATCATCGATGTGTGTGATATCACAAATATGGTTTCTCGAGAATATGTTGAATCGAGAGGATATTGAGATCCTCTCGTCAATGGTCATTGTTTGAGTTGTGCTGGTGACTGCATCGGGAATGGGTTTAAAGAGCTAGTGAAAGAGTGAAGTGTGATGGATACCCAACTTAGTACCGCTAAGTTCAATGAGGTCAAACGAAGTCACATGGATCTCGAAATGTAGTGCTACGAACCATTCCTGTTAGTAAAATGTTGCTTGTCGTAGCATTGATTGATTGTGTACTGTCACACGTGTAAGGTTGAGCCTATGACTCTTAACAAGCTCATAGTCAATTCGTGGGTTGTTTGAGTGACAGTCAAACTTGATGAACTTGCCTATGTGAGTGTGGGGGGCTTTGCCCACTCCCCTATGAGGGGCCTTTGGCTTGGGACTTCTAGAGCACTCGTGAAGTACCAGGGAAATGTGGGGGCACTTGGACAAGTCAAAGTAAAAGATAATGACCAATTTGCATTCATAGAGAAATGAGCGTAGTCGCGAACACTTGCCTTGATTTGGGGTTAAGTAAGTGAGCAACGACATCTCACCAAATTCATTTATAGTTCAAGGTGAAAGATTCCACCTAAGATGACGGTTTGTGGAAAATTGTATTCACTGGGTGTTAATTCAAGTGCGAAAGACATTAACATCTTAACGCTAAACCCCCGTTGCCAACTATCTACTTTATCCATTGAAATCTTCTTTTGTAGCATGTGGGGGATTGTTGGATAACATCGCGATATTATGGCTAGGTTATATGCTTCAAAAGAAGCTTCCTTACTTAAAATCCCACATTGATAAAATAAAGAAAAATGAGACTTATCCCACTTTGACAAAGTTTGGTTGTTTTTAGCTTCCTTTGTGGTATTGTCCCACATTGGAAAATTAGGAGGAAGACTTGATGTTTATAAGCTTCCTCCTTCCAAGTATTACAACTGCCTTTATTTTGGGCTGCGGGTTTTAGCCCACTTTTACGTTTTTGTTTGCTACTACAATTTGGCACAAGTCCCAATAAATTCTAGAGCCTTCTTGATTATTCTATCAATGTGGGAAATGCATCTGGTTTGTTCATGCACATACTCTTCTCGTTTTTGCTACACCATTAATTCAAACTTTGGTTTCTCCTCCAAGCTTGCTACATAAACCCCCTTCTACATTCAGTTCTTCTATTTACAATTTCCCTCTATATCTCTCTTGGTTTCGGAAGTTACTTGGCAACGTTCTTGGTGGGGTTCAATTTGTAGTTTTTATTAGATAATGTAAATATCTTGTATTATTAGTTACCTACTTTAGAGTATTATATCCTTAGCATATTCCGTTTATGTATAATATTATTCTATACTCTGTCTCTTTATGATTCTTTGTAATCTTTGTAACTTCTATATAATCAATAGAACAGTGATCACCCAAATCAGGGGATTTCATTAACTTTCATGGTATCAGAGCTACCGGTTTTCGAACCCTAGCAAAATAAACTCTTTCCTGCCTTCGTCATCTTCTCGTGTGCCTCGGCGCCAGCCAACTATCCCCATGGCCGGAGATGACGACACAACCAAATCAAAACCACCTATGCACCCGGTGGACACCGTGTCGAACATTCAACACAAGGTACGCGTCCTAGACGGTACCAGGATGACATATCACAATTGGGTCAAATTATTCACCCTTCACGCTAAAGGATATGAAGTCTCGTCTCACATAGACGGCACCAAACCACCGGCGACAACGGATCCGACATATGCCGAGTGGTGCAAAATTGACGCACATGTTCTCTAGTGGATCTACGGAACTGTCTCAGACGACCTGCTCATTCGGATCTTGGAAACCGAATCCACCGCCTACGAGGCATGGACTAGACTCAAAGAGCATTTCCTCAACAATAAGGGCTCTCGAGCCGCCGCTCTTGAACACGAGTTTGTCAATTTGACACTCGAGTCGATGCCGTCATTGGATGAATACTGTCAAAAACTGAAGGATCTGTCCGCTCAACTCAATGATGTTGAAGGCTCAGTTGATGATCAACTCAATGATCTGTCCGCCTTGTCCCTACCTGTCACAGCCGGGATGGGCCGCTCCGGCGAACCAGATCCAGAACCGGGGCCGGGTCAGGGGAGGTCGCAACACAGGACATGCTCATATGATGGAAAATTCAGATCTGGAGTTCTCCCAAGTTGGCTCGGCTTTTATTGCTATCTCGCTGCAAAATCCTGATGACCCGAATTGGTACATGGATACCGGAGCTACTTCACATCTGACATCGGACCCAGGTATGCTTTCCCCTCCATTTAATTTAAGTCCGGTTCGCTCTATTTACGTTGGCAATGGCAATTCCATTCCGATTCACCGCTCGGGGATGACTCAAATTCAATCCCCGAACCGCACCCTCCAACTCTGTAATGTTCTGTATACCCCTCACATAATTAAAAACCTTGTTTCTGTCCGACAGTTCACTAGGGACAATAACGTTTCTGTTGAGTTTGACCCAATTGGTTTTTCTGTGAAGGATCTCAAGACTGGGACTATGATTATGAGGAGCAATAGTCGGGGCGAGCTATATCCCGTGTCTTCAGCAAACCAGTCCAAAATAAAGCTTGAATCGAGTCCTTCATCTTATTTCGTGTCTTCTGTGTCCAAACTATGGCATGAGCGCCTCGGTCACCCGAGTCCTAGTATTTTAGATTTTCTGCGTCGTACTTCCACTATTTCATGTAATAAGAATAACTCGAGCCATCTTTGCTCATCGTGTCAAATTAGTAAACATCGTCGCTTACCATTTCATGCTTCCACATCTGTCTCTCTTGCACCGTTCGACATAATACACAGTGATTTATGGACATCACCTGTGTTAAGTAAAAATGGATACAAATATTATCTCGTTTTAGTCGATGATTTTACAAATTTTGTTTGGGTATTCCCGTTAAAATTCAAATCCGACACCCATAAAAAAATTATCCAATTTGCAAAATATGTTAAAACTCAATTCGGTCGCGACATTAAAAGTTTCCAATGTGATATGGGTCGGGAATTTGATAATTCCCCATTTCACACATTTGCGGCCCAAAATGGTCTTGTGTTTTGGTTTTCGTGTCCTTAAACGTCCCAACAAAATGGAAAGGCCGAACACATGCTCCGTCGACTAAACGAAATTGTACTTGTATTATTATCCCACGCGTCGGTCCCGACCAACCTCTGGGTCGATGCTCTTCATGTCGCGGTCTACCTCCATAATATTCTTCCCTCCACGTCCATCCAAAATCGAACCTCGTCATCCCTTCTCTACCTCTGTCATCCCACCTACGATCACCTTCGGGTGTTCGGTTGCTTGTGTTTTCCAAATTTGTCAGCAAACCGTCATCACAAACTCGATCCACGATCAACACGTTGTGTTTTCCTCGGATATCCTCCGAATCAGCGTGGATACCGGTGCCTCGACATCTCCACGGGTAAACTCTACGTCTCGCGTCACGTCACTTTCGACGAGACCGTCTTTCCCTTTGCGTCATCCACCTCGTTCCCGGATTACTCCTCGCTCGACCCGACTTCCTCCTCGCTCATTCCCGTCTTGTTTCCCAACAGTTCTTCCAATAGGCCCAATCCCACTAACCAAAACCCCCCACTCAGCCCAAATACCTTAGGCCCACAATCCTCACCATCAACTCCTCCCCACAATGTATCACCTATATCCCACCAATTAACCCCATCTTCGACACCCTCCACTACCCCCCCCCCCCCACTACACCCTCCTCCACCTCCACCACCTCCACCACCACGCCTTCACCACCTCCACCACCTCAACCGTCCCACCCCATGGCCACCCGTGCCACACACAGAATTTTCAAACCAAAAGTACCCATGAACCTCCACCTAACATCCACCCCCCCATCCATTTCCGCTCTACCCAAATCTCACCTTGACGCCCTTCGGGACTCGAACTGGAATGCCGCCATGGTAGATGAGTACCGTGCCTTAATTAATAATAAAACTTGGGAACTCGTACCTCGGCCCGTTGACGCCCCTATTATTCGGTGTATGTGGCTCTTCCGTCACAAATTTCGGTCTGACGGTTCTTTGCAGCGCTACAAGGCTCGTTTGGTTGCTAATGGCAAAACTCAGCAAGTTGGTATCGACTGTGATGAAACGTTTAGCCCGGTTGTAAAACCGACCACAATTAGAACCGTTCTTATCATCGCCGTGTCCCGCCAGTGGCCTATCCATCAGCTCGATGTTAAGAACACATTCCTACACGGAGACTTAGCTGAGACGGTGTATATGCCCCAACCCCCCGGGTTTCGAGATTCATCCAAACCAAGTCATGTTTGTCGACTCCGTAAGTCTTTATATGGGTTAAAACAGGCACCACGCGCCTGGTTTCAGCTATTCACGACTTATATTGTGTCCAAAGGGTTCCGTGGCAGCTTGTGCGATCCCTCTCTGTTCATTCATCAACGTGGGTCTGAAACTGCTTATTTACTACTTTACGTTGACGATATCATATTTACAACTTCATCCACAGCCCTACTTCGGTCAATTATTTCATGTCTATCTCGCGAATTTGCGATGACCGACCTTGGCCACCTACATCAATTTCTTGGTATCACCGTGTCTCGCAACAAATCCAGTTTGTTCTTGTCACAGAAACAATATGCAATGGATATCCTAACTCGGGCGTCTATGGCTGATTGTAATTCTACCAACACGCCTGTCGAGCCCGGATCCAAATTAAGCCCTACTTTCGGCCCAATTGTCGCAGACCCGACTCTTTATCGGAGCCTAGCTGGTGCGCTTCAATACTTAACCTTCACGAGGCTCGATATTGCTTACGCTGTCCAGCAGGTATGTTTGTTTATGCACGAACCTCGAGAACCTTATTTCGCCTTTCTCAAGCGTGTATTACGCTATGTTAAAGGCACGATCAGTCATGGACTTCATATTGGTATCTCGAGGTCACTTAAGCTGACAGCTTACTCGGACGCTGACTGGGCTGGTTGCCTAGATTCTCGGCGATCTACGTCGGGCTATTGCGTATTTCTCGGGGACAATTTAATTTCTTGGTCATCCAAACGACAACCCATTGTGTCCCGGTCCAGCACGGAAGCTGAATATAGGGGAGTAGCTAATGGCTGTTGCTGAAACGACGTGGCTCCGTAACTTGTTACTCAAGCTACATCTTCCCCTCCGTCATGCTACTCTCGTTTTCTGTGACAATGTATCTGCTGTGTATCTTACCGGTAACCCTGTTCAATACCAACGCACTAAACACATTGAACTTGACATCCATTTTGTGCGAGAAAAAGTTCGTATCGGCCTAGTTCATGTTCTTCATGTGCCTTCTGAGTATCAGTACGCCGACATATTCACAAAAGGCTTACCTCGGCATCTATTTGACCGATTTCGATCCAGTCTCAGCATCCGGTCTCCTCTCGCTCCGACTGAGGGGGCGTATTAGATAATGTAAATATCTTGTATTATTAGTTACCTACTTTAGAGGATTATATCCTTAGCATATTCCGTTTATGTATAATATTATTCTATACTCTGTATCTTTATGATTCTCTGTAATCTTTGTAACTTCTATATAATCAATAGAACAGTGATCACCCAAATCAAGGGATTACATTAACTTTCAGTTTTGTCTACACCAAAGCTACAAAGGTTGTGTCCTCCTGGGGGTCCATGTCATTGAAGCCGTGTGTAGAGTATGGGACAAATTCGACTTTAGGACAGTGACTTGTCACGCCACAACCGTCATTCCCTCAGATAAGCTCGTTCCCTTATTATTTCATGTTTTATATTCGTTTTACTTTATTTACCGTTTATATAATATTATAACTCAATAATATATAGTATGATTCTATTCACATTAATGTGATCGTACTTATTTTCGATAAAACTTTTATACTATTGTTCCAACACAAAGTTCATACAGGTGATTTTGTTCTTGTTTAGGTCATTGGGCGTTTACTGTTTGATTTATTTTTTGGTCGTGTCTTCTAAAATTAGGGGGAAAAAATCCGGATATGAAAAGCGTAAGAGAAGAAAAAGGTTAGAAGAGCTAACTAAATCTCAAAGAGGGACCCTTGATAAAAAATTTGTAAAGCACACCCTTGATTCTGATTTTAATGAGACGGTAGCGGCGAATGGTGATGATAATAAGTCAGTTGTTGATGATGATGATGATGATGATGATGATGATGATGATATGTTCTTTGAAGATAAGGCTATTATCGAAGACGAAAATGAAATGAAAATGAAAATGAAAATGATAGTGACCATATTCAAAGTGACGATGAAAACCATATTCAAAGTGATGATGAAAATGAAAGTGAACCTGATTTTATGGAAAAGTTTAGAATTGATATATTTGATCCTAGAAATTGGGATGCTCTTGATTCTAAGATGATTGACATTATAGTTGAAAGGGTTCTTAAAAGAGATTTGTATGTCGATAATTGCCCAAAAAATAAGAATAACTAGTATAAAACCCGTGATAAAATCACGGGGTTGTATAATCAAGTGCTTTTCGTAGTCGACATAAGGTAATTAAACTATTTGAGACACATACGAAAAATGGATAATGGACCTATACGTAGACTTAATATTAACGAAAGTTCATGTAGTCTTAATAAGAAGGTTAGATAAATTTAATTTTCTATGCATTACTCCGTATCACCCGCTACTAATCCCTTATATATTAAAGTAAGCACCATACACAATGACGTGACACATCTAAACATTGAGCATTTCAAAATATTTAATTCTAGTGAATTCAAGTAATATATGGCAAAAATGGTAAATAGTAAATCTTGCATGGTATTGACCGGAACGAACCTCCATTGATGAGGAGCTCGAGTCGGTTATTAAGTGTTTGTTGTAAGTTTGTTATAGAGAGATAAAGCGATGAGAGAGAAAGAGGTAAATAAAATGAATGTATTATTGTTGTAGTCTGTAATAATTACACGTATATCATATATATACAAGTATGCAATCTAGCTAACTATAATACTCTATAGCTATTATTTCACATCCCCCCCTCAAGCTGAACTTGATTGAATGCAATGAAGTCCGAGCTTGGAAGAGAAGAAACGATGTAACTCAGTCCCCAGAGGCTTTGTCATAATGTCCGCAAGTTGCATCCCTGTTCGTACGAACCTTGGCACCAGAAACTTTTCTTGAAACTTATCTCGTACATAATGACAATCAATCTCTAGGTGCTTTGTTCGTTCATGAAAGACTGGGTTCTCAGTGATGTGAACTGCTGCTTTGTTGTCACAATGAAGCGAAATAGGTAGAGGAATATCCACCTTCATTCCTTTCAGCAAAGCATGCAACCAAACCAACTCACTTGTCACATATGACATGCTTCTATATTCTGCCTCAGTGGTACTTTTACTGACTGTTTTTTGTTTTTTTGTTTTCCAAGAAATAAGCGATTTTCCTAAAAATATTGCATACCCACTGAGTGCGCGACGACTGAAGACACAAGCGCCCCAATCTGCGTCACTGTAGGCTACAATCTGCAGATCACAGTCTGCAGGGTAGAAAAGCCCTGTGTTCACAGTGCCTTTTAAGTATCTAACAACATGTAACGCTGCTTGAAAATGTGGTAGGCGTGGTTGCGTCAAGAATTGACTGAGATGTTGAACAGAATGGGACAAATCGGGTCTAGTAAGATTAAGATAGAGCAACCTGCCTATCAACCTCCTGTAACTCTCTGGGTCAGGTAGCACATCACCCTCCTCTGTGGACAACTTGAGACCTTGTGGAAGAGGGAATAAAGCAGCATTACAGTTCTCCATGCTCATGTCTTTGAGAATATCTAGTATATATTTCCTCTGGTTGAGCATGATACCTGAGGAATTCCTTGCCACTTCAAGCCCTAAAAAATAACGCATAAGACCAAGATCTTTGGAAGAACGTGAATACGATACTGTATCACGAATTTCTTTAACCAGGGAGTTAAGAATCCATTTCATAACGAGAACGTCGCAGCGTATCCACTGGTGATACTTGGAGTCCTTTTCATTCGGTTTCTTGCAAGTACCATCCACGAAGCCATCTTTGTTCTTGGATATTAAAGCCAGGTAGGCATCGCGTTTCCACGCAACAAAATTGAATCCATCAAATTCAACACCGGTAAGTTGTAAACCAGGCTGATCGGAGGAAGAAAGATGCAAAGGATCATCGAAAACGGCATAAGCAGGGATCGCACTTTCGCCAGTCATGGTGAATTATGTAGAATTCAACAATTGATTGCAAAAATAAGGGGATAACAATCAGAAGAACAACGAATAGAGAAAACTTGAAGCAATTATGAAATAATTCGAAGAATCGATGAGAATCCTCAAAAAATCGGCAACGTAATACCAGAAGAAACAAGAAATCAAATCACCGTAATCAATTCAGGTTGCAGAAGAGAAAACAGTGAAGAAAGAAAAGCATACTATCAATGGCGGAAGTATGATCGCAGGTTAACCTGCTCTGATACCATATTGACCGGAACGAACCTCCATTGATGAGGAGCTCGAGTCGGTTATTAAGTGTTTGTTGTAAGTTTGTTATAGAGAGATAAAGCGATGAGAGAGAAAGAGGTAAATAAAATGAATGTATTATTGTTGTAGTCTGTAATAATTACACGTATATCCTATATATACAAGTATGCAATCTAGCTAACTATAATACTCTATAGCTATTATTTCACACATGGGAAGTTAATTAAGCGGACCTCCAAATCCGGGCTTCATAGTCATATATAGGTATTAATGTAATTACTGCAATATATGGCAATGTAATGGCAATATATGGCAACAATATTAAAACAAAATCAATATTTTAATTATTCTATATTGCATGGGTGAAAATTTCTTACTTCGTTCTCTGTATATATTAAAGAAGACACTACTAACACCCTCTTAATCCACTATTTGGAAATCAAGCTCTCTCATTAAATTTACTTCCATAGGGTAATCTTACCTGGAAAACAAGCACAACTAAAAATTCACTTCAAAAAATTGTATCAATGGTTTTCGAAACCACAACCTTCAAACCAAATTTCAACACCTTAACCACATATTCATTGTTAAAATTGTATAAAAACAATACATATATACTTTATAGGCTTGAGAGAATTAGAAAGTAATTAATTCACGTTTCTCTATAATTCACACTTGGAACCTATACTGCTTCCCTAGATCTAATTAATTGAAAATCTAAATTCACAAGTTAGTTTTCGAATAAGTCATACATCGTTCATTCATTTACGTGTCATTACAAGTAAATCTTTGGCTGACATTGTTGATTATGATGCTTACTAAATCTCAAATGCCTTAAACGAAATCGTCCAACAAAAAGTTGTGCATAATCCCGTGATTATTCATGGGTATTACACTACTCTATTTCGAATTCGTTTTATACATGAATAGTTGAATACTACTGCTATAAAATACTCAACAAAAAAAGTTATCAGAGGTCGTTTGACAATATGAATCGAGACGGGATACATTTGCCTATTACACGCTGTTTAAAAAAATGAACTGGTGTAGAAATAAAAACACCAAATTAAGTAATGATAATATTTTAGGATCGCAACCCGACCCATTGAATCTACAAAAAATTCCAATTTAATACATACAAGTATTTTTTTACCATTTAATAATAAAATAATTTAAAATTTCGATTTTTTTTTAAATATAAACATTATAGTTCAAGAGTATAAAGATAATGCTATACTCTTAAATAAATAAAAATTTGATGAGAAAAATATTTTTATAAAACTATAAAGTACATGTGGAAACAGGATATAACCCACTAACAATGAGGTGACACCCTCTTAATCCACTATTTGGAAATCTAACATCTCCCATTCAATTACTCTCTATAGGGTAATCTTATAAAGGGTACGCTTCCCTTTTGCACAAGGATTAAGAATGTAGTAAAATAATATTAAAAGTAAAATAATTAGAGATAAATTAATATTTAATTATTCATATTGTAGTTTTGTAATGTTACATTCACTACTACAAAACATCAAATAGACAACTGTTTTTTTTTGCCATAGACAACTGACTTACAACAGTTGAGTTGTTTGGAGTTGTATATTAGTCTAAGCATAGACATCTGTTTTACAACAGTTGTCTATTGGTTAATAAACAACTGTTTTTGTAAAACAACTGTTGTCTATTACGTATATAGACAACTGTTTTTCCAGAACAACAGTTGTCTATTACGTATATAGACAACTGTTTTTCTAAAACAACAGTTGTCTATATACATAATAGGCAACTATTTTCTGAAATACGTATATATAGATATTTTCTTATATACGTATACATATTTTATGTTTTTTTTTAATAATTCTTAAATACGTACATATTAATAAACCATAAAAAAGGAATACCATAACGAATAATTGAACAAAAGAAGTTACATTTTTATAAAATCCAACCTTCAAAAGATACATAAAATCATTATCCAACATCCAAAATCCAAAAGGTACACGTAAAATCATTATCCATGTCCAAAAGTACCTAAAACCATAATCCGACTAACACCTTGTCCGCATAAGGTAATCCGATGCATCATATACGACTAATTATTAAGAAAATAATCCGCTCATAATCCACGAACCTCGTCAATATCTTCTTGAGAATATGACATCCTATCGTTAAAATGCTACAAAATCAATAATATAAATGAACTAATTATTTTGTTTCAATTATGTGCATAAAACAAATGATTGAAACAAGAGAAAGTGTGAAAACCCAAGTCTTACCTCGTTGACGGTTCTCTTGAAATCAGAACGTGTGATAATTTCGATCATATATCTCATCACGTAATAACCGCACTCTGTTTTCCGAGCATGAGGAGCCGACTACATTGCAACAAGTATAACAAAGTGTAAGAGTCGTACAAATGACAAAATACAAGATACAACATACACATACATGGATATTGGATTAAGGTTATTAGTAACAAGATGACCTGTAACCATACCGTAAATAGATAAATGAGAATTCTAACATTGTACTCCTCAATTTTTAATCTATTAAGTTTTTTTAATGTTGTATCCCTGTTTTCTTAGAAATGCATAACAATTGTAATATGTCTACTCATAAGCAATTACATCAACTGCTAAGAGTTTGTTACTGTATTAAAATGACCTCGATCGAATCCGGTTTTATGGCTACTCGTATTAAAATGACGTCCCCTCTCCTCCAGGCTCCATTATTGAGAAATAAATGGATTAAATAATGGATCAGTTGTGCATTCCTATCCTATAGGTACAGCTCAGGATTATATCAAGTTGACTGAGCAAGGTGAGACCCAGTTCACATTAAGCACAAGGATTCTTTTGAGACCATACAAAGCTGACTGAAAATTCTAGACACGTTTGAACTGACCAACCTCCAACCCGAACCCAACTCTGTTGACCCGTTTGTACCGAAGCTTGCAGTTAAATTATTAAAAAAAGATCATTTACTAGTAGTCCTAACACTGAAGCTTGCAGTTAAACTTTTCAATTGAGCCCAAAAGGTAAAGATATGAATCCCTCCCTACCAGACTAAGTAGTTTCCTCAGAACTACAGAGCACAAACAGAAACCAGTATCATTAACGAGAATGTCAGTAACAATTCATTAACTCTACGCAACTTCTTGTAATTAAACCCACTCTCACCCCAAAGGCATCATCCCTCTAAACACCCAACCAAGTGAACCAACCAAAAAATTTCAAATGTTTGAAGTACAAATATTTCGGTATCTGTCCCCCAAAACATGATGACATACGGTATCAAAGGTCATATTCTAACTTCATTTTTATTGATGCGCTTTCATAATGGTGGTGACACTAGGAAGCACTATTCCCAACTTGAAGAGTGTTAAACAAGGACGGAATTCTTAGGCTGTTCTGTAAACAAAATCTTATATCCATGGTCTCTTTTGTGACCAGCATATAGGAATGAAGCCAATGGGGAACTGTGCGGCGTTTTCAAACTATCAAGGTTTAAGAGATGTGGAGGAAGCTGTTGTATAGGTTGTCTTGTTGAGACATAGTTTGGGAGCAATGGGTAGGATTTGGAAATGTTTAGAGATGAGCAGTGGCCAATGAAATCTTAAGAGACTGAATAATCTACATTGCTCAAAATTTGTTCCACTATATTGTAGTAGTCCAGTATTTATCTAGTATGAATATGAAATTCAGGAATAAGAACAGAAAAAATGACAAACACCATGTGGGGGCGAAAATGTGAGTCCAGTATCAGAAGAAAAAATGCTAACAAAACTTAAAAGAAGTCTTACTTTTATGGAGTTGTCTGCAGACAAACTCATCAGAACAGGTTCATTTGCAAAGAAGTGGAGTGAAATAATAGTGTAATCGTGAGCCTCCTTAATGACTGATTGGAGCCTTCTTTTCTCAAGATTCCCTTGTACAACTGAGGTACAATAACCTTCACGGGAGAATAGAGCTTTGGAATAATGGGCAAAAAGAATAGGGGAAATTCACCAACACCCAGTCCTTCACACAAACTGAATGAAAACAGTCTAAATATACATCTAAAACCTTCCCATCCAGCATCAGCTCCCTAGAGAAGAATGATAATTCGAAGTTGAAAGTTGGGCAACTAATAAATTATTCTGTAATCGACTTCTGATAAAAGAATTAAACACAGATAAACCAAAGCTCTACCTGTGCTGAAAGATAAAGCAGTCACAGCACCACGTGCAGAATGTGTTAATGTGACTACCTCCTCATCAAAACGTAAATTATGTACATGAATTTTCCCATTAGCGTAACCAAAAGCAACAACATCCAACGCTGGTGACGATACGCAACAAGAAATAGGCGAACTCCATCCCTTAAAATCATACAGTTTTTTCTTTGTGTTAACATTCCAAAGCTGAAAACTGCCTTCCTGGCTTCCAATAATTACCTGGATACATGCAGGGTTTCATACATTAATTCGCATTCATATATGGCTAGAGTGTTTATCAGGAAAATGTTGCAATATTTGAATGATCAGCCAAAGACGTATTATGCGCTTTACCTTGTTCAGATAAGTATCTGGGTGCATGATACAAGTGGGAGCAAATTTGCCATCTAGAACAATATGGCTATCTGGCTTTAAATTATCCTCGATTCCTGTAAATGCCCATATAAACAAATTACCCTCAGCATCAACACTTAAAATGTGATCTCCAAATAAGTAGAGCAATTTGACTTTTGCAACGTGAGTGCTCCAAGTTGGCACCTGTTCGGATATCAAAAAGAAAATCAGTTGTCGCCCTTAGTAATATGGGCACTAGAAACAGAATATCAGTTGTAACCCTCCCCCTATTTCGGGTTAAACTAGTCGGAATAACATGATCATATATTTGTATGTAATTCCTACATGATTTGGGTATAAAATAGCATGGATGGAAATGGTTACGACTTTGACGTAACAAATGTGGTTATTGCATGGCAAAGGAAACATAATGCCGGAATTGGAGAAAAGTTCAACACGGCCATAACATTGTGAGCGATAGAGGCTACTGTATTTATTGCGGACCACAAATCGGTTGCACTAGAAGCAATTCTATATGCTTCTGGCATCACGAAAATTGATTTAAGGTGATAGCTTCTCAAAACCCTCAAAGCTACTACTACATCATAATACTCTTAACAGTGTACTGAACTAGGCAAACCGATGAAAACCCTGAACTTACGGACCTGCTTTGCACGCTTGAAAACCCCAATTTTGTTTCCATATGCAGCAAAGGTATAATCACGATACGAAGCAAGAGCCCTGATCTTTTTCGGAAGCTGGGGGCCTTCAATTACACCAAGATTATCGAAAGAAAATTAGAATATCAGTACAACAACAACATCAACATCAAAGCCTTAATCCTGAAAAGATTTGCGGTCGGCTAACATGAATACTCTATCAACACACGGAGAAGATAGAGTAAACTTACCAACGAGGACCAAATTCAGCTTCGCACACTGAAACCAAACAAAAAAAACCATCAAAATTCAGAAAAACTAAACAATAAGGAAACATCAGTTGCAGAAAAATCGAGGAATAGAGAGGAGTAAATTACATTGTAGATTTGCCAAGCTTTACCAACACTAACAGTGACGAAAATGCAAATTCGAATGCTACTGAAAATTCGAAACAGATGCTACGATTCGAAAAAGGATGCTACTGAAAATTCAACAACAACAACAACAACAACAACAACAACAACAACAAAAAAGGAGCTGAGGATGATCTCTAATTTAGATCATTTATCTATTTTTTTGGTTGTATTATTGGATTTATATATGCTACTCCATTATTCTTTATCCTCTCTCCTTTATTTCCTAAATATTTAGATTAAAATATCAATATATCAATGAAATGGAGCTGAGGAACCATAATATATGCATATGTATCATACCAATCAATATACTACATCAAAACTGATACGAAGTACTCCTTATGTATTAAGTTGACTATACATCTATATGCAAACAGAGAAGAAGAGTGAGTACCGGAGAACAGCGAATAACAGCGACAACAGCGACAAATAGAGAAGAAGAAGGAACGACGACGAAGAGCGAAGAACAGCTAGCGACGCTTCGAACTTAATTAGAGAAGAAGGAAGAGAAGAAGGGCGACGAAGATCGAGGAAGGGCGACGAAGGTTAGCTTCATGATGTTGCATTATTAGAATTGGGGATCTGGAAAAAATTGGGGATCTGGAAACAAATTAGGGTTAGAGGATGTGCTGGTTGTTCATGCGAGGCTGCTTGGAGTAAGTTGAGCGGGAGTTTATTTGGCGATGATTGCTTGGAAAACTAAACGCATTTCAAGATCGAGACAGCTCGTTCGTTCCGATTAAATTTTGAACTCGACTCGATTAAATTTTGGGTCGATAAATTAATGAATTAAGTCGAGTAATTATTGAGTCGATAAGTACGATAATTAAGTCGAGTAATTATTGGGTCGATAAGTACGATAATTAAGTCGAGTAATTATGTGTCATAAACTGATACTAATACGAGACAGCTCGTGAATGATTTGAACTTGACTCGATGAAATTTTGGATCGATTTAATGACGAGTCGAGTCGAGTAATTGTTGGTCGATAAGTAAGATAACTTAATGAGGAATTTAGGATCATGGTGATAATATACTACTTATTATTAATCATTGATAATTAAATCAATTTTTAATCCCTACGCAAATTAAACACCGCAATTTAGTCCATAATCTTCGACTAAACTCCTTGATTAATGCTAATTATGGTAATTAATTTAATTAATCAATGTATTTTGAAATCTTACATCAACAACATAGCTCCTCTGTCGTTCTTCGTCCAATCCGAGAAATTCTAACGTTCGCAATCCACTATCGGCCAACGTTAATTACTACAAACAAAAAAATCAAACAAAAACCGTAAAAAAATCAAATGAAACAGAACAAACTCGACATCAAATGAACGGAGGAACGGAATGATGGAAATCGAAAGGTACCTTTACAAGAAGTGATATGGGTTGAATTACACTTATTATTAGATTACTTAAAAAAATATTTGAGAAAGTGACATGGGTTGGGTAGTAACAACCAATTTTTAGTGGTCCTGAAAATTAGAATAGACAACTGAGTTTTATAAAAACAGTTGTCTAATATATAGACAACCGTTTTTATAAAGTTCAGTTGTCTATAAGCCTATAAAGACAACTGTTTATCAAAAAAAACAGTTGTCTATATATTATACATCGGTTGTTAAGAATATCTGATGTCTATTAAGAGTTGTCTATTTAATGTTTTGTAGTAGTGATTGTGTAAATATGTCAGTAGAATAAGGTTAATTTGGTCCAAAAATTGGACTAAAAATGAAAGGAGTCAATTGAATTTGAACGACCAAAAAGAATACGTACCCTTTGGATAAGAACGAAGGGAGTAATTAGATAAAGATAAGTGAGGTGTGTAAATGGGTAAGAACACCAATTTGGTTGTTTGTGACGATTTCTATGATTAGATGTCATTTTTTTTAATATTTTGTACTTTGTATCAAATTTCGGTGAAAATATATTGTTCAGTATTTAAAATCACTTTAATTCACGATCAAACTTTTTATAAAACAGGTCATCTCTAACCTATTGATTCTACATAACGTATATTTTTTCGTTTTTTCAAGTCAAATTTGGATCCACAGATCCACATGAGTTCTTAAACTTAGATATTGACCATACCGTAAAAATATTTTCCTCTATATTCAATAATTTCACAAATATACCACGCAATAACGCCTTTCTGTTATACTGCTTATTAATTTTTCTCGATATGTTCTAATGGCAAGGAAAACGCCTCAACCCCGTGAATTTTCACGAGTTAGTACACTAGTTTAGTAGAACACGGTTTCTCATTAGAGCTACTCTTCATGATTCATTAGTTAAGGAATATGTAGATCAACCAAACAAACCATGAACCAAATAACGATTAAATATAAAATGACTAAATATAAAATATAAATAATAAATAATGATTAAATATTGATAAGATATTGATCACGTAAATATAACAGTAAATATAAAATGTAATTCATAATGGGAAGTATTTTGCCGCAATAACGTATGTGACCATAAAATGTGAGTTTCACGAATTGTAAAAGATTTGATAATTAAGCCAAGACAATAATACATCAAGATAATTGTACCATATACATCATATATATCAAGGTTACCTGTGTAAACGTACGTGGTCATAAATGTATCATATATATATCAAAATAATTAAAATTAGTCAAATCAACTTGAAATTATCCTTAATAGCCATAATAATTTTTAATTGTTTTATTAAAATGTTTTAGCAACTAAAGACATATTTATATTTATAACTTTAATCATCTAATGATAGATAATATCTTTTGAATTTATTAATTTGTAAATATAGAATAATCTTTTATATACATATTATATTTATGCAAAGTAATAACAATAGGTTAATAAGAATAACTAAAATTAAGGGACGTGCTATTTCATACACGGAAATTACTACGGTGTACACGCAATTTCCGCTTATACCCTTCCCACTTCCCACCTTCACTTCTTCAATTTGAGAGAAAAACATGAAAATCTATTAAAAAAATTAGTGTACAATGAAAACCCCAACCCCCAATGCACAACCCCACCTTTCCCACCACCAGTCCACCACCCGCCCCCTACACCACCACCATCAGTCTTCACTCTCATCAACGTCCTCAACTGTCATCCCCGCCCCCTTACACCACCACCCTCACCCACAACAACCCACAACCAGCGCAACAACACCACATCCACCACGCACAACGACCCGCCACTCACAACCACCCCCGTCATCTACACTTTCACAAATCCGTCAACCGTGCAACCAATGAACCATCGTTGATTGAAATGTCAAAATTTCTAAACCCTAATTAATGAGATAATTAACAATATAATTAAAGAAATAGTTAGAAATCAACAAGATAATTAACCGTATAAATTAAAATATTAATTAGAAATTAACGAAATCCAAATTATTTGTTATATGTCGAATAATTGCGATCGATAGTCGTGAGTGATTGCTTAATTTCTCTAGGTTTAGCGGTAGAAAAAAATTAGAGAGTGTTTTCAGAAAGAAGGACAAATACGAAAAAATATGTGACAAAGTGTGTACAACGTAGTAAACTCCGTGTATGAAATAGCAATTCCGAAAATTAATTAAATACGTAAATTAATAAAATTAAGTTAATCTACAAAAATTAACCATTTATTGACCTTTTCATATTGATAAAAAGGTGCCCAAAGAAATGCAAAATGAAATTGTTGACGTAAAATGCTAATATTATATTTTTTTAAGCACATATATATGTATATATAATGTATATATGTTTATAATAATTACCTCAAATTGGTAATAATTATGGTATTATAAAGATTATATATAATAAATATGTATGTATCTAATGACAAATTTACCCCTGTATTGTACATAGTATTGGAGAATTTTTAAGTGAATGGACAATTTTGTCCAATTAATGAGGAACCTCGAAGATGCATTTTGAGTGTCCTCATGCTGCCACCTCCCTATTTGCTGTCTCATCTTTTATATAATAGAGATAGATGTTTTTTCTTCTATGTTTTATACTCGAGTTCTACCAATTCACTATAAGGTAAAGTCATTTTAGAGTCCGAAATTTTGGTAGCAAATCTTCAATATTCCGTAGCTAATTAGCTTAGAGACGGAATTTGCGACTAAATTTCATTAGTAGCAAAATACCTTGTCGCTAATTTAGCTACTGAATTAGCGACCGGAATTAGTTACCAATTTAGCGACGAAAGTGTGGTAGCAGATTTTGAGACAATACTAGAGACAAAAATTCGAGTAGCTAAATAATCGACCGCAAACTATACAGTAGCTAATTTAGGGACTAACTTAGAGATCGATTTAGTTGTAGCAAAATTAGTGATAAAGATTGGTTTGTTTACTCAAAACAACTTGATAGAGTCTTTTGTTTTTCTTGTAAAGTATTCGGTAATGGTTCTACAAAAAGAGGTCGATTAACAACCGAAGGTTTTGATGATTAGATACATCTTAGTAGCCGGCTTAAAGAACATGAAACGAGTTCGGAACATATTAAAAATATGGCAACTTGGTATGATTTACGATGAAAGCTTCAAAGTAATCAAACAAATGATAGTATTAATCAAAACCAAATTAAGAAAGAAAGAGATCAATAGAGTCAAGTCTTATTAAGAATAATTTCAATAGTCAAGTTTCTTGCAAAACATAATCTAGCTTTTCGGGGCGATAAAGAACGTTTGTATGAAAATAGTAATGAGAATTTTTTGGGACTAATTGATCGAGATGATTGCGGAGTTTGATCCTATTATAAAAGAGCATGTTCGTGGAATCATGAATCATGAGATTCATTTTCATTATCTTGGTCACAGAATTCAAAATGAATTAATTTTGTTGTTTGGCTCTCGTATAAAATCTGAGATCATAAAAAAAAAAGCTAAATATTTTTCTGTGATACTCGATTGTACTCCTGATGTTAGTCACCAAGAGAAAATGTCTTTGATAATAAGATACGTTGATGTCTCTTCAAAATCTGCTACTATTGAGGAATCATTTTTAGGATTTTTGAATGTTGACGATACAACGGGTCAAGGTCTATTTGATGTTTTGCAAGATGAGTTAAATAATATGAATCGTGACATAGATGATGTTAGGGAACAAGGTTATGATAATGGATTAAACATGAAAGGAAAACATCGACGAGTTCAAAAAAAATTGTTAGATCTATATATATATATATATATATATATATATATATATATATATATATATATCCTCGAGCTTATTATATGCCTTGTGGTTGTCATAGTCTTAATTTGTTATTGTGTGACATGGCTAATACATGTGGCAAAACTAGAGACTTTTTTGGTATTATACAACGAATTTACACAATATTTGCAAATTCAAATAAAAGATGGCAAATTTTGAAAGAATACGCAAAAAAAAAGTTAACTCCTAAACCATTGTCGGTCACTCGTTGGGAGAGTTGCATTGAAAGTATTAAAGCCATTAGATTTCAAATTGTCGACTTAAGAGAAGCTTTACTTGATGTAGCTGAAAAAGATAATGACTAAAATAAAGAGTGAAGTCAAATCTCTTGCTTTAAATGAACTTGATGACTTTGAGTTTTTAGTGGGAATGGTTATTTGGTATGAAATTCTACATCATGTAAATTTGGTGAGCAAGAGCTTACAATCAAAAGATATGCCTATTGATATTGCTATCGAAGGTTTGATTACTTTCTTCGACGAGTTTCGAGAAATTGGTATTGAGAATATCAGTTTGAAGAAGCTAAAAACATTGCTCTTGAAATAAATATTAATCATGTATTTCCCCAAAGAAGAGAAATTCGAAGAAGGAGACACTTTGATGAAAATGCGGATGATGCATCAGTTGTTAATAATCTTTCTGCAGAAGAATCTTTTAAAGTTAACTATTTTTTATGCATTGTTGATCAAGCCATTACTTCACTAAAATGGAGGTTTGAAAATTATCAGGAATTTGAGAATACTTTTTGGTTTTTATTCACATCTGATAAATTTCTTTCATTGGAAGATTCGCGCTTAAAATCATGTTGTACTAATCTTCAAGAGGCTCTTAAGAAAGATAAGCAAATTTGATAGTGATGGAAATGATTTATTTATGGAGTTTAAATTTTTGAGAGGACTATGGCCAAAGGAGAAGTTGGGACCTATTGAATTATTAAATATTTTGAAACAAATATAATTATTGCCTACAAAATCATGTTGACTATTCCGGTACAGTTGCATCTGCAGAGAGAAATTTTTCAAAACTCAAATTGTTGAAATCCTACCTACTGTCTACAATGTCACAAGCGAGGTTGAATGGTTTGGCTCTGATAGCAATTGAGAATGATATTTTGGAGCAAATGGACTATAAAGATATGATCGATGATTTTGCTTCTCCAAATGCAAGGAAGACAACTTTATTTAAAAAAACGATGAACAATTATTATTTAAAACATTGTATTAACTTGTTTATATTTTTTAATTAATCAAAAAATACTACTTCTTATGTCAACGATTATTTGTTTTTTTCCTTAAAAAACATATTTTATTTTATGTGCTTTTTGTAAATACGGGGGTCCCAAATCAAAATTTTGAACAGGGCCTCACAATGTCATTGGCCGATCCGGTTAGAATTAGAGGTAATCGATAATAATTGGAAAAAATTGGAGAGTTTCTAGTGTTAGGGTACAGAAGATGAAAGAGCAATAAAATCAAATATGTTTTCTAATGGAGGGTGTGTAATGGAAAAATAGGTGTAAAAAATACTGCGTTGAGTAAAATGCGTACTGCGAAGAGTAACTCCATTTTTTTTAATTCGGCTATTTCTATCTTATTTTTCTTTCTTTTATTATGTCAATTTAAACTTGGTGGTTGGATTGTGGGTGGTGGTTGTTGGTGCTGATGGGGTGGTTGAATTTAGATATTCTTTTGAAAGAAAATCAATATGAGCGAAATGATAGGATCGAATTGGTAAAATGTTATTAGAATTGAGTAAATAGGAAAAAACACGATTCATTTATTCCAAACTCATACATCATAGAGTCAATGCCTCTATTCGGCGAACCAAACGCCCTCTAACTCTAAAACGGTTTAAGAACATCTTTATCCTTCATGTCCTTCACCAAGGTCTAACATATATTTTGCTATTCTTTATTCACAACCTACTTTATTAAATTCACACTAACTTTTCCATATTTATCTACACATTCCTTTCACCATGGTCATACACATATATATTTTAATTTTTTCACCTAAATTTAAAAAAATACGAGTAATTCTTTAACAATCAATATTTATTTTACACAGTCGGTTATATTTACGTCTGTAGACACCCGCATTTTGACCGCCAGGGGTGTCTATAGTATGTCCCACCAAACACCCGATGATGATCGGACGCAAACATGCTTTAATGGACTCGGATATGGGCTCGAAATCATGGACATTTGGTTTAGGCTTATTACGGAGTACAAATCTTAAAAAAACCGACCTCAAATTCAGGCCCAGTGGGTCGTTTCGAGTCAAATAAGACTAATTTGGGTCGATTCCGACACCAGGGGTAAAACCGTCTTTTAGCGACCGAGTCAAAACCCGGTCGAGAATATTCTCGAGACACGTGGGTCAGCCGTGACACCTCACGTGGCTGATTCGGTCACCAACACTACAAAAAATCAGCTTCGAAAATATTAAACAAATCCATTCGTTGATAGAATTCGATCTCAAGTGGGAATTCTATCCGAAAACCGAAACAGTTCACAAACCGAGCTCAAATACTCAGCTAAAACACACCAAACAGCCAAAACACTCCACCAACCAGCCGAGATTCATTCCTTCTTCACCAAGCAACGGAATTTACGTTCCTCTCGACTTCTTACGTTTTCTATCCTAATCGGTATTTCTTGTCGTACAAGCAAGGCTACCTCCACTCCTATAAATAGGACCCTCGCGACACACATTCAACATTCATTATCTACCCATTACCAATCATCAAAAATTCAGAATTAATCTACAATTATTCATTAACCCCGACATACATCCAAAAAGCACCGAAATACCGTCAAGATCAACCCGACAAATCCGACCCACACGCCGGCCGAAACCAGCTATATCACACGACCAAACCGACACCTTAACTCATCCCGCATCATCTCGACGCTCCCAAGTTTAAACCACTTTCCGACGAGCTCTTATCCGAGAAAACAAAGCATGTAGGTTGAGGGTGTAAATCAAACCCGATTCTTCTCTTTCTTCTCTTCCTTTCTCACGTTTTTTTATGGGTCGTGTCGTCGTCGGTCGTATTTTTAATATGGGTCGTTCGTCACATATTTTTCATTATTTCTAATAATCGATACTACAAAAAAAAAACTATTTTTTATAACGTTCTTAAAATACGATATTGATTTTCTAATCAAATATCGTATCTAACAAGAACTAAATTAATTAATTCTCGTTGATGCTAATAAAATCGTTACATCTTTTTTTTAAACAAAATTCGACGATTTTATACGCGGAGAGAATTAACATCTTTTTCGTTCAAAATTCTTTTTTTTTACTTTTTCGTTCAAAACAAACTTTTTTCAAAACCTTTTCTAAAAACATTCCGACTATTCGATATCGATTTCATGATCGAATATCGAATACGACGAATATCGAAAATATAAATCGAGTATAAATTAATCCATATTTGTATGGGATTTATAAAAATTAACGATTTTTGACAAATAAAAAAAGCGGACAGACCGCCACGCGAGTCGCGCGCCTGTCAGGCGACTCGCGCGGTGGCCTGGTTCGCCGAGTCTTCTTTTTATTCGTTTCCACGCTTTTCTATTTTTTATTCTTTTTGAATCTTACATAAAAAACGACTTTCGCGACATATTTTGATAAATACTTTTCCGACCTCGGTCAACACGTGTTAATCCATCACGTGTCATTAAATCTTTTTCAAATCATGCATATTATTTATTTATGTCTTTATTCAAATTATTCAATCGTTACTAACTCGTTTTCTCGTGTTTGTAGCAATTTATTTATTTCTATTGTTTTATTAGACTAAAACGACTTCACATGCTAAAATAACTTTGACGTTATTAGTTTAACATGCATTAAACGACTTAGCAACCCATTTATTTATTTTTCTCACATGCTTAGGAAAATAATGTTTGCATATCATTCAACCGTCGAACTAACGCGTGTACACCAAAAACGAACGATATCTTAGTAAAGGCCGCTAAGTGCGGGCGGGGTTGGGTGTTCTTAGTGAACTTCCCAACACGTACCCTCACCCCTTACTCAGAACCATGGTTTCCGGATGTCCGAATCCGTTGGCAACGAGAGTCCTTCAATACACGATATCCGATAATGTCCGTATCGGTATCAAATGCAAAGGGACGAACCCAATAAACTCTTACATCGGAAATGGGCCGTACTTTGTGCACGGCTCACTACGACATAGAGTGGGTTCGAACGGACCCAAACTCCCACAAAGTTCGGTGGCGACTCCTACTTCGATTTAAATTTCAATTTGACCATCTCATATGGAGATTCATTCGCCTCCCCAAACCCGCGCGTGGCCGCGTCGGGGTGGACCTATGTCATGTCCACAATTTGGCGACTTCGCTGGGGATCAACTGATGAGTCACTTACCATCGGCATCCCTAGGGTGAGACTCGAAAAGAAACCGTTCGAATAGTAATGTACACGTTTTAGTTCAATGGTTCATGCATAACCCAATTCTTTCTCGGGCCGGTTACTTGTGACCGATGTCCCACTATACCACGGTGCGTTCCTAAATGGACTCACTAAAGACTTCGATGGCGGAACTCGCATGGGCTTTAGGGCAGGTTCTAAGACCAACTCGGCTTAGGAAGACCGTCCTGATTTGCGAGAAAGCTATCGTCGTTGGTATAGACCCTATTCGACCGACCCAGACTTAGACTAAGAGCAAACATGGCGTCATTATACTGTTCCCGTGACTACGTGCTACTTGATCCATGTCTCGTCTTTTCAAAAACCGTCATGTTCAAAAACTTGCATCTTTTTCGAAAATTGTCTATTTTTCAAAATCCGGAAAGCTACCAAATTTAGGACTTATGATTTTGACTCAAAATAGCCTATTTTCTAGCCGATATGCTGTCCAAACCTTTTCAAAATTCGAAATCTCGGCCCGGTAACGTTTTTTTTTCGATTTTCAAAAAAAGTCGGGCCATCCTATCCGACTTTGTTCGGTTTTCAAATCCAAATTCTCCTTTCAAAACTTTCTTCTTCTTAGGACTTCCCGTATTTAGCAGTGTCGGGTCATGTCATAAGTTGTTAGAGTCTATAGCGTCGAAAGTCCGTCGATCTTACATCACGGGTTTCCACCCCATCCAAGTTCGCCTTATTTGTCAAGGCACGGCCCACCTACGTAGGACAAACTCCTACAAAGGGAAGCCCACTTACACTTTAGGGTCCAGAGTCTGGGGAAATAGCTCACATGTAGGTCTTTCTTCACACGGGACTAGGCCCACTTTGCCAAATCCTAAGGAAGACCCACCATCCACGAGTCACCCGTCTAGGAGTCGGTCTTCAGCCCCACTCGGGGGCTACCCAGCAGTAGAGCGATCAACCACGTTTGCTCTAAGGGTCATGTCTTACACGTGTATCACGTATCCCACTTTCGAGTCACTTAGATGTCACACCATCTGAGTCCTATCAAAGCCTTTAGTCTCACTTGGGGGCTATTCTCCGATGGAGCGATTAATCACAGTCGCTCCGAGAATCGCACCCCGCTCATTTGTCTTAGGAGAGTCTAACCCGAGTCAAACTAGAGTCGTCTCTCCTCCCACGCTATTTCCTATGCCTTGGTGAATTTGAGTTCCGAAGCAACTTTCCTGATTACGCGATATTCTTACAGACAGGCCGCCCTTCACCCGAACCATGACTAAGGACTCCATTGATCAACTAACCGCCTCGTTGGCCAAGATCCAAGATCAACTGAACCAGATGAGGGGAGACCAAACCGCCATTGCCACCCGTTTGAGTGCCTTGGAACAAAGGACTCCTAAGGTCGGGGATGAAACCACTGGGCCCATAGCTGAACTGGCCAACGCAGTCCGCAAGCTGGAGGAACAGGTCCACCTGTCGACCACCAATTGAATCCATACGGAAAATGCTCGTTTCTATTCACCTTTGACCGACGAGCTGCCCGCTAACCTCAACCTGACGGGCCTACCAATGTTCGACGGGACTGAAGACCCGGTATTACATATCCGGGCTTTCAAAGAATTCATGGCCATCAAAGGAGTGAAATCAACCATGTTCAAGCACCTGTTTGCTTCTCCCTCGAGAAGCACCCAAAAGTCTGGTACTACAGGCTTGACTCCAAGAAGTACAAGGCTTGGGATGACGTGGCGATGGAGTTCGCTCGGAATTACGCCGATAATACCGAAATCCAGACCATGATGCGTACTTTAGAAGTCATGGTCCAAAATCCAACAGAGGGTTTCACCAAATACCTTCAACGTTGGCGGACTGAGAGTGTTAAGCTGGTAGACAAGCCCAGCGAGAAGACACTAGTGGATGCATTCATCAATAACCTCCTACCCTCCTACCGCATCCATCTTAGGTATGCCGGCATTTCCAACTTTGCAGTGCTTACCGAAATGGGCACTAGGATTGAAGACGATCTTCGACACAATGAAGATCTGGGTGAAGCTTCTACTGAAGGCTATATTGGACATCAACTCGAGTACTCATAAGCCGACGACAAATGACAACATTATCCGAGAGTCTAGATTTGGTTTAAGCCCGAGTTCGAGTCCGAGTCTAGGATGTTCTATTTCCTTCACTTTCCAAGTCAAAATCAGAGTCAGAGTCAGTTGTATTTTGTCCTCTTTTTTTGGAATTCAATAAAATCAGCTTTTCTATTCCTCATATATACTTTCCTTATGTGTTTCCGAGAACATGATGAACACCATCATACACTATGAGCACATGCACGTGACTATTATAGGCACATCTATAATGACTGCAGGAAATCGAGACCCGTGTTTTCCTTTTACTTATTCCATGTCCGGTATAGGAAAGCCACATGACTACCCGTAGCAGGAGTGGTATCGAATCCTATGACAAATCTAGGTAGTCTCCTAGTTTGGGTTCAAGACGGGAGGCAAGCCCATTTCCCACAATAAACACCCATCCAACAAGATCAACCAATCCCTGCCTCAGGTGTTAGTGTGACCAAAAAAAAAAAAAAAAAAACTGGACGAAAAAAAATCAAAAGTCCAAGAAATAAAAGAAAAACTGGACGAAAAGAAATCAAAAGTCCAAGAAAGAAGCAAAAGGCCAAAACAAAAAAAAAACAGGCCGTTATCAAAAAAAGAGAGGCACCCATGACCGAGGTTAAGCGGTCAATCCAAATGAAGAATCCCACGACCGGGGCTAAGAGGTCAACCCAAAGAATTCAAAAACCCATGACCGTAGCTAATGATCAACTCAAGTGAAACAGTCAATTCAAAAATTATCAAAACCCATACCATCAAATAGGGGAAAAACAATCAAGCTGGTCAGCTAACACCACGTTTAGCCTTCCCACATTACAACCCTCAAGACCTTCTCGAGACCCAGGCCAGAGACAACCCGGAATTTTGAGGATTCAAGCTCCATAGGATATCCCTAACCATTAGGGCCAGACATGCAAACTAGATCCCGCATTATCAAAACTTATCCCGATCAAAGTTTGAGCCATTTTACTCGACTTCCCCTCGACATAAAAAAATTCACAATCACCATACAAAGACCCGAGATCAAAACTCGTTAAAATCCCCGAGAGTAAAACTCGTTAAAATCCCTGAGAGCAAAACTCGTTAAAATCCCTGAGAGCAAAACTCGTTAAAATCTCCGAGAGCAAAACTCGTTAAAATCCCCGAGAGCAAAACTCGTTAAAATCCCTGAGAGCAAAACTCGTTAAAATTCCATCCCAATTCTTCACATCCAGACCAGTTACCAACCCCAAACACGGGAACTCAACTTGCAGTCGGCATAGAACATGCCCAAATGGCTCACACCACCTCTGGGGGCTACCCCGGAGAACGCTCACAGTCACAGGATCAATATCCTAAATATTCTAGCCCTTTGATCAAGGCATCATTGGGAGCACACCTAGCCTAACCATCGCTATGGCTAGTTACACACCAAGCCCTAATAAACTAGGCACCATAATATATCTTTCAACACTGAACTACGGCTTGGTTTGATTTCACCACATGTGAATCCGTAGGCAGCCTTTCAACAGAGGCACAACCACCCACATTAACACAAATTCAAAAAAGCATCATCATTCCGGTCACGACACTGTCATGTTCTCAACAGTTAGCTTTGTCATCCTGGGGGCTTCTCCTGGGCAGAAGTTCTCCATCCCCTCACATAATCCAAAAACTTTCAAAAACTAGCCTTCTTTCTATAGAGTGTCCTAGTACTCGGCTCATTCAAAGACAAGAATCTGTCAGAGACTCGAAACGACACCTACTTTGGGAATATACCCCGAAACTGAAAAAATCCAAAAGAACACAAGTCTACTACTAAGTTCTGTCGTACAAGGACAGTCTCATTACAGACTACTACGACCCCTTATAGCATATCTATCCCATTTCGACGTTCGACCATGTTGCCACTCGCCTAGGCTACGGAATAGCGCAACTTAAGAGTCTTGTCATCTTAGGTGGCCCATCCCCTACCGAGTCACGGTCCAACCCTTAGAGAGTCCAGTCGTGTCTGTCAACTCATCCTCTCGCGTCCAGAGTCGAGTCTGTCGGTATATCTCTCTCTTCAAATTCTCATTTTAAAATTTGCAAAACTTAGCCATTTGAGAAAATCTCTTTCCTAGTCACTACGGGAATAGGAATTTTTATCATACTTCATCTAGGCATACAGGCCTAACCAGAGGATTTTAGGAGTCCGTGTCGGAATCTCATCAAGAATCAAGTCATCCCAAGCATTCTTATTTCCAAAAAGATTTCAATTTTTTTTTTCATCATTTTCTTTTTTTCAAAAAAAATCAAAAATCATTGCCTTCCCCAGCATGAGTCGGTATTTTATCTGAGTATTACATGCAATTTACAGACAGATATCCCAGGACTCCCGAAGAATTCTCCAGTGGAAAAGTACAAGCGACATTTTTTTTGGATGTATCTGTAAATAGGTACACCCGTAGCCTCCAATGCAGACTCCCGCGTAATTCTAAGATGGGATGTGTCTGTAAACAGACACACCCATAACTTCCAAGGCAAACTCCCGCGCAATTCCAAGATGGGATGTGTCTGTAAACAGACGCACCCAAGACTTTTTAGGAAAAGTCCCCGCGACATTATTGACATCTACCCAGGTATGATTTCTATCTTATGGCCGGCGGGCCCTTCATGCAAGTCTAATGGACTCTAAACGACCCGATCGGAAGTCTGCCAGGTCTTAATCCTCGATTGGCCTGGTAGCTACTCTGACTTTCGCTTTGTCCAAGCCTCAGTCAGAGTGGGGGCTCTGTAGACACCCGCGTTTTGACCGCCAGGTGTCTATAGTAGGTCCCACCAAACACCCGATGATGATCGGACGCAAACATGCTTTAATGGACTCGGATATGGGCTCGAAATCATGGACATTTGGTTTAGGCTTATTACGGAGTACAAATCTTAAAAAAAACGACCTCAAATTCAGGCCCAGTGGGTCGTTTCGAGTCAAATAAGACTAATTTGGGTCGATTCCGACACCAGAGGTAAAACCGTCTTTTAGCGACCGAGTCAAAACCCGGTCGAGAATATTCTCGAGACACGTGGGTCAGCCGTGACACCTCACGTGGCTGATTCGGTCACCAACACTACAAAAAATCAGCTTCGAAAATATTAAACAAATCCATTCGATGATAGAATTCGATCTCAAGTAGGAATTCTATCCGAAAACCGAAACAGTTCACAAACCGAGCTCAAATACTCAGCTAAAACACCCCAAACAGCCAAAACACTCCACCAACCAGCCGAGATTCATTCCTTCTTCACCAAGAAACGGAATTTACGTTCCTCTCGACTTCTTACGTTTTCTATCCTAATCGGTATTTCTTGTCGTACAAGCAAGGCTACCTCCACTCCTATAAATAGGACCCTCGCGACACACATTCAACATTCATTATCTACCCATTACCAATCATCAAAAATTCAGAATTAATCTACAATTATTCATCAACCCCGACATACATCCAAAAAGCACCGAAATACCGTCAAGATCAACCCGACAAATCCGACCCACACGCCGGCCGAAACCCGCTACATCACACGACCAAACCGACACCTTAACTCATCCTGCATCATCTCGACGCTCCCAAGTTTAAACCACTTTCCGACGAGCTCTTATCCGAGAAAACAAAGCATGTAGGTTGAGGGTGTAAATCAAACCCGATTCTTCTCTTTCTTCTCTTCCTTTCTCACGTTTTTTTATGGGTCGTGTCGTCGTCGGTCGTATTTTTAATATGGGTCGTTCGTCACATATTTTCATTATTTCTAATAATCGATACTACAAAAAAAAAACTCTTTTTTATAACGTTCTTAAAATACGATATTGATTTTCTAATCAAATATCGTATCTAACAAGAACTAAATTAATTAATTCTCGTTGATGCAAATAAAATCGTTACATCTTTTTTTTAAACAAAATTCGACGATTTTATACGCATAGAGAATTAACATCTTTTTCGTTCAAAATTCTTTTTTTTTTTTACTTTTTCGTTCAAAACAAACTTTTTTCAAAACCTTTTCTAAAAACATTCCGACTATTCGATATCGATTTCATGATCGAATATCGAATACGACGAATATCGAAAATATAAATCTAGTATAAATTAATCCATATTTGTACGCGGTTTATAAAAATTAACGATTTTCGACAAATAAAAAAAGCGGACAGACCGCCACGCGAGTCGCGCGCCTGTCAGGCAACTCGCGCGGTGGCCTGGTTCGCCGGGTCTTCTTTTTTTCGTTTCCTCGCTTTTCTATTTTTTATTCTTTTCGAATCTTACATAAAAAGCGACTTTCGCGACATATTTCGATAAATACTTTTCCGACCTCGATCAACACGTGTTAATCCATCACGTGTCATTAAATCTTTTTCAAATCATGCAAATATTTATTTACGTCTTTATTCAAATTATTCAATCGTTACTAACTCGTTTTCTCGTGTTTGTAGCAATTTATTTATTTCTATTGTTTTATTAGACTAAAACGACTTCACATGCTAAAATAACTTTGACGTTATTAGTTTAACATGCATTAAACGACTTAGCAACCCATTTATTTATTTTTCTCACATGCTTAGGAAAATAATGTTTGCATATCATTCAACCGTCGAACTAACGCGTGTACACCAAAAACGAACGATATCTTAGTAAAGGCCGCTAAGTGCGGGCGGGGTTGGGTGTTCTTAGTGAACTTCTCAACACGTACCTTCACCCCTTACTCAGAACCATGGTTTCCGGATGTCCGAATCCATTGGCAACGAGATTCATTCAATACACGATATCCGATAATGTCGGTATCGGTATCAAATGCAAAGGGACGAACCCAATAAACTCTGACATCGGAAATGGGCCGTACTTTGTGCACGGCCCACTACGACATAGAGTGGGTTCGAACGGGCCCGAACTCCCACAAAGTTCGGTGGCGACTCCTACTTCGATTTAAATTTCAATTTGACCATCTCATATGGAGATTCATTCGCCTCCCCAAACCCGCGCGTGGCCGCGTCGGGGTGGACCTATGTCATGTTGTAGACACCCATATTTTGACCGCCAGGTGTCTATAGTAGGTCCCGCCAAACACCCGATGATGATATGACGCAAACATGCTTTAATGACTCGGATATGGGCTCGAAATCATGGACATTTGGTTTAGGCTTATTACGGAGTACATATCTTACAAAACCAACCTCAAATCCAGGACTAATGGGTCGTTTCGAGTCAAATGAGACTAATTTGGGTCGATTCCGACACCAGGGGTAAAACCGTCTTTTTACGACCGAGTCAAAACCCGGTCAAAAATATTCTCGAGACACACGAGTCAGCCGTGACACCTCACACGGCTGATCCGGTCCCAAATACTACAAAAATCATCTTCAAAAAATATTAAACAAATCCGTTTAAGGATAGAATTCGATCTCAAGTAGGAATTCTATCCGGAAACCGAAACAGCTCACAAACCGAGCTCAGACACTCGGCTAGAACTCCCTAAAGAGCCGAAATACTCCCCTTTCAGCCGAGTTACTTGGCTTCCCCACCAAGAAACTAGACTTTCGTTCCCTTTCGAACTCTCGCGTTTCCTATCCAAACCGGTATTTCTTGTTGTTCAAGCAAGATACCTCTCCTAAACCTCCACTCCTATAAATAGGACCCTCCATTCAACACAAAAATATCATCAATAATCCCGACACATTCACACATATCATAGATCTATTACCCACACATCCTCGATATTTAGTAAAAAGAAATCAAAGCAAATCCCGACATACTTCCGAAGAAGCCTCGAAATACCGACGAACCCGACCCCACTATCCAGCCGAATCCGTCACCTCACACATAAAAAACGCACCAAACCGACACCTTAACTCATCCCGCATCATCTCGACGCTCCCGTGCCTAAGCCACCGTCCGACGAGCTCTATACCGAGAAACTAAAGCATGTAGGTTGAGGGTGTAAATCAAACCCGATTCTTCTCTTTTCTCTCCCTCTTTCTCACGTTTTTTTTTTTTTTTTTTTTTGTCGTCGGTCTTTGAGTATTTTAATATGGGTCATTCGTCACATATTTTTTATTTCTAATAATCGTTACTATAAAACTATTTTTTATATAACGTTCTTAAAATACGATACCGATTCTCTAATCGAATATCGTATCTACAAGAACTAAATAAATTATTTCTCGTTGATGCTAACAAAATTCGATGATTTTAACACGCGGAGAGAATTAACATCTTTTTCGTTCAAATTCTTTTTTTTACTTTTCGCTCAAAACAAACTTTTTTTAAAACTTTTTCTAAAACATTCCGACTATTCGATATCGATTTCATAATCGAATATCGAATACGACGAATATCGAAAATATAAATCGAGTAAAAATTAATCCATATTTGTACGCGAGTTATAAAAATTGACGATTTTTCGACAAATAAAAAAACCCGGCAGGCCACCACGCGGGTCGCGCGCCTGTCAGGCGACCTGCGCGGCAGCCGGTTCGCCGGTCCTTTGTTTTTTTCTCGTTTCCTCGCTTTCTATTTTTTATTCTTTTTGAACCTTACATAAAAAGCGACTTTCGCAACATATTTCGATAAATACTTTTTTTTTCGACCTCGGTCAACACGTGTTAATCCATCACGTGTCATTAAAATCTTTTTCAAAATCATGCATATTATTTATTTATGTCTTTATTCGATTTATTCACCGTTACTAACTCGTTTTTTCGTGTTTGTAGCTTTTTATTTGTTTTTATTGTTTTATTACACTAAAACGACTTCACATGCTAAAATAACTTTGACGTTATTAGTTTAACATGCATTAAACGACTTAGCAACCCATTTATTTATTTTCTCACATGCTTAGGAAAATAATGTTTGCATATCATTCTACCATCGAACTAACCCGTGTACACAAAAAACGAACGATATCTTAGTAAAGGCCGCTAAGTGCGGGCGGGGTTGGGTGTTCTTAGTGAACTTCCCAACACGTACCCTCACCCCTTACTCAGAACCATGGTTTCCAGATGTCCGAATCCATTGGCAACGAGAGTCATTCAATACACGGTATCCGATAATGTCGGTATTGGTATCGTAATGCAAAGGGACGAGCCCAATAAACTCTGACATCGGAAATGGGCCGTATTTTGTATACGGCCCACTACGACATAGAGTGGGCTCGAATGGTTCCGAATAACCACAAAATTCGGTGGCGACTCCTACTTCGATTTAAATTTCAATTTGACCATCTCATATGGAGATTCATTCGCCACCCCAAACCCGCGAGTGGCCGCGTCGGGGTGGACCTATGTCATGTCCACACATGTCCACAACGTCGATGGAAAATAGTACATTTTACGAATTTACATTTTTATTAAACGTATTTAAAAAAAACGATTATGTGATAAATTATTAGATATATGTAAAAAAAATTGAATACTAGTTTTCTTTTTTTGAAGATAAAATCAATATATATTAATAAAGCAGAAACTTTTCGAGCGATACGTTTGGTCCAAGTTTTTTAATATATATTTTTTAAAGTTACATGAAGAATATAAAAATTTGTATATGAAAAAAATTCTACTGTAAGAATTATGGGTCTAATACAATATATGTGGACAACATTATTTGGATCTATTATATTTATTAGCTATCATTAAAGTTAGCCCAAATATGTGATCCGTCGTAGTAATAATAATACGGGCTTATTTATGTCTTATAAAGTATGGGTCGGATATTATAATAGTGTAGAGACCCTTTAGGGCTTTATGGGATATATGATGGGCTTATCCACTAAAGGCGACTGATATAGGTCATCAGGGTTTAACCACCCCTCCCTATATATAGTCAGGGTTATGGTCCCTGACAGCACACTTTTGACCTAATCTCACATATATCCCATCGATATGGAGAAATCCAAAAGGCGAGTGTGTCTTTTAGAAGACCTAATCCAGAAGACCGTAATCGGGTAATTCCCAATTCACCTCCCTTCTTCAGTATTATCAGGTACGCTTCCGCTACAGACAATTACAATTTATTACCGATTAATTTAGTATGAAGTTTAGTCTTGGTTAGATTAAATCTAACAAGTTGTATCAGAGTCGTCTTCATATTGAATTATTTCGGACATATTGATTGATACGGTATTATGTGGTCAGAATTTTTATTCTGTTTTGATTTGATCTATTGTGGATTTCTGGTCATTCATTGTGTGGAGTACTATGGTTGCATCAAACATGTTTTTTTTAGTACTCCCTCCGTATTTTTTTATATAACGTTTTGCATTTTCGAGGTAAGGCTTTGACTTTAATTTCTATGTAAATATATTATTCCAAAATTTTTAAAAATTGCACCATAAAATTCCTTACGAAAAGAGCTTTCAAATGAGTATACATTTCATAGTATTTTTTCTTATATTGTGGGAGACATTGAAGAGAGAAGGGGTTGTCTCGAAACGTGAGAATGACTTATAATAAAAAACAGAGGGAGTATTAAATTAATGTTAATAATATTGTTGCAACACGTGTACAAGGGTTGATGGTCCTTAATATGATTGATAATTGGCAAATAACAAGCTATGGCATGAATTCGTTGTTTTTTTGGGTTCAATCGCAATTCGTGTACTGATTTATGAGAAGTATAATACGAGTATTGTTTTAGTCAATGCGACACATCCTTTCATCTGGTTTATTGTTATACTCATGATTTCAGCCTGTGAAGTTTGCGGCACTATTGTTTGTCGTTTCGGGGAATTTTTTTGTATGTTTGTCAATTATAGATGTGTGACTTCTTTAATCGTCCTGCGATTGCGATTGTATTGGTGTACAATTTTTTTTTTGCGCCTAAGATTTCTCGTTTGACGGACTATGTGTAGGGTTACAACCCTTAAACCCAAGGACCTGTTACGAGTATTAACCGAAAAGACAAAAGTAGAGGGATAACAATTATACCTTATTTGCAGCGGAACAGCGTATTAATAAGAAATATAATAAACCCAGAAATATATATAATCTTCACGGACAGAATAAAGCACCCCAAACGTGATGCCTCCTTTGGTATCCACACGGGTACAGAACTACGACGTATATGCTAGTATAAAGGTTCGTGAGACCGTCTCACAACTTCTCTCTATATCTCTCTTATAACTATTTATAAGAAGAATACTCTGTATATATATTATGAGTCAATACTCTTAATTCCATATATTGGTTCATCATATGGACCTCCTTATATAGGAGATGAGAAGGTAAAATTAGGTTATTTCCATAACTCTAATTACCATATTAGATTATTAGTATAACTCTAATTACCATAACCCAACAACGTAGCTGGGTCCGTATTACTACTGACCCGATATATTTAATATGTCGATATATATTAATAATATTCCGTACATATTGTGTGTGACCCAATGGACCCACTTTAGACTACCAGGCACGTAACCTATTTACATGTCAACCCGACATCGACCTCTAGCAAGGCATATCGGATACATAAACTTAAGCGGGTTAATCCCACTACAAGAAATGCTTCATATAGCTACCAATCACGCGCGACTGATAAATTCAGCTAATTTTGCGACTGAAAGTACAACGCGCGACTGATATTAGTCGCTGGACGAGGAGACGGGTTTTTAAAAAAATAATTATCCTCAGCGACCGAAATCGGTCGCTAAATAATAGACGCGCGACCGATTTCGGTCGACCGATTTCGCTAAATAATAGACGCGCGACCGATTTCGGTCGCTAAATTAGTGAAATAGCGACCGATTTCAGTCGCTAAATCTGTGACCTAGCGACTGAAATCAGTCGCTAAAAAAAAGACGCGCGACCAATTTCGGTCGCTAATCTTTGTGATTTTTTTTTATGCGCGAGCAGCCACCCTCCCCCTCGCACATTACTTATTTCACTCTATCTCTCTCTACAAACCCTCTCTCTTCTCTCTAAGTCGGCTCCCACTCCTTCCTTCTTCATTCCTTCCTTCTTCATTCCTCCATTTTTTTAGTTACGGTATGTTTTTTTGTCTATAGTTAATTTGAATTATTTGTTAATTTTTTTATTTATTGATATAAATAGATTAGTTTTTGGGTTAGATGTTTTTATAGTGTAGTGTTGTTGTTAGTGTTGGAATATTTAGTGTAGTTAGAGTGTTAATCGCCCAATAGGTTCCCCAATTTGAAATAGGTAGATTGTTAGTATAAAATTAGGGTTTGCGGTTACGTAGTTGAATGAATTGGGTTGTTTTGATGTGTTAGGAAATTGGAATTGAAATACAATTATGTCGATTTAGTGACGTAATTATGGATGGATTAGGTGCAAATAGTACTATGTTTAGCTTAATTGAGAATTTTACAAAATATGTGAGTAGTGTGTATTTATTAGTAAATTACTTAAGAGAAAATAATTTGTATGTGGTTATTGTCTCAATTTTTTTAGATAAAAAAATGAAGCGACAGGAACGAAAATGGATGTATGAGGAAAGATTAGATAAGAGACGATATCCCAGAACTGAATTTTTAGAGGGTGTTAATAGTTTCCTTGAATTCGCTAAAACCCATCCCGAATACACGTCAGAGGGTAGATTTAGGTGTCCTTGTGTGAAATGTAAGAACCTCAAATTCTTGGATGATATTTTGATTAAGGAACATATTATCTCAAATGGGTTTAGCCCAAATTATTATTATTGGATTTGTCATGGTGAGACGTCTACTGTTGGGGTATCTAAGGTGGATCAGAATGAGGGCGGGGTGAGAGGAATGATTGTTGATGTGGTTGAGTGCAATTTGTTTAATGATGAGAGCATGTACATAACGACGATGACCAACCAACCCTACAAGAGCCAAACCCACGAGCGAAAGCTTTTTTTTATATGTTAGAGGCTGCGGAGAAGCCATTATATGGAGGGTGTGATGTGACATTGTTAGAAGTGGCGTCTATGGTAGTGACCCTTAAATGTGAGTATAACCTACCTTTTGGGTGCGTAGACGGTATCGCTGCGTTGATTGAGAAACTCATCCCAAAAGACAACATTATGACCAAAAAATTCTACAATACCAAAAAAATTGTTAAAGGTCTTGAACTTCCGCATCAAAAGATCGATGCTTGTCCCGATGGATGTATGCTTTTTTTGAAGGACGATGCCGTGCTTGAGGAATGTAAGATATGTGGGAAGGGTAGATACAAAAGTGTAGATGAGAACATTGTTTTGAGTGGTAGGAAGGGAAAAAGTGTTGCGAGGCATAAAAAACCTATACCACTTAGTCGACTTACTTACTTTCCCATCGCCCCTAGACTTAAAAAACTATATGCAACCAGAACCATTGCCGAACAAATGAGGTGGCATAAGGAAGAAACTCGTGTAGAGGGGAAGATGTGTCATCCTAGTGATGGGGAGGAGTGGAAACGGTTTGATAGGATTTACCCTGAATTTGCTGAGGAACCCCGTAACGTGAGACTTGGGTTGTGTACCGATGGGTTCGCCCCTTTCGGTCAGTTCGGTAAGTCGTACACATGCTGGCCTGTCATGGTCACACCGTACAAGTTACCCCCATGGCTTTTTCTGAAACCACCGTTCATATTCCTTTCTCTCATTGTTCCCGGCCCAAAAAATCCCAAAAACCACTTGGATGTTTACTTACAACCAGTGATAGAGGAATTGAAATACTTGTGGGAAGTCGGGGTGGAGACATATGACGTGTCGTTGAAACAAAATTTCCATCTTAGAGCATCGCTTTTGTGGACTATAAACGATTTTCCTGCGTATGGTATGTTGAGCGGTTGGTCTACGGCAGGCCAAAAAGCGTGTCCTTGTTGCATGAGTGAAAGTAAAGCATTCTACCTAAGTAATTCAAGCAAAATTAGTTGGTTTGACTGTCATAGACAGTTTCTACCCGAGGGTCACATGTATAGGAAGAATAAGAGAGCTTTCAAGAAGGGTGAGGAGGTTCTAGATGAGGCACCGATTCGTCTCCAAGGAGATGAGATTTGGGAGGTGATTTCAGAGTTCCCATCTACTGTTGACAGGACCGATCAAGAGTTCAAAGATCTTAAGAAATTAAAAAATGGTTGGTTTAAAAGAAGCATCTTCTTCGACCTTCCATATTGGAGTACTTTATTACTCCGACATAATCTGGACGTGATGCATATTGAGAAGAATTTCTTTGAGCAACTGATTCACACCGTCATGGATGTAGAGGGTAAGACATGTGACACCGTAGGATCCCAAAAAGATTTGAAAAAAATTTGTGACCGTCCGAAAATGCATATCAAGCGGGATGGGTGCAAGCCTAGGGCCTTGTTTAGCCTTGATAAGGCTCAGAGAAAGGCTGTGTTAGAGTGGGTAGGGAAACTGAAGTTCCCTGATGGGTATGCATCCGATTTTAGTCGGTGTGTGGACATTAAGAACCTGAAGCTCCAAGGCTTGAAGAGTCACGACTGCCACGTGTTCATGGAGCGGTTACTACCTGTGGCGTTGAAGCACCTGCTACCGGAAAGTGTTTGGAATCCTATCACTGAGATATCACAGTTTTTTCGAGATTTGTGTTCGTCGACAGTTACAAATGACGACATGACTCGTTTGGAGGATCAAATTCCTCGGATACTATGCAAACTTGAGATGATCTTCCCACCCTCCTTCTTTAACTCAATGGAGCATCTACCGGTCCACTTGCCCTACGAAGCTAAAGTGGGAGGACCGGTACAGTTTAGATGGATGTACCCGTTTGTGAGGTGAGAACTTTCAACTACTTACTTATTTTACCCACTAACTAAAATTAGACACTATAGTTTGATAATAACATAGTTGCTTGATGATTGTCATAGATTTCTCAACCATTTGAAGAAAAAATTGGTAACAAGGCGAGGGTTGAGGGCTCCATATGTAATGCTTACTTAACAGAGGAGATAGCCAACTTCTGTTCTCTGTATTTCGAGAAAGAAGTGAACACCAAAGCCAAAAATCTAAACCTATAAACATCCGAGACGACGATTGACCCCAACGTACCAGACTTTTTTCAAAGTAAGGTAGGTGAGAGAGCGTCATCAGCTGGCGGTTGGAGGACATTAGATGAGAAGGAGTACAATCGTGCTCACCTGTACTTGCTATCAAACTACGAAGTTTTGGAGCCGTACGAGAAGAAATTTGTAACTGAATTTGTGGCTGATGACGTTTGTGGCTAATCCACATTTACATGCTGATGACGTTTGGAATAAGCATGCGGAACAGTTTCCCAAATGGCTTAAGGAGTATGTAATTTCAGAGAATATTCAGGATGATTTGGTTAGGAGTCTAGCATTAGGTCCTTTGTGGAATGTTAGAACTTGGAGCCGGTATTCGGTTAATGGTTACAATTTTCATACATTTGCCCATGGTAGCAGTAGGAGTAAATGTAATTTCGGTGTGAGTGTGTCGTCACTTGAGGGTGAAGATTACTACGGTCTATTGGAGGACATCTTTGAGTTATGCTATGTTGGAAATGATCGTGGGTATAGAGCTGTGGTATTTAAATGTGAATGGAAGGACAACTCTGTGCTAGGTACTAGAGTACATGAAAGGTACAAACTAGTTGAAGTTAATCATACAAAAAAATACTCCAAGTAAGATCCGTTTATACTTGCACATCAAGCACACCAAGTGTACTTTGCGCCTTACCCAACCACAAAGAACGACAGAACTATAAACCAGTGGTGGGAGGTGTTCAAAACTAAGCCACGAGGGCACTATGACTCTGACCTCTTCCAAGAGGATGTTATTTCTAGTGGTACAACATTGTCTCCAGTTGATGAGAATCTTTTTGCAAATGATGATGATGACAATAATGAGGTGGATGTGGGGGAAGATTTTGAAGACGATGAAGGTGGTGAGGAGGAGGAAGGTGCTTCTAGTGATATGGTCGAGGAGGAGGACGACACCAATGATTTAGAGGTCAATGACGAGGAGGAGGAAGATGACTACGAGGAAGAGGATGTCGTTGGTTCGAGTAGGCAAGTGGAAGATGACAACGACAGTGACGATGATTTTTAGTAGGGTATAGTTTTAGTAAGTTATATTATTTGTACATAGTAATCTGCATTACATATTGTACTCAAATTATTTCATTATTATGATGTCAATTTCTAACTTTGTACTACTATATGTTTGCAGATATGACGTTGGGCAGCAGGCTGCGGTACGGTAGTTCGAGCAGCAACAACAACAGGGGGTCCCAGCAGCAGGAGGACCAGGAGGAGAACCGGCGAGAGGAGGATAACCAAGTGGAGAACGAGGAGGAGCAACCAGAACAACCACAACAGGATCAAGGGCTTCAGTATACAGATGACGGACGCCTTATTATTAGCCCGGAGAACACATGGTGAGACGTTATATTTCCTTTTTTTGTGAGACATCATCTTATTTCACTCTTTGGTGTAGATTTCGTACTCGTGTGACGGTGACTGGTGTGAAGAACAGTTTTATGAATGATTTGACTACCTACTGCACGAGTTGGACCAAGTTACCTCTGTGGCAACGGGAGAAGTGGTTTGCCAACTTCAAGGTACACTAATTTTTTATTTTTATTAATTATCTGTTACTGTTTACAGATTACTAATACAATGATAACAAACGATCTTGCAGTTGAAACACTTCTACAACGAGGGTCTCGAGGTGGCTGTGAGAGACAGATACATGGATGTCGCGAAGGAAAGATACAAAGACGTGATGTATAAGATGACGAGCGACGAGAAGTTACAGAAACACCTTAAAGGTTCGATTACTCAATTAGTGTCCGTACTTGAATAGAAAGTTGTATATATCTTCAAAACACTTATTGATCTCAAAGTGTATAAATTGTAGGTGACGCCATCCAACAGTTCAGAACAGTCCGCTCCGACCCGAAGTTCCTCAGAAGATCCGTCCAGGCGAAAAAGAACAAGAGGCGTGTAACAACCCGGATTTAAAAAGACTAAATAATAATATCAATAGTATAAATAATAGGGTCAAAGGTGGCGGAAACACCCGACCAAATCCGAATCGTCACTATCTCGACATTCAAACTATTACATTATTCAAAAGTGTTCAAAATGAAAATCAAAAGAAACTTAAGTAAAGGTTTCTCTCCACAGGTCTTCCCCAACACAGCATCACAATCAAAAGCATCTCGGAAGACCTGAAAGGGGGGGGGGGGGGGGGGGTCCACAGTCAGTGGGGAGCAACTAGATGTTCTCCCAGTCATGGTTATAACAAGTTGAACATGAATAGCAATAATAATGAGAGATAACATAATCAAACGACATGTGAAGATATCAATACACATGACCCACATGTTATTAGACACGGTCATATAATTTATTGCAATCCATAATTAGTCATAACGATCGAGATAGATACTATGTATCCATCCACACAAGTCGGAGTAAGTAACAACAGACTTCATACAAAGATGTATAGGACATAGAATGAACACCGGCTAAAGTATGTAACTGATACTCTAACTAGTCAGAGCGTGTAACTGACCCTCTGACACGGAGCGTGTAACTGACCCTCCGTTTTGTGAAGTATGTAACTGATACTCCACGGTACTATGTATAGCGTGTAACTGACGACTATATGTCTAAGACCTGGCCAGAGCTCTCGACACAGTAACTGTACGTCAAACGACACACGGGAATCCAGAACGTGTAACTGACGAATCTGGACCCACCGAACATAGACCAATTAAACCTCTTGCGAGCAGTATTGGTTCATTCCGATAGTATGTAACTGATACTACCGTCATCTATATCACTAACCATCATGTACGTTGCACAGTGTAACTGACTGCCAACTGCGTGAGCAACCTCAAGACTTCTACGTAGTACAGTGTAACTGACTGCACTATGTAGTAATCAGACCTAGTATAGTGTCACTGACTATACCAGGGAAAATCAGGCCCTAGATAGTGTAACAGACTATACCAAGTATTAATCATTCGTGATAAACATCACGACTCAAACGTAGAACAATGTAACTGATTGTTCTAAAGGAACGAGTATAGAAGTAATTAAACATTGATAACATAATGAAGCTATAGCACAACCGACTATAATAACCTTCAAATAGTAATAAGGTTAAGGTCTAACGGACTATAACCCTGAACATCTAACATGTATTAGTATTCAAGGTCAAGGTAAGGCTACATTAACCTTGTCTACTAAACTGAAGTTATGTATATAATGTCAACCCGAAGGTGGTGTCATAGTATAACTACTATAACGTCAACTTCAAGTTAAGATTACATTAACCTCGACTATAACCTTTTGAGGTTACCTTAACCTCAGTGAGATTATAGCTTCGTAACGGTGTTACGTAATCCTCAAGTGAAGGGTATTGTAACTTCCCATTAAAGTTACTTGACTTCAAGTAAGGTTACATTAACCTTGTTATAACCTCGTGAGGTTACTTTAACCTCCGTGAGATTATAACTCGCATTAAGGTTACATTAACCTCGTGTGAAGTTGTATAGTAACTTTCCAATAAAGTTACGTAAACCTCAACTAAGGTTACCTTAACCTTGATCATAACCTCGTGGAGTCACTTAAATTGATCCCCATCGAGACTATAACCCCGCATTGAAGTTACCTTAACCTTAAGTGAAGTTGTATAGTAACTTTCCAATAAAGTTACATGATCTTCAATCAAGGTTAGATTAACCTCAACCCTAACCTCCACATCGGGTGATGATAAGACGAGTCATCTAACACTTAGGGTTGGAACCCTAAAGCCATAGATGAAACAACCCTAGCATCTCCAAACGGAGAGGCCAAGCGGCTCGCGTACGAATTTTAGATGTTACAACGGATTAGATCTAACAATTCTAATATAAGCGCAAACGACAATTGTAGATCTAACGATAATAATAAATCATTCAATTAACATACTAATTAATTAGACTCTTTAAATCATGAATAAAGACACAACACAAATCAATTAAATCATGTTACAAATCATTAAAATCACACAACACATTCAAAATGCATAAACATGAAAAGAATCACATCTAGTTACCTTGAAGCGTGCTAATTCTCGATCTCGTCTTCTATGACGTAGATGTCTTCACCCGGACCCATCTCCACGCCTAGTCCATCATCAATCACGTGCCAAACATAAAAAGGAAACCCTAATCAAAAAATACTAAAAGAACTACGAAAAACTAGCGCGAAAAGAAGCAAAACTTACGAAACAATGCAAAGGATTGTGCTAGGATCGATTAGGATTCGAAAGGGATGAAGATCAACTCTTTAATGAAGAGGAGGAGGCACGAAATTAAGGAGAAGGAGGAGGTATGAGCGTGGCTAGAAGGAAATAAAGAAAGGAGAGGGTGAAAACCTAGAATTAGGGTCTGCAAATGAGAATAAGAGGTGGAAATCTCCACCCTAATCACCTATATATAGAGAAAAGTAATGGGCAAAGCTAACTTGGGCCCAAATCCCAATGCTCCCTCATCAAACCACACATGGGAAGCAAGGATGGGTTAGTCTTGGCCCAAAATCCAAGCTAAACCGACAAAAGTTTACAAGGATGCGGTTTTCGGACAATTAAACCGGGAAAAGAAATATCCGAATAGAAAAATTAGAGGAATTGAATTAAATAAATAATTTCGGATATTAAAATATATGAAATGGAATAAAATAATTATGTCCGAAAATTCGGGGTGTTACAATCCAACCCCCTAAAAAGAAGTTTCGTCCTCGAAACTGGAAAGATGATTACCTCAATCAAAGAGATGCGGATGCTTCTCCCGCGTAGACGCCTCGGTCTCCCAAGTTTCCTCTTCGAACCTCTGGTTCCTCCAGAGAACTCGTACCAAGGGAACCACCTTATTCCTCAGAATCTTATCTTTCCTATCCAAGATACGGTTTGGACGTTCCTCATACGTCAAATTCGGCTCAAGCTCAATCACATCTGCTTCTAATACATGGGAAGGATCACTCCTATAACGTCTCAACTGAGACACATGAAACACATCATGAACCTTCGATAGATTCGGAGGTAGGGCCAACCTATAGGCCACCTTGCCAACTCTCTCAAGTACCTCGTAGGGGCCAATGTACTTAGGGCTTAGCTTGCCCTTGAGTCCAAATCTCTTAACGCCCTTCATTGGAGATACCTTAAGGAGAACCTTATCCCCAACTTCGAACTCGATTGGTCTACGTCGTAAATCTGCATACGACTTCTGACGGTCCTGGCCGGGCAGCCTGCAATTTCTCCCGAATCAACCTCACTTTCTCCATTGATTCCTGTAGCATTTCTGGACCGAGCACAACTGCCTCGCTACTGTCATCCCAACACATCGGGCTACGACACTTTCTCCCATACAGAGCCTCAAAGGGAGCCATCTGGATACTGGCATGGTAACTGTTATTGTAGGAGAACTCCACCAAAGGTAAACTCTTTTCCCAATTTACCTGGAACTCCAAGGCACATGCACGCAACATATCCTCAAGTGTCTGGATCGTCCTTTCAGTTTGACCATCAGTAGCTGCATGAAATGCTGTACTCATCTTCAACTTACTTCCTAAGGCTTCTTGTAACATCCTCCAAAACTGAGAACAGAACCTCGGGTCACGATCTGAGATGATGTCTTTAGGAATTCCATGCAAACGAATGATCTCTCTCTGATAGGCATTTGCAAGCTCATCGAGACTCCAAGTCTCTTTCATTGGGATGAAGTGGGCAACCTTTGTCAACCGATCCACAACAAGCCAAATAGCATTCATACCCCTCTGCGATCTCGGTAATCCCATCACAAAGTCCATCGAAATAGAATCCCATTTCCAGGCGGGGATCTCAAGAGGTTGCAACAAACCTCCGGGTCTCCGATGTTCGAACTTAACCTTTTGGCATACCAGGCAACGACTGACGAACACGGCGATCTCCTTCTTCATACCTGGCCACCAAAATCGTAGCTTCAAGTCCTTGTTCATCTTGTCACTTCCAGGAAGTACGGAATACGGAGTACTGTGAGCTTCCTTGAGAATCTTACCCTTCAGGATTTCACAGCTTGGGATACACCATCTTCTGTGGAACTTCAAATCACCATCGGTTCCAACCTCGAAACCTTCAGCTCGAGCCTCACCCAAGGCAACCCGAATTCCTTCAAGGAAGTCATCTCCTCGTTGCTTAGCTCGGATCTCATGGAAGAACTCAGGCTCAGCAACCATCGCGCCCAATTTTAAGGAACCTGGCAAAACTACTTCAAGGTTCAACTTCTGGAACTCTCGAACTAGATCATCCGGTAACACCCTCATGGCATGACAAGTCTTGCGGCTCAAAGCATCAGCGACCACATTTGCCTTACCCTCATGATACAGAAGCTCAACTTTATAGTCATTAATCAGCTCTATCCAACGCCTTTGCCTCATGTTGAGATCTTTCTGTGTGAAGACATACTTTAAGCTCTAATGGTTGGTGTAAATGTTGCAAGAAATACCATACAAGTAGTGTCTCCACAACTTTAGCGCGAATACCACAACAGCTAACTCCAGATCGTGAGTTGGATAGTTCACCTCGTGAACCTTCAACTGTCTCGAAGCATAGGCAACCACTTTGCCCTTCTGCATCAGAACACAACCCAATCCAGACTTCGATGCATCGCAATACACATCGAATCCAATACCTTCCTCGGGAAGTGTAAGCACTGGAGCAGTAGTTAACCGCTTCTTCAACTCCTGGAAAGCAGCCTCACCAGCTTCCGTCCAAAGGAACTTGGACTCCTTCTTCATCAACTGAGTTAATGGCCTTGCTATCCTTGAGAAATCATTGACAAAGCGGCGATAATATCCAGCGAGACCAAGAAAACTGCGGATCTCGTTGACATTCTTCGGACTCTGCCAATCAACCACGGCTTGAATCTTAGTCGGATCGACCATAACTCCTTCACCAGAAATCACATGGCCTAAGAAGGTCACTTCTCTTAGCCACAACTCACACTTCGAGAACTTGGCGTACCATTTCTGCTTTCGGAGAGTCTCCAGGATGATGCGGAGGTGACTCTCATGTTCTTGATTATCCCTTGAGTAAATGAGTATATCGTCTATGAACACCACAACACACTTATCCAAATACTCACTAAAAGTACGGTTCATCTGATCCATGAACACCGCAGGTGCATTCGTCAAACCAAATGGCATAACCACGAATTCATAGTGACCATACCTCGAACGAAAAGCGGTTTTTGGAATGTCATCCTTTCTCACTGGGATCTGATGATACCCTGACCTCAGGTCAATCTTAGAGAACACACTAGCTCCTCGAAGTTGATCAAACAAATCTTCAATCCTCGGCAGTGGGTACTTGTTCTTGATTGTAACCTTGTTCAATTCTCGGTAGTCAATGCACAACCTCATGCTACCATCTTTCTTGCGAACGAACAAGACCGGGGCACCCCAAGGAGAAGCACTCGGCCTTATAAAGCCCTTTTCGATCATCTCCTCAAGTTGCTTCTTTAGCTCTTGCAACTCAGCTGGCGCCATACGATAGGGAGCCATAGAAATTGGACCTGTACCAGGCAACAGATCGATAGAGAACTCAACGTCTCGCTCGGGTGGGATACCTGGAAGGTCTTCTGGGAAGACATCAGCATACTCCCTGACCACAGGAATATCCTCCAACTTCAGCTATTTAGACACATCACGGATACTACACAAGTAAATCTGATGGCCTTTCCTACCCATGTTGACCATCTTCAATGCAGACACCCAACGAATAGTTGATCTAGTCTTGACACTCTTATACGATAGCCTTGCAACGTCCGGACTCTTGAACACGATCTTCTGGTCATGACACTGAAATCTTGCATCATAACGAGCCAACCAATCCATGCCCAAAATGACGTCAAAATCAGCTAGCTGGAAGCTGATCAAATCAGCCGGAAAGGATACCCCCATAATGGAGATCGGGATGTCCTTGAACAGGATATTACAAGGAACTGTCTCACCCGTGGGAGTGGAAATAAGAGTATTCACGGATGATGATGATGAAATAAGTCCAGCTCGGACGGAAAAAGATTCAGACACGAACGACATCGACGCACCCGTATCAAAAAGAACAAAAGCAGGGAAAGAGTGAACTAGAAAGGTACCCGTAATCACATCTGGATTAGCCTCTGCCTCTGCACGGGTCATCACGAACATTCGACCTTTCTTCGGAGCTTCCTGCTTAGGCTTCTGAGAACAATCAGCAGCTCTATGCCCAGTACCCTTGCAAGTGAAGCAAGTAATTGGAGGCCCATCACAGTACTTACCAGGATGGTAAGCTTTCTGACACTTGTAGCGTGTCCAATCACTCCAGGACTGGCCCGAAAGTGGCTTGTCGAACGTCTTAGCGTCAAACTTCTGCTTCTTCTTCGCGGGTTGGTAAGATGATGAAGAAGCATAAGGATTCTTAGAATAACCCCCAGACTTTATGCGGTCAGACTCAACAGCCATCACTGAGCCATAGATGCTCAGAGCACGGTCATAAGCTTGTTGGAAGAAAGTAGACGGGATCCCCGACATAGATGCTCGGACTCTGGGAGCCAGATTTTTCTCATAGCGACGAGTTTTAGAAACCTCGTCCATGGCGACCAACGTGACAAAGCGGGACAACTTCAGAAACTTGTTGGTGTACTCCTCAGCAGTCATCGAGCCTTGTTCCAAGCGTAGGAACTCCTGTTCCTTCTGCCATCTCAGCTCCTCCGGATAAAACCTCTTGGTTAGAGCCTCAGTGAAGTTTCTCCATCCAAACCCAGCCTGTGCTTGAAGATCTACCCTAGCTACAGCCCACCAGGTGTCGGCCTCTTCCTTCAAGTAATAGGAAGCCACGTTCACCTTTTGTGCATCCGGGCACTCTGTAGCCAGAAACAGCTTCTCCATTTCCCGAATCCAAGATTCCAAGGCGACAGGGTCAGTGTTGCCCTCGAAGGTTGGAGGACGATGACGGGCGAATCAGTCGAACACCGTCTGGTTGTTGTGCTGCTGGTTGTTGGGTTGATTGTTTGCGTTGTTGACTTGAGTGGCTAACCCTTCAGCTATAGTTGCCAAGGCTTCCTCGATACGTCTGAGGCGAGCGGCCTCCTGGTCATTGTTGTTACCATTGCGAGCCATCTGCAACAGCGTACCATTTACAAGAAACTACTCAAACACTCTACAATGCCACTAAGGCAATCAAGTCCTTAATGGTTTCTACCCCATTTACTCTCACTCGTTTACTAAGTCAAGTTATTCTTTTAATGATTAAGCGAGAGTTGGGAGCGTGTTCGCTCTGATACCAACTGGAACAACCCGGATTTAAAAAGACTAAAATAATAATATCAATAGTATAAATAATAGGGTCAAAGGTGGCGGAAACACCCGACCAAATCCGAATCGTCACTATCTCGACATTCAAACTATTACATTATTCAAAAGTGTTCAAAATGAAAATCAAAAGAAACTTAAGTAAAGGTTTCTCTCCACAGGTCTTCCCCAACACAGCATCACAATCAAAAGCATCTCGGAAGACCTGAAAAGGGGGGGGTCCACAGTCAGTGGGGAGCAACTAGATGTTCTCCCAGTCATGGTTATAACATGTTGAACATGAATAGCAATAATAATGAGAGATAATATAATCAAACGACATGTGAAGATATCAATACACATGACCCACATGTTATTAGACACGGTCATATAATTTATTGCAATCCATAATTAGTCATAACGATCTAGATAGATACTATGTATCCATCCACACAAGTCGGAGTAAGTAACAACAGACTTCATACAAAGATGTATAGGACATAGAATGAACACCGGCTAAAGTATGTAACTGATACTCTAACTAGTCAGAGCGTGTAACTGACCCTCTGACACGGAGCGTGTAACTGACCCTCCGTTTTGTGAAGTATGTAACTGATACTCCAAGGTACTATGTATAGCGTGTAACTGACGACTATATGTCTAAGACCTGGCCAGAGCTCTCGACACAGTAACTGTACGTCGAACGACACACGGGAATCCAAAACATGTAACTGACGAATCTGGACCCACCAAACATAGACCAATTAAACCTCTTGCGAGCAGTATTGGTTCATTCTGATAGTATGTAACTGATACTACCGTCATCTATATCACTAACCATCATGTACGTTGCAAAGTGTAACTGACTGCCAACTGCGTGAGCAACCTCACGACTTCTACGTAGTACAGTGTAACTGACTGCACTATGTAGTAATCAGACCTAGTATAGTGTCACTGACTATACCAGGGAAAATCAGGCCCTAGATAGTGTAACAGACTATACCAAGTATTAATCATTCGTGATAAACATCACGACTCAAACGTAGAACAATGTAACTGATTGTTCTAAAGGAACGAGTATAGAAGTAATTAAACAACGATAACATAATGAAGCTATAGCACAACCGACTATAATAACCTTCAAATAGTAATAAGGTTAAGGTCTAACAGACTATAACCCTGAACATCTAACATGTATTAGTATTCAAGGTCAAGGTAAGGCTACATTAACCTTGTCTACTAAACTGAAGTTATGTATATAATGTCAACCCGAAGGTGGTCTCATAGTATAACTACTATAACGTCAACTTCAAGTTAAGATTACATTAACCTCGACTATAACCTTTTGAGGTTACCTTAACCTCAATGAGATTATAGCTTCGTAACGGTGTTACGTAATCCTCAAGTGAAGGGTATCGTAACTTCCCATTGAAGTTACTTGACTTCAAGTAAGGTTACATTAACCTTGTTATAACCTCGTGAGGTTACTTTAACCTCCGTGATATTATAACTCGCATTAAGGTTACATTAACCTCGTGTGAAGTTGTATAGTAACTTTCCAATAAAGTTACGTAAACCTCTACTAAGGTTACCTTAACCTTGATCATAACCTCGTGGAGTCACTTAAATTGATCCCCATCGAGACTATAACCCCGCATTGAAGTTACCTTAACCTTAAGTGAAGTTGTATAGTAACTTTCCAATAAAGTTACATGATCTTCAATCAAGGTTAGATTAACCTCAACCCTAACCTCCACATCGGGTGATGATAAGACGAGTCATCTAACACTTAGGGTTGGAACCCTAAAGCCATCGATGAAACAACCCTAGCATCTCCAAACGAAGAGGCCAAGCGGCTCGCGTACGAATTTTAGATGTTACAACGGATTAGATCTAACAATTCTAATATAAGCGCAAACGACAATTATAGATCTAACGATAATAATAAATCATTCAATTAACATACTAATTAATTAGACTCTTTAAATCATGAATAAAGACACAACACAAATCAATTAAATCATGTCAAAAATCATTAAAATCACACAACACATTCAAAATACATAAACATGAAAAGAATCACATCTAGTTACCTTGAAGCGTGCTAATTCTCGATCTCGTCTTCTATGACGTAGATGTTTTCACCCGGACCCGTCTCCACGCCTAGTCCATCATCAATCACGTGCCAAACATAAAAAGGAAACCCTAATCAAAAACTACTAAAAGAACTACGAAAAACTTACGAAACAATGCAAAGGATTGCGCTAGGATCGATTAGGATTCGAAAGGGATGAAGATCAACTCTTTAATGAAGAGGAGGAGGCACGAAATTAAGGAGAAGGAGGAGGTATGGGGCGTGGCTAGGAGGAAAAGAAGAAAGGAGAGGGTGAAAACCTAGAATTAGGGTTTGCAAATGAGAATAAGAGTAATCACCTATATATAGGGAAACGTCATGGGCAAAGCTAACTTGGGCCCAAATCCCAATGTTCCCTCATCAAACCACACATGGGAAGCAAGGATGGGTTAGTCTTGGCCCAAAATCCAAGCTAAACCGACAAAAGGTTACAAGGATGCGGTTTTCGGACAATTAAACCGGGAAAAGAAATATCCGAATAGAAAAATTAGAGGAATTGAATTAAATAAATAATTTCGGATATTAAAATATATGAAATGGAATAAAATAATTATGTCCGAAAATTCGGGGTGTTACAAGGCGGGGAGGGGACCCCGAGGGGGAGGCGGACCGCACCCACTATGGTGGGTCGCAGTCGATGCACCAGCGGGCCATGAATGTTAGTATTTCCTTACCTTTGATTTTTATTTTGGATTCTTATTTAATGTTTTCATTATAAATATAAATGAGAACTCTACATGTACTGTCAACAGGTGAAGAAGAAAATCGGAGAATTCCCTCCGCCGGTGCAGCTATTTCTCGAGACGAAGAGCAAGGGGAACGATACTGACGGACGATCATTCGCCACGAAGAAGGATATGGACATTTGGGTAAGTTTAAAACATAAGACTTCGTTACTTTTTTTTCTTCACACAACCCACCTAATCATGACTTCATTTTCTTTCAGAGGTCGTATTTGGAGGCCACTAGAGCGCCCGAGAATGAAGGTATGGACCCGAGCACGATTTGGTTCAGAGTCGTGGAGGAGTACCGCAAGGGAGCGGTGTACGGTACGGGGAACGCTCATTCCCTGTATTGGACACCACCCAATGTTCGGGGGGCCCATGCGACCTCGACGGAGTGTGTACCATCCGAAATGGCTGAGATTAGGTCGGAACTGCAGGAGGAAAGGGCGCGAGGGGAGGCTATGGCCGAGAAGCTGAAGGAACAGGATGAGAGGTTGAAGATGCAGGAGTCAGTTAACCTGCAAATTCTGCAAGAGCTACATCGCCTTAGGAGGATGCAGCAGTATAACTATAACTCCGGCCCCATTCCCCGACCCCCGTATCCTAGAGACCCAAACAATGGGGGTGGTAGTGGTGCGTCAGCTAGTTTCACTGTTAAGTGAGTGGATTGAAAACAGTTTGTAGTTTCTGAATGCTTGTTAAAAAAACAGTTTGTGACAACACTTTTAATTTAGTGTATTCACGACGTTTGCGTACTTGGTTGCCAATTTTGGAGTGTAAAGCTTGTGTAACGTTTGGAACAACGTTTGGAATGATGTTTGGGATGTATTGTGGTTGTTGGTTTGTTTTATTGTGCAGATTTTGGCTAGAAAAATAATAATTATAACTGGACTATTTCAGGTACAACAGCGACTGATATCAGTAGCTAAATTTTCTATTTAGCGACTGAATTTAGTCGCTGTATGTCGCCACGTCACACCATTTAGCGACTGATTTCAGTCGCTAACTGACACCCTTAGCGACTGAAATCAGTCGCTAAAGTGAGGCCTTAGAAACTGATTTCAGTCGCTAAAATTAGCGACTGAAATTATTCGCGCGTCTGTTTTAGCGACTGAAATCAGTCGCTATATGCGACTAACTGTAGCGACAGTCGCTTAGCGACTGTTAACAGTCGCGCGTCTCTTTTTAGCTACAGATGACGGTAGCTAAGCTCAGTCGCCCAATACTTAAACTCTTGTAGTGCCCGTAGGACAGTGGACATAACTCCTTTAGTCTCCCACTTGTACATATCCTCTCAAGAACGGCGTTAAGTCTCTTTGCTACTATTGTCTCCAATTGAGAATGAGGTAAGAAGAAGTGTCATCCTCACATGTCTCAATCTTTTACTCGAATCTTTGAGTTGACTTGTTAAAAGAGCAGATAGATGACAATCATCCTATCTGAGCGCGGCCACGCATTTGCACAAGTCTCACTCTTCGAGTGGCCAAGAAACAATAAATTCCCTTCAATAAAGGAAGAGCAAATCCCCTCATGTCTAACCACATCCTATCACATGATCCATGCATGCCCAATAACCATCCATAGCCCCCTTTCACTGCTGACGAGGAATAGTATCAAAGCATACACTTCACATGTACAGAATAGTCAAAGACTCAGGTCTAAAGACCGTACAAGTTCATAACTTGCAAAGAAATTTACTAACACTAAGCGAAATCTTAGTAAAACTCTTTTCGGCGGGTCTGTCTAATGCATGTTCTTAACATACACTCATGTGCCTGATTTAGTATCTCAATACCTATGACTCAAGAAACTTAGTCATCAACCAACTCACACTTTAGTCATTTAAGGGTATTCAAATGTCCCAACACAATACCCTGACTAGAGACAAAATAATTACATCATCCAAATAGAGTTCCATGACTAAGTCACGTACTTAGTGATCTATTTCATCAATGTAAATTATTTAGGGACAAAACTCGGTTACATTAACCAAATGACAATATGTCATACATAAATCAATTATTGAAATAACTCTCACTAAACCAAACACCTCTAAAAGTACTAAGACCACTCGCCCATGCGTCTTATACCGATCATAACAATATGATCTTTATGTAGAGGAGGTTTCGGGACATACAACATTTGTATCGGTTATTTACAAGCATATGATCAATCTATCTTCTCTCAATTAAGATAGATTGTTAGTTTCATAAGCAACAATTGTTTCATAAACTTTAAAGTTGAGTATGTGCTTGATTCGTAATCAAACGTCCCTCTCTTTGCTTCAAAAGCAATAGAACACTCACTCTAGTTATAATACTAGTCACAAAGTTGTCCTTTTGAACTGTTCCAACACACAACTTCTCATCCAAAACAAAATTTATTGAGATTACAATCTCATGTCATCTTTGTCTACTTGGAAATATGAATCGTTGTAACTTGTTTACAAAATTTGCTTATCACATCATTCGCATCTCTTAAATAATTCCCCTTTTTGCTTCTTAAGCGCAAAGGAACAATTCTTAGAAAGCATTCTAGTGACACTCACCAGATTAGTATCTACTTGTCACACGAGCACACAAGAAACACATTTCTTGCAAAGTCTCATAGACTAAAGCAATCAAATGTCGTTTAGTTAGAGAATCATGTCACTTACATACCAAATCATAACAATAAATGCACTCCCACTAGCCTCTTGTACACACTTTGTCTCTCTTCGTCGCAAAGAAAAACAAACATATTTGAATTACCACATTGAGAACGGAGATATTTGCTCCATGCTTCAATCAAATTGGAATATTCACATTTGCCTAGCAATTTTAATAATATGAAATTCATACAAAGTGTCGCACACATCATATTGCATCCCTTTCAAGAAATGTATTTCACATATATATGTCCAAAACTCATCATAATGAGTGATGACATTTAAAATGCTAAATCAATCTTAATAGACTTAAGCATAATGTTGTAAAAAGAATTTTTCCATAGTCATTACTATGAGATCAATCCTTAACTACCTACTATGCTTCATAGATACTCTTATAGCAATCTACATCGTCTTTATATTGAAGACTATTCTTCACTATAAGACCCATTTAACCAAAGTCAATACTTGGTAGTTATGGTATATAGAATCTATTAGATTTTATGTGACTTTTATAGTCTTTGCCCATTATTGTTTCATCATAGGTCAAACCTATGTAGGGTAATATTTTACAGGTAAGATGATCATGACTTTTCATGGATACATCAATATCCTCTTCAACAATTGTAGAGAATTCCTGTTAATCTTGAACAATTCAAGGTCAATTCTACTCCCACTGTTTCTATTAAAAATCACATATTTTTAAAAGAAACATACCACTCCATGCAACAAAACAGTTTTGTTCTTTGGATGATTTGTAGAATTAACATAATAACCTTAATAAAACACATGTCATAATTGAGTCTAAGTTCTAGAAAACAATTTTCTTTAAAATTTAAGACTTGATAATTAAGAAAAGACTTTTAGAACATTTTCAATCCATATCTCATATGGTGTCTATTCTCCGACTTTCATGGACAATCTCATCAACATTTGTACAAATTTTTTTATAGTGCATAACTTTCTAAAGTGTTAATAAAATCTGCATATGACTCATCATAGACCAAATCATATCAAATATGGTTCGATGTAGTTTGAAACATTTTTCACTACTTCTAAGATGATCACAATCTTTTAGTTCAATTCCTCCCTTTTTCAATCATATCGAACGACTCGTATCAACTTATCAAGTTGATCTTGTACTTTTATCTGAATTTCCTTGAACAATTCAAAGCATCCAGTTTTAAAATTCATCAAATGAACAAAACCATACATGTTACCCATTTTTGCAACACTACTAGTTAAACTCACACGTATCTGTATATGTGTGATCCAACAAGTCTAAGTACCCTCCCATTACAAATAATAGGAGTCACTTCTAATGTCATTTATCCATCTTATCAAGATCCATTTACCTCAATTGATCCTTATCAATAAGGTTTATAATTTCATCATTATGAAACTATGCTTATGTTTCTTGTCTCATGGATTAAGGACAATGCCATAATAGGTAAAACTTGAGTCGAGGGACTTGAACCTTTTGGTCGTTATGTTACAAATAAAACATTCACTACTAGGAATGTAGAGCCCAACAATCATGTTAGCCTTATTGTACTTCATGTTCTTGCAAGATATAGAGCAACAATTGTTCTACCTTTATTAAAACTTTTCATGCCCATACATGAAACAGAATCAATATTCTTGCTTATGACTAGTACAAGAATAACAATTATTCAATTCCAGTAGTCAGCTTTATGGTAAAATTAAGTGATTTTCCTTTTATATATGAAACAACAACGTTTATCCGTTTCAATCATAAAACACTTCACTTATATACCATTATTCCACCCTCTTCGAGCCATCACATCCACAATGTAATAGTTGCATTTGGTATCTTATACCAAAACAGTAGAATGAAAGTAACAATTACTTTAGTAACATACACACCAAAAGTCATACTTCAATAATTGATTTGCAGATTTTCTAGACACTTCTAGAAAGCTATCTACCAATGCCATATATTTGTCATTACATTAATGATAAATAATTTCGTACCTAATCTAAACTTGGGAACAACTCTGGGTATGACAACAATTATCATTCCCTTACTTTAACCAACGTCTTATATTCATTAATGATCTCAAGCATTTTTCTCAATGAACTCATAGAACATTAGTATTATTTGCCTTCTTGATACAATGTTCAATCATCTTTTAACATCTCATGCTAAAAGGTGAGAAACCTTATTAAGTCACATGTTTATTCATAATAAAGTGACCTAAACTTAGGACTAATTGAAACGATTTCAATTCCTAATTCTCTAGAAAGAAACATCCAAAATTTCCAGATTATCAATATGATCACGTCATCGTATAACATGGATTAATTGGATCATCTTTAACATTTTCTCACTTAATGGGAACTGTTTTCCCTTTTATTGAAACAATTGATTTTGGTACTTATAGTAGTCATTTCCATGACTCTAATTATACAGTCCATACTGTACATTAGCACTGGTTATAATTTGTCGAAATTATCCTTCCCAAGGACAAAATCCATATCTCTAATTTTGAGAACAATTCTCAAGATATCAATCGACGAGGTTGAACAATTCAAACTCATCTTTAATAAATGTTATAACGGTAACTAAATTACAATTACAAATATATGCAAAGTAAAACGATAATTAATATTAATAATCATAAACAATTTTAAGATAAAATCATGCAAACTACCCTCAAGTTCGCATAATATTCCAAGATCCTAAACCTTTTGTCGCTCAAGTGAACTTGGGCTCACTGCTCAAGCTTCAAAAGTAAAGGTAGACAACATTGTCAATTACATAGAGGATTACATCTCTATGTAATTCCTGGTTCGTCGGAATTAGTCATCATATGACACCAACTATTTGCCTCAAAACCCAAGTCCTACTTGATAGCAATGTTAAGCAAACCAGACTGAACCTGTGTGTAACCGTTACCCACCTACTCAATCGACACTCATCGGCAAAGCACCGCTTAGGCAGTCACTTCAACCAATGATATGAAATTGTTGTAGTGGTCAATTCTGGAAAGGCAATACTTAATATTTGTACGAGGGATTAAATGCATTATGGGTCCTAAACATGCTGCTAGGTCAACTTACAAGGCAACCTAAGCACACAAGTCACAAGTCTCAAACAATAAAATTCATGCATCGTATGACATAATAATTCAATTGTTACTAGTGATTTGTGCATAAAACAAGTTAAAAGATTCCATATTTTGATTCATAATCATATTACAATTCATGATTGCTATTTGGTTTGAACAATTTCACCAATATCTTTCATTTTTTTCAACTACGAGAAACAATTTCCCACCCGGAAAAATTGAACGGATATACAAAACTCGATTCACAATCGATCTGCAACTTATAATTGTCATATAGATGAACAATTCATCAAAATTAAATAAGACTCGAGAAACTCTTTTCCCGATCTATTTATGATAATATGATAATTAAAATGCATGATATTATTTAGCCGATTTAGAAAACTAATTTTTCAGTGATTCGGAAAAATAGAAGTATAATCCATTTTGATTCATAATCAACACACAAACGCAAAAAAACATTTTTCTTAAAAGCGTCACTCGACCCGACACCATGTCGTCCGATTAAATATTGTCTCGTCTTGGTCAAACCTTTGCTGCCCGGGTCATCCCGTTCCGACCGGGACACACTCGTGCCTACTGAGTCATACTCGTGCCAACCGAGTTGGCCTTATTTTGTTCTGTCTCCACTATAATTAAAACGAGTCTTGTCCTAATCGTATTAGGTCTCATCGTCAACAAAAAATTCTAGTAATTTTATGTTCTCAATTTCAATCGAATCTTAACTAATCTAATTAGTCTCATCGTCAACAAAGAAATTTGAGATTATATAGTTAGACAATTTAGGGGAAAATTAAATTAAAAATAATCACTATTAGATTTAAATTAACTTTAAGAATCAATTTCAGAATTTAAAAATTTAAATTCACAAATTAAGATAAACCCTAATCTTGAACGATAATCCGCATAACGTGAGAGAGATATGTTCGCATGCAAATACAAAATCAATTTTGTAAGTACTAGTCGATTGTACTAATCATATTAGACAACGATCAATATAATGATATCATGTCTCGTACACAATAAAATTAGAGAACATCTCAAACCAAGCGGCAAAACCCAACAATCAAATTGCAATTTACGGGGTTTAAAAGCAAACGAGAAAACACCATGCATAATTAACACAACTTATCAAATAAGTATCACTTAATTATAAGGAAAGAATAATCATAATTATTATAACCTTGGCATGTTAACATGTGATATGCACAGGAGCAAACAAAAAACTATAACAAGTACAACCAAGTGATAGTCTATGTAATACGCACGCATGAGAACTACCGAAACAATATTGCAGCATAATCATCATTCAATTTTCTCACGGCATGGATAAATATGAGAACAATTCTCGCACGATGGAACATATGAACAAATTAATACGCGGGTGGAATCCCTCATAACCAATTATGAGACATAGATTCACGTCAATCTGATTAATACTACATAAAAGAGGCTCTGATACCACTGTAGGGTTACAACCCTTAAACTCAAGGACCTGTTACGAGTATTAACCGAAAAGACAAAAGTAGAGGGATAACAATTATACCTTATTTGCAGCGGAACAGTGTATTAATAAGAAATATAATAAACCCAGAAATATATATAATCTCCACGGACAGAATAAATAATCTCCACGGACAGAATAAATAATCTCCACGGACAGAATAAAGCACCCCAAACGTGATGCCTCCTTTGGTATCCACACGGGTACAGAACTACGACGTATATGCTAGTATAAAGGTACGTGTAGAGTCTAGCGATACTAGGAAATACTGTAGAGGAGGGGGGTGAATAGAGTATTATGGTACTTTTAAAAATCTAAACGATATATTACACCAAAATCTTATTAGGAAAGATATTGTGTAATATTACGTTAGTTGAGAGGCTAAATAAAAAGAAGTACAAAAGTATTTGCTACTATACTTACTACTAAAGAGTATAAGTATAAGAAATAGAAAACCTTAATAAAACGTAAAGTAAATAACACGAGCACTTTTAACGTGGTTCGGCCCAATTGAAAAGCTTACGTCCACCGATGTCTTTATTTATAAGTGTACCTACTCCGGATTACCTTAGAAATAAGACGATCACGATTAACTCTAATCGTGATGGTGTGAGTGATGTTAAGCACTCGATGTGTGGGATGTTAAGCCCACGACGATGAAGGATGTTGAGTCTTCGGTGTGAGGGATGTGAAGCCCTCGGTGTTTGAACGATGTAAAGCGTTCAAGGTGTGAACGATGTATGTCGTTCGATTGAGTAACCACTACTCGACTCGTGTGTCTATACTATCTTAAGTTTACAAAATTCCTCTAGCTATGAATACACTTCAATTGTCTAGAGAGAATAATGAAACTATACAACTTCAAGCGTAAACAATTTAAGCACGATTTTATATAGCCAAGACTTAACCCGAAAAGTATTTGCAAAAAACCTTTTTGAAAGAAAACGTGATTTAACTTTTGCAAAGTAAGAAAATGTATTTTTCAAGTCATACTTTGATAGTGAGGAGGAACAAACTATTTATAGATGAACCACTCTCTTTAATAAGGGAAATGGGATCACCTTAATTAATATACTTCCTCACTTAAAGAAGATATGGTAGGTGAAATATCAATCAATCAAGATAATATATTTTAGTTTCCTTTGTTAATGATTTTCAAATATTTTTAAAATATCAAGATATTTTGAGAATCATTTATTTTGAAAACTATTATTCTCTTGATAGATAATTTCCTTTTATATCCTATCTTCTTCAAAGACTGAATTTTTCGAGATATCAAAAAGATATTTTGGATTTAAATCTTGGCGGGCGTGTGTGATTGTTTACTGAGGTTAATATAACCTTATCCAAGGTTATATTATCCTTGTCATACAATTTCTTCATTCTCTTTACATTTGTGGTCCTATGCCGACGTTCTTTCCTCTTGATCTCTTGACAGAATTCCTTCTTGAGAGTTTGCTCCTTTTATATCTGTACTCATCATTCTGATCACGTTACTTTGAAACAATTCAAACTATGATATAATCAAAACATATAAGGCATAAAACCAAGGTTTAACAATTTCCCCCTTTTTGATTATGTCAAGCCGTTTCTAAGTGACGTGACAAAAATACTTCAACCAACCCCGAAGAGATAGATAAGAATCCTTGGCGAAACATGATTCAAATAAGCAAAGAACAAATCTGTCAAAGATGAATTCCCTCTTCCCCCTCTTGACATCATCGAAAAGGGTCGATCAGCTGGGAGTTCATCACACAAGACATCATAACAGTTAAGCAAGGCTAGTGCAAATAAACATAAAGATAAGCGTTAAGCATACACCAAGCATAGTGATAATAATATCCGGACAAAAGCTAGAAAGCACGAAGGTTCATTCGAAAAGGAAAAAGGACCCTACAGCTATACTAAGAGCTTATTTCTTTAACCACCGCACTGTCCTCGTAGAAAGAACACCGCCTGTCTAATTTCTTCAAGGATCTGACGCAGCCTGTCCATCATAGCATCATGCCTATCACGCATGTGATTGTTAGCAAATTTCACCGTATTGACAGCATCATTAACCCCCACCCCAATCTCGTGCCCTGCTTTCTTGAATGCGGTAATCTCACTCCCCATTACTTGAACACGGGCCTTCATGTGAGCCATGTGCCCTTCCATCTTAGCCATGCCTTCACCAAACTCGGCTCTAGAAGTGACTAGTAGTGTGGTTAGATTATCCATCTTTTGTTCTAGACGTGCAAGCACATCCATGGATGTATTAACCACAACAGATGGAGGCTGAGACGAGATTAACGCCGCAATTTCATTCAATTTTCCAAGAACATCGACATTGAGACTTTCCGGAACAACACTCACCACTTCCTTCCCTTTATGAGAGCCTTCACCTTTAACCTTAAGATCTCCACCATCATCCAAAACAGACATTTGTCGTAGATATGCAGTTGTCATGATGTCACAGGGTTTTTCAAAAGGGGCGGTCTTGCTTATAACTCCCCTAATTTTTAACACCTTGGATAACCACATTCCATAAGGAATGCAAGTGGATGCATGCATCTGTGATGACTTTAGCTCAGAGACCACATGTTCAATATGACTGAACATTAAAAAGGGCAGGTTCACTTTTGTCTTTCTAATAACATGATGAAGCAATATAATCTCATGAATGTGCAGCTTGTTTGTTCCAGTTTTTCTCGGCAGTAGAGATGAGTAAGAGGTATTGAAGACAAGTTTAGCAATGGGATTTAAGCTTACTCCCGACATTACCGAAATTTCAGTAGCCCTAGGGTCAAGAGTTTTCTTAATGTTCACAATTTCGTCAGAACTGTAGTTTCTCCACCCAGCCCAAGCATAAATTTCTACCCCCTCACAAGGTATCCCCAGAATATTACTGAAATCTTCCATTGAGATTTTGATGTATTTATCCCCAAAATTTGCACACAACACCCGATTTTGTATTTTTAAGGTTGCCCAAAATTGAGCAATCTGAACAGGATAAACATCATGACCCATATCTAGTAATTTTTCCCATTCTTGAAGAGCAAGTAGATCACGGAGTTGTGAGATGCATGGGTTCTCATCAAACCAAGCCGAAAGATATTGACGACCAGAAACGAAAGAGTAATCAAGAACCTTATTTACCTGATCGTGTTCTGACCGATTCATGCGGACACTCTCGAGTTCAGCCAGGATGAATTCCTTTCCATGCATGCCCCCATTTTCTTCACCAACATGTTCTTTCCCTTTTATTGACCTTTTCCGTTTGCCAACTGCAGTCATATCCTCGATCACTTCAACTTCACCGGATTCTTCTGTTTCGGCAGCCCAGGTGTCAAGAGTCAAATCTCTAGTGGAGGAGCGTAGATTTTTTTTGTGAGGAGTGAATGAAGTGCTTTTCTTCGGTGCCATGGTAAAAGATGTAGGAGAGAGAAGATGTTTGGGGGTGAATGAAAGGGGATGGGTAAAAAGAAGTAAAGTGACGGGTAGATGAGGGTTAAAAGAGAAGTATTTAAGAAGAATAATGATGAGTTTTATGGAAAATATAAATAATGAGGAGTATTTTTAGGTGGAGTAGATTTTGGAAAGATTTTATCATAAAGTAAGATACTTGTGAGAGTTTATGAGGAGGAGGAAATCTTTTGAATATAGCAGCGAAGTATTGAGATGGAAATATACCATAGATAAAATATGGGATATAATTTTACAAAGGGAATAATTCCTATTTGAAATTATTCAGAATATTCAAGATTGACAAGAATATATGGGAGTAAAATTATATGTCATATGGTATACAAGATTTAGTCCGAATAAAAATCAGGGCAAGAGTGAATGAAACACAATCTTAAGAAAATTTACACAAGACAGTACGAACCTGTACATGAATCTAGGTAATATAATCACAGGCTAACATCACCCCAGTCTTCGTCAAGCATATTAGGAAAAGAACAAAAACAACTCACGACATATTCAATTCTCATTTATCAAACCAAGTTCTAACCGTAATTCCTCAAACCGTTCCCTGGGTAAAGGTTTTGTAAGAATGTCAGCTTTTTGCAAATCGGAGGGGCAGAAATCAATTTCAATATTTCCTTTTTCTACATGGTCTCTCAAAAAGTGATGTCGGATGTCAATATGTTTGGTACGAGAGTGATGGGCAGGATTTTTTGAGATGGCGATAGTACTAATGTTATCACAGAAAATAGGTACGGTTTTAATATTAACACCATAATCCCTTAATTGTTGTCGTAGCCAAAGTAATTGAGTACATACCAACGATGCTGCAATATATTCACTTTCAGTGGACGAAAGTGCTACCATTGCTTGTTTTTTTAGAGCCCCATGATATAATACATGATCCTAGAAATGTTACCGTTCCTGAAGTGCTTTTTCTGTCAATGTAGCATCCACCGTGATCTGCATCTGAATAACCTTTTAGATCAAAATTATCATGCATAGGATAAATCAATTGAAGATTTTGTGTACCGATTAGATATCGTAAAATTCGTTTGACAGCTGTAAGATGAGATTCTTTAGGGTCAGATTGAAAACGGGCAGAAACACATACGATGTGCATGATGTCGGGTCGACTGGCGTTTAGATAGAGTAGAGATCCGATCATACCTCGGTAATGCGTATTGTCCACAGACTTACCTCCTTCGTCTTTATCAAGTTTAGTCGTTATAGCCATAGGTGTAGGAGCAGATTTTGCTTTGTCCAACCCGTACTTCTTAAGAAGTTCACTTACATACTTTTGTTGATGCACAGTTATTCCTCTTTTTGACTGCTTGATTTGTAGGCCTAGGAAGAAGCCTAGCTCACCCATCATACTCATCTCGAATTCTGATTGCATTAGGTTTGAGAAATATTTGCAAAGTTTTTCGTTTGTTAAGCCAAAAATAATGTCATCCACGTAAATTTAAACGATTAACGTGTCTTTCTCGACAATTTTTATGAAGAGCGTTTTATCAACGGATCCTCTCTTGAACTCATTTAAAAGAAGAAACTGAGAAAGTCTATCATACCAAGCCCTTGGTGCTTGCTTTAATCCATAGAGTGCCTTATCTAGTTTAAAGACATGATTTGGCGACTCCGCATTTTCAAATCCTGGGGGTTGTTCTACGAAAACTTCTTCTTTTAAGTAACCATTCAGAAATGTTGTTTAACGTCCATTTGAAACAACTTGAATCCTTTGTGTGCGGCATATGCAATTAGTAGCCGAATGGCTTCCAATCTTGCCACTGGAGCAAAGGTTTCGTCAATATCTATTCCTTCTTGTTGATTGTATCCTTGTACTACCAACCTTGCTTTGTTTCTGACAATGGTTCCGGAATCATCCAGTTTATTTCTGAATACCCAACGTGTCCCTATCACTTTTCTATCTGACGGTCTAGGAACCAGATGCCAGACTTTGTTTCGTTCAAATTGTCCCAATTCTTCTTGCATGGCTACGATCCAGTCGGAATCGGTAAGCGCTTCTTTGATATTTTTGGGTTCAATGGTAGAAAGAAAGGAATTTAGAACACAATGATTTCTTAAGGACCTTCTGGTTTGGATTCCTTTATGATAATCACTCAGTATTGCGTCCGTAGTATGCGAGCTCTGGTGTTTCCATTTTTTTAGATTTGTGGGAACATTATTGCCCTTCGTTGATGGTTCATCTGAGTTGTTACCAGAGGTTATATTATCTTTTTCCGTAGTTCCCCCTGAATTGATGCCTGTGGTTATATCAACCTTAGATAGACTGTCTTGGATTCCCCCTGAATTCATGCTAGGAACTATATTATCGAAGGTTACATTATCTTGAGAAGAAACATCCTTAGTTCCCCCTGAATTAATGCTTAGGGTTATATTATCTTTAGTGATATTTTGAACTAATGTTGATGCCATCGTATCCTTAGTCTCTGAAGAACTTTTACTTGGTTCTTCATTTACTAGTGATACATTTGGATCAACATTACTACGTTCTTCACCAGATTCAGCATTAGACCCTTCTACTTCCTTTTCCTCTTCATGAAGTTCAGGTGCATCTTTTCTAATGAGCCAAAAATCTGAATCGTCATCGTCTTCTTCTTCAATGTCATTTTGACTAATGGAATTAGTCTCATCGAAGATTACGTGGATGCTTTCTTCAACACGTAAAGTTCTTTTGTTATATACCTTGTAAGCCTTGCTATGACCTGAGTATCCTAAGAAAACAGCCTCATCACTTCGAGGATCGAATTTACCCAAATTGTTCTTCCCATTGTTGTGGACAAAGCATTTGCTTCCAAAACATCTGAGATGAGAAATTTTAGGTTTCCTTCCTCTTAGAAGTTCATAGGGTGTTTTCTTCAATACAGGTCTGATCATTGCTCGATTATGAATATAACAAGCTGTATTGACTGCCTCGGCCCAGAAATTTCTGGGCAAACCGCTACATAGCAACATGGTGCGAGCCATTTCTTCAAGAGTTCGATTCATTCGTTCGACTACTCCATTTTGTTGTGGAGTCCGTGGAGCAGAGAAGTTATGCCCTACACCATGTTCTCTACAAAAGCTTATGAAGGATTCGTTGTCGAATTCGGTTCCATGATCTGTTCTTATCGATACAAGATTGCAACTATACTTGTTTTGGACTAGTTTCATTAGGCATTCGAATTCATCAAAGGTTTGATCTTTCGAGCTAAGGAAGACTGGCCAAACAAATCTAGAGAAGTCATCTACAAGAACAAATACATATCGACTACCGCCTCTACTTCTTATCCTCATAGGTCCGCACAGATCCATATGAATAAGTTCTAGAGGCTTTGTAGTGCTTACGAACTTCTTTGGCTTGAATGATGATCTCACATGCTTACATCGTATGCAGGTACCACACGCCTTGGTAGTGTCGAAGGTTATGGAAGGTAATCCTTCAACTAGATCTAGAGATCTAAGTTTATTAAGACTGAAAGGACTTATGTGCCCAAATCTTTTATGCCAAAGTAATGGATCAGCGATGGTAACACTCATGCAGGTGACAGCATTGTCGGGTAGAGTTTTGATGTCGGCTATGTAAACATTGTTTGATCGTTCTCCCTCGAGAATGACATTAGAGGAACCTTCACGAATGATTCGGCATTTATTATTATGAAACACCACTTTGTTTCCTCGATCACAAAGTTGAGATATGCTTAAGAGACTATGCCTTAGTCCTTTCACAAGCAGTACATTCTCAATACAATGTGAGTCAGATAAACCTACTTTACCAATACCGATTATTCTTCCTTTCTTGTTATCTCTGAAGGTTACACTCCCCCCCCCCCCCCCCTCATAAGCCTCTAACGACAAAAAATTCTTTTTGTCACCTGTCATATGTCTTGAACACCCACTGTCTAAATACCATCTGTGAACCTGCGATAGTCATTTTTGTTTCTTAGGTACCCAAATAGATTTGGGTCCTTTTACATTAGGCAAAGAATCTTTACGCACCCATATTTTTTTGTGTTTATTCGTTTTGCATTCCGGTTTCTTTTTCCATCTTCTTTTGGCATATTTTCTTTTACTAGTGTCTTCTTCCTTAATCTTTTTACCTTCCAAAATCCTTGCAGCACACTCATCCAACTTCTCTTGTATTATTCCTTTTTCTTTTATTAATTCTATGATTTTTAAGGTCAGAGAATTTTTAATTTTATCATGATTTATTTTACGTTGATTTCATTATTTAGTATGGATATTGTTCTTTTTAGTTCGGCATTTTCTTCATTCAATTTCTTAACACAAGCACTAGTTTTTCATAGTTAGTGTCCCTTTTTAGTTCCTCTTTATTGATGTTAGTACTTGAACAAGTCGTTGAATCATCTTATACATCAACCTTTGTTTTTGATATTTCAAAGGATTTCTGTTTGTTTGTTCGAGTATCTTCACATCTCTTTAGAGTAATATTTTCAAAGGCTATCTCATTTATTTGTTCTAATAACTCATTTATTTCTTTTTTCTGTTGCTCACATGTTTCTAATATTTCGTCAAAATGTAAAAGGAGCTTCTCTTTGGTAAGATTTCTAAGTCTCTTTTTAAACATTGTAAAATTTACCTCATTGCTTTCCTCATCTGAGTCAGAGCTTGATCCATGTGTTTTTGCCATTACGCACATATCTTTGTGCGTCCGTATCCTAGTCGTGTTGTCGTGTTGAGCACTTAGACAAAAATTTGCCTCGTCCTCATCTTCGGATTCTTCTTCTTCATCTGAGTCCAGTTCCCCCCATCCACACGAAGCTAGCATGGCTTGTTTGTGTTGAAACTTTGATCGTTCCCTTTCTCCTTTTGATTTGATTTTTTTCCATGTTGGACAATATTTGATTAGATGTCCAGTTTCTCCACACTTAAAGCAACCTTTACTATTCTGTTTTGTATTAGAATTATTGCCTCTTTCTCCAAATGAGTTTTTCTGTCCAAATTTAAAATTTTTCCGAAAGCGTTTGACAAAAAGGGCTAGGTCATCACTCATGATTTCCTCATCATCACTAATGGAACCTTTTAGGGCTATCCCTCTACTCTTTGATCAATCATTATGACGTTGATTTAGAGAGAGCTCATGGGCCATGAGGTTACCTAATAGTTCTTGATAAGTAAGAGATGTAAGATCTTTTGATTCCTCAATAGCAGTAATCTTTGGTTGTCATTTATCAGTGAGGTTTCTTAAGATTTTTCTAACTAGATCTTCGGTATCAAATTTCTTACCAAGATTTATTAGTTCATTAGTGATGTTGGTAAATCTTGCGGACATTTCAACAATGCTTTCATCTTTATCCATTTTAAATAGTTCGTATTGTTGAGTTAGTAAATCAATCCTGAACTTTTTGACTTGGGTAGTTCCCTCGTAAGCAAGTTCTAAACTGTCCCAGATTTCTTTTGCGGAAACACAAGAAGTGAGTCGATTATATTCCTTGGACGAAATTCCTCGTTGCAATAGTGACATTGCTCGAGAATTTTTTTCGGCCTTTTTATAATCATTCTCATCATAGTCCTCTTCATCCTTTATGGTGATGTTCCCTAGAACATCGACGGATCGGATGACAATAGGACCCTTAACAATAATTTTCCAGCATTCAAAATTTGTTCCTTTTATATAGTGCATCATTTTGTTTTTCCATAAACCGTAGCCTACACCATCAAATGTGGGAAACTTTGAGTTTTTGGAATCCATTTGAACGAAATAGATAAGTATAGAATCGCTAGTATAGGATCTACTCTTTTGATGTGAATCAATCAAGAGAACCGGCTCTGATACCAATTGTAGAGTCTAGCGATACAAGGAAATACTCTAGAGGGGGGGTGAATAGAGTATTATGGTACTTTTAAAAATCTAAACGATATATTACACCAAAATCTTATTAGGAAAGATATAGTGTAATATTACGTTAGTTGAGAGACTAAATAAAAAGAAGTACAAAAGTATTTGCTACTATACTTACTACTAAAGAGTATAAGTATAAGAAATAGAAAACCTTAATAAAACGTAAAGTAAATAACACGAGCACTTTTAACGTGGTTCGGCCCAATTGAAAAGCCTACGTCCACCGGTGTCTTTATTTATAAGTGTACCTACTCCGGATTACCTTACAAATAAGACGATCACAATTAACTCTAATCGTGATGGTGTGAGTGATGTTAAGCACTCGATGTGTGGGATGTTAAGCCCACGATGATGAAGGATGTTGAGCCTTCGGTGTGAGGGATGTGAAGCCCTCGGTGTTTGAACAATGTAAAGCGTTCAAGGTGTGAACGATGTATGTCGTTCGATTGAGTAACCACTACTCGACTCGTGTGTCTATACTATCTTAAGTTTACAAAATTCCTCTAGCTATGAATACACTTCAATTGTCTAGAGAGAATAATGAAACTATACAACTTCAAGCGTAAACAATTTAAGCACGATTTTATATAGCCAAGACTTAACCCGAAAAGTATTTGCAAAAAACCTTTTTGAAAGAAAACGTGATTTAACTTTTGCAAAGTAAGAAAATGTATTTTTCAAGTCATACTTTGATAGTGAGGAGGAACAAACTATTTATAGGTGAACCACTCTCTTTAATAAGGGAAATGAGATCACCTTAATTAATATACTTCCTCACTTAAAGAAGATATGGTAGGTGAAATATCAATCAATCAAGATAATATATTTTAGTTTCCTTTGTTAATGATTTTCAAATATCTTTAAAATATCAAGATATTTTGAGAATCATTTATTTTGAAAACTATTATTCTCTTGATAGATAATTTCCTTTTATATCCTATCTTCTTCAAAGACTGAATTTTTCGAGATATCAAAAAGATATTTTGGATTTAAATCTTGGCGGGCGTGTGTGATTGTTTACTGAGGTTAATATAACCTTATCCAAGGTTATATTATCCTTGTCATACAATTTCTTCATTCTCTTTACATTTGTGGTCCTATGCCGACGTTCTTTCCTCTTGATCTCTAGACAGAATTCCTTCTTGAGAGTTTGCTCCTTTTATATCTGTACTCATCATTCTGATCACGTTACTTTGAAACAATTCGAATTATGATAATATCAAAACATATAAGGCATAAAACCAAGGTTTAACAGTACGTGAGACCGTCTCACAACTTCTCTCTATATCTCTCTTATAACTATTTATAAGAAAAATACTCCGTATATATATTATGAGTCAATACTCTTAATTCCATATATTGGTTCATCATATGAACCTCCTTATATAAGAGATGAGAAGGTAGAATTAGGTTATTTCCATAGCTCTAATTACCATATTAGATTATTAGTATAACTCTAATTACCATAACCCGACAACGCAGCTGGGTCTGTATTACTACTGACCCGATATATTTAATATATCGATATATATTAATAATATCCCGTACATATTGTGTGTGACCCAATGGGCCCACTTAAGACTACCAGACACGTAACCTATTTACATGTTAACCCGACATCGACCTCTAGCAAGGCATATCGGATACATAAACTTAAGCGGGTTAATCCGTAGGACAGTGGACATAACTCCTTCACTATGTACGGAATATATGTTTGGATGATTTTTTTTATACAATCGATACAGTTATATATGGATTAAAGATTTATGTTTCGGATATTATATTTCACCTTCTCATGATTGGTTATTCAGTTTATGAAGTCTCTTATAGTTTTTGAATCGATTGCGGTTGACTTATAATTTTGTTTGGTGTTCAGTCATTTGATATATAATGGTCTCGTACTATATGGTTGATTTTTATCACATATTATGTCTTTATGTATGAATTGGAACCTGTTCGGAGTTTCGGTTGCGATTATTGTCGCGTATTTATAATTGACAAGTTGACTTGTACGATAAAAGAATTAATTTGGGTTATAATTTCTTTTATCATTTAAGGATTCAGTCACTTGTTAAATACGGTTTGATTGAAAGAACTTGATTTCAGTTTCAATAATATTGCCTATTTAGTTTTTTATAAGACGTCTAATGTTTTGGATTGTTTGATCGAAACAATACGTTGCCAAAGTAACCTCTATTGCGTAGATTAGATAATTTAAATAATTGGACGATTGTGTGTGATTGAATTTCATGCGGGTAATGGTCGGCCCAAAGGAAGACCATTATTTGGCCGAAATTCAATCATACTTGTGGTGATAAATATGTAACAGTTATTCGGTTCTCGTGTAGATGTTAAGTCGGCCCAAAGGAAGACTTGACATTTGACATGATCTTACTATTAATATTTGATTACTACACCAAGAGTACCACTTACAAGTCTAATTATCGTCCAAAGATGAGATTAGATGTTGTGCTAGGTATCTTTTTATGATGGGAATGCTAATATTCGAATCTGAAATACAAGTTAAGGGAGTGTTGTTAAGATTATGACACTCATAAGGACTATGTCCATACTGTTTTTTCAATGAAGAGTAAATTCAAACATTTGGTTTTTAAGTTTGGTTGTATGTGTAATCATGCGGATAATGGTCGGCCCAAAGGAAGGCCATTATTTGGCCGAATACATATACAATTTCGGGTGATAAATATGTGACAATTATTCAGTATTTTCATGTGTATACTAAGTCGGCCCAAATGAAGGCTCAGTATTCAACATGAGTTTATCGTCAGTATTTGATCACGATTATTTAATTATAGTGTCAATGCTTCGTTAATAATTTATGCCCAACGGCTAAATGTTAAAAATGCAAAAACACTATATATTGTTTGAATTTATTCAAAATATGAAAATATTGTTTTGTTCATCAAATTGACATTACTGTTAATTATATCTGTCATATTCAGGTTACACTCTCAATTTGGATGACGCCGTTAATTTAAATAAATGGTAAGAGAATGTAAATACTTATTTTGGGTCGTCACAATCTTAACACAGCATTAGAAACGTATGATTGTGCTACTCATCAGGATGAAAATATCGTGTGGACTCACGTGTTTTTGTAGAGTATAAAATTTAATGCATGTGTTTAATGATTGTTTAATGCGACATTAAGAAAATCTTAAAGGACATTGTTTCTATTAAATAAGCTGCAAGTGTCCAACTCAAAGAATAACAAGATAAGGTTAAAGTTGTTGGTTATTGGCTTGTTATGAGTATGGACACATAAGGAATATAGTATTAATTTGTACGCCTCATCGCGTGTCGGTAAGAGTACACTTCTCATTTAAGATTTGTCGTCTAAAGTTATTCATTATATCCAATTATGTTTTGTGGGTGAATTTGGTTTTTCATTCACATAAGTACATTAATGCAAGTAGAAGTAAGAATCTAAGATGTTGTATGTCAATTGGTGATGAAAGATTCATCTATTCGGGGCATGTCATCATCTGAGTTTGAGACAATCGGCTAATTTAGTTATCACTATTGACTTGTTATTTTATTTGAATCTGGAAAATTTTCGGTACTGCCTTTTGGTGGAGTTCAATTATTTTTTTGTTTGGTCAAATTTGGTTCATTATCCAATTGAGAAATAATTAATTTTTTATTTTCCTAATTCAAATAATGGTAAAGTTGTCATTTTTTGATAATTTTATATAGCTTAGATTGTAATATTATTTAAAGACTTGCGTTAAAACTCCAACAGATATAAAGAATTAAAGACAATAATTTTTTTCCGGGATGACACATTAAAAGGATTATTAAAATTGTGTCAAAATGAAATTATTGACCCTTCTACTTCGGATCCTCATATTGAAGGGTAATAAAGATAAAGAAAAGAGAAAATAGATATCAAGATGACTTTGGATGTCTTATAATTGATATATAAGGATATGTGAACTATTTTATATTTTAAGTTGTATTAGTTCACATCACTCTATCAATTTTTAGACAAAATTATGTATGATATTTATATCTCGATCTTGAGAAGTTTCAAGTCCCTAGATGGTTTTATCACATATTTGACTGAAATATATTCTCGGTACAGGATTAAAGATGTCATGTTGATCATAAGTGGAAACACTTTGACAATTTGACTATTCAGGATAAGAACGTTAAGGTTATTTTGGATAATTTCTAGAGAAGTTCGATCTTACATTAAATATCGCACCATATGAAGGTCTGAATATGTATGGTGTATTATGTGTGCAAAGTAAGATCTTGGGGCTTGGAATGAGTATGATTATTCACACTCTTTCTTAGATAACTGATCTAGAAGTAACTTTAGAATTGCAGCTTGATTTTTTGGATAAAGTTACAACAATATTATTGATTGATTAATTATAGTGTAATTTATTTACACCTGAGGTATGTCCAACTAATTAAGAATATTTTTTCTAAGGTAATATAGTTGGACTCAAGGACAATTAATAATTATTTTGTTGTATAACTTTATAAGGATTAAGGGTAATATATAAAGTATGATCCCACACGCAAGTTACTTTAAGACGGATAATATGGGTTCATTAAGGTTATTGAGTTTGGGGGAAGAAATGAGACTTATGGAAATGATCTTGTGTCTCATTATAAAAGATCGTAAGATCATTTTAGTAAAACAAACTCAAATACCTCAAGAACAATTGTTATTAAAGAAATTCACCAAGGAAAGAATGAATGCAGTTTCAGAGGATTACATTGTGGTCATGTCAGAATTGACATATTACAGATTTACAGTGTAGTAACAGATTTATATATTGCATACATTCAAGAGTAAGAGTTAGATGATGAAACGGTAGAAAAATATTCATTCAGCAATTACTGAATCATTGAAAGTTCTAACTAATACATGTGAATATATATATGTCATCAATAAAGTATTAAGTCATTCGACAATAAAGACACTTTGGAATTGTTTCATTACCTAAAAGTGTAAATCATATTGGTTTCAAATGGAATATTTGTCACCAAGACAGACTCATTCGGTAATGAGACAGTAAGGCTCGTCTTGTCAATAATGACTATAAAGACAGATGATATATCCAGTTCTGGAGTTACAATGGATGAATGGTAAAGACAAGTTTGTCAATGGTGACATTGATAGACCCATTGTTGCAGATACTGGAAATCTTGACTCGATAGATTCAAGGTAAATTTTCTGCAAATTAAGGTTAATAATCCTCCAATGAAAACGCAAATAAGGTTTTCCGTCAAAGAGTACATCTATCTACCATGATATCATCTCATTTGGTTTTGTATGAATTTGGTACATGATTGTAGATACTCAAGATTCAGTGGGAGTATGAAAATATATCAAGTTTTATACCCTTTCAGTAAATGAGACTAATGCAGTTACATTAATGTCCTTAAATAAATGTTCATATCCAGAAAGTATAGTTCACTTAAATCCATGTATTTCAGGATATTTTTCATGTGTTTAAATAATACGGTATAATTAAACTTATTTTGTACACATTTGGATATTGTGTACATTCTATAGTTTAATTGACAGATATTAAGGGAATACAGTAGGATATTGAGATCCACTAAGGGCAGCCAAATATTGTTTGTCATTTATATTTGGAGCAAAACAATGTTATCATATAAAGGAGATCGATTCAGGTTGAGATCATTCGTTATTTTGACTCCTATTTGGTCATGCTTATTTGTCACAAGGTTGCAAGTTAAGTTCGGTATTGAAAGACCATTTAAGTTATTTGTGAAAATATGACGGATATTATAGTTTCAATAACAATACAAGTGATGTGTTGTTATAGTTACAATTCAGAGTGAAAGACGCCTAAGATATGTTTGAACAAACTCCATTTTCGCGGATCCGCTCACTAAGGAATTACCACCCACGGTCTTTCTTGAGCATATTGCTGATAAGTGTAGTTTGTAGTGCCTATTTTGTTGTATTTTTGTCCCATTATCCTTGTGGAATCGCTCCTTGGGAGCGGTTTATGGGCTACTCATGCTTCCTCTAGTTCGTTTCAGGTTCCCGAGACCATTCATGAAGAATTGGAACGATTCCGACTCGTTTCATACACTTTTGGAGCCAACGAAGAGAAGGAACGATCACTCGATGCCTTGGATTCGACCCCGAGACCTTGGGACCCAATCCCGAGTCTCTTAGACTCGATCCCGAGACCCGAGAATCGGTGAGAAGCCCATGAGAACCAAGGAGGGACCAAAAAGATCATAATGGAGGCCTACAAGGTCCTTCCCGGGCGGGATAATGCCTTCCCGACCGGGAAGGAGTGCACAAAAGGAGAGGCTGCTGACTTGAGCTCTTCCCGACCGGAAAGGTGGCTTCCCGGCCGGGACCGACCACTTCCCGACCAGGACCACCTCTTCTCGGCCGGAAAGACCCACCTGTAGCCCGCGCTTCATTGTTTCTTCTCCTTTCCTCTTGGAACCCTATATATACCCTTCCTTTTGTATGTTCATGTTATGTTCTTCATTACCCATTAAACCCTAGACTACTTTAGCATAGATTAGCTTAGATTAGAGTAGATTAGTCGGTAATTATTCTTTAATCTTAGTTTAGCACTTGTATTAAGGGAATTCTTCAAGATCCATCCAAGATTGACAACCTTGGTTGATTGTTTTGGGTTTTTCTTATTAATGCAAGTTTCAATCTTCCTTTCATCTTGTTAGTAGGTATAATCTTCTTAGTCCTTCCTCTTAATCTTGTTTATTCATCCAAGTTTCAATCTTTGTTAATTGTTATGTTTATTGCCCATTGTTTTCATTAGTTTCATTATGTATGTTTTGTTGGTTGTGTTGATTCCTCTTGTTCTTGTTAGTTTTAGCTTAGTTATGTTTGAGTAGACTCTTGCTAGGGTTAGTAGGGGGATTTGGGTGTTTAATGGATGATTAAGGGTTTGTTGGAGATGTTGGTGGAAGTTTTGGGTTTCCTCTTGGTTAGATGCATGGAACATGTTTGATGAAATGCTTGAATGACATGTAGATGCATATGCTTGTTTTTCTTGCCTTTTCTCTTGTGGGTGATAGTTTGCTCGTGGGTTTGGTTCCCTCATTACGTTGCGAGAGCCCGGTGAGGACGACCCCTAGGTCGGTCTACGTAGCAAGAGCCCGGACTACACCTAGATAACCCGACTACCCTTTCACCTTAGCTCTTCCTTGACCATTCCATCACCCCTTGAACCCGACCTAATCCTAGCCCGTTTCCTTATTTGTTTTCTCCGTCACCTTAGTCATAGTCTTAGCCTTCCTCCCTCCTTATCATTCTAGGTTAGCTTAGTTCGTTGACCTAGTCTCGTATTTGGGTGACCTTAGTCTAGACGCCTCTTACCGTCCCCGTGGATTCGACCTGACTTGCCCTAGATACCCACTAGGATTAGTTGGTTATTTATTGACGGTGGGGATCCGCGACAAATCCCTACCATCAATTTGGTGCCGTTGCCGGGGACGGTGCTAGTTTAGACCTTGTTTGCCTATTTACTTGACTTTGTCTTTGTTTTTGTGTTTTTCTTTTTTGTTTTCTTTTGCTTCTTTTGTGTGTGAAGTTTATTTCTCTCTTGTCTAGTGCCCAAAAAGCACTAGACTTCTCACGTTTGCTCTTAGTCTACAGTTTGTGCTTAGAGGTGGTGACCATCTTCTTCTTGCAACTTAGAGCCGCTTTAACGGACGGTTGCTAGATTGAGAAGTCCTCAACCGGGTACAAGCCACGATTTTCGAGCATAATATGAGGTTTGATCTAAACTCCGCACCCATGGAAGCAAACATGAGCTACTCCTCTTCCTCTATGAACCAAGGGTATAACATGACGTCCCCCTACCACTATCAAGCTTCGAGGGGTAATCAAGACACTAGTGGGTATGAACTTCAAGGATATGGAAACGGCTACCAACAAGTGGAGGCTTATCAATCATATGATCATGGTGGCTATTACTCAAGCTATCAATGTGAACCCACCATGTTTCATCATAACTCACCGTATGGAAGCCAATTTCCCCAAAACTCACCACATTACCCTCCACCCCAACCACAATATGAACCCCATAACCCACAATACTACCAATCACCTCAACCTCACTACCAACAATATGATGCCCCACCCCTTGGGTATCATCAAGATTTTCAAGGAGCATTACAAGACCCCAATGACCACCAATCGCCAAACTTGGAGTTGTATCAATCGATTCTTCAATTGCAAAGGAGCAACCAAGAAATGGCCATTCAAATACAAAAGAATCAAGATGAATTCATGGCCCAATATCAAAGGGAAAACGAGGCGATGGATGTCAATTAAATACATTAACGGTTAAAACCTTAATGTTTTTATCCCAAACGTCACAACTAGATGAAGGGTGCCCACTTGAGAAAGGGGAGCAACCTAATCACGAGGCCGCCGATGTAGTTCCTTTTGAAAGCAAAACTTGCTTTGAAGAACCTCAATCGTCTACCCATAAAGAGACGAATGAGGATGTGACCCTTGGTGAAGGCATTGTTGGTGAATAATTGGAGGAGGTTAGTGAGTTGGATGAGTTGGTAGAATTTGTGAAGTTTTTGGGCGAAATTGACAAGCCCAAGTTGCCCTTGTGCGATAATATGGAAAAACATCAAGAGCCCCTTGCTAGTACACCAAGCAATGGTTTGGAAGAGATTGAAACCGCCGGTAGAAGTTTCAATTCTCTCCTCCAAGATGATGTGGGGACAAGTGATGAAGATGGGGAACCACAACTTGAGGAAGATGTTGGGATGTGCAACAAGGAAATGGGGCCAAAGCCGTTTTTTGTGCCTCATGATGAAGACTTGAAGCTTGCTAGTGATTGGAGACGGTGCCTAGGGAGGAAGAGGTCGGTAAAGCTCGTAGGATGGATAGACCCCGTAGACAACTTGAAAGATGACGTTGGGTCTTTTGGTGACTACTTCTTGCCTCCACCTTGGAGGCCGTGGAGGATAGCTTGGCTCGAGCACTCTTTGAGCCTTCATTACGATGTCGGTCGTGCGTTTGACTTGCTCCTCCAAGCCCTTGAGGGCTATGGTTGAAGAATGAAAGTCCACGATCCTCGGTTTGACGGAGTTCCTAAAGAACCGTCATGTTGTATATTCCTCTTTCCTCTTCTTTAGAGTACTTGTGTTTGTATTTGTGTGATTTATCTCTTAATTTTGTTTGTTTTGTGAAACTCTTGTAATTAATTTGGTATTTTGATGAGCGATGTGAGGGAGGGATTTTGATGGATTTGCTGAGCTTGTTTCTTAGGTGTGAAATGAAGATGAATCCTAGAAGAGGAATGGTTGTGGTTAGAGTTTGGATTTTGAGTTAGGGAGTCGGTTTTTGAAGCTTTGGATGAGCTTTTGGGGTTGTGGAGAGTTGGAAGACTCTTCCCGACCGGGAGGAGAGCATACCGACCGGGAAGGAGCCATCCCGATCGGGATGAGGGTGCAAGAATTTGAGCTTTCTGGAGCATGATCCCGACCGGGATGGGAGCTTCCCGACCGGGAAGGACATGTCATCCCGACCGGGACCATCCATCCCGACATGGATGGTCCCCTGCTTCCTTTTTTTGCCTCTTCTTTGTCTTGTGAGCCCACCCAACCACTTTATACCCCCTCCCAACCTCCCTACCTATCCTTGCACATACCATATGACCCGTACACCTCATTTACATACCCTCACCTCATTTTCTCTTCCCTTTACACCGAGTTTCACATCAAATCCCACCCCCCTCACACCATTACTACCTCAACCATGCGGTTTTATCAAGTTTGAAGCGGGATGACAATGACGAAGACAAGCAAAGTGCCTATATTGATCTATGAGACGATGGAGCGAGTGAGTTGCTAACCTATTGCTTGGTACGGCAACTATCCTTTCTTTTCCGTCTTTTATCGCTTGTTTTCCTTTGTGTTTGTTCCCTTCCCCTTGTACACTTTTGTGTCATGGTGTCATGGTGGCCTTCAAGGCCTTGGTAGTTGTTGCTCCCGACTCTCGATGACGTGACTACATCGAGAGTCATTTCAAAAATCCAAATTTACAAGATTTTCACCCTTTTTGTAGGATTTAGTCGGATTCGGGCGGAATCCGGACTAGGTGACTTGATTACACCTAGTCCTCCCCTCCCATTTCCTTTTATTTCTTTCTTTTTATTTTCTTCCCCCATCCATATCTTTTCTCGTCTCGGCCCATGGTGACTTGACTACACCCCGGCCGGACACATTCGACCCTTTCTTCACTTTTCTTTTTGATTTTTAGCTTTATTTTCGTAATTTCTTTTCTTTTCTTTTGTGTCTCCACACACTACGATCGAGCATGAGGACATTGCTCGGTTTAAGTGTGGGGGAGCGATATTCTAGCGTAGTTAGTTTTATTTTTATAGTTTTTCGAAAAATCTTTGAAAAACCCTAAAAATTTGAAAAAATTTCGCAAAAATCAAAAAGATTTTCTTTTGTGTGTTTTCCTTTTTGTGTCATCGTGTCGTATATTTGTTTTGTTGTGAGTGTTTTGCCTCCTTTTTTCCTCTTAGGTCGCCTAATCGCCGCTAACTTTGGAAGGCTTTCAAGACGTCCGGTAACGCCTTTTATCCCTTTTTCCTCTTTACCTCTTGTGATGTTCGGAGGAGATTTTTGATGATGTGTGCTCGGGAGGAGCTTTGTAAAGTTTGGTGTTGGTTGGTTGCTTATTTGGAAATTCGGGGTGGTGTTTGTTTTGTCTATGTGTTTGTTTTATTTGTTTTGTTTTGTTGTCTTTTGTCTCTTTTTCTTTCGTGTTCATCATATCTTTGTTTTGCGTTGTGTAGTTGTGTCGTGTGTGTAAAAGGTTTTCGAAAACCCGGTTTTGAGGCTAGTATGCAAGTGTTTACTTTCCCTTCCTAGTAATGTAAATCGAGTCTTGGACTTTAGTCTAGTAGAATGACTCTAAATCAATGATTTCGTTGGTCCTTTACCTTGAGTCCACCTAGCTTACTAGGGATTTGCTACGGGATTTGCACTTTTGACCATTATGACCACCCACGGTGTGAAAAGGCCTTGGTTGCCGAGTCCCGTCCCTTAGGTGACCGTGTGCGGGATCGTTTGATTAGTCCAAGTTTTCCCCCTTTTGTGGGTTTGAAGGGAAATCGCGACCCCCGACTCACCCACTACCCTACCTCCTACACATATCCACACAATAAATTGCAAATTGTTGAAATCATCTTTCTTTGTTGCAAAGAAATGCCTATCACTCAAATCAAGCCAAAAGGGCAAAGAAAAGAAAATGAAAGAAAGAAAAGATTGAAGAAAAAGAAAAGGCACAAAAAGCCAAAAAGAAAATAGAAAAGATGAAAAAGAAATGGCATTGCAATCACAAAGCAAATATGCAAGACGAAGAGAAATGCCAAAAGAAAACCGTCTCACAAAAAGAATCCCCATATCTCAAAAATAAGCCTTTTACCGACTATTACCGTGAAGAGCCTACCAAAGGACCGAGTCCCTAGGAAGGATGATAGGGGTAATGGTCGGTCTTCCCTCACTTTGCAATATTTTACACCTTTTTACTTGGACTAGTTGAGCGGTTTTGGGCATGGGACGACCCTCTTGGCTCATCGCTAAAGGGGGCGGGGTCTCACTTACCTACAGTGTCGACTAACACCGTGGTTCATCCCTTTTCCACTCCGCCGATCGTCCCGTAGTACGTTCTTAGAAAGTTAGGAGGACCTAGGTAAGTTACCAACGTTTTTGTTGCTTTATCGTCATACTATTAGGGTTTAGTTCATCTTGTTTTGTATTGCTAGCTTGGGAACGTTGTCACTTGCCTCGAGTCCTAAACCGGTGCTTCTTTCACCGCTTGTTTGAGGGAAGCGGTATTTGTTTTCTTTTGGGTGCAACCGATTATTTGTTTGTTTGTATGTTTGTTTGTTTATGTGTTTCGTGTCCGGTTGCATCCACAGTTTTGTCGCAAAACCCCACTTGCGTGCCTTGCGGAGTGCACTTTTCCTCTAAAGTGTACTCGCATGAGTTGAAAGGGCGTAGGGTGCGCTAATACCCACTCGGCTAGTTTAGTAGTTAGTATGTGCTTACTCGAGGGCGAGTAAGGGTTAAGTGTGGGGGAGTTGATAAGTGTAGTTTGTAGTGCCTATTTTGTTGTATTTTGGTCCCATTTTCCTTGTGGAATCGCTCCTTGGGAGCGGTTTATGGGCTACTCATGCTTCCTCTAGTTCGTTTCAGGTTCCCGAGACCATTCATGAAGAATTGGAACGATTCCGACTCGTTTCATACACTTTTGGAGCCAAAGAAGAGAAGGACGATCACTCGATGCCTTGGATTCGACCCCGAGACCTTGGGACCCAATCCCGAGCCTCTTAGACTCAATCCCGAGACCCAATAATCGGTAAGAAGCCCATGAGAACCAAGGAGGGACCAAAAAGATCATAATGGAGGCCTACAAGGTCCTTCCCGGGTGGGATAATGCCTTCCCGACCGGGAAGGAGTGCACAAAAGGAGAGGCTTCTGACTTGAGCTCTTCCCGACCGGGAAGGTGGCTTCCCGGCCGGGACCGACCACTTCCCGACCGGGACCACCTCTTCCCGGCCGGGAAGACCCACCTGTAGCCCGCGCTTCATTGTTTCTTCTCCTTTCCTCTTGGAACCCTATATATACCCTTCTTTTTGTATGTTCATGTTATGTTCTTCATTACCCATTAAACCCTAGACTACTTTAGCATAGATTAGCTTAGATTAGAGTATATTAGTCGGTAATTAGTCGTTAATCTTAGTTTAGCACTTGTATTAAGGGAATTCTTCAAGATCCATCCAAGATTGACAACCTTGGTTGATTGTTTTGGGTTTTTCTTATTAATGCAAGTTTCAATCTTCCTTTCATCTTGTTAGTAGGTATAATCTTCTTAGTCCTTCCTCTTAATCTTGTTTATTCATCCAAGTTTCAATCTTTGTTAATTGTTATGTTTATTGCCCATTGTTTTCATTAGTTTCATTATGTATGTTTTGTTGGTTGTGTTGATTCCTCTTGTTCTTGTTAGTTTTAGCTTAGTTATGTTTGAGTAGACTCTTGCTAGGGTTAGTAGGGGGATTTGGGTGTTTAATGGATGATTAAGGGTTTGTTGGAGATGTTGGTGGAAGTTTTGGGTTTCCTCTTGGTTAGATGCATGGAACATGTTTGATGAAATGCTTGAATGACATGTAGATGCATATGCTTGTTTTTCTTGCCTTTTCTCTTGTGGGTGATAGTTTGCTCGTGGGTTTGGCTCCCTCATTACGTTGCGAGAGCCCGGTGAGGACGACCCCTAGGTCGGTCTACATAGCGAGAGCCCGGACGTGACCTAGGCTACGAAAGCACACTAGTAACCCCGTTTGTCATATGTGTCGCTAAGATGGGTTCTAGCAAGAACCTCTAGGTCGGTCTACGTAGCGAGAGCCCGGACTACACCTAGATAACTCGACTACCCCTTCCCCTTAGCTCTTCCTTGACCATTCCATCACCCCTTAAACCCGACCTAATCCTAGCCCGTTTCCTTATTTGTTTTCTCCGTCACCTTAGTCATAGTCTTAGCCTTCCTCCCTCCTTATCATTCTAGGATAGCTTAGTTCGTTGACCTAGTCTCGTATTTGGGTGACCTTAGTCTAGACGCCTCTTACCGTCCCCGTGGATTCGACCCGACTTGCCCTAGCTACCCACTAGGATTAGTTGGTTATTTATTGACGGTGGGGATCCACGACAAATCCCTACCATCAATTGCTCAAATGGGTGTTTCGGTTCTAAAGATATTCAGGTTAAGTGGGAGTTTGTCACATTAGACACATTATGATATATGGTTATTCCGTTCTGCAGAAATAAGGTTTACAGTTTTCAGTTTCTGATGGTAAGGATTTGTCACGTCCCTAACCGTCAATAAAACAACCTACTAACCTAGTGGGTAGCTAGGGCAAGTCGGGATCGTATCCACGAGGACGGTATATCAAGGTTTAGACTAGGTCGGCCTACAAACGAGACTATGCTACCAAACAAACACAAAGAAAGCTATAATTGGAAAACTATGATGGAGAAGAGATAAGAACTAGACTAATGATTAACTAGAAACAAACTAAACAATGAACGCTAACTAAGAGGGTGAACTCAAATATGGAAAGGAAGTGGGGTAGGTCGGGTTCATAGGAGTAGAAGGGTAATTGGGGCGATCAAGGGTATAGGTGTCTCCTAATTGCTAGAGTCGGTCCGGGCTCTCGCAACTTAGACCAATGTCAAGGTGGGTCCGGGCTCTCGCAACTTAGACCCTAGTCGGCACTCTCGTGACTATGACTATTCTCAACATTTCCACATAATAGACAAACAATGAGAAGATGAACACAAGCATGGGAAGCATGGCCACTACAACTCACACAAGCATATCAACAAACACATGGAGTGCCCACAATGTGACTAACAACAAAGTTTCACCCTTTTCCCTTAATCAACCCTAATCATCCATAATCTACCCCTAATCCCCCTACTAACCCCACAAGGAGACTACTCACTCATGACAAAGAACAAACTAACAATCACAAAAGAAATCAACTCAAACATCCAAACATCCATAACAACAAATACTAACAATAACAATATGTAAAAGATGAAACTTGATTGAATAACAAAGAACAAGAGTAAAGAAAGATTATACCAACAATAGGAAGATGAAAAGATGCAATCTTGTATAAATAAGAACCCAAATAAAACCCAAGGTTGTCAAGCTTGGAGAATTCTTCAAGTATCCTCTTAATACAAGAACTAATTACAAGGATTAACTAAAGATTAACTAAGATTAAAGGAAGATTAAAACTAATGAGTGAAAGTAAATCTAGGGTTTTGGAGGCTTAAACTAGTCTAGGGTATGATAAGATATGTTGCTAATACAAGAAGGGAGTATATATAGAGTTACAAGTGGAAAGGAATTGAAAGAAACAAGGCAGAGCTGTAACTGACCCTTCCCGATCGGGAAGGCTTGGTCCCGATCGGGATGGGCCATCCTTCCCGGTCGGGAAGGATCTTCCCGATCGGGATGGGCTCACAGTAGCCGCGCTTCATGTTCACTTCATCCCGAACGGGATGGGTCTTTGTAGGCTTCCCTTAAGAACTCTTTGGTCCCTCCTTGCCTCTCATGGGTTTCTCGTCGATTCTCGGGACTCGGGATCGGGTCTTGGAGGCTCGGGATTGGGTCCCGAGGTCTCGGGGTCGATTCCAAGGCATCGAGTCATCGTTCCTCTACTCCGTTGGCTCCAAAATGTGTATGTATCGAGTCAGAATCGCTCCAACTCTTCCAAATCGGTCTCGAGAACCTGAAACGAACTAACGGAAGCATAAGAAACCCATAAATCGCTCCCAAGGAGCGATTCCACAAGGAAAATGGGACCAAAACACAACAAAATAAGCATTACAAACCACACTTATCAACTCCCCCACACTTAACCCTTACTCGCCCTCGAGTAAGCACATACTAACTACTATACTAGCCGAATGGGTATTAGCGCACCCTACGCCCTTTCAACTCACGCGAGTGCACTTAGAGGAAAAGTGCACTCCACAAGGCAAGTTGGGTCTTACGACAAAACTGTGGATGCAACCGGACACAGAACACATAAACAAACAAACACACAAACAAACACATAATCGGTTGCACCCAAAACAAAAGAAATACCGCTTCCCTCTAAAAGCGGTGAATGAAACACCGGTTTAGGACTCGAGGTAAGTGACAACGTTCCCAAGCTAGCAATACAAACCAAGGTGGACTAAACCCTAATAGTATGACAATAAAGCAACAAAAACGTTGGTAACTTACCTAGGTCCTCCTAACTTTCTAAAAACGTACTACGGCACGATCGGCGGAGTGGAAAAGTGAAGAACCACGGTGTTAGTCGACACTGTAGGTAAGTGAGACCCCGCCCCCTTTAGCGTGAGCCAAGAGGGTCGTCCCGTGTCCAAAACCGCCTAACTAGTTCAAGTAAAAAGGTGGAAAACATGCAAAATGAGGGAAGACCGACTAAGGCCGCTATCATCCTTCCTCGGGACTTGGTCCTTTGGTAGGCTCTTCACGGCAAAAGTCGGAAAAAGGCGTAAATTTGTGGGGATTTCTTTCTGTGAGACGGGTTTTCTTTTGGCATTTTCTTTCTTTTTGACATATTTGCTTTGTTTTGCCATGCCATTCTTTTTCTTCTTTTCTATTTTTTTTTGGCTTTTGTGCCTTTTCTTTTTCTTCATTTCTTTTCTTTCTTTCATTTTCATTCTTTTTTTCTTTTCTTTGCCCTTTTGGCTTTGATTTGGCATTTTGGCACTTCTTTTGGTGATGAGAAAGAGAGAAATCACAAATTGCAATTTATTTTGTGGATATGTGTAGGAGGTAGGTAAATGGGTAAGTCGGGACGGGCCAAGACCCTTCAAACCCACAAAAAGTGGAGAACTTGGACTAATCAAACGATTCCGGACATGGTCACCTAAGGCACGGGACTCGGTAACCAAGGCCTTTTCACACCGTGGGTGGTCATAATGGTCAAAAGTGCAAATCCCGTAGTAAATTCCTAGTAAGCTAGGTGGACTCAAGGTAAAGGACCAACGAAATCATTGATTTAGGGTCATTCTACTAGGCTAAAGTCCAAGACTCGATTTACACTACTAAAAAGGGAAAGCACACACTCACACACTAGCCTCTAAACCGGGTTTTCGAAAACCATTTACACAGGACACAACTACACAACACATTACAAGGACTCAACGAGAATGAAAGGAAAAGAAACAAAAGGCAACAAAATAAAACAAAACAAGACAAAACGAACACATACACAAAACACACACCACCCCGAAATTCCAAACAAGTCATCAAATCCACCACAAGTATGTACAAGCACCACCCGAGCACACCTCAACACAACCTTCTCCAAGCATCACAAGGAATAAAGAGGGAAAGAGGGTTAGAAGATGTTACCGGATGTCTTCAAAGCTTTCCAAACAACGGAGATTAAGCAACCTATAAGGAAAATGGAGGCAAAACACACACAATACAGAACAAAAATACGACACAACGACACAAAAGAAAAAGACACAAAAATAAAATCTTTTTGATTTTTGTGAAAATTTTTCAAATTTTTAGGGTTTTTAAAGGTTTTTCGAAAGAGGGAAAAAAAATAAAACTAACTATGCTAGAATATCGCTCCCCCACACTTAAACCGAGCAATGTCCTCATATGCTCAATCGTAGTGTGCGGAGAGACAAAAGAAAAGTAAAAGAAACTACAAAAATAAGGCTAAAAATCAAAAAGAAAAGATGGAGAAAAGGGTAGAAAGCGTCCGGCCGGTGTGTAATCAAGTCACCATGGGCCGAGACAAGAAAAGATATGGAAGGGGGAAGAAAATAAAAAGAAGGAAAGAAAAGGAGATGGGAGGGGAGGGCTAGGTGTAATCAAGTCACCTAGCCCGGATTCCGTCCAAATCCGACTAATTCCTAAAAAGGGGTGAAAACCTTGTATATTGGTTTAAACAATTGCCTCTCGACGCAATCACGTCATCGGGAGTCGGGAGCAACCATACTATGGCCTCGAAGGCCACTAAGATACCGTGACTCAAGGGGAAGGGGGCAAATAGGAGAATATAAGCGATAAAAAGACGGAAAAGTAAGGATAGTTGCCCAAACCGAGCAGTTAGTAACTCACTTGCTCCATCGTCTCGATGATCATTAGAGGCTCGTCGCTTGTCTTCTCGGTTGCCATCTCGCTTCACACTCAAGAAGGACTCATGGTAGGGGTAGTAATGGTGCGAGGGGATGAAAATTTATGTGGATTTCGGTGTAAGGTGATGTGTACGGGTCATATGATAGGAGTAGGGAGGTTGGGAGGGGGGTATAATGGATAGGTGGAGTCAAACGCCTAAGAAAAAGGCTCAAAAGGGAGAAAGGGGACCATCCCGGTCGGGATGGATGGTCCCGATCGGGTTGATAACCCCTTCCCGATCGGGAAGCTCTCGTCCCGGTCGGGAATGCACTCCAGTGGTCCGAATTTCTGCACCTTCATCCCGATCGGGATGGCTCCTTCCCGGTCGGGATGAGTCTTCTTGGCCTTCCCCAAACCCAAAAGCTTATCATAAGCTTCAAAAACCGACTTCCTTGCTCGCAAACCAAACTCCATCATCAACCATTCCTTTTCTAGGAATCGCATGCACTTCACCTATCAACAAAGCTCATATACACATCAAATTCTCTCCCTCACAACGCTCATCAATCAATCCAAATAACAGGAATATCACAAAATTCAAACTAACTACAAGAAAGAGATATATACAATGAGACGGTTCTTGTGGAACTCCGTCAAACCAAGGATGGTGCTCTCTTCATTCTTTTTCAACAACCTCCAAACCGGTTCCATCTCCATCAAGGGCACGGAGGAACAAGTCAAAGGCCCTAGCAAAGTCTTCAATTAGGCGCGAGATATAACTGACCACATACCAAGGCTCTTCATGGCCTTGCCTTGACGTTCCCGGGGCATCCCGATCTTCCAAGTTCAACGGCTTGAACTTGTACTTTTGGTCTTTGGGGTTATACCCAAACGTCCACCGGTCTTCATGTGGCCCCAAGGGAGGCTCATCTTCTTCCTTGTCATTGCACTTGTCATCAAACCCATGAAATGGGCACTCATCTTCCTCCAAATCGGAGTCATCATCCTCAAGTACATAAGAGTACTTCTTCAATCTTTGTCCCGGATCTTTCCCTCGATCGATGTCCTCCGCGGCATGGATTACATTACATGTCTCGGTCATAGGCGAAGTGTTGCCTTGGAGGTCGAACACTAACTCTTCGTCGCCTAGTTGAAAGGTAATCCTACCCTTCTTCACATCGATCACGGCACCGGCGGTGTGTAAAAATGGGCGTCCAAGGATGATGGGAGTGTTAGCATCCTCCGGCATGTCAACCACAATGAAGTCGACCGGAATGAAGAACTTCCCTATTCGTACCGGCACATCCTTTAGCATTCCCAATGATCGGTTAAGAGATTTATCAGCCATTCGGAGTGTAATGGACGTACTTTTCAACTCCTTCATCCCGAGTCGATAGCATATGGAGTAGGGAATGATGCTCACACTCGCGCCCAAGTCACATAATGCATTCTTGATCATGAAATTGCCTATGATGCAAGGGATCGAAAAACTACCCGGATCGTTCAACTTCGGAAGCGTGGAACCTTGGATAAGCTCGCTCACCACCCTCGTGAATGCTACCGTCTCTTCCTTGTCGATGGATCTCTTCCTAGCTAGGATTTCCCGCATGAATTTTCCATATGCCGGGATTTGGGTAAGTAACTCGGTGAACGGGACGCTAACATCCAATTTATTCACGATGTTAAGGAACTTGTCATAATGAGTGTCCACCTTAGTCTTCATTTGCCTTGATGGGAAAGGCAACTTGATTTGGTACTTGTTTTGCTCAATAGGGGTGGATTCCTCAAATGACACCTTCCTTTTACCCTTGTCTTTCTCTTGAAGTGGGGGAGGGTTGTCTTCTTGGGGTTTTTCAATTTCCCAAAGAACATGCTCCTCCATTGGATTATCCAAGCTTGATTCTTCTTGACTTGGAGACACAACTTCCTTCATTGCTTCTTGCTCACTAGGAAACACGGGAGGATTATAGATGGCACCGCTCCTTAAGGTGATGGCATTGACATGCTCAAAATTTGGAGTTTCACCTTGAGAAGGTAATTGCCCTCTTTGCCTTGAGGAACTTCCCGATGCAAATTGTGATACTTGATTCTCAATCATCTTCATGTGAGTTTTCATTTCCTTGTTATCCATTAGAATTTGAGCAATGATTCCTTGCTGTGACATTTGTGTCTCCAATTGACTCCTTTGCATGTCTTGAGAATTCCTTTGCATATCCATCATTTGATTTTGTATGTCGAAATCCCGTGGTGGGGATGATGGATTATGCGGAGTATCGGTAAGGGCCAATGGAGTACCATAGTCATGAATAGGAGACCGGCTCCTAGGCTTGCTTTGTTGTTTGCCTTGTGTTGCTTGTTGTTGTTGATGGTTCCCTTGGAACCCATGAGAATTGCCTTAATTAAGGCCTTGGTTGTGGTTTTGTTGTCCTTGAAAGTTTCGGTTTCCTTGGAAATTTTGGTTTCCTTGGAAACCACCATGATTGAAGTTCCCTTGTTGGAACCCTTGCTTGTTGTTGAAGTTACCTTGGTTATTTTGCTTGAAATTGTTGAAGGGTCTTTGGTTACCCACATAACCTTGGTAACTTTCATTGTTGTCCCGTAAGGGAGGTGGAACATAGGAACGATGTTGTTGTTGATGTTGAAGTGCTTGTTATTGAAGGACTTGATTGGAAGCTTGCTATTGATTAGAGTAGGAGGCACCTTGCTTGAACGCTTGAAAGGCGTTCACTTGCTCAATACTTCCTCTACAATGCATAGGATCATGACCAACGATTCCACAAGTATCACACATCCCAAAATAAGGCAAAGGAGGTGCAAACTCCAAGGCATTCACTTCTTGAATAGGTTGATGGTGGGAGGAACTAGTGCCTTGGACTTGGTTGAGGTGGCTTTGGAGCTTCTTGTCAATAGTCTCCATGTGTGTTTTCAATTGAGCTCCAAGATCGATGCTCAATTGTGTAATGGCATCAATCTCATGCCTACCTCCCCGATTTGCCTTCCTAGGCCTTGAGTATTGTGAATTATGCACCGCCATCTCTTCAATCCTTGACCAAGTTTGGTCATCCTCCACCTCGGTAAACCTACCGTTAGATCTCATGTTGAGTATGGCCCTCGAGTCTTCATATAACCCGTTCCAAAATTGTTGTACGAGGAACCATTGTGATAAGCCATGGTGTGGACATGAACGGATCAAGGCTTTGAATCTTTCCCACGATTCATAGAGGCTTTCATCATCGCGTTGTTGGAAACCCGTGATAGAAGCTCTCAATAGATTTATCTTCTCCGTGGGATAGAATTGTTGGTAGAAGGCTAAGGCTAGCTTCTTCCAAGTATCAATGCCAAGTCTTGCTTTGTCCAACCCCTTGAACCATTGCTTCGCCTTACCGATAAGAGAGAAAGGAAATAATACCCACCGAATTTGGTCTTGAGTTATTCCCGTTTGCGAAATAGCGTCACAATAATCCGAAAAGGTTTCCATGTGTTGATGAGGATCTTCGGTTGGTAACCCACTAAATTGACTTCTCTCGACCAATTGGATAAATTGCGTTTTCGCCACAAAATTCCCGGTATATGCCTCCGGTAAAGTGGATGGACCCGGCAAAACGTCTTCCGTGAAGGTTGAGTGAGAAGAAAACTTAGGCATGATTGGATATAAGGGAGAAGATGGTGGTGTAGACAGTGTTGATGTAGATGAAGAAGGGGAACTAGGAGAAGAGTTACCGAAGGGATTGATGAAGGTCCCTCCGGCCGTCTCTCGAGGTGACTCGCTAAAGTCGGCTCCTTGGGCTTGCCCTTGATGAGTATTGCTTGCACTTGGTTGAGAGATCCTAACCCGATTAATCGTCCGTTGGCGAAAGGCTCGAAAGAGTCTCTCCGGCTCTGGATTAAAGAGATAGAAGTCGCCTCCCCTCCTAGGCATACACTACACACTAGAACAAACGTGAGAACCTAGTGCTTTATGGGCACTAGGCAACGACAATTAACAAGCACAACTAGAGACAAAGAGAAAAGAAAGCTAAGAAAATAAGAAAAACTAGAAAATATTCACAAGAGAAGATAGGAGAACACAAAGAAGGGTAACTAAGTCTAGAATTAAGCAAACTAAGTCTAAACAATGCACCGTCCCCGACAACGACGCCATATTGATGGTAAGGATTTGTCACGTCCCTAACCGTCAATAAAACAACCGACTAACCTAGTGGGTAGCTAGGGCAAGTCGGGATCGTATCCACGAGGACGGTATATCAAGGTTTAGACTAGGTCGGCCTACAAACGAGACTATGCTGCCAAACAAACACAAAGAAAGCTATAATTGGAAAACTATGATGGAGAAGAGATAAGAACTAGACTAATGATTAACTAGAAACAAAATAAACAATGAACGCTAACTAAGAGGATGAACTCAAATATGGAAAGGAAGTGGGGTAGGTCGGGTTCATAGGAGTAGAAGGGTAATTGGAGCGATCAAGGGTATAGGTGTCTCCTAATTGCTAGAGTCGGTCCGGGCTCTCGCAACTTAGACCGATGTCAAGGTGGGTCCGGGCTCTCGCAACTTAGACCCTAGTCGGGACTCTCGTGACTATGACTATTCTCACCATTTCCACATAATAGACAAACAATGAGAAGATGAACACAAGCATGGGAAGCATGGCCACTACAACTCACACAAGCATATCAACAAACACATGGAGTGCCCACAATGTGACTAACAACAAAGTTTCACCCTTTTCCCTTAATCAACCCTAATCATCCATAATCTACCCCTAATCCCCCTACTAACCCCACAAGGAGACTACTCACTCATGACAAAGAACAAACTAACAATCACAAAAGAAATCAACTCAAACATCCAAACATCCATAAAAACAAATACTAACAATAACAATATGTAAAAGATGAAACTTGATTGAATAACAAAGAACAAGAGTAAAGAAAGATTATACCAACACTAGGAAGATGAAAAGATGCAATCTTATATAAATAAGAACCCAAATAAAACCCAAGGTTGTCAAGCTTGGAGAATTCTTCAAGTATCCTCTTAATACAAGAACTAATTACAAGGATTAACTAAAGATTAACTAAGATTAAAGGAAGATTAAAACTAATGAGTGAAAGTAAATCTAGGGTTTTGGAGGCTTAAACTAGTCTAGGGTATAATAAGATATGTTGCTAATACAAGAAGGGAGTATATATAGGGTTACAAGTGGAAAGGAATTGAAAGAAACAAGGCGGAGCTGTAACTGACCCTTCCCGGTCGGGAAGGCTTGGTCCCGATCGGGATGGGCCATCCTTCCCGGTCGATAAGGATCTTCCCGATCGGGATGGGCTCACAGTAGCCGCGTTTCATGTTCACTTCATCCCGAACGGGATGAGGCCATCCCGAACGGGATAGGTCTTTGTAGGCTTCCCTTAAGAGCTCTTTGGTCCCTCCTTGCCTCTCATGGGTTTCTCGTCGATTCTCGGGACTCGGGATCGGGTCTCGGAGGCTCGGGATTGGGTCTCGAGGTCTCGGGGTCGATTCCAAGGCATCGAGTCATCGTTCCTCTACTCCGTTGGCTCCAAAATGTGTATGTATCGAGTCGGAATCGCTCCAACTCTTCCAAATCGGTCTCGGGAACCTGAAACGAACTAAAGGAAGCATAAGAAACCCATAAATCGCTCCCAAGGAGCGATTCCACAAGGAAAATGGGACCAAAACACAACAAAATAAGCACTACAAACCACACTTATCAGTTTCACTTTGTCTTATTTGGTTGATCTCACTAAGGTTTAAGGTGGATCAGTTGGAAATATGCATATTTGGATCACATTCGGTTGCTGTTTCCATGCTACACTCCTATACTAGATTCATGTCGTTAGTCATGTTTGCATATGTGATCATTTATGGGTCCTGTTACGACAAACTGTGGCAAAGGCTGCTTTGGTTCTATGCACATATGATTGATGGACCGAATTGCATAAGACGGTTAGAATGTTAGATAGCACTATTGAGCTCATACGGTTATAATGAATACAACCTTCAGTGTCCTACATATACTAGTATATGACCCAAGTGGGAGATTGTAAGAATTATGGGTCTAATACAATATATGTGAACAACATTATTTGGATCTATTGTATTTATTAGCTATCATTAAAGTTAGCCCAAATATGTGATCCGTCGTAGTAATAATACGGGTTTATTTACGTCTTATAAAGTATGGGTCGGATATTATAATAGTGTAGAGACCCTTTAGGGCTTTATGGGATATATGATAGGCTTATCCACTAAAGGCGACTGATATAGGTCATCAGGGTTTAACCACCCCTCCCTATATATAGTCAGGGTTATGGTCCCTGACAGCACACTTTTGACCTAATCTCACATATATCCCATCGATATGGAGAAACCCAAAAGGCAAGTGTGTCTGTTAGAAGACCTAATCCAGAAGACCGTAATCGGGTAATTCTTCACCTCCCTTCTTCAGTATTATCAGGTACGCTTCCGCTACAGATAATTACAGTTTATTACCGATTAATTTAGTATGAAGTTTAAGTCTTGGGTCAGATTAAATCTAACATCTACTCCACGCAAGACTCACTTTTTTTAAATTTAAATAAAAATATAAGAACTTGTATAGGAAAAAAAACAATCCTACCCCATTTAAGACTCTAAAAATTATAACTATATAAACTGACGATTATCACCTCATAAGACAACAAAAATTGGACCGCGACAGCGTGAAAAGCTTAGTCAATTTTGTTTGATAATTGTTTTAATATTTATTTATTTTATCCTCAAAAAATATAAAATTAAAATTTTTGAATTATTTAAATAATTATTGTTAATAATTATTATAGTTAATATATTTTTTAATTTAAATAAAAAATATATAGAAATTTATGTAGAGAAAAAATTATCCTACACGAGTATTATGATGAAGTGATGAAATTCTACATAAGTAAAAGCAATAATTCGTTCTTTGATATTAATCAACAATCTTTTGAATCTTAAAAAAGTTATTAAGATTTCACACTTAAGTAAAAACTATCCCATATCGAAAAATTATGATGAGATGATGAAATTCTATATAAATAAAATTAATCATTCGTCTGAATGTCAAAAGTAGATTAGTGATATGCCTTTCTCACTGGATCTGATTAGAAGAGAAAAAGAACTTTTATCTTCTTACTATCTTTTAAAGGAAGCTAAGCTCAGCATGTTGCAACAGAGAGCTAAGGTCCAGCATATCCATCTGATTGTTCCTCCAAATACTTTTATTCAAAGATTGCAGAAAGGAGATCTCAACAAATGCAAGGTGCAATTCAGGATGAAAATGGTAGGCTTTGCACAGGAATTCCTGCTGTATCTCAAGCTTTTCAGGATTATTATCAAAATCTTCTTGGTAAAAGTTCTTTGGTCTCAGGATCTATTGATCATATTACTACACTTCCTAATGTAATTACTGAGCATCTTTGTCAAACTGTTTTTACTGAGGAAATTAAGAAAGTCGTTTTTAGTATGGATTGCAATAGTAGTCTTGGTATTGATGGCTTTTCAGCAGGTTTTTTCAAGGCTTGTTGGAGCATTGTTGCTTATGACTTCTGTGCAGCTGTCCAGCATTGCTTTAAAACTGGGCGCATGTCCAAATAGGCTAATGCAACTTTAGTAACCCTTATCCCTAAAAAGAAGAATGCTCAATCAGTTAAAGAGTTTAGGCCCATCTCCTGTTGTAGTGTTTTTTATAAAACTATATCCAAGATTAGAAGCCAATTTTACCAACTCTAATTGGTCAAGAGCAAGTTGCTTTTGTTAAAGGGAGGAATATTTTTGACAATATTTTACTTTCGCAAGCTTTGGTTAAGGGTTATACTAGGAGATTCTTAACTCCTAGATGTATGGTGAAGGTGGACATAAGGAAAGCTTTTGATTCTCTCCAGTGGGAATTTATGTCTTCTATGTTGAAATCCATGGGATTCCCTGGTCAATTTGTGTCTTGGATCATGGGATGCATTGAAGGACCTTGGTACTCATTCAAAAATTAATTGGGGGGGGGGAGGAGGTGTTGCTGTTTTTTTTTCCAGGGAAAGAGTGGCATTAGGCAAGGGGATCCTCTTTCCCCTTAGCTATTTGTCCTCAACATGGAGGTTCTATCTCAGAAACTCGAAAATATTTGTCTTCAAGAGCAGGTTTCTTATCACCCAAAATGCTGCAGACTTAAACTGACTCATCTCATATTTGCAGATGATCTTATGGTATTTACTAGAGGTGATGTTCCATCTGTTAATGCAGTAAAAGGTGCTCTAAGCAATTTTGCACTACTCTAGGTCTTCACCCTAATATTGAAAAAACTTGTATATATTTTGGAGGTGTTAAGACTAGTATACAGCAGGAAATCACTCTCTGCACAGGGTTCTCAACTGGTGTCTTCCTTTTTAAATATTTGGGACTGCCTCTCACTACTACACGGATTACAATCCCTCTTTTTGATGCTCTTATTCTGAAAGTGCAGCATACCACTCAACATTGGTCGAACCAGTTCCTTTCTTATGCTGGCAAGGCATAATTAATCAATTCAGTCATTTTTTGCCTAAATTTAAATAAAGGAGATGATAATGGCAAGAGAGAGAAACCTAGAATGAGAAAAAACCTAAAAAAATACAGCAGCCATTCTATGGCAAGATCCACAAAATCTGAGAGTCCTAGAAAGAATCAATCATTCACTATTCAACAATTAAAAGATAAAATACGTAACAATCGGAAGAATAATGATGAAGCGGAGACTTCTGAGGCTATTTCGCCTCCTGACTCGCCTTTACATGGGTTTGACCTCGACAATGAAATGGCTACCATTGATGAAGAAGCAGAACTTGAAGTTGGGTATGAGTCTACCTGGAATACGGTTGAGAAGAACAAGAAGAGTCTGAGAAATGACAAGATCAGCTTACAGCTTACTACGGAGGATGTTGCGGATGAGGTATATATCTTACTGGTCTACTGCTCTATATGGATATGTATTAGGGGCAAATCCTCCATGGAACATAGTAAATGGGTTTATATGGAGGGTGTGGAAACATTTGAGTGTGGATAAGGTATCTACACTTACGAACAGTATTTTCATGGTAAGGTTTACGACGAATGAGATAAGATGAAGCCATTGGCAAATGGTTTCATTATGTTTGACAGTAAACCTATGGTATTGAAGGACTGGACACCTGATGCGGAATTGATTAAGAAACCTGTGAAAACCTTGCCTATTTGGATTAAACTACACAATTTGGAACTTAAATTTTGGGGTCAATCCAGTTTAGCAAAAATCTCAGGGCTTATTGGCAAATATATCAAGTATGGTGATATTACAGTGAACTGTACCTTTCTGAGCTATGCTAAAGTTTTAGTGGAAGTTGCATTGAATCAGGAATTCCCTTATGAGTTATCCTTTTTGGATGAGGTAGGGTTGGAACACACGGCTAAGGTGGTGTATGACTGGTTGCTAGTGGAGTGTAGCCATTGTAAGGGCATAGGTCATAGAGAGGAGGTTTGTAGGAAGAATTAAGGGGGTAAGGCTGTGACTAAGGTTTGGAGACCAATTCCTAAGGTTGTTCAGCCAACGAAGGTTATGCAACCTCAATCTCTTGGCCTGGTTACTCCTTTGATTACTCATCACACTGCTCAGTCTCCGCAGAAGGTTACTAAGCATAGGACTGAGGGTATCTGCAGGTCCTGCTAGCTTCCTTGAAGCTTTATTGAACAAGGCAAAAGTAAGTGGGGATGGAAGTGTTACTAGGCCACTTGAAAATGGGTAGCTCAGGTTTCTGGAACATTAGAGGACTAAATAGCCGGAATAAGCAACTTGACATTAAGTGGTTTCTTAAAAATAATAATGTGGGGCTATTTAGTCTACTGGAGACTAGAGTAAGGAGTACTAACTGGAATAAGGTGTTTAATAACATCTGTAGTGATTGGGCGGTAGTTACCAATAACAGTCAGTGTCAGGGAGGCAGAATTTGGTTGTTGTGGAATCCTAATAATTTTGTGGTGCAAGTTATGGATACGACTGCTCAGACAATTTTGGTGAGGGTACAAGATAACATTAGGCTTAAGCTATATTATGTTATTGTGGTTTATGGCTTCAACAAACCTGTTGATAGGATTTCTCTATGGAGTTTTTCTTGTATTCAGGGTCCTTCGGCCATTTAGGGAGATTTTAATAACATTTTTCAGCATGGGGATAGAATAGAGGGTGCTCCTAATACGTTGGCTGAAATGAGGAATTTTCAGGAGTGCATGAGAAATTGTGAGGTGGAGGAGCTTCAAACTTCAGGCTCGTTCTTCACTTGGAACAATAAGCACGAGGAGGGGGATAGAGTGTTTAGCAGAATTGATAGATTTTTTATTAATGTTGAATGGCTGGATGTTTTTCCGGATTCTAATGGATCCTTCTTGTCGGAGGGTGTAACACCCCGTTATTTTCTTAGTCAATTATAAAGCTCGACTTTTCTACTTTTATTTAAATCGGGTTTTTAAATTGGAAAAAATATTTTTAATGTCGTTATAAATATTAAGGTATTTTGGATCGTCTTATAATTAATCAGTTTTGGTTTTTAAAAGTGGAACGTTTTATTTGGAAACCAATTTGATTTCGGTTTGACCTCTGAGTCAATCACAAAAAAAAAAGAACTAACTATTTAAACATACGTATACCCCCACCCCCACCATTCAATTCATTCATCCCAATATGCTGCACTGCCTCCTTCTTCTGCCTTACGTTCAGTCCATCTTGTCTCGCCACCAGTATTTTTCCGTTTAGACTCAGCACACTACCCTTTTCCTCCATCTTTTGCCTTATCTCAATTGTAAGTTTCTACCTCCTCAATTTTAATCCTCTCCCATATTTAGTGTTAATTCAGTTCTAATTTTTGTTCAATTTTAGAACCAAGTTTTAAAATATTATGAGGATTATTGAATAGGGTCTTGTAAATTTCATGGGTAAGTATTATTAATGTTGAATTTCGGGTTCGGTGCTACGTTTAATAGTGGAATTAGGTTGTTGGTACTGTGTGATTGTTAGGAAGAAACGGTTGGGTAATTGAATAATGTGAGTGTGGGTAATTAGCATGGAGTATTTGATTTGTGTGGGTGAGATTCGTGGTGCCCGTTGATAATTGGAGTAGGGAGGCAGGAAGGAGTTATTCAATTACTAATTTTGATGGTTTTGGATTTATTATTATTTTTTGTCTTACGTACAAGGGCAATTGGGCGTATGATCTAGTTAGAGTGAGACAGTAAGTATATAGATACGTTAGATCAGTTATTGAACCATTTATATTATTTGTAGCTTGTGGATTTGAGGAGAAAGAATTTTTGGAATAATACTAGCTGAGTTGTGACCGCCTTGAGAGGTAAGGACGTTTTAACCTTTTCACCTTTAAGTAAATAACATGTTTGGTTTAAATTATATTTTTGAAACGAGTTTATAATTATTTTGTCAATGGTGAATTTTTTTGATATTCTTGTGATATTATGGATATTGGAACTTTGTGACACAAGTCACGTATTGGTATTATCTTGGTACAACTTTTTTGTGGTTATAACAGACTCTGGGAGCTCTGTTGGTCTATGAGGTTAAGGTGCGTCTGAGACGTCCCTGGGATTTCGTCCCGAAACTGAACTCTTGGCCCGAGTTGTGTTAAGTGGGGTTTTCCGGCCCCCACTTGCTAGGTAGTTAGACTTTCTCCTTTGGCAGCCTCATCCTACTGACTACCCAAATGTGAGTAGTGCGCACTATAATAAGTCTAGCTAAGCATAGGTGGTACCTCTAGATCGATCATGCAAAAGGGTAGAACCTTGGCACACAGGTGGTGACAATATAGTTTGGTTGGTTTTGGTTTTGACTACTGTTTTCACAATATTTTTGGTTTGGTATCGAGACGGTGATATTTAACTCTGATTTCAGTTTACTACAAATTATAATTATTGTTTTAAGTTTTCAATATAATATATTTTACTCAGCTTTGCTGACGTCCTTTTGTTTTGGGTCGTTCCCCGGCTGGAACCTGTACCTATTTGTGTTTTGGGTACAGTTGATAGGTCCACTTAATATGCTTCATGGGTGCATTTGGTTCGGGATGCTGAGCGAGGAAAGATTTTATTATTTAACATTCACCTCCGAACTATTTATATTTATGTTGAATTTTGGTTTGAAGTTGTTTTAAACCGTTTTGGATTTTGTGGAACTTAAGTCTTCCGCTGCAACGTTTTCGCTTAATTATTTATCGGATTTATATTTCTTTTAAATTCTTATATTATTCTTTTGCCTTGCACTTGGCCTTGTGAGCTAAGTGCGGAGTAACAGTTTTAATTTTTCCTATTTTATTCTTTTATTTTGGTCGCAAAAATCTAGGATTGTTACAGTTGGTATCAAAGCAATAGGTCTTTCCGAAAAGTTTTGCAAAATTTGAAATGGTTTAAAACAAAAAACTACTACCTTTATAAAAAAAATCTTTCTTTCTAAACCGAGAGTGTTGGGTGGATCGGGTGCATTGCATACGCATAATTATGTTATTTGTGTGTGTGTGTGTGTATGTATATATATATATATATATATATATATATTTGTCATGGTTTAGTACTGTTAATACCTTGCCTAAGTAAATTGTGATAGTGATAAATGCTACGTATTTACATTAATATTTGCGATTGAACCTTCTTGTGCTTGGACTTAATAGAATATTGTTTACATCTATTGTAGCAATGTCTCGAGGAAATGAAAACAATTATATGGCCGCTATGATGGTACAATTGTTAGCTCAGAATGCAGCTCTTGTCCAAGCTGTGCAACTGTTGTTACCCGGAATATGAATGATAGAGTTGAGAATGATACTGATTCTACACCCACTGTTGCTGGAATGTCTGAAGCGGTACAGAAGAAGAAACCGCCGACCTTTACTGGGAAAGGGGATCCTAATGAGTTAGATAATTGGGTTAGGGAGATGGAGAAAAAATTTCTGGTTGTAGGGTGTCCACATGAATTTCAGGCTAGGATCGTTGTTTTCTATTTGAAAGAAGAGGCGGACATTTGGTGGCAGACTGTTAAAGAGGACTTTATGAAACCAAATAGAATAAGAAATCCTAATGGCACACACACACTACATGATAAAGACTGGGATACTCTTAAGGAAATATTAGAAGCAGAATTTTTCCCAGAACATGTGAAACATCAAAAATTAGCTGAATTTGGAGACCTAAAACAAACTGATAAGATGAGTGTGAAAGGCATTTATAATAAATTTATTGAGCATAGTCGTTTTGTTAAAGAGCTAGTGCCAACTGAGGGGTTTAAAGCATCTAGGTTTGAGGATAAGTTACATTGGAAGATTAAGGGTAGGTTTGCTTGAGAGACATTCACTTCATTAAGAGATGTTTATGCTAGGGCTGTTAATATTGAGAGGAGTAACCAGAAGATGGAGACTGAGATGGTAAGTATTGGGACGAAGAAGAGGGAGTTTCAAGGGAGTCAATCAGACACCCCAGCGAAGAGAGGGAGTTTCTATACTAATAATAACACCCAACACAAGTCCCGATCTCTTGGAGGGAATGGGAAAGAGGAAGGTAATAGCTGGAGAGGTAAAAACCAGGGAACAACTAATGACTTTACCCCACATTACTACTATAAGATATGCAAGGGAGATCACCCAGGAATTGAGTGTCAGGGAAATAAGGTGAGATGCTACTGGTGCGGGAAGTTAGGACATCGAGAATTCGAGTGTAGAAACAAGAAGGCGGGGAAACCTCGTGCTACGCAATCTGCTAGTGTGATAAGTGTAGTTTGTAGTGCCTATTTTGTTGTGTTTGGTCCCTTTTCACCTTGTGAAATCGCTGTTTGGAGCGGTTTCTGGGCAACTCATGCTTCCTTTAGTTCGTTTTAGGTTCCCGAGACCATTCATGAAGAATTGGAACAATTCCAACTCGTTTCATACACTTTTGGAGCCAACGAAGAGGAGGAACGATCACTCGGTGCCTTGGATTCGATCCCGAGACCTTGGGATCCATTTCCGAGCCCCTTAGACTCGATCCCGAGCCCCGAGAATCGACGAGAAGCTCATGAGAAGCAAGGAGGGACCAAAAAGATCATATTCGAGGCCTACAAGACCCTTCCCGAGCGGGATAGTAGCCTTCCCGACCGGGAAATGGTGTACAAAATAAGCGGCCCCTGTTTTGGGTCCGTCCCGGTCGGGACCACTCCATCCCGGACGGGAGCGTACCGTCCCGGTCGGGATGACCCTGCTGCAGCTCGTGTTTGTTTCTTTTCTCCTCCTTCATTCTTGTAACCTTATAAATACTCCTCCCTTGTATTGTTTAAGCATCCTACATTACCCTAGACTATCTTAGGCCTCTCTACATTGTTTAAACCCTAGATTTAGTTCTCCTCTCATTAGCTTAATCTTCCTTTAAACTTTTGTTAATCTTAGATTAGTCTAGCAATTAGTCTTGTATTAAGGAGATTCTTGAAGACTCATCCAAGATTGACAACCTTGGAGATTATTTGGGTTTCTTATTAATTCAAGTTCTCATCTTTTTCATCCTCTTGTAGTTGGTATAATCTCTTTTCTCTTGTTCTTCGTTTATTTATCAAGTTTGAATCTTTACATATTGTTCATTGTTCTTGTTTGTTCATAATGGATGTTTTGATTATTATGTTTATTTCTCTTGCTAGTCTTAGTTTAGATTTAATTATGAGTGAGTAGATTCCTTGTGGGGTTAGTAGGAGGATTGAATGTGTATTATGGGTGATTAGGGCTTGATTTTGGGTAAAGGTAATTTCTTTGTTGCTAGTCATGTGTTGGGCACACTATGTGTTTGTTGTATTGCTTGTGTGGGTAGTAGTGACCAATGCTTCTCATACTTGTGTTCCTCTCCTCATTGTTTGACTAATATGTGATTGAATCCTTGTGTTTTGAGTAGCATCTAGCATGAGTGTTCGGGTCTAGTCTTATACACGAGAGTGCGGACTTAGGATTTGGCGCGAGAGCGCAAACCGACCCTAGTAACTAAGAGACACCTACACCCTTGATTACCCAATCATCCTACCACATTTATGAACCCGACCTAACCCTACTCCCTTTCTTATTGATTCATCCTTCTAGTTAGTCATCATTTCTCTAGTTCATTGCTTAGTTAATATTTAGTTGTTTCATTTAGCTTATATTGTTAGTCCATTTTAGTCACCTCCAACCACCATAGTTTGTCAATTATCATCTTCTTTGTGTTTGTTTGCGACTTAGCCTTGTTATTAAGTCAACCTAGTCTAGACAATCTATAACCGTCTTCGTGGACACGACCCGACTTACCCTAGCTACCCACTAGAATTAGTTGGACTCTATTTGTTGGTTGGGAACCACGGCAAATCCTTACCATCAATTTGGCGCCGTTGCCGGGGACGGTGCATTGTTTAGACTTAGTTTGCTTATAGCTAGACTTAGTTACCCTCCTTGTGCTCTTTTTATCTCGTGTACATATTTTAGGCTTTTTCTTTGTTTTTATCACTTTCTTTTCTCTTTGTCTTTCGTTGTGTTCGTTTATTGTCTTTGCCTAGTGCCCATAAAGCACTAGGTGTTCTCACGTTTGTTCGAGTGTGTAGTGTATGCCTAGGAGGAGAGGCGATTTCTTTCTCTTCAATCTAGAGCCGGAAAGACTCTTTAGAGCCTTTCGCCAACGGACAATTGATCGGGTTAGAATCTCTCAACCAAGTGCTAGCAATACCAATCAAGAACAAGCTCAAGGATCCGACTTAGACGAATCACCGCGAGAGACCACCGGAGGGATCTTCATCAATCCCTTCGGTACTTCTTCACCTAGTTCTCCTTCTACATCTACTTCAACACCGTCTATACCATCATCTCCCGCATATCCAACAATGCCTAAGTTCTCTTCTCATTCAACCTTTACGGAAGACATTTTGCCCGGTCCAACCGTTTTACCGGAGGCATATACCGGCAACTTTGTGGCAAAAACGCAATTCATCCAATTGGTCGAGAGAAGTCAATTTAGTGGGTTACCAACCGAAGATCCTCGTCAACACATGGAAACCTTTTCGGATTATTGCGATGCTATCTCACAAACGGGAATAACCCAAGACCAAATCCGGTGGGTGTTATTTCCATTCTCTCTAATCGGTAAGGCTAAGCAATGGTTCAAGGGGTTAGACAAGGCGACTCTTGGTATTGATACTTGGAAGAAGCTAGCCTTAGCTTTCTACCAACAATTTTATCCCCCGGAGAAGACAAATCTATTGAGAGCCTCTATCACGGGATTCCAACAACGTGATGAAGAAAGCCTCTATGAATCGTGGGAAAGATTCAAAGCCTTGATCCGCTCTTGTCCTCACCATGGTTTATCACAATGGTTCCTAGTTCAACAGTTTTGGAACGGGTTATATGAAGACTCAAGGGCCATTCTAAATATGGGATCGAATGGAAGGTTTACCGAGGTGGATGATGACCAAACTTGGTCAAGAATCGAGGAGATGGCAGTGCACAACTCCCAATACTCAAGGCCTAGAAAGGCGAATCGAGGAGGTAGGCACGAGATTGATGCCATCACACAATTAAGCATTGATCTTGGAGCTCAACTAAAAACCCACATGGAATCTATTGACAAGAAGCTCCAAAGTCATTTTGATCAAGGTCAAAGTGCAAGTGCCTCCCACCAACATTCTACTCATCAAGTTAATGCTTTGGGAGTTGTATCTCCTACACCTTATTATGGGATGTGCGATATTTGCGAGATAGTTGGACATGAGCCTATACATTGTCGAGGTAGTATTGAGCAAGTGAACGCCTTTCAAGCGTTCAAGCAAGGTGCCCCTTATCCTAATATGTTCCAAGCTTCCCATCAAGCTTCCCAACAACACTCTCTACAACCCCGTCCATATGGGCCACCTCTCTTAAGGGACAACAATAAAGGTTACCAAGGTTATGTGGGTAACCCACGGCCATTCAACAATTTCAAGCAACATAACCAAGGTACCTTCAACAACAATCAAGGGTTCCAACAAGGGAACTTCAATCAAGGTGGTTTTCAAGGAAACCAACATAATCAAGGACACCAAAACTACAACCATGGCAACAATCAAGGCCTTAATCAAGGAAACTCTCATGGGTTCCAAGGGAACCATCAACAACAACAAGGGGCTCAAGGTGCCCGACAAGAAAGTAAGCCAAGGAGCCGGTCTTCTATTCATGATTATGGCATTCCTCTAGCCATCACCGATACTCCACACAATCAAAAATCTCCACCTCGAGATTTTGATACACAAAAGCAAATGATGGAGTTGCAAAGAAGCCAAATGGAGATACAAAGATCCCAACAAGAACTTATTGCCCAACTTCAAATGGAAACCAAGGAAACAAGAACTCATCTCAAGATACTCGAAACTCAACTAGCTCAAGTTGCTTCGGGTAGTTCTTCAAGACAAAGGGGACAACTACCTCCTCAAGGTGAACCGGCGAAATTTGAACATGTGAATGCTATTACCTTGAGGAGTGGTTCTTCTTATGACTCCCCCGTGTTTCCTAGTGAGCAAGAACATGCCATGGAAGAAGTTGTATCTCCATCTCAAGATAAAGCAAGTTTAGGAAATCCAATGGAGGAGCAAGTCTTGTGGGAGATTGAGAAACCCCATGAAGACAAGCTTCCCCCACTTCAAGGAAAAGACAAGGGTAAAGGGAAAATGTCATGTGAGAAGTCCAACCTTAATGAGCAAGACAAGGTGCATATCAAGTTGCCTTTCCCAACAAGGCAAATGAAGACCAAGGTGGATGTTCAATATGACAAATTCCTTAATATTGTGAAGAAATTGGATATGAGTGTCCCGTTTACCGAGCTACTTACCCAAATCCCGACATATGGAAGATTCATGAAAGAAATCTTGGCTAGGAAGAGATCCGTCGACAAGGAAGAGACTATAGCGTTCACAAGAGTGGTGAGCGAGCTTATTCAAGGTTCTACGCTTTCCAAGTTGAAGGATCCGGGTAGTTTCTCGATTCCGTGCACCATAGGCAACTTCAAGATCGAGAGGGCACTATGTGATTTGGGTGCGAGTGTAAGCATCATTCCCTATTCCATTTGTGAGCGACTTGGGATGAAGGAGCTCAACTGTACTTCCATTACACTCCAAATGGCCGATAGTTCTCTCAACCGACCATTGGGCTTATTGGAAGATTTGCCAATAAGAATCGGGAAGTACTTCATTCCGGTCGACTTCCTAGTGCTCAACATGCCGGAAGATGATATCACTCCCATTATCCTTGAGCGCCCATTTCTACATACCGCCGGTGCTATGATTGATTTGAAGAATGGTAGGATCATGATAAGTGTAGTTTGTAGTGCCTATTTTGTTGTGTTTGGTCCCTTTTTACCTTGTGAAATCGCTCTTTGGAGCGGTTTTTGGGCTACTCATGCTTCCTTTAGTTCGTTTTAGGTTCCCGAGACCGTTTATGGAGAATTGGAACGATTCCGGCTCGTTTCATACACTTTTGGAGCCAACGAAGAGAAGGAACGATCATTCGCTGCCTTAGGTTCGATCCCGAGACCTTGGGACCCATTCCCGAGCCCCTTAGACTCGATCCCGAGCACCGAGAGTCGATGAGAAGCCCATGAGAAGCAAGGAGGGATCTTAATGATCATATTTGAGGCCTACAAGACCCATCATGGTCGAGATAAGAGCCGTCATGGTCGGGACGAAGAGTACAAGCAAAACCGAGCTACTGAAGTGGCATCTCGGCCGAGACCACTACCATCTCGGTCGAGACCACTTCATCTCGGTCGAGATGTCCCCTTCTCGCCCGAGATGGAGCACTGGCAGACCCGCGTCACTTCTTTTATTCTCCTTCATTCTTGTAACCTTATAAATACTTCCCCCTTGTTTTGTTTAAGCATCTGACATTACCCTAGCTTATTTTAGACTCTCTACATTGTTCTAAACCCTAGATTTAGTTCTCCTCTCATTAGCTTAATCTCTCTTTAAACTTTAGTTAATCTTAGTTTAATCTAGTGGATTAGTCTTGTATTAAGGGATTTCTTCAAGATTCATCCAAGATTGACATCCTTGGGAGTTTCATTTGGGTTTATCTTTTCAATACAAGTTCTCATCTTTTGTTATCCTTGTTAGTAGGTATAATCTCTTTTATCTTGTTCTTTGTTTATTTAATCAAGTTTGAATCTTTACTTATTGTTCATTGTTCTTGTTTGTTCTTAATGGATGTTTTAATTATTATGTTGATTTCTCTTGTTAGTCTTAGAGTTAGTTTCATAATGTGTGAGTAGACTCCTTGTGGGGTTAGTAGGGGGATTAAGTGTGGATTATGGGTGATTAGGGCTTGATTATGGGTAAAGGTGATTCCTTTGTTGCTAGTCACTTGTTGGGCACTCTATGTGTTTGTTGTATTGCTTGTGTGGGTTGTAGTGGCCAATGCTTCTCATACTTGTCTTCCTCTCCTCATTGTTTGACTAATATGTGATTGAATCCTTGTGTTTTGAGTAGCATCTAGCATGAGTGTTCGGGTCTAGTCTTATACACGAGAGTGCGGACTTAGGATTTGGCGCGAGAGCGCAAACCGACCCTAGTAACTAAGAGACACCTACACCCTTGATTACCCAATCATCCTACCACATTTATGAACCCGACCTAACCCTACTCCCTTTCTTATTGATTCATCCTTCTAGTTAGTCATCATTTCTCTAGTTCATTGCTTAGTTAATATTTAGTTGTTTCATTTAGCTTATATTATATCTAGTTCATTGTTAGTCCATTTTAGTCACCTCCAACCACCATAGTTTGTCAATTATCATCTTCTTTGTGTTTGTTTGCGACTTAGCCTTGTTATTAAGTCAACCTAGTCTAGACAATCTATAACCGTCTTCGTGGACACGACCCGACTTACCCTAGCTACCCACTAGAATTAGTTGGACTCTATTTGTTGGTTGGGAACCACGGCAAATCCTTACCATCAATTTGGCGCCGTTGCCGGGGACGGTGCATTGTTTAGACTTAGTTTGCTTATAGCTAGACTTAGTTACCCTCCTTGTGCTCTTTTTATCTCGTGTACATATTTTAGGCTTTTTCTTTGTTTTTATCACTTTCTTTTCTCTTTGTCTTTCGTTGTGTTCGTTTATTGTCTTTGCCTAGTGCCCATAAAGCACTAGGTGTTCTCACGTTTGTTCGAGTGTGTAGTGTATGCCTAGGAGGAGAGGCGATTTCTTTCTCTTCAATCTAGAGCCGGAAAGACTCTTTAGAGCCTTTCGCCAACGGACAATTGATCGGGTTAGAATCTCTCAACCAAGTGCTAGCAATACCAATCAAGAACAAGCTCAAGGATCCGACTTAGACGAATCACCGCGAGAGACCACCGGAGGGATCTTCATCAATCCCTTCGGTACTTCTTCACCTAGTTCTCCTTCTACATCTACTTCAACACCGTCTATACCATCATCTCCCGCATATCCAACAATGCCTAAGTTCTCTTCTCATTCAACCTTTACGGAAGACATTTTGCCCGGTCCAACCGTTTTACCGGAGGCATATACCGGCAACTTTGTGGCAAAAACGCAATTCATCCAATTGGTCGAGAGAAGTCAATTTAGTGGGTTACCAACCGAAGATCCTCATCAACACATGGAAACCTTTTCGGATTATTGCGATGCTATCTCACAAACGGGAATAACCCAAGACCAAATCCGGTGGGTGTTATTTCCATTCTCTCTAATCGGTAAGGCTAAGCAATGGTTCAAGGGGTTAGACAAGGCGACTCTTGGTATTGATACTTGGAAGAAGCTAGCCTTAGCTTTCTACCAACAATTTTATCCCCCGGAGAAGACAAATCTATTGAGAGCCTCTATCACGGGATTCCAACAACGTGATGAAGAAAGCCTCTATGAATCGTGGGAAAGATTCAAAGCCTTGATCCGCTCTTGTCCTCACCATGGTTTATCACAATGGTTCCTAGTTCAACAGTTTTGGAACGGGTTATATGAAGACTCAAGGGTCATTCTAAATATGGGATCGAATGGAAGGTTTACCGAGGTGGATGATGACCAAACTTGGTCAAGAATCGAGGAGATGGCAGTGCACAACTCCCAATACTCAAGGCCTAGAAAGGCGAATCGAGGAGGTAGGCACGAGATTGATGCCATCACACAATTAAGCATTGATCTTGGAGCTCAACTAAAAACCCACATGGAATCTATTGACAAGAAGCTCCAAAGTCATTTTGATCAAGGTCAAAGTGCAAGTGCCTCCCACCAACATTCTACTCATCAAGTTAATGCTTTGGGAGTTGTATCTCCTACACCTTATTATGGGATGTGCGATATTTGCGAGATAGTTGGACATTAGCCTATACATTGTCGAGGTAGTATTGAGCAAGTGAACGCCTTTCAAGCGTTCAAGCAAGGTGCCCCTTATCCTAATATGTTCCAAGCTTCCCATCAAGCTTCCCAACAACACTCTCTACAACCCCGTCCATATGGGCCACCTCTCTTAAGGGACAACAATAAAGGTTACCAAGGTTATGTGGGTAACCCACGGCCATTCAACAATTTCAAGCAACATAACCAAGGTACCTTCAACAACAATCAAGGGTTCCAACAAGGGAACTTCAATCAAGGTGGTTTTCAAGGAAACCAACATAATCAAGGACACCAAAACTACAACCATGGCAACAATCAAGGCCTTAATCAAGGAAACTCTCATGGGTTCCAAGGGAACCATCAACAACAACAAGGGGCTCAAGGTGCCCGACAAGAAAGTAAGCCAAGGAGCCGGTCTTCTATTCATGATTATGGCATTCCTCTAGCCATCACCGATACTCCACACAATCAAAAATCTCCACCTCGAGATTTTGATACACAAAAGCAAATGATGGAGTTGCAAAGAAGCCAAATGGAGATACAAAGATCCCAACAAGAACTTATTGCCCAACTTCAAATGGAAACCAAGGAAACAAGAACTCATCTCAAGATACTCGAAACTCAACTAGCTCAAGTTGCTTCGGGTAGTTCTTCAAGACAAAGGGGACAACTACCTCCTCAAGGTGAACCGGCGAAATTTGAACATGTGAATGCTATTACCTTGAGGAGTGGTTCTTCTTATGACTCCCCCGTGTTTCCTAGTGAGCAAGAACATGCCATGGAAGAAGTTGTATCTCCATCTCAAGATAAAGCAAGTGTAGGAAATCCAATGGAGGAGCAAGTCTTGTGGGAGATTGAGAAACCCCATGAAGACAAGCTTCCCCCACTTCAAGGAAAAGACAAGGGTAAAGGGAAAATGTCATGTGAGAAGTCCAACCTTAATGAGCAAGACAAGGTGCATATCAAGTTGCCTTTCCCAACAAGGCAAATGAAGACCAAGGTGGATGTTCAATAAGACAAATTCCTTAATATTGTGAAGAAATTGGATATGAGTGTCCCGTTTACCGAGCTACTTACCCAAATCCCGACATATGGAAGATTCATGAAAGAAATCTTGGCTAGGAAGAGATCCGTCGACAAGGAAGAGACTATAGCGTTCACAAGAGTGGTGAGCGAGCTTATTCAAGGTTCTACGCTTTCCAAGTTGAAGGATCCGGGTAGTTTCTCGATTCCGTGCACCATAGGCAACTTCAAGATCGAGAGGGCACTATGTGATTTGGGTGCGAGTGTAAGCATCATTCCCTATTCCATTTGTGAGCGACTTGGGATGAAGGAGCTCAACTGTACTTCCATTACACTCCAAATGGCCGATAGTTCTCTCAACCGACCATTGGGCTTATTGGAAGATTTGCCAATAAGAATCGGGAAGTACTTCATTCCGGTCGACTTCCTAGTGCTCAACATGCCGGAAGATGATATCACTCCCATTATCCTTGAGCGCCCATTTCTACATACCGCCGGTGCTATGATTGATTTGAAGAATGGTAGGATCATGATAAGTGTAGTTTGTAGTGCCTATTTTGTTGTGTTTGGTCCCTTTTTACCTTGTGAAATCGCTCTTTGGAGCGGTTTTTGGGCTACTCATGCTTCCTTTAGTTCGTTTTAGGTTCCCGAGACCGTTTATGGAGAATTGGAACGATTCCGGCTCGTTTCATACACTTTTGGAGCCAACGAAGAGAAGGAACGATCATTCGCTGCCTTAGGTTCGATCCCGAGACCTTGGGACCCATTCCCGAGCCCCTTAGACTCGATCCCGAGCACCGAGAGTCGATGAGAAGCCCATGAGAAGCAAGGAGGGATCTTAATGATCATATTTGAGGCCTACAAGACCCATCATGGTCGAGATAAGAGCCGTCATGGTCGGGACGAAGAGTACAAGCAAAACCGAGCTACTGAAGTGGCATCTCGGCCGAGACCACTACCATCTCGGTCGAGACCACTTCATCTCGGTCGAGATGTCCCCTTCTCGCCCGAGATGGAGCACTGGCAGACCCGCGTCACTTCTTTTATTCTCCTTCATTCTTGTAACCTTATAAATACTTCCCCCTTGTTTTGTTTAAGCATCTGACATTACCCTAGCTTATTTTAGACTCTCTACATTGTTCTAAACCCTAGATTTAGTTCTCCTCTCATTAGCTTAATCTCTCTTTAAACTTTAGTTAATCTTAGTTTAATCTAGTGGATTAGTCTTGTATTAAGGGATTTCTTCAAGATTCATCCAAGATTGACATCCTTGGGAGTTTCATTTGGGTTTATCTTTTCAATACAAGTTCTCATCTTTTGTTATCCTTGTTAGTAGGTATAATCTCTTTTATCTTGTTCTTTGTTTATTTAATCAAGTTTGAATCTTTACTTATTGTTCATTGTTCTTGTTTGTTCTTAATGGATGTTTTAATTATTATGTTGATTTCTCTTGTTAGTCTTAGAGTTAGTTTCATAATGTGTGAGTAGACTCCTTGTGGGGTTAGTAGGGGGATTAAGTGTGGATTATGGGTGATTAGGGCTTGATTATGGGTAAAGGTGATTCCTTTGTTGCTAGTCACTTGTTGGGCACTCTATGTGTTTGTTGTATTGCTTGTGTGGGTTGTAGTGGCCAATGCTTCTCATACTTGTCTTCCTCTTCTCATTGTGTGACTAATTTGTGATTGAATCCATGTGTTTTGAGTAGCATCTAGCATGAGTGTTCGGGTCTAGTCTTTGACACGAGAGCGCGGACTTAGGCTTTGGCGCGAGAGCGCAAACCGACCTTAGTAACTTAGTGGCACCTACACCCTTGATTACCCAATCATCTTACCACATTTATGAACCCGACCTAATCCTACTCCCTTCCATATTTGATTCATCCTTCTAGTTAGTCATCATTTCTCTAGTTCGTTGCTTAGTTAATCTTTAGTTGTTTCATTTAGCTCATATCATACATAGTACATTGTTAGTCCATTTTCGTCACCTTCAACCATCGTAGTTTGTCAAATATCGTCTTCTTTGTGTTGTTTTGGTAGCCTAGTCTCGTTTTAGGTAGACCTAGTCTAGACATTACATAACCGTCTCCATGGACACGACCCGAATTACCCTAGCTACCCACTAGGATTAGTTGGTTAATTACTTGACGATGGGGGACGCGGCAAATCCTTACCATCAATTTGGCGCCGTTGCCGGGGACGGTGTATTGTTTAGACTTAGTTTGCTTATTAGCTAGACTTAGTTACCCTTCTTTGTGTTCTTTCTCTATCACTTGTGCATATTTGTTAGGCTTTTTCTTTGTTTTTATCATTTTCTTTCTTCTTTGTCTCCCGTTGTGCTTGTTTATTGTCTTTGCCTAGTGCCCATAAAGCACTAGGTGTTCTTACGTTTGTTCGAGTGTGTAGTGTATGCCTAGGAGGGGAGGCGATTTCTTTCTCTTCAATCCAGAGCCGGAAAGACTCTTTAGAGCCCTTCGCCAACGGACGATTTAACGGGTTAGAATCTCTCAACCAAGTGCTAGCAATACCAATCGAGAACAAGCTCAAGGTTCTGACTTGAACGAGATACCTCGAGAGACGGCCGAAGGGAATTTCATCAATCCTTTCGGTAATTCTAGTCCTAGTTCTCCTTCTACATCTACATCAACACCGTCTACACCAACATCTCCTGCATATCCAATCATGCCTAAGTTCTCTTCTCATTCAACCTTCACGGAAGATGTCTTGCCAGGACCGAGTACTTTACCGGATACATATACCGGAAATTTCGTGGCAAAGACACAATTCATCCAACTTGTGGAGAGAAATCAATTTAGTGGTTTGCCCACCGAAGACCCGCACCAACACATGGAGACCTTCTCCGATTATTGCGATGCTATCTCACAAACCGGGATTACTCAAGATCAAATCTGTTGGGTACTTTTCCCATTCTCTCTCATTGGAAAAGCGAAGCAATGGATCAAGAGTCTCGATAGGGCAACCATGGGTATTGATACTTGGAAGAAACTTGCATTGGCGTTCTACCAAAAGTTTTACCCTCCGGAGAAGACAAATTTGGTAAGGGCCTCCATCACCAGTTTCCAACAACGGGATGAGGAGAGCCTTTATGAAGCTTGGGAACGATTCAAATCTTTGGTTAGATCGTGCCCCCACCATGGACTTTCACAATGGTTCTTAGTCCAACAGTTTTGGAACGGTCTATATGAGGACTCAAGAGCTATACTCAATATGGGCTCCAATGGTAGGTTTACCGAGGTCGATGACGATCAAACTTGGGTAAGAATCGAGGAGATGGCGGTGCACAACTCCCAATACACAAGGCCTAGAAAGGCGAATCGAGGAGGTAGGCATGGGGTCGATGCCATTACACAACTAAGCATTGATCTTGGAGCTCAATTAAAAACTCACATGGAGACTATTGACAAGAAGCTCCAAAGCCACCTCAATCAAGTTCAAAGCACTAGTTCCTCCAACCAACAGTCGATTCATGAAGTTAATGCTTTGGGAGTTGTGTCTCCTACACCTTATTATGGGATGTGCGATATTTGCGGGATAGTTGGACATGAGCCTCTACATTGTCGGGGTAGTATTGAGCAAGTGAACGTCTTTCAAGCGTTCAAGCAAGGTGCCCCTTATCCTAATATGTTCCAAGCTTCCCAACAACAATCTCTACAACACCGTCCATATGTGCCACCTCCCTTAAGGGACAACAACCAAGGTTACCAAGGTTATATGGGCAACCCAAGTCCATTCAACAATTTCAAGCAACATAACCAAGGTAATTTCAACAACAATCAAGGGTTCCAACAAGGGAACTTAAATCAAGGTGGTTTCCAAGGAAACCAACACAATCAAGGATATCAAAACAACCAAGGTAACACTCAAGGCCTTAATCAAGGCAACTCTCATGGGTTCCAAGGGAACCGTCAACAACAACAACAAAGCAAGCAAAGGAGCCGGTCTCCTACTTATGACTATGTTATTCCTCTAGCCATCACCGATACTCCGCATAATCCACAATCTCCACCTAGAGATTTCGACATGCAAAAATCTATGTTGGATGTGCAAAAGAGTAACCAAGAATTGCAAAGAAGCCAAATGGAGATGGTAAGAAACCAACAAGAGTTCTTTGCTCATCTTCAAAGGGAGAACATAGCAAGAGATGCTCACATGAAGATGCTTGAGACTCAAATAGCTCAAGTTGCTTCGGGAAGCTCTTCAAGACAAAAGGGGCAACTACCTCCTCAAGGTGAAACGGCTAAATTTGAGCATGTAAATGCTATTACCACGAGGAGTGGTTCATCTTATGATTCCCCATTATCCCCTAATGAGCAAGAACATGCCATGGGAGAAGTTGTACCCCCCCTCTCAAGATAAAGCAAGCTTTGGAAATCCAATGGAGGAGCAAGTCTTGTGGGAGATTGAGAAACCCCATGAAGACAAGCTTTCCCCACTTCAAGGAAAAGACAAGGGTAAAGGGAAAATGTCATGTGAGAAATCCAACCTTAATGAGCAAGACAAGGTGCATATCAAGTTGCCTTTCCCAACAAGGCAAATGAGAACCAAGGTGCAATATGACAAGTTCCTTAATATTGTGAAGAAATTGGATGTGAGTGTCCCATTTACCGAGCTACTTACCCAATCACGGCATATGGAAGATTCATGAAAGAAATCTTGGCTAGAAAGAGGTCCATCGACAAGGAAGAGACCATAGCGTTCACAAGAGTGGTGAACAAGCTTATTCAAGGTTCTACGCTTCCCAAGTTGAAGGATCCGGGTAGTTTCTCGATCCTGTGAACCATAGGCAACTTCAAGATTGAGAAAGCACTATGTGATTTGGGCGCGAGTGTAAGCATTATTCCCTATTCCATTTGTGAGCGACTTGGGATGAAGGAGCTCAAGTGTACTTCCATTACACTCCAAATGGCCGATAGTTCACTCAACCGACCATTGGGAATATTGGAATATGTGCCAATAAGAATCGGGAAGTACTTCATTCCGGTCGACTTCCTAGTGCTCGATATGCCGGAAGATGCTATCACTCCCATTATCCTTGGGTGCCTATTTCTACATACCGTCGGTGCTATGATCGATGTGAAGAATGGTAGGATCACATTTGAGTTAGGCGACGAGAAGCTCGTGTTTGACTTCCAAGGCAACACCTCGCTTACTAATGATGAGTCTTGTAAGATGATCCATGCCACGAAAGACTTTGATCTAGGGGATGAGTCGGGGAAAAGCTTGAAGAAAAACTTCTACGGAATTGAAGATGATGATTCCGAGCTTGGGGCGGATGAATGCCCATATCATGAGTTTGAAGACAAGTTACAAAACAAGAAGAAAGATGAGCCTCCCTTGGGGCCACATGAAGATAGATGGACGTTTGGGTATATACCGAAGGATCGCAAGTACAAGTTCAAGCCATTGAACTTAGTAGATCGGGATGCCTCGGAAACGTCGAGACAAGGTTGTGAAGAACCTTAGAGTGTGGATGGTTATACCACAAGCTTGATTGAAGACTTTCCAAGAGCCTTCGATTTGTTTCTTCGTGCCCTTGATGGCGATGGATTTATCCTTAGTATTGTTGAAAAAGAATTGAAGAAGGCACCATCCTTGGTTTGACGGAGTTCCAAAAGAACCGTCTCATTGTATATATATCTTTCTCTTATCCTTTTGAGTTTTTGTGAAACCCTTTTAATTTGGTATTTTGATGAGTGATGTGAGGGAGGGATATTGATGAATGTTATTGAGTTTATTTGATAGGTTGATTGTGAAGATGAAGCATTGAGAGTTGTTGATGATAGAAGCTTGGATTTGGGCATAGGAGTCGGTTTTTGAAGCTTTTGACAAGCTTTTGGGGACGAGATTTTAGATCTCGATGTATTAGTTGTCATGTGGGAGAAGCTTTCATGAAGATTGAAGAGGTATATGAGTCATCCCGGCCGAGAAAGACTTCATCTCGACCGAGATGAAGTGTGCGAGAAAGTTGGAGCTACTGCATGTCCATCTCGGCCGAGAAGGAGTTCATCTCGCCCGAGAAGGTATCTTCCCGACCGAGATGGGATCATCTCGCCCGAGATGAGGCCCAGCTCCCCCATTTCGTTTCCTCTTCGACATTTGAGCCCACCCAACCACTTTATACCCCCTCCCAACCTCCCTACTCACCCTTGCAACTATCATATGACCCCTACACTCCATATACATACCCTCACCTCATCTTATCTTCACTACACACCGACTTTCACATCAAATCACACCTCCTACTACCTTTGTACTTCAACCATGCGGTACTATCAAGTTTGAAGTGGAATGACAATGACGAAGACTAGCTATGTGCCGATATCGAACTATGAGACGATGGAGCGAGTGAGTTGCTAACCGATTGGTACGGCAACTATCCTTTCTTTTCCGTATTTTATTGCTTATCTTCCTTTGTTTGTTCCCTTCCCCTTATACACCTTTGTGTCATGGTGGCCCTCGGGGACTTGGTAGTCATTGCTCCCGACTCTCGATGACGTGATTACATCGAGAGTCATTTCAAAATCCAAATTTACAAGAGTTTTCACTTTTTCTTTGATTTTACTTTCTTTTTAGGATTTAGTCGGATTCGGGCGGAATCCGGGCAAGGTGACTTGATTACACCTAGTCCTCCCCTCCCATTTCCTTTTATTTCCTTGTTTTTATTTCTTCCCCCATCCATATCTTTTCTCGTCTCGGCCCATGGTGACTTGACTACACCCCGGTCGGACACATTCTACCCTTTTCTCCGCTTTCTTTTTGATTTTTAGCTTTATTTTTTTTAGTTTTCTTTTCTTTTCTTTAGTGTCTCCATACACTACGATCGAGCATGAAGACATTGCTCGGTTTAAGTGTGGGGGAGCGATATCCTATCGTAGTTAGTTTTATTTTCGTAGTTTTTCGAAAAATCTTAAAAAATCCCTAAAAATTTGAAAAAAAATTTAAAAAAAAATCAAAAAGATTTTCTTTTGTGTGTTTTCCTTTTTATGTCGTTGTATCGTATATTTGTTTTGTTGTGCGTGTTTTGCCTCCCTTTTTCCTTGTAGGTCGCCTAATCGCCGTTAACTTTGGAAGGCTTTCAAGACATCCGGTAACGCCTTTTATCCCTTTTTCCTCTTTACCTCTTGTGATGTTCGGAGGAGATTTGTGATGATGTGTGCTCAGGTGGAGCTTTGTAAAGTTTGATGTTGGTTGGTTGCTTATTTAGAAATTCGGGATGGTGTTTGTTCTCTCTATATGTTTGTTTTGTTTTATTTTGTTTTGTTGCCTTTGTCTCTTTTTCTTTCGTTTTTGTCATGTCTTTGTTTTGTGATGTGTACTTATGTCTAGTGTGTAAAAAAAAGTTTTCGAAAACCCAGTTTTGAGGCTAGTGTGCAAGTGTTTACTTTCCCTTTCTAGTAGTATGAATCGAGTCTTGGACTTTAGTCTAGTAGAATGACCCTAAATCAATAGTTTCGTTGGTCCTTTACCTTGAGTCCACCTAGTCTACTAGGGATTTACTACGGGATTTGCATTTTGACCATTATGACCACCCACGGTGTGAAAAGGCCTTGGTTGCCGAGTCCCGTCCCTTAGGTGACCGTGTTCGGGATTGTTTGATTAGTCCAAGTTGTCCACCTTTTTGTGGGTTTGAAGGGGGATCGCGACTCCCGACATACCCATTCCCCTACCTCCTACACATATTCACAAAATAAAGTTGCAATTTGTTGAAATCTCTTTCTTAGTTGCAAAGAAATGCCTACAACTCAAATCTAGCCAAAAGGGCAAAGAAAAGAAAAAGAAAGAAAATGAAAGAAAGAAAAGATTGAAGAAAAATAAAAGGCACAAAAAGCCAAAAAGAAAATACAAAAGATGAAAAAGAAATGGCATAGCAACACACAAGGCAAAAACGCAAAAGAAAGAAAAATGCCAAAATAAAACCGTATCACAAAAAGAATCCCCACATCTCAAAAATAAGCCTTTTTGCCGACTATTGTCGTGAAGAGCCTACCAAAGGACCGAGTCCCTAGGAAGAATGATAGCGGTAATGGTCGGTCTTCCCTCATTTTGCAATATTATTCACCTTTTTACTTGGACTAGTTGAGCGGTTTTGGGCATGGGACGACCCTCTTGGCTCATCGCTAAAGGGGGCGGGGTCTCACTTATCTACAGTGTCGACTAACACCGTGGTTCATCCTTTTTCCATCCCGCCGATCGTCCCGTAGTACGTTCTTAGAAGGTTAGGAGGACCTAGGTAAGTTATCAACGTTTTTATTGCTTTGTTGTCATACTATTAGGGTTTAGTTCATTTCGATTTGTATTATTAGCTTGGGAACGTTGTCACTTGCCTTGAGTCCTAAACCAGCGTTTCTTTCACCACTTTTTAGAGGGAAGCGGTATTTGTTTCTTTTTGGGTGCAACCGATTACTTGTTTGCTTGTATGTTTATTTGTTTATGTGTTTTTGTGTTCGGTTGCATCCACAGTTTTGTCGCAAGACCTTACTTGCCTTGCGGAATGCACTTTTCCTCTAAGTGTACTCGCGTGAGTTGAAAGGGCGTAGGGTGCGCTAATACCCGCTCGGCTAGTTTAGTAGTTAGTTTGTGCTTACTCGAGGCCGAGTAAGGGTTAAGTGTGGGGGAGTTGATAAGTGTAGTTTGTAGTGCCTATTTTGTTGTGTTTGGTCCCTTTTTACCTTGTGAAATCGCTCTTTGGAGCTGTTTCTGGGCTACTCATGCTTCCTTTAGTTGGTTTTAGGTTCCCGAGACCGTTCATGGAGAATTGGAACGATTACGGCTCGTTTCATACACTTTTGGAGCCAACGAAGAGAAGGAACGATCATTCGGTGCCTTAGGTTCGATCCCGAGACCTTGGGACCCATTTCCGAGCCCCTTAGACTCGATCCCAAGCACCGAGAGTCGATGAGAAGCCCATGAGAAGCAAGTAAGGACCTTAATGATCATATTTGAGGCCTACAAGACCCATCATGGTCGAGATAAGAGCCGTCATGGTCGGGATGAAGAGTACAAGCAAAATCGAGCTGCTGGAGTGGCATCTCGGCCGAGACCACTACCATCTCGGTCGAGACCACTTCATCTCGGCCGAGGTGCCCTCTTCACGCTCGAGATGGAGCACTGGCAGACCCGCGTCACTTCTTTTATTCTCCTTCATTCTTGTAACCTTATAAATACTTCCCCCTTGTTTTGTTTAAGCATCTGACATTACCCTAGCTTATTTTAGACTCTCTACATTGTTCTAAACCCTAGATTTAATTCTCCTCTCATTAGCTTAATCTCTCTTTAAACTTTAGTTATCTTAGTTTAATCTAGTGGATTAGTCTTGTATTAAGGGATTTCTTCAAGATTCATCCAAGATTGACATCCTTGGGAGTTTCATTTGGGTTTATCTTTTCAATACAAGTTCTCATCTTTTGTTATCCTTGTTAGTAGGTATAATCTCTTTTATCTTGTTTTTTGTTTATTTAATCAAGTTTGAATCTTTACTTATTGTTCATTGTTCTTGTTTGTTCTTAATGGATGTTTTAATTATTATGCTGATTTCTCTTGTTAGTCTTAGAGTTAGTTTCATAATGTGTGAGTAGACTCCTTGTGGGGTTAGTAGGGGGATTAAGTGTGGATTATGGGTGATTAGGGCTTGATTATGGGTAAAGGTGATTCCTTTGTTGCTAGTCACTTGTTGGGCACTCTATGTGTTTGTTGTATTGCTTGTGTGGGTTGTAGTGGCCAATGTTTCTCATACTTGTCTTCCTCTTCTCATTGTGTGACTAATTTGTGATTGAATCCTTGTGTTTTGAGTAGCATCTAGCATGAGTGTTCGGGTCTAGTCTTAGACACGAGAGTGCGGACTTAGGCTTTGGCGCGAGAGCGCAAACCGACCTTAGTAACTTAGTGGCACCTACACCCTTGATTACCCAATCATCTTACCACATTTATGAACCCGACCTAACCCTACTCCCTTCCATATTTGATTCATCCTTCTAGTTAGTCATCATTTCTCTAGTTCGTTGCTTAGTTAATCTTTAGTTGTTTCATTTAGCTCATATCATACATAGTATATTGTTAGTCCATTTTCGTCACCTTCAACCATTGTAGTTTGTCAAATATCTTCTTCTTTGTGTTGTTTTGGTAGCCTAGTCTCGTTTTAGGTAGACCTAGTCTAGACATTACATAACCGTCTCCGTGTACACGACCCGACTTACCCTAGCTACCCACTAGGATTAGTTGGTTAATTACTTGACGGTGGGGGACGCGGCAAATCCTTACCATCAGATCACATTTGAGCTAGGCAACGAGAAGCTCGTGTTTGACCTCCAAGGCAACACCTCGCCTACTAATGATGAGTCTTGTAATATGATCCACGCCATAGAAAACATCGATCTAGGGCATAAGTCGGGAGAAAGCTTGAAGAACAACTTCTATGAGCTTGAGGATGATGATTCCGAGCTTGGGGCGGATGAGTTCTCATATCATGAGTTTGAAGACAAGTTCCATGACAAGAAGAAAGATGAGCGTCCCTTGGGGCCACATGAAGATAGGTGGACGTTTGGGTATATACCGAAGGATCGAAAGTACAATTTCAAGCCATTGAACTTAGTAGATCGGGATGCCACGGGAACGTCAAGACAAGGTTGTGAAGAGCCTTGTAGTGTGGATGGTTACACCACAAGCTTGATTGAAGACTTCGCAAGAGCCTTCGATTTGTTTCTTCGTGCCCTTGATGGCGATGTAAATGGTTATAGTGTTGTTGAAAAAGAATTGAAGAATGCACCATCCTTGGTTTGACGGAGTTCCAAAAGAACCGTCTTATTGTATATATCTCTTTCTTGTAGTTCCTTTGAGTTTTGTGAATTCTTGTAATTTGGTATTTTTGATAAGCGATGTGAGGGAGGGATTATGATGAATGTTTTGAGCTTATTTGATAGGTGTGAAGTGAAGATGAACCAAAGAGAGGAATGGTTGTGGATAGAGCTTGGATTGTGAGCAATGGAATCGGTTTTTGAAGCTTTGGATAAGCTTTTGGGGTTATGGAGGTCATGAAGACTCTTCCCGGCCGATAAGGAAGCTTCCCGACCGGGAAGGATGTGTCATCCCGATCAGGATGAGAGGGCAAGAAATGGAGCTTTCTGTGGAGCCATCCCGACCGGGACGAGATCTTCCCGACCGGGAAGGGTGGTTCATCCCGACCGGGACCATCCATCCCGACCGGGATGGTCCCCTCCTCCTCCTTTTGCCTCTTCTTGGTCATGAGATCCCACCCAACCACTTTATACCCCCTCCCAACCTCCCTACCTATCCTTGCACATATCATATGACCCATGCACCTCATTTGCCTACCCTCACCTCATTTTCTATTCACTTTACACCAAATTTCACATCAAATCCCACCCCCTTATACCTTTGTACTTCAACCATGCGGTATTATCAAGTTTGAAGTGGGATGACAATGAAGAAGATAAGCTTTGCGCCATTAACGATCATTGAGACGATGGAGCGAGTGAGTTGCTAACCGATTGGTATGGCAACTATCCTTTCTTTTCCGTCTTTTATTGCTTGTCCTCCTTTGTTTCTTCCCTTCCCATTATACATTTTCGTGTCATGGTGGCCCTCAGGGCCTTGGTAATTGTTGCTCCCGACTCTCGATGACGTGACTACATCAAGAGTCATTTCAAAAAATCCAAATTTACAAGATCTTCACCCTTTTTGTAGAATTTAGTCGGATTCGGGCGGAATCCGGGCTAGGTGACTTGATTACACCTAGTCCTCCCCTCCCATTTCCTTTTATTTCTTTATTTTTATTTCTTCCCCCATCCATATCTTTTCTCGTTTCGGCCCATGGTGACTTGACTACACCCCGGCCGGACAAATTCTACCCTTTTTCTCCCCTTTTCGTTTCGTTTCTTTTAGCTTTATTTTCGTAGTTTCTTTTCTTTTTTGTGTCTCCATACACTACGATCGAGCATGAGTACATTGCTCGGTTTAAGTGTAGGGGAGCGATATCCTATCGTAGTTAGTTTTATTTTCGTAGTTTTTCGAAAAATCTTTTAAAACCCTAAAAATTTGAAAAAAATTCACAAAAATCAAAAAAGATTTTCTTTTATGTCTTTTCCTTTTCTGTCATTGTGTCGTATATTTGTTTTGTTGTGCGTGTTTTGCCTCCGTTTTTCCTTGTAGGTCGCTTAATCATCGTTAACTTTGAAAGGCTTTAATTTCAAGGCATCCGGTAACATCTTTATCCCTTTTTCCTCTTTGTCTCTTGTGGAGTTTGGAGGAGATTTGTGAGGATATGTGCTCGGGTAGAGCTTTGTAAAGTTTGATAATGATTTGGTTGCTTATTTGGAATGTCGGGGTGGTGTTTGTTATCTGTGTTTGTTTTGTTTTGTCTTATTTTGTTGCCTTTGCCTCTTTTTCTTTCGTTTTCGTCGCGTCTTTGTTTTGCGTTGTGTAGTTGTGTCTTTTGTGCAAAAAGGTTTTCGAAAACCCGGTTTTGAGGCTAGTATGCAAGTGTTTACTTTTCCCTTCTAGTGGCATGAATCGAGTCTTGGACTTTAGTCTAGTAGAATGACCCTAAATCAATAGTTTCGTTGGTCCTTTACCTTGAGTCCACCTAGCTTACTAGGGATTTACTACGGGATTTGCATTTTGACCATTATGACCACCCACGGTGTGAAAAGGCCTTGGTTGCCGAGTCCCGTCCCTTAGGTGACCGTGTTCGGAATTGTTTGATTAGTCCAAGTTTCTCCCCTTTTTGTGGGTTTGAAGGGAAGACGTCGTCCCGACATACCCATTACCCTACCTCCTACACTTATCCACAAAATAAGATGCAAATTGTTGAAATCTCTTTCTTAGTTGCAAAAGAAATGCCTACAACTCAAATCAAGCCAAAAAGGCAAAGAAAAGAAAAAAAGAAAGAAAACGAAAGAAAGAAATGATTGAAGAAAAACAAAAAGTCACAAAAAGCCAAAAAGAAAATAGAAGAGAAATGCAAAAGAAAGAAAATTGCCAAAAGAAAACCGTCTCACAAAAAAAGAATCCCCACATCTTAAAAATAAGCTTTTTACCGACTATTACCGTGAAGAGCCTACCAAAGGACCGAGTCCCTAGGAAGGATGATAGCGGTAATGGTCGGTCTTCCCTCATTTTGCACTCTTATCCACCTTTTCACTTGGGCTAGTTGGGCGGTTTTGGGCATGGGACGACCCCCTTGGCTCATTGCTAAAGGGGGCGGGGTCTCACTTACCTACAGTGTCGACTAACACCGTGGTTCATCCTTTTTTCATCCCGCCGATCATCCCGTAGTACGTTCTTAGAAGGTTAGGAGGACCTAGGTAAGTTACCAACGTTTTTATTGCTTTGTTGTCATACTATTAGGGTTTAGTCCATCTCGATTTGTGTTATTAGCTTGGGAACGTTGTCACTTGCCTTGAGTCCTAAACCGGTGCTTCTTTCACCGCTTTTTTGAGGGAAGCGGTATTTGTTTCCTTTTGGGTGCAACCGATTATTTGTTTGTTTGTATGTCTGTTTGTTTATTTGTTTTTGTGTCCGGTTGCATCCACAGTTTTGTCGCAAGACCCTACTTGCCTTGCGGAGTACACTTTTCCTCTAAGTGTACTCGCGTGAGTTGAAAGGGTGTAGGGTGCGCTAATACCCACTCGGTTAGTAGTCTAGTTTCTTTTAATTTAGTAGTTAGTTTGTGCTTACTCGAGGGCGAGTAAGGGTTAAGTGTGGGGGAGTTGATAAGTGTAGTCTGTAGTGCCTATTTTGTTGTGTTTGGTCCCTTTTCACCTTGCGAAATCGCTCTTTGGAGCGGTTTCTGGGCTACTCATGCTTCCTTTAGTTCGTTTTAGGTTCCCGAGACCATTCATGAAGAATTGGAACAATTCCAACTCGTGTCATACACTTTTGGAGCCAACGAAGAGAAGGAACGATCACTCGGTGCCTTGGATTCGATCTCGAGACCTTGGGACCTATTCCCGAGCCCCTTAGACTCGATCCCGAGCCCCGAGAATCGACGAGAAGCCCATGAGAAGCAAGGAGGGACCAAAAAGATCATACTGGAGGCCTACAAGACCCTTCCCGGGCGGGATAGTAGCCTTCCCGACCGGGAATGAGTGTAAAAACTAAGCAGCCCCTGTTTTGGGTCCGTCCCGGTCGAGACCACTCCATCCCGGACGGGACCGTACCGTCCCGGTCGGGATGACCCTGCTGCAGCTCGTGTTTGTTTCTTTTCTCCTCCTTCATTCTTGTAACCTTATAAATACTCCTCCCTTGTATTGTTTAAGCTTCCTACATTACCCTAGACTATCTTAGGCCTCTCTACATTGTTTAAACCCTAGATTTAGTTCTCCTCTCATTAGCTTAATCTTCCTTTAAACTTTTGTTAATCTTAGATTAGTCTAGCAATTAGTCTTGTATTAAGGAGATTCTTGAAGACTCATCCAAGATTGACAACCTTGCAGATTATTTGGGTTTCTTATTAATTCAAGTTCTCATCTTTTTCATCCTCTTGTAGTTGGTATAATCTCTTTTCTCTTGTTCTTTGTTTATTTATCAAGTTTGAATCTTTACATATTGTTCATTGTTCTTGTTTGTTCATAATGGATGTTTTGATTATTATGTTTATTTCTCTTGTTAGTCTTAGTTTAGATTTCATTATGAGTGAGTAGATTCCTTGTGGGGTTAGTAGGGCGATTGAATGTGGATTATGGGTGATTAGGGCTTGATTTTGGGTATAATTAATTCCTTTGTTGCTAGTCATGTGTTGGGCACACTATGTGTTTGTTGTATTGCTTGTGTGGGTAGTAGTGGCCAATGCTTCTCATACTTGTGTTCCTCTCCTCATTGTTTGACTAATTTGTGATTGAATCCTTGTGTTTTGAGTAGCATCTAGCATGAGTGTTCGGATCTAGTCTTAGACATGAGAGTGCGGACTTAGGCTTTGGCGCGAGAGCGCAAACCGACCCTAGTAACTAAGAGACACCTACACCCTTGATTACCCAATCATCCTACCACATTTATGAACCCGACCTAACCCTACTCGCTTTCTTATTGATTCATCCTTCTAGTTAGTCATCATTTCTCTAGTTCATTGCTTAGTTAATCTTTAGTTGTTTCATTTAGCTTATATTATATCTAGTTCATTGTTAGTCCATTTTAGTCACCTCCAACCACCATAGTTTGTCAATTATCATCTTCTTTGTGTTTGTTTGCGACTTAGCCTTGTTATTAAGTCGGCCTAGTCTAGACAACCTATAACCGTCTCCGTGGACACGACCCGACTTACCCTAGCTACCCACTAGGATTAGTTGGACTCTATTTGTTGGTTGGGAACCACGGCAAATCCTTACCATCATAGTGCTAGTGTGAATCAGAGTAACCGATTTGAGGGTCAGGGGAACACACAGAATTTTGGTAGGTCCACAACTAACAATAATTTTAGGAATCCAGCTTTGACTCAGACCAACATTACCGCAACTAGTAAACCCGCGGGCCAAGTAAATGCCGCACAGAGTAATAAGAATCCTACTGGGAAGCCCTATGTCATGAATAGAGAGGAAGCCGAAAACACAGACATCGTTTCGGGTAATTTTCTAGTGAACTCTATTTTAGCTCATGTTCTATTTGATTCTGGTGCATCTCACTCTTTTATTTCAACTAAGTTTGTGGATAAAATGAATATTGAACCTAGTGAAATTGTGGATTATGATTTTGCCATGCCATCTAGGGCTTAGTAAACCATAAGAGGGTTTATATAGGGATGTGTCTATTTTTTTTATTGGTGATCATGATTTTAAGGCAAACTTGATAGAATTTCCATTACCCTTGATGTTATTTTGGGGATGGATTGGCTTGGTTCTTATCGGGTTAATATTGATTGTGCACAGAGAAAAAAAATCAATGACCTAAAAATGTGAGATTATCTTATCGGGCATAGCTTATCTACGGGAGTTGAGCTGATTTTGTGCTATATTAGGGATTTGAGGGTTAAATATCTCGATTTGAGTGAAGTTCCAGTAGTGAGTGAGTTTGTTGATATGCTTTCTGAGGAAATTGGCATTTGGTAAAGTTTCGAGGTGTGATTTTTTGGCTGGTACGAGTAATTTTGGGGAATATTATATTTAAGGATTGAGTATCAGTAGATCCTGCTAAGGTTGTTAAGGAGTGACCTAACCCGGAATCTGTGACTGAAATTCGTAGCTTTTGGGTTTAGTTGGTTACTTGTGAATGATTTTTCCAAAATAGATAGATTAATGACTGCACTGATGTAGAAAGCCAAAAATTTCATTAGGATGAGGGGTGTAAGGAAACGTTTCGAATTTTGAAGGAAAAATTGACCACTGTTTTAGGATTGGCCTTACCGAATGGAAATGAAGTTTCTGAAGTTTATACCTATGCATTTTAAGAATGGATTAGTTAGTGTTTTTCAGCAGAATAAGAAAGTGATTGCTTATGCATTTAGGCAGTTGAACCTTTATGAAGAAAATTACCCTACTTATGATTTACACTAAGCAGTCGTAGTAGTTGCTTTAGAAATGTGGAGACATATTGTTTAGTTAACCATTTACAGTTTTTATGATCGTAAATTTTAAGATATATATTTACCCATTAGGAGCTAATCGTGAGATAACGAAACTGGTTGGATTTGATTGGGGACTATAAGATCGAGTTTCAGTATCATGTAGGAAATGCCAATGTGGGGGCCGAAGACTTGAGTAAACTTTTCCCCATACAATACCGTTAGTGATGGTTATTTGTTATTATCGATGGTTAATAAGCACAATATCATTGGTTATTTGTTATTACTTGAAATTGACATGTTTGTGGTTTGTTTTGTGCTCAACGCACATATTTGTGGTTTGTTTGTGCCCAACGCACATATTGGTGGTTTTGTGCTCAACGCACATATTGTTGGTTGGTAGTGCTAACCGCACTTATTTGATTGACTGATTGATTTTGTGCACTACGCACTTGTAAAATAGTTTTTTAATAGTTTTTAAGATAAGTTGGCTAAAAGTATATAAATAACAAGAGTCGAACCCATAACCTCTCATGCCAAAATGACTACAACTACACAAGTAAACCAATGAACTACATGAATTTGATGTCCCATTATGTTGAAATATTGTACTTGATATAAGTTTAAGTCTTAAACTACTTCTTCCATTTCGTTCATTTGTGGAGAAGATTTTTTAATCAAATACAAATAAATGAGTCAGATGGAGGGAGCATATATTTACTACTTACTCAACTGTCTAATACATACGAAGTATTTTTTTTGTAAGTTTTCTTAAACGAAGCAAAAAAATTCAAAACTAACATTAATTTATACAATAAAACTTGGTTTTCAACCAATTATTTTTATTGTATACATTCACTTATAATTTTTTTTTCAAAATACAAACCGCAAAATTTTCAAAATGCCCCCCTATCGGGAAATCCTGGATCCGCCACTGCTTAAAGGAGTATGAGAATCGCGCGGCCATGCGAGTCGCGCTGTTCTTATGCGGGTCGCGCGGCAGCCTGTTTCCGTGACGCGTCTCAGCTTTATTCCGCCTTAATTTATTTCGTTTTGAAGACTTTTGTTTTATTTAGGAAACTTTATATCTTTCTATTTTATTATTATTATTATTATTAGGAGACTACTATTAGGTTAAGTAGTGGGATTGATTATTCATTATCAATCAATATCACGTTCAATTAGAAATTAGAAGAGGAAAAACCCTAGCATGAAGAACTAAGTCCTTTCTCTCGGATTAAGATTTGAAGCTTCTAATTAGTCAATTGTGAACTTTAATTCTTCTTTATTCTATCTCTTGAGTATTGTTATTTCTCCGTTCATATTTGCATGATTGTTGAATGTTTAGATTAAAGTAGCTAATTAATCTTTGCAATTTTCAATCTATTGTTATTCTAGCGATTGAATCCGTAATTGTTCAAAACCGTTAGATAAAGTAACAATCTTTAGCCTTAATATTGGATGTGTTTCATCATATCTAGGTTAGAGAGAGATTTAACTTGTGATTCGAACTAATAATCGCGTGTTTTATTGGTCGTCACTTCTATCGTTCTCTATTCGTTAATGCTATTATTGAATTAAACTTAATCGTGTGTATTAGGTTGTTTGATAATTAGGTTATTTGATTATCGCGTTTCGAGTCAAATAATATTCACGTGAGATTCAGGATTTACTTCCCACGATAGTTTGCTCAAGAGTTAGGAGAAAGTTGTTAGTCTATGATCAATTTGATAATTAGTTGTGGAAAATTCTTACCCGAGATCGTTTTAATTATCTGAACTCATCCATTATTATTATTGATTTCGTTGTTTGCTTATTAGTTAGTTTTCGTTACTCAATCACCCAATCACCTCCTTTCTTAGTTATTAATTATTGCTAGTTTTACTTCACTTAAATTACTTTGTCTTCTCTGTGGATCGACCCTTATTTCCCTACACTAATTGTCTTAGTTTGTGGTTATAAGTGCATAAATAGTATCTTTGGGAGCATACGACTTCGGCTCACCAAATTTTGGTGCCGTTGCCGGGGAAGGCAATAGTTAATATTTGTGTTTTATTTTTATTTTAGGTACGCTAGCTTATGCATAATACTCGTTCCACTAACAACCCACTCGAGCCCTTCGACTCAGAGATTGAACGTTCCATTTTCAGGTGGAGACGGGGTGATAATAGCGAGTTGGTCATTTTTCAGCAGCCCGAGCCCGAAAGTGATCTAGATTCGATACCGGAGTCTGTACCCGAATCTGAGGACGAAGTAATTATGGCGAGAGAAACACGGGCTCTGAAGGAGCTCACAACTCCTGATCTCGCGGTTCAACCATTGTGCATTACTTTCCCAGCTCTAGCCGAGGGAGCCACCTTTGAATTGAAATCGGGTCTGATTCATCATCTACCCACTTTCAATGGGACGAGTATCGAAGATCCGAACAAACATCTTTCGGATTTCCATATTGTATGCTCTAGTATGAAGCCGGCGGGTGTGACTGACGAACAGTTGCAGCTACGAGCTTTTCCCTTTTCATTGAAGGGAAATGTAAGAGATTGGTTGTACTATCTGCCACCTAATAGTGTCACAACTTGGGTGGATATGAAGAGGGTAGTTCCGAAGAGGTGAATGGTGTTTGGGATAACACCTCGAACAAGAAGAAATGGGATCCTTACTTCGAAACTTACAATGAAGGATGGAGAAGTCATCCCAACTTTGGATGGCGGAATTTTCAAGGCCAACAATCAAGTGGCCCTCCTAGAGGTCAATTCATTCCACGACCTCAAGGACAACAGTTCACATCACAGGTTTCACAACAACAAGCAGCACCGAGTTCATCAATGTCCACGGAGGACATGATTCGGGCACTCACTGTAAGTGTTACTCAAGATCGAGCGGAAAACAAGCAAAATTTCAAGAATCTTGAGACTCAAGTGAGTCAATTGGCAACCGCGATTAATCGGTTAGAAGCGGGACAAACGGGTGGTCTACCATCTCAAACGGTAGAAAACCCAAAGAAGAATGTGAGTGCGGTGTCTTTGAGAAATGGAAGACAACTAGTAGAGGTCGAGAAACCTAAAGCCAAATCCAAGGAAGTTGCTATCCAAGAGGAAGAAGAGATGGTCGTTGATGATGGGAGTACACATGTGATCAAAGATGACAAAGTGGTGCCGAGTTCTACAGTGAAGGAACCATTGGTTCAAATCCACGATCCTCCACCACCTTTCCCGGATGCATTAAAGGATACTCGGAAGAAGGAGCATGACAATGATGTTTACGAAACCTTTCGTAAATGTGAGGTAAATATTCCCCTTTTAGAGTTACTTAAAAGTGTCCCTCGATATGCAAAGTTTTTAAAAGAACTTTGTACCATAAAGAGGAATAATAGGCTTAAGGGAATCGAGAAAGTGAAGGTAAGTGAACATGTTTCGGCCGTGTTTCAACGTAAATTGCCCACTAAGTGTGGAGATCCGGGAATGTTCACAATACCTTGTACTATAGGAGACACCGAATTTCATAGAGCTATGTTAGATTTGGGTGCTTCGATTAATGTGCTTCCTGATTCCATCTATCAGTCACTTAAACTTGGACCTATGAGTAAAACTAATATTGTCATTCAGTTAGCGGATCGGTCCAATGTTTATCCTAAGGGAGTCATAGAAGATGTTTTGGTCATGGTTGATAAATTGATTTTTCCTGCGGATTTTTATGTGCTAGACATGGAGCACGATAGACATGCTGCCCCTATACTGTTAGGGAGACCATTTATGAAAACTGCGAAAACTAAGATTGATGTTTGCAGCGGTTCCCTTACTATGGAGTTTGATGGTCAGGTGGTGGAGTATAATATCTTCAATGCTATGAAATTCCCCACCAAGGACCATTCTTTATGTCTTATTGACGTGTTTGAGCCATTAGTGCAGGAAAATTTCGATTTGGACAACCCAGATGAGTTGCAGGTCGTGATTGAGAACGGTATAGCAGAAAAGAAGTCTGATGATTTAGTGTCTGCTAACTTGCAGGAAACAGTAGCTGAGTTGACCGGGGTGTCCTTCGTGCACACGGTTCCACCTTCATTACAACTAACTGTGCCTAGTGACACTTTGTTACCATCTATTTTGCAGGCACCAGTTGTAGAACTGAAACCACTCCCGGATCACTTGAAGTATGTGTTCCTTGGTGAGGGAGATACATTGCCTGCAATTATCTCTAGTAAGCTCACCAAGGAACAAGAAAAGCGGTTGGTGGAGGTGTTGAAGGAGCACAAGCAAGCTATTGGTTGGACCATTGCCGACATCAAGGGCATAAGTCCATCGACTGGTATGCATCGGATTCTGCTAGAGGATGAGGCACGACCGGTAAGGCAACCGCAGCGACGGTTGAACCCTCCTATGATGGAGGTTGTGAAGCAGGAGGAATTGAAGCTTCTGCAAGTAGGTATGATCTATCCTATTTCTGATAGCAAGTGGGTTAGTCCCACTCAGGTTGTCCCTAAGAAAAGTGGGGTCTCGGTCATAGAGAATAAGGATGGGGATTTAGTACCTACTCGAGTCCAGAATGGATGGAGAGTGTGTATAGATTACCGTAAGCTGAACACGGTAACTAAGAAAGACCATTTCCCTCTCCCTTTCATTGATCAGATGCTTGAGAGACTCGCAGGCAAAGCATATTACTGCTTCTTGGATGGTTATTCGGGCTATTTTCAGATAGCAATTGCTCCTGAGGATCAGGAGAAGACTACTTTTACATGTCCTTTCGGCACATTTGCATATCGTCGCATGCCGTTCGGGTTATGTAATGCACCCGCAACATTTCAGCGCTGCATGATGAGTATTTTCTCCGAGTATGTGGAGAATTTCATTGAGGTGTTTATGGATGATTTTAGTGTGCATGGTAATTCTTTCGATGCATGTTTACATCATTTATCACTTGTTTTGAAGCGTTGTGTTGAAACTAACCTTGTACTTAATTCTGAGAAGTGTCACTTTATGGTTGAGCAGGGTATAGTTTTGGGACATGTTGTGTCGAGTAAGGGGATCGAGGTAGATAAAGCGAAAGTTGATACAATTAAGACTCTACCTTATCCTACTAACGTGCGCGAAGTTCGCTCCTTTCTTGGACATGCAGGTTTTTACCGAAGATTTATTAAGGATTTTTCCAAGATTGCACAACCATTGTGCAAATTGTTGCAAAAGGAGGTTGACTTCGTTTTTGATGAGGCGTGCAAGAAGGCATTTGATGAGTTGAAGACTCGTCTCACAACCGCCCCGATCATTCAAGCCCCTAATTGGTCTCTTCCCTTCGAGATTATGTGTGACGCGAGTGATTATGCTTTAGGGGCGGTTTTGGGTCAAAAGGATGGGAGAGCTTCTCATGTTATTCATTATGCTTCTATGACCCTTAATGATGCGCAACGAAATTACTCGACTACTGAAAAAGAGATGTTGGCGGTTGTCTTTGCTTTAGAAAAATTTTGTTCTTACTTGCTTGGTACTAAAGTTGTTATTTATTCAGATCATGCTGCGCTTCGTTATTTGATGACGAAGAAGGAGGCCAAGTCGAGGCTAATCCGTTGGATTCTCCTCCTTAGTGAGTTCGATATTGAAGTTAAGGACAAGAAAGGTGCAGAAAACGTGGTTGCGGACCACTTGAGTCGGTTGGTTCAGAATGATGACCATGACCATGGTTTGGAGTCGGTAAAGGAGATTTTTCCTGATGACACTTTGTTTGCTTTACGTACTCTAGAAACCTTGGTATGCTAATATTGTTAACTATTTGGTCTCTAACAAGTTTCCAACTCGTTTTTCTAAAGCTCAGAAAGATAAGATTCGCAGTGACGCGAAGTATTATGTGTGGGATGACCCCTACTTGTGGAAACACTGCTCGGATCAGATCATTAGGCGGTGTGTTTCTGAGAGTGAGATGTCCTCTATTCTCACCTTTTGTCATTCTCATGCATGTGGTGGACACTTTGGCTCCAAGAGAACAGCGAAGAAGGTACTCGATTGTGGTTTTTATTGGCCACATCTGTTTCGAGATGCGCATGCGTTCTGTAAGTCCTGTGACAACTGTCAAAGGGTGGGTAACATATCCCAAAGAAATGAAATGCCCCAAATCCCTATTATTTATTGTGAAATATTCGAGGTGTGGGGGATTGATTTCATGGGACTGTTTCCTAACTCTTCTGGATTTATTTATATATTACTCGCTGTTGATTATGTGTCGAAGTGGGTAGAAGCGATACCCACGAAAACTGATGACTCTAAAGTGGTTGCAGATTTTATCAAATCCTTCATATTTGTTAGGTTTGGATTTCCGAGAGCCATAATCAGTGACCGTGGAACGCATTTATGCAATAGAACCATTGGCGCCTTATTGAAAAAATACTTTGTGACCCACAAATTATCGACCGCGTATCACCCGCAAACTAACGGGCAAGCCGAGGTGTCAAATAGAGAAGTGAAATCTATTTTGGAGAAAACGGTCAATCCTAATCGGAAGGATTGGAGTCAAAGCTTGGAAGATGCGTTGTGGGCATATCGGACCGCTTACAAGACACCTATAGGGATGTCTCCATATCGGTTAGTTTTTGGAAAACCGTGTCACTTGCCCATAGAGTTAGAACATCAGTTGGAGCGGGTGAAAGCCGGAAATTGGAGATACAAGAACTTGAAGAGATTCGGAATGATTCCTATGTAAACGCGGCGATTTACAAGGAAAAGACGAGACGTCTACATGACAAAATGATATCGAGAAAGGAATTCATTGTTGGTCAAAAAGTGCTTCTTTTTCAATCACGTCTCAAGCTATTTCCCGGTAAACTACGTTCACGTTGGGTAGGACCGTATGAAGTTACGGATGTATCCCATCATGGAGCTATTGAGATACGTATCTTGGACACGAATAAGGTTCTGAAAGTGAACGGACAACGCTTAAAACCGTATTATGAGGGGTTCCGAGTTGAGACGGTGGAGAGTTTGACTCTCTACGAGCCCATTTATGAAGATTAACTCACCTCGCCACTTAGTCGAGCGAACGACTTTAAACAAAAGCGCTTCCGGGAGGCAACCCGTGTCTTGTAGATCTTTCTTGTAAAAATTTGTTTTACGGGTCATAGGTCGTAGTATTAGTTTCGTTATTTTCCTTTATAGTTTGTTTCTTTTATTTACTTAGTTTTATTACTAACTTTTCATGTTTTGTTAGGTAAGGAGAGTGTCGATTTTTCAGGGGACTGGGCGACTTGCATGAGCCTTGGGCGACTAGCATGGAGACCCTTTGAAATCAGTGCAAAAATTGAAGAAAAAAAGAAAAGGGGTCGAAGTTACATGCAATCGCGCGAGTCGCGCGGCCTCTATGCGTCTCGCGCAGGTCCCCCTCTCACAGGTATTATTTTATTATTAAAAAAAAAATTAAAAATCAAAAATTTCGAAACAACTGCCATTCCTCTATTCCCTTCTTATCTCTTTCCCTAATTAAATTTCCCAAATTCAAAACTCTAGATCCTCTTTCCCAAATTCAATTTTAAAAAAAAAAATTCTATATCAATTCAATCTCCCAAATTCAAATCAAATCCCTAATCTACCTCATATCTCTTTCCCTTCACTCATCTCCAACTCTCTGTCAAATCTATCTCTGTCTTGGTCCATCACCATCGTCCGTCGCCGTCGTTCGTCGTCGTCTGTCTGTGCGCCGGTGCTTTCTCCGGTCAGGGGTCTGGGTCGTCAGGAGAGTCGCGTCACTCCTCAGGCGACTCGCATGGGTCCGGTGAGACGTCTATCTCCGGTGTTGGGTCGAGTAAACAGCGGTTCCATTCCGTGTCTGTCGAGGTTGTAAGTCATTAACTCCATCCTCTCATCCTCTTCTGTTTCATTTCTCTGATTCCATAATTGTGTACTGTCTATGAGTTGCTAAGTCTAAGTTGGGGAAAGTTTGATTTCCGAGTTGATTTCTGTCAATTCCGTGCGATTTAAGCAAGCCCAGTTGTAGTCAGCACCCCGTTTCGTGTCGTCTACGTGTTTGGGTTTGAGTCGGGTGTCGTCCGAGTTCATAGTTTACATATTTTAGGTAGTTTTCACTAGTTAGTGTCAGCTGTCCTAGAAACTCTTGAGTTATGGCCCCGAAAAAGCAAAAAACGACCCCGGTTGACTATATGGGGTGTAAGAATTTGAGTGCAAAACAGAAAGTGGTATGGCGCCAGCTATTTGATCGAGTTGTTATGTCGACTAAGTTTGTCGATAATTTGGCATTGAGGTTGCTTGGGATAGTTGATGAGGTGTTTACGTTATTGACTCGTATTGGGTTGGCAAGCTTTTACGATATGCACGCAGACACGTATAAGCGCTACACACTTGAATTCTTGTCCACTTTAGAAGTCCATCGTGATGACGACCCCCCTCACATTACTTTTCATCTCGGAGATTCAGAACGAGATGTAGATTTCACAAAATTGAGGGAGGCGTTGGGTATAGCACCGAGAGGGGGGGCGGAGTTTTTGACCCCTACTTCTCGAATGATGGATGCGTTTTGGTTGAAAATTGCCGGCCATGCATATGGTAACGTAGGGGCTAAGAATGCTGATATTCGTCACCCCGCCCTTCGTTATGTTCACCGACTTTTGAACTCCACATTTCTTTGTAAAGGTGAACCGACCCATCTACCTAGGGCGGATTTGATGTATTTGTGGGCCATGATGCCCAAATGTTTGGGAACCCCGGATTGGGTCGATATATTCTTGACTCGTTGTGAAAAGCACCAGAAGGCGGTCTCTGGGAATATTCTGATGGGTGGTATGATCACTCTTCTAGCTCGGTATCTTGGACTACCCCAGATGACGGATTCTCCTGTCGTAGGTGACACTACTATTAGTATTAAGTTCATGGAGAGTTGTTCTATGATTTCGCGACCGATTGCTAAACACCACCTAATCTGGACGCTCGGCACCTCCCACCAGCATTTCATGATTTTGCCTCATCCGGATGGGAAACCGTTACCATTGGGGCCTACTGCGGCTGAGTTTTACCTTGAACATGATGAGGAATTTCCTAGACCGACTACTGAGCCTAGTGCCCCGGTTGTGGAGGAGCCCGAGGGTACGTCTGATTTTGATCGTTGGGGCGATTGGCACGAAGCAATAGAAGATAGAGTGGAAGAATCTGTTGACAACAGTAGGTTGGCTGCTGAATTCGGTCGGTGTATGAATCGGTTGCAGTTGAAGTTGCACCCTAATGACTACTCGGAACCATCTCCCGAGTTTTATGAAGAGCTTGCAGCCCGTGAGCAAGCGAGATCATCTAGGAGGGCGGCACGTGAGGCTAAGTCACGTGACGCCGGCTCCTCTTCTCACTCTTGAGCCCGAGGTATTTCTCTTCCAATTTCTTTTATTGTCCTTAGTTCACACATTCGAGGACGATGTGTTATTTAAGTGTGGAGAGGGAAATTATCTCGTTGTATATAGTAGTTATCTTATATTACGTCTTTTATTTCTTTATTCAAAAAAAAACAAAAAAACAAAAATAAACCCGGCTAGGTGAAAACCCGGAAAGGGCGCCTAGGCAAGAATGGGGAATTTGGCCAAGGACGGAGTGAAAACCCGAAAGGGCGCTCCGGGTAAAAAGAAAAATCGAGTTGCGTGCCACGAGAGTAGTGTGAGGAAAAATGAAAGCTAGAGTGAAAATCCGCAAGGGCGGACGCTCTAGGCAAAATGAGGGAATTAGGAAAAAATCACTACTACTTTCTCCATTTTTGGTGTTGGCGTCATAAGAAGGGCGACATAGAAGGTCGGAAGGGTAGGATAGTTGGCTAAGGTGAGAAGAATCGCGGTGCGGTGTGGTCGTAGCACTACATCTTTTGCGATTGATGATGTTTTGGTTGATGTATTGAACTATTAGAGGCGTTTAGGATTGATCACATGTGTGGGTTGTGGAATATTGTGGTATACATTTTTACCATGGGTGACATTAGTAGCACGTGTGATCCATTCTAGGATTGGAGAAATAAGGGGCGTTAGATATTGACATTAGCTTATCCTTATTTGCTAATGTCCCTTGTTTTGATGATTTGAGTCGATGATAGTAGTTTGGTTTTGGGTGTGTTGATTCACTTGAACATTGGAGTTGAGTTTCATTCAATTGGTGGATTAACTTGTGCATGGTCTCAAAACGAGGGAGTTTGGTGGAAGACGAGTGAGGGCCGATGTGTGTAATGATTGTTCCCGCGCATTTTGGATCGGTGATGGTTGTGTTTGTTTGTGTTCCTTGAGTTTTACTCGAGGACGAGTAAAGGTTCAAGCGTGGGGATATTTGATGGGCCGGATTTAGTCGTAGTTATTACGACGGTTTTTGTGTAGTTTTGTGAGCTTAATCGTGTGTTTTGTAGTGCATTTGTGTTATTTTGGTACGAGTGTAATACAAGCTTTTTGGAGGATTCTGATCTCGATCGTAGTTGGGCCAAGAATGGATGACTCATGAAGAATTAGAGAGCCCAATAGAAGACACGGAGCGAGGAAGCAACGAAGGAAACCGTGAAGAGAAACAGGCCACCACGCGAGTCGCCCCAGATCCAGGCGAGTCGCGCGGCCATGCGAGTCGCGCGGCCATGCGAGTCGCGCTGTTCTTATGCGGGTCGCGCGGCAGCCTGTTTCCGTGACACGTCTCAGCTTTATTCCGCCTTAATTTATTTCGTTTTGAAGACTTTTGTTTTATTTAGGAAACTTTATACCTTTCTATTTTATTATTATTATTATTAGGAGACTAGTATTAGGTTAAGTAGTGGGATTGATTATTCATTATCAATCAATATCACGTTCAATTAGAAATTAGAAGAGGAAAAACCCTAGCATGAAGAACTAATTCCTTTCTCTCGGATTAAGATTTGAAGCTTCTAATTAGTCAATTGTGAGACTTTAATTCTTCTTTATTCTATCTCTTGAGTATTGTTATTTCTCCGTTCATATTTGCATGATTGTTGAATGTTTAGATTAAAGTAGCTAATTAATCTTTGCAATTTTCAATCTATTGTTATTCTAGCGATTGAATCCGTAATTGTTCAAAACCGTTAGATAAAGTAACAATCTTTAGCCTTAATATTGGATGTGTTTCATCATATCTAGGTTAGAGAGAGATTTAACTTGTGATTCGAACTAATAATCGCGTGTTTTATTGGTCGTCACTTCTATCGTTCTCTATTCGTTAATGCTATTATTGAATTAAACTTAATCGCGTGTATTAGGTTGTTTGATAATTAGGTTATTTGATTATCGCGTTTGAGTCAAATAATATTCACGTGAGATTCGGGATTTACTTCCTACGATAGTTTGCTCAAGAGTTAGGAGAAAGTTTTTAGTCTATGATCAATTTGATAATTAGTTGTGGAAAATTCTTACCCGAGATCGTTTTAATTATCTGAACTCATCCATTATTATTATCGATTTCGTTGTTTGCTTATTAGTTAGTTTTAGTTACTCAATCACCCAATCACCCCCTTTCTTAGTTATTAAATATTGCTAGTTTTACTTCACTTAAATTACTTTGTCTTCTCTGTGGATCGACCCTTATTTCCCTACACTATTGTCTTAGTTTGTGGTTATAAGTGCATAAATAGTATCTTTGGGAGCATACGACTTCGGCTCACCAGCACACTACCCTTTTCCTCCTTCTTTTGCCTTATCTCAATTGTAAGTTTCTACCTCCTCAATTTTAATCCTCTCCCATATTTAGTGTTAATCCAGTTCTAATTTTTGTTCAATTTTAGAACCAAGTTTTAAAATATTATGAGGATTATGGAATAGGGGCTTGTAAATTTCATGGGTAAGTATTATTAATGTTGAATTTCGGGTTCGGTGTTACGTGTAATAGTGGAATTAGGTTGTTGGTACTGTGTGATTGTTAGGAAGAAACGGTTGCGTAATTGAATAATGTGAGTATGGGTAATTAGCATGGAGTATTTGATTTGTGTGGGTGAGATTCGTGGTGCCCGTTGATAATTGGAGTAGGGAGGCAGGAAGGAGTAATTCAATTACTAATTTTGATGGTTTTGGATTTATTATTATTTTTTGTCTTACGTACAAGGGCAATTGGGCGTAAGATCTAGTTAGAGTGAGACAGTAAGTATATAGATACGTTGGATCAGTTATTGAACCATTTATACTATTTGTAACTTGTGGATTTGAGGAGAAAGAATTTTTGGAATAATATTATCTGAGTTGTGATCGCCTTGAGAGGTAAGGACGTTTTGACCTTTTCACCTTTAAGTAAATAGCATGTTTGGTTTAAATTATATTTTTGAAACGATTTTATAATTATTTTGTCAATGGTGAATTTTTTTGATATTCTTGTGATATTTTGGATATTGGAAATTTGTGACACAAGTCACGTATTTGTATTATCTTGGTACAACTTTTTTGTGGTTATAACAGACTCTGGGAGCTCTGTTGGTCTATGAGGTTAAGGTGCGTCTGAGACGTCCCTGGGATTTCGTCCCGAAACTGAACTCCTGGCCCGAGTTGTGTTAAGTGGGGTTTTCCGGCCCCCACTTGCTAGGTAGTTAGACGTTCTCCTTTGGCAGCCTCATCCTACTGACTACCCAAATTTGAGTAGTGCGCACTATAATAAGTCTAGCTAAGCATAGGTGGTACCTCTAGATCGATCATGCAAAAGGGTAGAACCTTCGCACACAGGTGGTGACAATATAGTTTGGTTGGTTTTGGTTTTGACTACTGTTTTCACAATATTTTTGGTTTGGTATCGAGACGGTGATATTTAACTCTGATTTCAGTTTACTACAAATTATATTTATTGTTTTACGTTTTCAATATAATATATTTTAATCAGCTTTGCTGACGTCCTTTTGTTTTGGGTCGTTCCCCCGCTGGAACCTGTACCTATTTGTGTTTTGGGTACAGTTGATAGGTACACTTAATATGCTCCATGGGTGCATTTGGTTCGGGATGCTGAGCGAGGAAAGATTTTATTATTTAACATTTACCTCCGAACTATTTATATTTATGTTGAATTTTGGTTTGAAGTTGTTTTAAACCGTTTTGGATTTTGTGGGACTTAAGTCTTCCGCTGCAACGTTTTTGTTTAATTATTTATCGGATTTATATTTCTTTTAAATTCTTATATTATTCTTTTGCCTTGTACTTGGCCTTGTGAGCTAAGTGCGGAGTAACAGCTTTAAATTTTCCTATTTTATTCTTTTATTTTGGTCGCGAAAATCTAGGACTGTTACAGAGGGCCTCTACGATCACTGTCCTTGTGTGATAACAACAATGCAGCTGTGCAGGAAAACCAGTTTTAAATACTTCAATATCTGAGCTTTAGATGAATCTTTTCATAGTATTATTCAGCAAGTTTGGAATAGATAGGTGATTGGTACCCCTATGTATCAGCTTACACAGAAATTGAAAATGGTTAAGAAAGGGTTGAAGAGTCTCAATAGAGGCAGGTTTTCTGATGTGGAAAAATCTTGTCAAATTGGGAAGTTGATGTTACATGAGGTTCAATACTTTCTCCACAAAGATCCTATGAATGTGGATATTAGGGCCAAGGAGGTTTGCTTGGCTAAGGAAGTGGCTATTCTTGAAAAGGCTAGCCATTCTTTCTTGAGACAAAAAGCTAAATGTCTTTGGTTGGAACAAGGGGATGATAATACAAAGTATTTTCATGTGTGTATTAAGAAACGAAGGAATAGCAATAAACCCTTCGAATCAGGAACGTAAAAGGTGATCTGTGTGAAATTGCAGACGCAATTAACATGGCCTTTGAGGAGTTTTATATTGACCTTCTTGGCAGCAGCAAAGAGGGTAAGCCTGTTCATAGACAGACGGTTACAAAAGGGAGGACTTTCACGTCTGATCATGCTGTTAAATTGCTGAATCCTGTCAGTCCGGATGAGATTAAAAACTGCATTTTCAATATCCCAGGTGATAAGGCGTCGGGTCCAGATGGGTTTACTAGTCAGTTCTATAAGGATTCTTGGGATATTGTGGGGAGAAGTGTGATTGAGGCTGTTCAGGACTTCTTTAAAACTGAGAAGTTGCTAAAACACGTAAATCATACTTTGATCACTCTTGTGCCTAAGGTTAATATGCCTGAAAGGGTTGATCAGTATAGGCCCATTGCTTGTTGTAACACTTTATATAAGTGTATTACTAAAATTCTTTGTTCGAGATTGGGGGACGTGTTGCCTGATATTATTAGCCCTAACCAGAGTGGTTTTATTCAAGGTAGAGAAATTGTGGATAATATTCTAATCTGTCAAGACTTGGTAAGATTGTATGGTAGGAAGTCTTGCTCTCCCAGGTGTTTAATGAAGTTAGACCTTAAGAAGGCTTATGACTCCGTTGAGTGGGGATTTCTGGAGCAGATGATGACAGCCTTGTTGTTCCCTGATCCTTTTGTGAGGTTGGTAATGGAGTGTGTCACAACTCCCTCTTATTCCTTAGTGCTCAATGGCTTATCTTTTGGGTTTTTTAAGGGAAGAAGGGGGTTGAGGCAGGGAGATCCTTTATCTCCTTTATTATTTGCCATTTGTATGGAGTACTTATCCAGGATTCTTCATGTAGTTCAAGATTTTGATGGCTTTAAGTACCATTCTCTTTGCAGACAAATGAAATTGGCTCATTATGCTTCGATGATGATCTTCTTTTGTTTTCTTATGGGAATAAGTCCTT